>CM054061.1:119293185-120493185 GCA_028641055.1 Alopecurus myosuroides
CAGTAATAAAAAGAGAATATTGATTCCAGTAGTAAAACAACGGTTGCAGTGGTTGTATATCAGCGTAAAGAAATGGACCGGCGTCCATAGTTCACTGGATGTGTCTCTCCAAAACAGATAGATAACATGCTGGGTAAACAAATTACAGCTGAGCAATTGACAGATATAAAGGCTGCACCATAGTGCATATGCATGACATAATGATTACTATGTGATTCATGCGGGCATTAGAACAAGATACATAGACCGTCATCCAACTGCATCTATGACTAATAATCCACCCTTAGAGTGTCATCCGAGTAAAACTTGGGTATTAAGTTGCAAGCAACAGATAATTGCATTAAGAAAAGTGTGTAATGTAAATAATAAAATCATCCTTAGACAAAGCATTGTTGTTTTCTCCCCAATGGCAACAGCACATCCCCCACCTTTTACGTTTTTGTCACTCGAGCGTGAGTCAAAGGGAGGCATGAACCCACTATCGAGCATAAATACTCCCTCTTGGAGTTACACGCATCAACTTAGCCAGAGCATCTACCAGTAACAGAGAGCATGCAAGATCATAAATAACATACACATGAAAGAACATGATACATTGATAATCACTGGACATAGCATTCCATATTCATCAGATCTCAGCAAACACAACATGTAGCATTACAATAAGAGGATTTTGATCATGTTAGGCAACTCACAAGATCTAAACATGAGGCATAAAGAGGAGAGAATGACCATCTAGCTAATGGGAAAAGAATATGTCTGCTGGCCAAATGAAAATTCATCTAGTATATGATAGATTGACAGTCCCTAATTGAAACTAAAACTAAAAGACGCCCCAAGTTTAATGAAAACAGTAGTGGTGCTCGAAAAACGTAAATAAACCGCGAATGATTAATTGAGACTTGGGGTGTATCGAGGGCATCACCAAACTTAAAGTTTTCACAACAACGGAAAAGAACATTTTTTTAAGGCATATTTAGACTCATCAAATTAATGTAAAAGTTAAGGTAGACAAAGCAATTTTCATGATGGTCAAGCTCAAGCGTGAAATTTTCGTTATGTTACAAGTTCTCGATTAGAGAATTTTCTTTTTTGGCAAAATAAAAAAGCTTTAGTAGAAACACCGCGTGGTGGGAGTGGGTGGTTGCTTTCAGGAGGGAGCAAGTCAACTTCTGCAAACGTTCATTAGTTTACTGCTAATTTGAGTATGTCGTTCTCCAAGGAAGTGTTTGGCATCGGCAGCAAGCTATCTCTGTGCGACGACTTGCTTGACTTGATTGCTAAGTCTAGGTGGAGTGTTTTTGTTTGTTACTCCTATATCTGTACTTGCTTCTCAAGAAACAACCAGCATTTTTTCCCCATTGGGAATCTTGTGACGACTGTCCCTCAAACGAAGCAGACTAATGATTTTCTTTCCTCACGCAGATGTTAAGCAAAAACGGGATAGAACTTGAAGCAGGGTCGGCAAACAGGTTTCACTACATAATATATATTGATTTCACAAGAACAGAATCAGAAGTACATAGAACGAGCACACAATGACACAAGCAGCAAAGAAAAGCAAACACGAAGGGGCGGAGCAGGCCATAATACTCGCTGATCCGCCCATCCTTTTACAATACCGTACATACACACACAGCCAGCCAAAGACGAGCAAACAACTTAACATTAACAACACACAACCTGAAGACTCGCATGATCGACCAGCTTGGGAAGGTGAGAAGGCAGCAGGAGGTCATCACTCTAAAATCAGCGACGACCTTCGGAGATGCAAAGCTGAGAATTCACCACCTGCACCAGTCCATCAACAGGAAGAGAAGAGAAGAGAAGATAATCGCAGGAAGATCAGCAAGACCAGGAGACGATAAAAACTACGGATGGCCAGTTGCTTCTCAAATACGGCAACTGAAGACGCGACGAAAAAACAATACACTAGGAGGAAAAGAGGAGGAGGCTGCGGATTATTCTACGCGCAGTAAAATGAGCACAGATCTGCAGCAGAGGACATACGGGCCGGCACACCGAGCTGACTGACGCAGGGGACGTTCACTTGCCGTCGGCGTCGCCGGCCGCCGGGAGGCCGCCGCCGTTCTTGTCGGCGCGGGCGACGAGCCCCGCGGCCACGCTGGCGACCACGGCGACCATGTCCCTGATGATCTTCTCCTTGATCTGGCCGCGACGCGGCTGCGGATGGCTCGGCGCCCTGCCGCCGCCGCCTCCGGCGCGCTCTCCCGCCGCGGGCATCGCCGGAGCTTGAGCCTGGTACCCCTTGGTGGCCATTCGGCGAGGCGATTCCGGCGGCTGGGAGGAGAGGGAGGGTAGGTGTGAGGATTGTCTTGCCGTGTAGGCTGGGATTGCTCGAGGCTGCACTCGAGCGTATATATAGGCCTCCACGGCAGTGAGCAGCGAGAGGCTGAGCAGGACGGCGAAAGTGCAGCTGGCGGGTCCCAAAGCGCGCGCGTGTGCGGCCCGGCGCGGGAGCATGCACGTCTCAGTGACAAGTGCGGCTGGCCCAGCGTCATTGAGACGGCATAGCAGGTGGGGACGTGTCAGTGACTCAGGATTCGTCGATAAAGCGTGGTCGGTCGATCGTGTGGGCCCGCTGTGTACTTTCCACGTAGTTAATGGCCTGCTTGGTGAGGGTGCGGAGTGCCAGCTAGCTGGCTGACTTGGGTAGTATTACCGGCAGCGGTACTGCCGGCACATGGTTTCTGCAAGAAAAAACCGGAGACCACACGTACTCGCGTGATGTTGGCAGTGATGCTTGCAAATAATCGGGAGAAGCAGATTAGATCCCAAAGATCGCGTCATCGCGCGCGTGTGCCTGTCTGCATGCGTGTCGTCTGCTTTTGCTTTCTTTGCCTAGGCCACCGGGTTTGTGGATGGGCGGTTGATTAGCACCACGGGGAGAGGCGCGTGTACGTTAGTACTTGCAACAAGATAAAGGCCATAAGCTTGGAGATTTCCGTCTGCAAATATTTAAAAAGTACAGTTACAAGTTATAAAATTTTCTGAAAAAGAATTCGAGCATAACCTGTCGGAATATCCAGAATGGGGTATCTCCCGGCATCCAGAAGGCCGGACCAAAAGGGCAGGCCCAACGCCAGAGGCCCAAGTGGGACGAAGCGCATGACTGCATCCAGAATGACGGCCACAAGTCCATCCGGGTCTTGGAATCCGGATGACCGTAGATTGTAGGTTTAGTTGTGTGTACGGATGGACCCAATCCGGCTCTCTATATAAAGCCGAGCGGGAGAAACCCTACGACAGATTAAGATTGGGACTTAATCTACCTACGTCATTGAAACACTAGACAGGGTAGCGCGCTTTGCTGCGCCGTTGATTAGTCTCTTTTGCATGGCGTGACTTATTCGGCATATACTTCAGCGTGGCTTGGTCACGCGGCTAGGCATATGAGCATGGCGCTTAGTCTGTAAGAGAGCCGAGAAAACATCGAGAAGAAAAATCCGCACAATTTGTTTTTCCGTTTGGCATATGCTTCATTAGACTAAACTATTTAAACACCATAACACCCGTTTCTATCATTTAAAAAATAAACTTCGGCTAACCATTCATACTGCATGAATCAACATAACATGTTTTTGTCCATACACTCGAAGACCAGCCTAAGACATATTACATGTCCGTACATAGATAAAAACAAACACATCTCTCTTCACGCTGGCCTAAACTTGTTGCATCTAACAGAAGCATCCCCCATCGAACGTCCCTACTTCATGTTCTGGTTCTGGCAAGCAGGCTGAAAAAAAGACATTAAATGAGGTAGCTAACAATGGAAAATAAATAGTGAGCACAAAACAAATACACAAATAAAAGAACGCGCCTTCTTGCATGCCTTTTCCCCCCAACATCACCGAACAACTGCTTTTTGGCGTTGCTTACACTATTGTAATAAACATATACTAAGTGAACCAGTTTGCCCAGCAATTGCCACACAACTGAAACAAAAAAAGACATACGGTTCCTTCTACTGGTCGGCCGAATCAACCAACGGATTATCAACCGGCACATGTTTACCCTCTACGTCTCCATCAGAAGACTCCTCATGAGGATTTTCCTGAAACAAGCATGATTTAGAGACCCTAGAAGCAATAAAGTATGAAGAAAAGAATTTTGTTGTATCAGCACATACCATCTGAAGAGCAGGTGGCAGCATGAGCATAACAGCAAGAGGAACCGCAACAGTGACAGTGTCATGCTCTTCCTTACCACCAGACCCTACATACCAGCAGCAACTGATTATAGAGAGACAAAAAATAAATAGTCACAATACGAAAAGAACACTTGCAACTTTTAGACCCTCACTCCATAGCGGCACCAAGTGAAGTAGTCAGTGACCCAACTAACTTGCAGCTACCAATGTCGCATTATGACCGACGAAAGCAGAACTTCCTTCATGATTAAACTTCAGAGCCTGTAAGAAAATGTCCATAGTATGGAACCAATGCCATGTGTTTTTTGAAAACAA
Source organism: Alopecurus myosuroides (assembly GCA_028641055.1). NCBI lineage: Eukaryota > Viridiplantae > Streptophyta > Magnoliopsida > Poales > Poaceae > Alopecurus > Alopecurus myosuroides. Next base: position 119,297,675 of record CM054061.1, read on the forward strand.
ACTAAGCAACTAATAATCTTCAACATATTTTAGATTTGTTGATTTTTCAACGGTATGCTTAGGAGGCGGTGTACAATATGAGGTATACTGGTTTGACAGTACATTACCGTAAAACATAGAATCATTATGTACGACACTACATTATACAAAAAACAAAAACTCTAAGATGCTATAAGGGGATTTTGGTTTGCTGAATGTTGTAGAAGAATCTATGAATATGGATAGCAATCCAAATGCCCTAAGAAGTTCGAACAATCAACATCATTACATGAAAACAGGGAAAGGAGCAAGCAGCAGCAGCTCCTACTAATGTAGAATAAATAAAAATTATGAGCGGCTTTGGTTACACAAGAGGATAAAAACAAGTTGCTATTATGGCCAACATAATGAAGAATGCGTAAAAGTTATTTTATGGGCACCATAATTATATCTCTGCTTGTTGCAGCCCGATTGTTATTCGTTCATCAAGCATGAACCGAAGCATGTAGTCGACTGATAATTACTGCGAAGGTGCAAGCACTGAAACATGTACGGTCAAACCTATTCGACAAGCAATGCGAAGTCTGGGCATATTAATAGAACTTATGTCCCATCACACGATGTATTAGAGTATACCATGTATAAAAAGATTTATCTGGCTCGAATATAACCGTCGGTGGCATATTTATTCATCTCAAAAGTAACAATCAATTGTTTACAAAAGTAATGCAAGATTTGTAGAAATTTGTCTTGATCAAAAGAAATACAACAAAATGAAATCTATACAGGTACTTGAATAAAACCAAAGGACTTTAGAACCAACTTTAATTATGACAGAATACATAACCTAGTTATGCATGGAAGACACTTCAGAAGAGAAAGCAACACCACCTTTCTAGATGGTACATGCATATGAAAGAAGACATATCCTAGTGATGAACTTATTGCGAAACCGCAAATGAAAAGTTCATAAGGTCAGTAATGAGCGACATGTATCAAGCGTTGATGCCATCCCAACAGTCTTCTAATCATCTTACAATAAAAATGAAGTCAACACACACAATTGCCCATCAAGGTCAAATAAATAGGAAATGAGCTTGGAACAGTAGATTTTTTGTCTTGTTGTTACAACCTAAAACGTCAAACAAATGGGAAAGGAGCTAGAAGCAAGAAATTCATTTATTTATTGATTGGAAATTGCTAGGAGCAATAAATCTATTTATTATTTGACTGGAAGGAGCATTAGAATTCGTTACCAAATTTTATGTGGTAGGCATTCTCGGCATCCATCGCCACTTGAAACTTCTCCTATTCTGTCATCTAGTCATCCCCAGATCCATGTATACTCATTCATCTGATCAGTACTTCCCTGCACAAGAACAAACCATTCACGAAGCATGTTCCGATGATTTACTTTAAAATTGGTATGTATTGCATATGTGTATCTAAACAGAAGCGTCTATACGTAGCCAGGTCTAGACCAGCCAATGGGCAGTCACATAAAATCAAGGAGAAATAAAAAGAAGAGGACATCGCCAACCACATCAAAGAACAGGCAGACGACACCTCCACACGCGCAGAGCACCTTGGCACCCTTGAATCGACCTGCAGCAAGAGGTAACACCTTAGTTGAACTAAACAAAAGCAAATTTTCTATGGCAATTTCAATTCTGCAAAACAAATTGCTAGTTCCTTCCATTTTCTTTGGTGAGAAAAGGCTGTCAATTATACATGAATTTTGCCGTGGCCTTGCCTAACAGCTTTAAACATCCATGTTCAATGTATATATGAAAATTTTTACAAAATTTAGGAAGAACAAATTATAGGTTATCTATACAGAACTAATCCATATGTGATAAATTGATACACGCTGCACTATGTGGGTGTAGTCTAATGAAGTCAGAATGGTCTTATTGTGCAATGTTAGCTCACATATGATATTCTGAAACAACCGAGGATACTTCATATTTCCCTCTATTACTGAATATTATATATTAAGAGTAATTATTACGACTACAGTAGGTCTGATTTCTGAAATAACTCTATTTCAGAAAACACCCTAAAAAGAATGTATTAGCTGAACATAAATACTGCAATGGTCGAACTGCTCTAAGCCCCCAGGTGCAACAGATGTACTAAATAACTAAAATATTATGAAATGAACAAATTATCGGAATGCTCTTATATCAAGTCACATAGTCAAATTGGCATCCGACAATGGTGGTATTCTAAATCTCCATAAGTAACCAAGCACTTTGGCTCATGGTTAGGAATGCACATGAATGGAAACATAATAAAAAGCCATGAACAGACGATGCACGAAACTGAAATATTTGGATTGGATTCCTCTCTAAAAATTTGCAACCTCGATTAGAATTTTTGTCCAGACCAAGAACGAAAAAAATCGATTATGAAATCACACTAGGTTGGCGCGTCGCATCCGAGGCAATAGGCGAGGCTAGTTCTTCCATCCCCGCCTATCTTCCCAACTTTTCCAGCCGTTGGACACCAAAGAGATGGCGCATGGAAAAAGAACAGACCTGCCGTAGCCAGAGCATCGGTGTCGACCTGCGTAGACGGCGAGCAAGGTCACAGTTGGCCCTGGATCTGGACGGAGGGGGCAAGAAAGTTCAGGTGGCACTCTTAGGCGGGCGGCGGTGGGCAAGGAGATGCGACCGGAGGGAGGGGGTTGTGAGCAGAGTTGGCCGGCCCAAAACCTAGCGCGCTCCTGCCCTCGGAGGAAGAGGGGAGACGGGATTGTGCAGGTGCGGAGCTGCCGAGCTGGATCTGTGGTCGGTGGGTACCTGGCAAGGGGCATGGGGTACAGGTGATTTTCTTTCCACCCTCGCACTCGCTGGGCATTGGGTCCATGTTGCGTTTGGCCCATTTGCAGGCTAAGGAAAGGCACAACTCGAAGTAATATAAATGTGGCGTGCAAACAGACCCACATGTCAGTTACAGCGGACCGGCTGATGGCCTGAGCATCCGCCCTCAGCACCCTGCACTCCTGCCCTCGGAGGAAGAGGGGAGACGGGATTGTGCAGGTGCGGAGCTGCCGAGCTAGATCTGTGGTCGGTGGGTACCTGGCAAGGGGCATGGGGTACGGGTGATTTTCTTTCCACCCTCGCACTCGCTGGGCATTGGGTCCATGTTGCGTTTGGCCCATTTGCAGTCTAAGGAAAGGCACAACTCGAAGTAATATAAATGTGGCGTGCAAACAGACCCACATGTCAGTTACAGCGGACCGACTGATGGCCTGAGCATCCGCCCTCAGCACCCGGCGTAAAGCTATAGATAATGTGTCCGGCGTTCGCCGTCATAGTTGATTTTCAGGAATTAGGGAGCCAACCAGCTAACCCGAACCTTGGTAAAACCACCGTGTCCTCGTCCTAAAGCGCTCCCCCACGTTCGCTTCCCCATGTTCTTCCTCGTAGAGATGGCTCCCCCTTCCAAGTACTCATGGAACACATCATTTGGCGCCCACAGTGGGGCCAACGACGTCTGGAGTGACCCTCCGGGCAGGGCTCTTGGCGGCATCGACAACACAATTGCCGTCAGAACCGCTGTCTCGGGACAGTACGTCGGCTACCTCGTCCACGACAATACGGTAACGCCAGCACGCAACCACCTCGTCTGCTCCTACGTCGTCCCGATCAACACCGCAAACATCTTCGTCGGGCTAACGGCGGAGGCAATAGGATTCCGTGGAGGGAGCAAATTGTTTCCTCCCACCCACCACCCAATCAGCAAAGGTAACGAAAACGCACATCGCTCATGTAGATCTACAGTTAAATCTTCTATAAAAGTTCTTAAATCTATGTTTGTTGGCATGGTGCAACCAGAGCCTTCGAAAGAAAGTTTTGAACCTGAGTCAATACTTTCCGCCATTGACGGCAAAGGAGATTCAGAAGCCGGAAGTGATTCCGATGATGATGGCACTGACTTTGCTGAAAAAGTCCGAAAAACCACTTGATGCTCGAATAGCGTCTATATGATGGCACCGGCTAAACCAGCACATGAGGATGAACAAACGCCCTCCAAGGAGGAGCAAGCCCTTGAAAAGACGGCAGCCGCATTGCCGGATGCCCAAAAGCAAGATCTGCCCTCTTTGGAGACACAGTTCCAAAAGGCGAAATCCAGGTCACCACCACCGCCACCCCAGAAGACATATCCGCCAAAAAGGAAGCCACTGGCAAAACCCCGGAGGTTGGATCTTCAAGATCAGGTACTCGAGGACGGCGTACCTAGTGGCATGAAGGATGTTGGTGGGAAGAAAAAACCCTCACTGCCTCTGGAAACCCTAGATGAGACGGGTGAGTATGCATTACTCCGAACCCCGGTGGATCCAGCAGAACCTCCGCAGTTCCTGGAAGCCAGACGTCAGCTGTTGGCAAAACAGACTGACTACCTAAAAAATAAATGCAGGGAACTGAAGAGCGCACATCAAGCCACTGAGGAAGCGCAGGCATCCATGGAAGAATACCAGAGGCGGGTCACGCGATCCGCTCTCAAGGAAAAAATCGGCAAAGAAAAGCCGGTTGAAGAAAACCCAGCTCGCCGTTGTGTGCTAGCCACCGACTGGACAAAAGAATCAACTCGTGTAAACGTGAACGGCGAACGAGTGTTCGGAACCCAGGCGGTGAACGCAACAGTAGCATACGAGATCCTGAATGATGATCGCTACACGCCGGAAGACAAGATAAAGTACGAAAACGTGCCACCACAAGGCAATGATCCAACAGCAAAATGGCGAAACCCGTTTCGAAAAACTGTTTGAGGATTCCCAGCTCTGCAGAACCCAGACAACAACCGTTGCTCCTAGTGCTACAAAAGGCCCAAAAGAAAAGGCTAAGATACAAAAGGACGATGAAGTGTCAAAGACAGGCTCCAGCCATGGAAAGTATGAGGAGAAAGGCCGGAAGAGAGATCCATCCCTCATAAGGAGGAAATCCCTCATCAATCCCGCGCCGCCAAAAATAGGGATGATATGCCACATCTGGCAAATCCTGATGGCGGACATGGAAGATCAGCCAGTCGCCACCGACGGGAGCGTTCGCGATCCCCGCAACATGACAATGGAGGAAGGAAGAGAGGCAGAATGCCCTCAGACCGCAAAATATCCCGGATGCAAAGGCGAACGCTGAACCCGGCGCAAGCATTCAAGGAACAGCGACTCACACCATTCCAGATCCCTGCACTTCGATGCTCGAGCAACACTGGATGCAATTAAAGCGAGGAAAGATGCATACTACCTAGGGCCTAAGTGCTTCAGAGAAAACATTCGACATTTAGAGCATCAAGTAGGATTTGCCAAGGTCCGAGCAACACATGAGCGTTATGACGGATCCACCAGTCCAGATACTTGGCTGCCCGATTATCACATGGGTGTAAAATAAATAGTGATTCAAAGGCGGGCAGACCAATGGTGGTTAGTGGAAAGGCAAGGCCAAAGAACCATACTTCAATGAGGATATCAAGAAGATGGATTGGGACAAGGTGAGGCTGGAACTATGTCTCCACCACTCGAGATTCCGGACGCCCAATCACACAAACTAGCAATGTCGCCTTAATAGCGCATTGAGGCGAGAGTATGACAGCGGGTACAAAGGGAAGAACTTGAAGAGGAGGTACAACCAAAAATCCAAGCCCAAATAAGGACGGGCAGACAGTGCCTCCGACAGGGATGACCAAATCTAGGAACAACAGAGGAAAGGCGAGCCAAAGTTCCCCAGGGTGACCGAAAGTGTGAATCACGTGTTCTTGGCAACGCCATCTGCCATCTGCATGCAAGGAAATCAATGTCGTTCTACCAGCAAGCCCAAATTTTCTGAAGTATGCTGAAAACCCCATAACCTGGGACCACACGGATCATCCATCATACATCCCTGATCCTGGATCCCATGCTCTGGTGGTAAGCCCAGTCGTGGAATATACCAGGCTCCACAAGGTCCTTATGGATGGCGGCGCCAACATAAACCTCATGTAACTCAGTACGTTGGAGAAGCTCCACTTATCACGGAAGCAACTAAACCACAACAATGTGAAGTTCCACGGCATTGTTCCTGGAAGACAAGCCACATCCTTGGGAGAAATCTCCTTGGACGTCAGATTCGGTGAAGAAAAACACTTTCGAACGAAAAGTGTCGGATATATACCGATTAGGGGTATATCCGGCATTGTCCTAAAGAGCCGGATTACCAGGGTGGCCTGATTGGTAATGGATCACAGTCCATTAGGCGGCCCAGTAAGCTGACGCGCAGAAGCCGGATTCTAGAAGAACCCGGACCACGGCCCACGTGGAGCGGCTTGGAGTAGAAGGCGGATTCTTGCCTTCCAAGTTAGAAACTTACCGTATTCTTCTAGGTTTCCTTTCTGTAAGCCCTAACCCGGCTATCTATATAAAGTCGGACGGGAGAGAAGAAAGACACGACAATTGGCTAGAACACAATTCGCTGAGAAGTTGATCTTCGTCGAGTTAGCAAACCCAAACTCACATTGTACTTTGTATACTTCAGGCTTCAGCCATGATTTAGTGAGATTGCAGGAGTAGGAACGCCGCCTAGTTGTGACGTACCAAACCTGGGTAAACTTTGGTGTCCCTGGTTGTCATACTACCATGTTCCCCCCGCGTCTCTATCAGTAGTCTCATGGCACCCCCGTCTATGAATTATACTACGATGTCTCGACAGTTGGCGCCCACCATGGGGCCAGCGACGTCAGGCGTTATGTTTTGATCGGGGATACTCGGCGGAATCGGCAGTACCATAACTGTCGGAAGCTTGGAATTCGACAACGACGTCGGGCGCTTCCTCGACAATGGATCGTATATGCCAGCACTAAATCATTTGGTAAGTGCCTGCGTTTTATCGATTGTACCTACAAACATCTTTATCGGATTAACTGCAGAGGCAATAGGATTATGTAGTGAAAGTAGATTTATCCCACCCGCCCTATACCCAGTTGAAGAAAACTATGATGCCGGATTTTGCTCGGATCGCCAATATCCTGCTAAAATTGCTGCCTCTTCGGAGATGCCTGCAATGAGATCGCACTTTATTGGTATGGTGCAATCCGAGATCGCCGAAAACACGGACGAAAACAATCCTGTGGAAAATGCAGAAGAAAATAATCCCACGGCAGAGGTGAAAGATCCAACATCCGTCGATACAACGATGAACTCGGAAGCCGATTCCGTGCTAGCCGCCATTGAGGCAAGATTGGAATCGGAACCCGGATCTGACGAGCTCGATTCCGAAGACGAAGATGAAGATGCTTTTGAAAGAAAGGTCAAATATCTTCAAGAGGGATTCCATGAAGTGCTTATGGAAAAACCGGTTGGAAATACGGATGCCGAAAGTCAGGAAGACCCTCAAACACCTCCGCCAGATGAGGAAAGAGAAGACGGCGAAACTAGTCCAGCTTACCCTGATGTCAAGGAATTGACAGAAGATGAACCTGGTAAAAAACCTCCCTCTTCCAAGAAAAGAAACAAGGCTGCCAAGAAACTCCAATATAAAATCCGGAAGAAAAAATCGGCGGATATCGCCAATGAAAACCTGGAAACAGGAGAAGGAAGCGGAGCCAAGCCCGCGGAGAAGAAAACGAAGGAAATCCATGTTCCACTAATGCCAGAACAGGACGAATGGGATTTACTTCAAACACCAGTGGGACTCCACGAACCCGCTGAAGTGCTGGAAGCCAGGAGACAAGCTCTCCAAAGGCAATAGCAAAATCTATTCAAAACTCGGGAAAATATCCTAAAAAACCCAGACTGACATTAAGTTGAAGCAGGAAGAAATTGAGGAGTACGAGAGAAGGAATAGATCTGGCATAAAACCTAAACGGTTACCCGGAATCGTAAGACCGGAAGTATTGCAGCCGAAGGAACGGTTTCAAAACCCTGCCTGGCAAAAGCAAGTAAACGACATCGATGCCAGGGGTGAACCTGTATACAAAACCGCAGCAGAAAACACGGAAGCCACATTCTCCATCCTCAATGATGATATGTACTCCAATGCCGAAAAACTCCAAGGGGTGTATGCTTTCTTAAGAAAAGCATTGCAACAACAGCAGCGAGCGCAGGCAAGATCAGGGAAGTTGCATGACGACTCAGCCCTATGCAAAACAGCCACATGCGCCGCTGGAGCACCTGGACCTGGAGAACCTGGAGATTTAGGAAATTCAAAAGAGAAGAAAGGAGATCCGAGAAAGGACAATAAAATTCCCAACAACAAGGATGCAGCGTCCAGAACAGGATCCCATCCGCCGAAAGGTGGAAATAACCCCCGAGATCGGGAAGAACAAAACCGGAAAGACGGAAAAGCAATGCCGCCTCCGAGACGCCTTGCTGAAAAGGACGGAAGATACGATATTCCTCACAGGCATGAGAGATCCCGTACTCCTCCTAGGAATAAGGAAAGACACAGGATTAAAACTCCACCTTATTCCAAAGGACACGATAACGGAGGAAATAGGGATAATACCGGAAAAGCGCGCTCGCGCAACAATGGACAAGAAAGGAGCATATCCACTTCTATACATTCAGCCGGGAGATATTCCGTTCACGCCGATAAAGCGGAAAGAGATGATCTATACTTTGGACCTAAGTGTTTCACTGACAGGATCCGAAGAATAACTCTACATTCTGGCTTTGACAAAGTTGGTCCAACATATCAAAAATATACCGGCAGTACAAACCCGGATACCTGGCTCTCAGACTACTACAGAGCCGTCCAGATCAACAAAGGGACAGACTTAGAGGCGGTAAAATTCCTCCCCCTAATGTTACTGGATGGAGCCAGAGATTGGATTAACGGACTTACGTCAAGAACCATAGACAGCTGGGATGATATGGCTCGATTTTTTACTCAACATTTTCGGGGAACTTATAAACGCCCCAACAGCATCAACCAGCTAAACCACTGCACCCAGTTTGAAGATGAATCATACGTTGACTTTATCTCAAGATGGACTGCAATGAAGAACAGCTGCTCTGGAGTAAGTGATGTACAAGCAATGCATGCTTTTATCAATGGCTTAAAACCCGGCCTCGTACCGTTCATGGTTGGTTCAAAGAAGCACAAAGATCTCGGATCTATGCTTACAACCGCAAATGAGCACGCAGCGGCCGAAGACGATATCAGAGCGAGAGGTGGAAGTATCGACGCTTTGGCTCAGGCCTCAAAAAGATGCCTCGCTATGAGAAAAAAGCTACTCCAGATTCACAGCAAAAGCCCAAATAAGTTAACCTAGCCTTTGGAAAGGATAATGGAAGCAAATGGAAAGGAAGAAACACAGAACCTATCTCCTACACAAAGGAAGAGTGGGAAAATATTAAGTCAGAAAACTGTGTCCACCATTCGCAATTCGGTAAACCGACCCATACTAATGCACAATGCCGGCTTAATAAGCATATGAAAGGCAGTACAGGATCCGGGAACAAGGGGAAGAACTCCAAGAGGAAATTCTCCAAGCAAAAGCCAGAAGCTGAAAAAGAAGACAGTGAATCGGACACTGACGAAAAAATCCAGGAACAACAGCGAAAAGGCAAACCAAAGTTCCCGAGAGTCGATGGAGAATGCAATTTAACTTTCCTCACAACTCCCTCAGCAAAGGTGGCAAAGAGGACACTTCGAGAAATAAACGCGGTTGTTCCACCACCCCCAAAATTGTTGAAGTACTCGAATACACCAATTACATGGGATCAGTCTGATCATCCCAGAAATATCCCAGAACCCGGCACACAAACTCTAATCGTACGCCCTATTGTTAAAAACACTAGGCTAAAAAGAGTGCTGATAGATGGAGGATCCAGCATTAACATAATGTACCTAGATACACTGAAGCATCTGCGAATCCCCGAGACCCAGCTCAATCACAGCAACATACGTTTCCACGACATCGTTCTTGACAGACAAGCACAATCCCTAGGAGAAATTTCCCAAGACGTAAACTTTGGAGAAAAAGAGCACTTCCGACAGGAAAAAAGCTCTTTCGAGGTCGTGTCATTCGAAAGTGTATACCATGCAATTCTCGGACGTCCAGCTTTCGCCAAATTTATGGCAAGATCATGTTATATCTATAACAAGCTGAAGATGCCAGGGCCAAAAGGAGGAGTAATCAGCATTTTGGGAGACTTCAAACTGGCAAACGAGCTGGAAAAAGGAAACGCTCTTTGCGCAGAGTGCTAGCAAAGGAGGAGCTTAAAGAGCTGGCAAAAGAAGTCTCGCCGACAGAAATGCCGGCAGGAAGAGAAAGCCGAAAGCCAGCAGATAGTTTTAAAGCTTCCGAGAATGCAAGGCAGGTTATCCTAGATCCCAAAGATCCGACAAAATTTGTCGTAGTGGGAACTGGGATGACTGACAAATAGGAAAGCGAGCTCATGAAGTTCCTCCGTGAGAACTAGGATATATTTGCCTGGTATCCTGCGGACATGCCAGGCGTACCCAGGGAACTTGCTGAGCATCAATTCAAGGTGATTCCAGGATCTAAACCCGTCAAACAAGGTCTCAGTCGATTTGACGGAAGAAGACTGAAGGCTATTGGCAAGGAAATTATCTGGCTATTAGCAGCTGATTTTATCCGGGAAGTTATACATACTGAATGGTCTGCGAACCCAGTATTAGTTCCGAAGAAAGATAGTATTGTTCTTAGGATGTGTATAGATTACACTAGCCTGAACAAATTGTGTCCAAAAGATAGGTTTGCGTTGCCGCGAATCGATCAAATAATAGATGCCACTGCCGGCTCTGAGCTCTTAGGCTTTTTGGATGCTTATTCTGGGTACCATCAAATACGTATGAAGGAAGAATACCAAATAAAAACCTCCTTCATAACCCCATATGGAACATACTATTACATAACCATGCCTTTTGACTTGAAGAACACATGTGCAACTTACCAGCGTTGCATGCAACGATGTTTGCATAGTCAGATTGGCAAAAATGTTCACATTTACGTGGACGACATTGCCGTCGTTTCCAAGGAAAAACACACACTCCTTGCAGATTTGCGAGAAACCTTCGAAAATTTGCGCACTTACAAAATTAAGTTGAATCCATTAAAGTGCGTATTCGGGGTTCCCTCAGGAAAACTTCTAGGTTTTATCGTTTCTCACAGAGGAATAGAAGTAAATCCGGAAAAGATCAAGGCAATCTTAAACATCACAAGGCCTACGTGGTTAAAAGATGTACAAAGATTGACGGGTTCTACAGCCGACGTCAGCAGGTTCATAAGCCGGCTAGGAGACAAAGCTCTGCCATTATACAAGTTGTTTAAAAGTTCTGACAAATTTGTATGGACAGAAGAGGCGGACAAAGCATTAACCCAGTTAAAAGAAACCTTGATGAAAGCTCCGATTTTGGCATCACCAAAAGACGAAGAACCCATGTTATTGTATCTTACAGCAACAAACAGGGTTATAATTGTTGTGATAGTGGTGGAAAGGCGAAAAGAAGAGCAAAGCATAGCAGATCAACATCCGGTATATTATGTAAGCAAAGTTTTTTCCGAGTCCAAACAAAGGTACCCACACTATCAAAAGCTGGCATATGGCGTGTTTTTTGCATCTCGAAAACTCCGCCATTATTACCAACGGCATTCCATAACAGTGGTATGTAAAGCACCACTAGGGGATATAATTAACAATGCGGATGCAACAGACCGAGTAGACAAATGGGGCATCGAGCTGGCTGCGTTCGACATTAAGTACCAACCCCGGACGGCAATTAAATCCGAGGCGTTGCCAGATTTCGTCGCTGATTGGAGAGAAGCAATGGAAAACACACCAATGCCGGAGTCAGAATACTGGGTTATGCACTTTGATGGATCCAAGATGAAGGAAGGCGCTGGAGCTGGTGTAGTGCTAAAATCGCTCAAGGGAGATACTATGGAGTATGTATTACAAATACACTTCAATGCCAGCAATAATGTGGAAGAATACGAAGCTTTGCTTCATGGCTTGCACATTGCAAAAGAAATAGGTGTCAAACGCATATTATGCTATGTCGACTCAGATTTGGTACAACATCAGCTCAACCAAACATGGGACGCCAAAAGCCCCATCATGGTCGAATATCGGAGAACGGTGGACGAGTTTGCTATTTGCTTCATAGGATTTGAAGTACTTCACGTTAAAAGGGAAGAAATTTGGAACGCGGATGCATTAGCCCGCATGGGCTCAGAAAGAGTGAAAACCCTACCACCAGGTGTGTTTGTCCAACATTTGCATAAACCATCAATAAAAGGTGGAGGTATTGATTATCCTCTAGTGTCCGAGATAATTGAAGTCCTGCCCGTTAACCCGGATTGGAAAAATCCATATTTAAACTTCTTAGTAGATCGGAAGTAACCGGATGGAGCAGACGAGGTTTTCAAAGACAAATAAAACGTCGATGCAAAGGATACACGGTAATCAATGGTTGCCTGTATAAACGCAGCACTATCGGATCTTTCAGCGATGTATTTCGCCAGAAGAAGGCCGAGAAATACTGCAAGAAATCCATGCAGGGGATTGCGGACATAATGCTCAATCAAAAATCATAGTTAAGAAAGCATTATGTGCAGGGTTTTTCTGGCTAATAGCCAAGACAGATGCCGAACACAAAGTAAACACATGTACCGGGTGTCAGTATTACGCCAAGCAGACGAATATGCCAGCCCAAAAACTCAAAACTATCCCTATCACATGGCCATTTGCGGCCTGGGGGCTAGATATGATAGGACCATACAAAACTGCAAGAGGTGGACTAACACATCTACTCGTTGCAGTAGATAAGTATACCAAGTGGGTGGAGGCAAAACCCATCAAAAAGTTTGACGGTGTAACTGCCAGGAATTTCATCATTGACGTAGTCATGAAATATGGCGTTCCACACAGCATAATTACCGACAACAGGACAAACTTCTCTATTGGAGAGTTGGCGAAATATTGCCGACAAACGGGAATTCACCTAGATCTTGCATCTGTGGCACACCCGCAATCCAATGGTCAGGTTGAATAAATGAATAGCTCAATCCTGCAGGGAATACGCCCAAGACTCGAATATCCTCTTCATAGAGAAGCTGGAGCATGGGTAGAAGAGTTACCTTCCGTGCTTTGGAGCATTCGAACGACGCCAAATAGGTCAACAGGGCAAACCCCATTTTTCCTAGTTTATGGCGCAGAAGTAGTGCTTCCTGCGGACATGATCCATGACAGCCCAAGAGTGTAAGCTTTCAATGAATCGGATGCCAAAAGTGCACGACATGATGCCTTCGATCTTCTAGAAGAAGAACGTGAACTTGTACTTCAAAGATCCTCCATTTATCAGCAAGGATTACGACGCTACCATAGTCGGAAAATCAGGCATCGTTCTTTCAAAGAAGGTGACCTAGTGCTAAGATTGGTGCAGGAAAGAAAGCACAAGTTAGCCTCAGTTTGGGAAGGACCGTTTGTCATCAACAAAGCTATGAAAAATGGATCATACTATCTTGTAGATATTTGGGATACGGAGGATGATCCTAAAAGACCAAATCGCAAAAGAAAGAGAAATATAGATGTCGAACTAGGAGAGACCAAAAGACCCTGGAGCATCCAGCAGTTACGTCCCTTCTACACTTAGTTCAATTTCTATGTAAACATCTTTGAGATCATGAAATAAAGTTGTCGGAATTCATATATCTATGTTTTTACATGTTTATTATAGTATAAAGCATAAGTATGCCTTATCTATTTCCCAATGATCTTTCAAAATACTCAATGTTAACCCGAATTGTGCTTGCGTGCTCAGAGTTAAAAAACTGAATGATTTTCAGCCTAAGGAGGCTTAAGGAAACCCAGATTGTGCATGCGTGCCTGAGTTTCATACAAAATTCCTTACTTTTTCTCTAAGTATTATCTGATTGTTTTTTATGTTGGGTCACTGGAGCTAGTAAGTAAAAATTCCTTTAGTATGATCCATGTTTCAGAGTTTTGACTGATTTGTTATACCCAGTCACTTGGCATGAAGATTAGATACTATCGAGCCATTTCAAACACTAAGGATAGTTAAGACATATAAACCAGAGAACTTAGAAGATAAAGGAATAAAAACCCGGGAAACTTGCAAAGACTTAATAATTTAACTGCAAAAGCGGAGTACTTGTTTATACAAAAGAATAGAAAAGCATTACAATAAGGTTTAAATTATAAGAACAATAATGCTTCTATTTTTTTCATCTCCTACTCAGGACCAGGCAGCTTCTTCAGGCATCCGAGTCATCATCCTCGCTGCTGGATTCCTCGGGAGTTGCCGGGATTGCTTCCTCGGGGTAGAAGGTGGAGATGTTCACCATGTTTGCAATCTTGGTGGCATGACCTTTGATTTCATCAAAGATGTTGGCCCGTTAAGCTTCCGTGTATCCCCGAGGAATGCCGGACGCGTCACGCCAAGATTTAGCAGTAGGGTAGTGCATGCGCATGAGCCTAAGAGCCATGCGTGCACCACCGCGAGCCGCAGAACGGAGCAGGGATTCCTTGCGATTTGCCACCTCTACGATAGCTTCCGGAAGTTTTTCAACTTCCGAGAACTCCCCAGATCTGGCGGGAAGATACTTATTAATAAGTAACATTCCCGCAGCCTTGATCGTGGTGAAGACCTTCCCAAAAGCCCGGATTCTTTCAATCCGGGTAAGCTGGGAGCTACCTCCTACTTCAATCAACACACAAGTGTTAGAAAAATCAGGAGAAGAGGAAACAAGGAAAATCCGGTAGAAGGCAAAGTAACTTACAGAGAATCCAGTCCATCTCGGTGCCTTCTTCCAGGCGCTGGTTCAAGGCATTCTCTAGATCCCGGATGGTGGCCTTATCTTTCTCGGCCTGGTTGGAGGCCTTAGATTCGGCAATGCCAACAACTAGTTGGCTGGCCTCCAGGTCTTGCTGCAGCTTCACATTTAGTTTGTGAAGATCCAGGTTTTCGCGGCGGAGGTTCTTGGCGTTGCCGGCATCTTCAGCAACTTGTTTGGCTTTCGCCAAAGAAGCTGAAAAGCAAGTAAAAAGAAGAGTTAGAAACTCAGAACTTAGACAAAATTGCGAATGAAAGCAGAGAAAAAGTTATTACCTGCTAGTTCACTCAGCTGCTGCTGAGTAGATGCCAGATCCGCCTCCTTATCTTCAAGAATTTTAAGAAGGGTTTTCACCTCCTTGTTCTTGATGGTAAGTTTATTGAAAACTTCCATATTGATGTTTTCAGCAGTTTGCTGAAACACAGAAAACAGACAAAAAATGCTTAAGTAAAAAACAAGCATAACAATGAAAAAAGTACTAAGTCAAAAGTATACATTCGGCTTATTACTTATGGTCTAGATATATTACCTGGCTCATCCTGGTCAAGTTTGGCAGGTTTTCATTGATTTCTTTTGCATAGTCTGCAAAAAGAATCCCGACGTTGCAAAGGCCGTCCTAGATGACCTGCCGGGGTGAAAACACGAAGTTATTCCTTACAATAAGCCCGCCTTGCGGCCAAGGACGGACTAGAGGTGCTGGAGCAAAGAATTTGGTTTCCCACGGATGAATGTATCCGTGTTCATCGAACGGTTCTTCCTTTACCTTAAACTCCTTGTCAAAAGTAGGAATGGGCTCCTCCTCAGCTGTACGAGAAGGGCCACCCATGTACGGCACCGCCCTTTCCCCCGCGTTCGTCTCGGACGCAATGGGCTGGCTGGTCGGCAGGGGATATTCTTCCTCCCTTCCAGATTGATTTTCTCCTCCTGGAGCACTTGGGGTAGCAGGAGCTGCAGCAGGGGAAGGTTGAACTCCTTTTCCAGCAATTGCTTTATGTCTCTTCAGCTTTTTAGGCTTCAGAGAAGTAGGAGCAAGGCTGAAAAAGAAAGGGGGTGAAATAAATTCCAAGAAATTAGTATTTCAAGAAATTAAAATGACTCCTGCGACAAAAAACAGAGAAAAACGGAAACCCAGAGGATTACCTGGAAGTAACGACGGGAACTCCGTCAAGTTCTACCACCTCTTCAGCAGTTGATGGCTTCTTGCGTTTCCATCCACGAGAAAACTTGGCACGCATTGCATCCAGTTCGGCATGAGTTGCAAGATCTTTGTCGGTGAGGTCGGCGAACTATGGAAAAAGAACAATATCCGACTAACTCAGGAAATCTGAGAAAGATAGAAAATCCGAGAAATTGCCCAAAGGAGAAAAAGAATTACCTATGGGACCGGGTTTCCTTCATGGTACATCTCTCGTCTTTCTTCATATTGGTCGCGGGTGGCGACCAAATGATTAACCCGTTTCTTGAAGTCCCTCTTCTAGAACGCTTGTTCGTTCCCCTCATTGTATCTTCCGGGCCCTTATATTCACATAGAAGACGGGTTGGATGCGCCAGAGGCTGGATACGTCTTCCAAACCAACACAAAACAGTGTCGGTTCCAGTAAGAGGAGGTTTGGAAGAGACGAGTTTGGCAATGCGCCGTTTGATTTTCATCAAATCATCCGGCAGAGTCTGAACTGCCTCTACTGCCCAGTTGTCCTGGGGAGTGGCGCAGAATTGACGAAAGGTGGAATCACCATTTCCTTTCCAGGAAACGGGACGTCTTGGTGGTAGAAGAAGGAACCCGTCCAAAATTTGACGGATTCCGAGGTTTTGATTTTGGGGAACCAATTCTCCCTAAATCTACGTAGGGTGAAGTATATGGTCCCGCAAGTCGGGAGTGTGCCCTTAGAGGGGTTCCGCTTAACCCCGAAACAATACAACCAAAAATCTAACCTAGGCTCTATTCCTAGATACCCTTCAAAGAGGGCCTGGAACCCGGCTAAATATAGAATGGAGCTGGGAGGAAGGTTGTGGGGTTGAATGTTGTAGTGATTGAGAACTTGGAGGAAGAAGGCGGAAGGTGGAATTCCCATACCTCGAGAAATATGCGAGGTTAGGAGAACCCTTTCCTCGGCTTTGGGCAAGGGTTTGGAGTCATCCTCCTCGTGCCGCCACTTCCCCTTCACAATCAGCCCCTCCTTATCCATTGTCGGAAGAAGGGAAGGGGCTAAGTTGCACCGGCTCCAATTGCCGGACATCTCGCCCTCGTCTTCGGCTCCGGCGGCGGCAGCCGCAGCGGCGAGCTCCTCTCCGACGAGGAGGATCTTCTCTTCCGCTGTTTCAGGGGCGAATGGCAGAGGCGGCACAGAAGAAGAGGCGGACAGGTTCTCAGCCGCGAGAGGAGGATCCTCGCGGGCCTCGTCGCCGGAAGTTTTCTCCGGCGCGCTGGCGGTGGCGCGGCTCAGAGAGTCGAGCTGCGGGTCCATGTTGTTAATGATCTCGTCGATGTTGACAGAGACCGAGTGCTCCTATGCGGCACGCGGTGAGTCACCGGTGTCCATTTGCGGGCGGCGCAGTGAGGGTCTCGATCTTCCGACGAAAAAATTCCAGGAACGTCGCCGGACGTGCACGGGCTCTGCTCTCGCTAGTAGAACCTTGGCTCGGGGCTATGGCGCTTGGGGGCTGGGAGGTGAAGTGAGAGCAGAAGAATCGCCGGAGGGCTCGAGGGAGGATATTTATAGCCGGAAAACCTTTGAGATACGCTTCAACGACTCTTTGGATTGTTAGATCTTCAACGCGTATCACTCGCCGAAAAATCCGGGAAATGTGGAGACGGGTGATTATTGCTATCTCCTCGTTTCCCGCTAGAACCTGTCAAAGATACATTTCAGGGTTTCACATTTGGAACCCAAACGTCCCTGACGTCAGCATGATTTTATCGCTAACATAGGAAGTTCCTACTCCACGAAGGCTCGTGGAAGAAAAAGCCGGATTTTTCCCCGAAATCCGAATTTCGCGTTAAATCATGATTTAAGGAAAAGAAGAATCGAGACGAGGAGCCAACATTTCTCGGAAAGAATTCAAGTTAACAAAAGAGGGCGAATTGAAGTCTCAATCCTTCTTGGGGGCTACTGTCGGATATATACCGATTAGGGGTATATCCAGCATTTTCCTAAAGAGCCGGATTACCAGGGTGGCCTGATTGGTAATGGATCACAGTCCATTAGGCGGCCTAGTAAGCTGACGCGCAGAAGCCGGATTCTAGAAGAACCCGGACCACGGCCCACGTGGAGCGGCTTGGAGTACAAGGCGGATTCTTTCCTTCCAAGTTAGAAACTTACCGTAGTCTTCTAGGTTTCGTTTCTTTAAGCCCTAACCCGGCTATCTATATAAAGCCGGACGGGAGAGAAGAAAGAGACGACAATTAGCTAGAACACAACTCGACGAGGGTAGGAACGCCGCCTAGTTGCGACATACCGAACCTGGGTAAACTTTGGTGTCCCTGGTTGTCATACTACCACGTTCCCCCATGTCTCTATCAGTAGTCTCATGTCACTCCCGTCTATGAATTCTACTACGATGTCTCGACAAAAAGACTCTCCTTTGAGGTTGTACCGTTCCATAGTGTATACCACGCCATACTTGGGCGTCCAACGTTCGCCAAGTTCATGGCGTGCACGTGCTACGTCTACAACAAGCTTAAGATGCAAAGACCAAAAGGCGGCGTCATCACCGTGTGTGGAGATTTCAAGCTGGCAAAGGAGTACGAATTGGCGAATGCCGAATGCGCAGAAAACACCATTGCCAAAGAAGAACTGCGTGAGCTGGAGAAAGAGATGAAGCACGAAGAAATGCCAGCCGGCAAAGAAGCAACGTGATGTCTATGCTCGTTTCTATTCTTGTAGACAGTGTTGGGCCTCCAAGTGCAGAGGTTTGTAGAACAGCAGCAAGTTTCCGTTAAGTAGATTACCCAACGTTTATCGAACTCAGGGAGGAAGAGGTCAAAGATATCCCTCTCAAGCAACCCTGCAATTACAACACAATAAGTATCTTGTGTCCCCAACACACCTAATACAATTGTCAGTTGTATAAGTGCACTAGTTCGGCGAAGAGAGAGTAAAATACAAGTAATATGGATGATTATAAGTGATAGTAGCAATCTGAAATAAAAATGGTAGCAAGCAAACATGTAGCAGAACTGATTGAAAATGGTGTTTCAATGCTTATAAACAAGGCCTAAGGATCCTACTGTCACTAGTGGACACTCTCAACAATTATAACATAATTGAATGCATAAATATTATCTCTTCACTATGCTACTCCGAACCACTCTCCGGTTAGATAACAAACACCAATCCATGCGTAGGGATGTAACAACACTCCTCAAGTGTGTATTCCCTCTCTAGGGCACCCCACGCTGTCACTATGAGTGCCCCAAATTAGTACTAAACAAACGCCACAATTTCGTAGGGCCATCCAACACAAGATATAAATATCATGCTAAACCAAACAGTGCACACACTGTCACCTTTACACCATGATCAAAGTGTTTACGGAGATCTCATAACAAATCCACTTGAGTAGCAAAACAAATGAAGAGTAACATCTACTTATTAAACTAGATTACAAAGCTCATGATCACATAAAGATCAAACCATGGGAGAGAGAGATCAAACACATAGCTACCGGTAGAGCCCTCAGCCCCGAGGGAGAAATACTCCCTCCTCATCATAGGAGACAGCAATGGCGATGAAGATGGCGGCGGAGTCGATGGAGATGGCTCCAGGCCCCAGGGGCACTTCCCCGTCCCGGTAGGGTGTCGGAATAGAGATTTATGTCCGCCGAAACTTGTCGTCGGCGATAGCAGAGCTACGGAACTTTTCATGGGAAGGAGGTCGATATATTTAGGGTTTATGCCTCGAGGGAAATAAATAGGCGAAAGGGCAAAACATAAATGCCAGGACACCTTCAAAGTTCATGAGGAAGACTAGAACAAATAATTAGAGAACAAGCAATAACACACCATGAATCAATTAATAATGTTTATGGGACAAATGCACATAGAAATCAGAATGGCGACTATGATCTCTCAACTATGCATAAAGTTAGAAGATGGTGACTCAACATAAAAGTAAAAGAAAGGCCCTTCGCAGAGGGAAGCAGGGATCAACTCATGTTCTAGAGCTTTTTATTTTATTAAACAGGGGTATGAAAGCTTGACACTCCTCCCATCCATCTTGCACAAACCATGGCTAACCGAATCCTCGGGTGCCTGCCAACAATCACATACCGTGGAGGAGTATCTATTTTTTAGAGAGGTGTATGCTTATGTAACGAATGGTAAACAGAAAATACAGTACGTCACAAGCCAACTAGACTTCACAAGAGCGGATCCCATAGAAGGACGCATCTGGTAGAAGGTCGTCCCTCTTTCTCTTTTTTTACACAATTGTGCTTTGACTGATAAATCAGGGGCAAAAATAGTGAAGAGAATTTGTTGTTATTAATTTGGGGCTGGGCACCCCGCTGCCAGCTCTTCTATCATTTGATAAGCGGATGAAGCCACTAGTCCAGGGTGTGAAAGTCTAATCAACAAGTGAGATAAAGATTCTCTATTACGTCCTCATGAGCTAAACCAGGAGCACAAAACAGGAGTAATTTTGAAAGTTTTAAAGGTAACACATGAGCAATTTACTTTGGAGTGGCGGTTAAATACCACATATAGGTAGGTATGGTGGACACATTGGGCATACTTTAGTTTTTAGGAGTTGTACGCACGAGTAGAGCTCATACTCAGTACAGGTGGAGGCTAGCAAAAGACTGGGAGCGACAAATCAAGAGAGCATAAGAGACCATAATCATGCATAGAGACATAAACATCATTAATCAAAGAATAAGTGGTACCACAAGTTCAAAAACTAAATGAACATAGAGGCTATAAGTGACTGGTTCATATTCATAAACATGGTGTGAGCACGCGCCAACTCAACCAAATAAAACATTCAAAGGAGAACACCACAAATTTATGCTTCAATATGACAAGAACAACTCATGATTCTTTCAATGGCACATTAAACACTCATAGCTATTTGAGGCTAATCATGCTACTAAATAACCACATGGCTTTAGAATTAAAATAGCACTAGCATGATATGAAAAAGTCTAGCCATAGTCTATACAAGCTTCTACTTGCATCGTTATAAATTCTACTACAAGGAGCAGTTTCTTTTCCCAACAAGCACCATACAAAACATGCTTTAACAAAAACTCTCTAAATTCTACAAAAAGCAAACATGAGAGTACTCACGTAACACTACTAAAACTAACAGCTCTGAACAAGAGATGCAATGAAAATAAAATCTAAACAGGAATTTTTGCAGCAACTAGAAGAAAAACTAAGAATACTAGCATAGCAAGTATTCAAACGAAAAAGCAGAGCATGTATATCTCCCAAACAAGGAATACTAGGGTCCAACTATATTATTGCAGCAAGGAAAACAAAATAAAAACAAATAGACGCTCCAAGTAAACTTCATACGATGTGACCGAATAAAAATATAGTTTCACTAGAAGTGACCCGATAGATTGTTGATGAAGAAGGGGATGCCTTGGGCATACCCAAGATTAGATGCTTGAGTCTTCTTAAAATATTCTTGGATGAACCACGGGGGCATCCCCAAGCTTTGACCTTGCACTCTTCTTGATTACATATATCACCCTCTTCTCTCGACCCTTGAAAACTTCCTTCACACTACACTCAAAGAGTAATTCACATTAGAGGGTTAGTGCAGCAATCAAAAATTCATGGGTTCTGCATGGGCACAAGTTCTATTTATACTTTTAAACATTATCTACAGCCACTGATGTTTCATGAAACAAACAAATCCACTTGACATTGTAAAAGAGCAAATGCAAGAAAAATCGCAGAATCTGTCAAAATCAGAACAGTCTGTAAAGACGAATTTTTTTCGGGGAAATTACGTTGCTCAGATTGAAAAAACTTAAAGAACGAAAAAAGTTGCGGAATTAGGAGAGAAGTAAGCACAAGAAATTTCAGTTCATTCTGATTTTTCTGTGAATTATACGATTTTTTACGGTGGATAGCAAAAATCTGTTTCCTGCGCAGAAATCTAAAACCAACTCCAACTCTCGTCAGAAACTTTACTTTGCACAACTAAAACATGAAAATAAAGATAGAAAGGAGTTCCTACATAATTATACAACCCCTTGACTCAAAGAAAACAGATAAAAACAAAGCAAAAATAAAACCATAGGTTATCTCCCAAGAAGTGCTTTTCTTTAACGCCTTTTAGCTAGGCCGAGAAAAGTGGAATCAAGTGTTTTCAAGTGAAGAAGAATCCAAATTGTAACGCGTTCGAATAATAGAATCAAAAGGAAACTTAATTCTATTTCTAGGAAAGTGTTCCATACATTTCTTGAGTGGGAACTAAAATTTAATATTCCCCTCTTTCATTTCAATAACAGCACCAACAGTTCTAAGAAAAGGTCTTCCCAAAACAATTGGACAAGAAGCATTGCATTAAATATTCAAGACAAAAAAATAAACGGGGACAAGATTATTATTAACCATGATAAGAACATTATCAACTCTCCCCAAAGTTTTCTTTCTAACATTATCAATAAGACGAATATCCAAATAACAAGGTTCCAATGGTGGTAAATCAAGAATATCATAGAGTTTCTTGGGCATAACAGAGATACTAGCACCAAGATCATATAAATCATTGCAATAAAAATCATTCACTTTAATTTTAATAATGGGTTCCCAACCATCATCTAGCTTCCCAGGGATAGAGGCTTCACACATTAATTCATCCTCTCTAATTTGCATGAGAGCATTTGTAATATGTTTTGTGAAAGCCATATTCATAGCACTAGCATTAGGACAAATAGAAAGTTTTTGCAAGAACTTAATAACTTCGGTTATGTTGAAATAATCAAAGTCAAGATCATTTTTATCAAAGGTAATGGAACCACTGTCTCCCATATTTCTAAAAATTTCAGCACTTTTATCAGGAACATATTTAGCAGTTTTAGGCAGTTTTGCATTTTTAATAGAAGAAGTGGGAGTATTTCCAAAACCAATTACTTTACCATTTATAGTAGAAGGTTTTCTATCATGATAATATTCAGTTTTACTAGTGGTGGTAATGGTGAAAACATTAGCTATATGATTCTTTCTAGCTATTTCATCTTCTTTTTCCCATCTAGCATGCAATTCAGCTAACACCGTAAAATTATCATCAATTCGAATTTGGATAGAATTAAAAGTTTTACTTTCTTTAACATCATGAGGCATAAC
This sequence comes from Alopecurus myosuroides, assembly GCA_028641055.1. Classification (NCBI taxonomy): domain Eukaryota; kingdom Viridiplantae; phylum Streptophyta; class Magnoliopsida; order Poales; family Poaceae; genus Alopecurus; species Alopecurus myosuroides. Next base: position 119,320,758 of record CM054061.1, read on the forward strand.
CTTTAGTTTCAGAAAATCAACATCAAGAGAAATTCTATCAACTTTAGAATCAAGAACATCAATTTGCCAAAAATGTCTTCAACGAATTTTTTGAAAGCAGTTTGTGTACTAATAAAATTATTAAGCATGTTCTCAAGATCAGAGGGTACACTTTATTGTTGTTGTAGGAATTACCATAAGAATTACCATAAGTATTTCTATTATTGGGAGGATATGGCCTATAATTGTTGCTACCAAAATTATTCTTATAAGCATTGGTGTTGAAATTATTATTTTTAATGAAGTTCACATCAACATGCTCTTCTTGAGCAACCAAAGAGGCTAAAGGAACATTGTTTGGATCAATAGGAGCATGGCCATTCACAAGCATAGACATAATAGCATCAAGTCTATCACTCAAAGAGGAGGTTTCTTCAACATAATTTACCTTCTTACCAGTTGTAGCTCTCTCAGTGTGTCATTCAGAATAATTTACCATCATATCATCAAGAAGCTTTGTTGCTCCCCCAAGGTCATGGACATAAAGGTTCCTCCAGCAGCTGAATCTAGAAGGTTTCTTTAAGAAAAAATCAGACCTGCATAAAATGTTTGGATGATCATCCAAGTAGTAAGTCCATGAGTGGGCAATTCTTTACTATATATTTTTAACTTTCCCAAGATTTAGCAACATGCTCATTATCAAGTTGCTTAAAATTCATAATGCTACTTCTTAAAGATATAATCTTAGCAGGAGGATAATATTTTCCAATGAAAGCATATTTACACTTAGTCCAAGAATCAATACTATTTCTAGGCAAAGACAACAACCATTCTTTAGCTCTCCTCTCAAACAGAAAGGAAACAATTTTAGTTTAATAATATCTCCATCTACATCTTTATACTTTTGCATATCACATAGTTCAACAAAAATATTAAGATGGGCAGCAGCATCATCAGTACTAATCACCAGAAAACTGCTCTCTCTTAACAAGGTTTAACAGGGCAGGCTTTATCTCATAAAAATCAGCAATAGGAGTAGGTGAAGCAATAGGTGTGCTAATGAAATCATTGTTGTTGGTGCTAGTAAAGTCACACAACTTAGTGTTCTCACGAGTAGTCATTTTAACAAGACTAAAAACAGAAATAAGCTAGAATAAGAACTAATTTTTTTGTGTTTTTGATAAAGAGAAGAAAACAAGACAAAATAAAATAAACTAAGCAAGACAAAAACAAAGTAAAGAGATTGGAAGTGAGAGACTCCCTTTGATAAAATTCTCTTCCTCCTCGGCAACGGCACCAGAAAATTAGCTTGATGGTGTAGATCTTGCACTCGTTGGGAGATCCCAAGAGGAAGGTATGATGAGCGCAACAACAGTTTTCCCTCAGTAAGAAACCAAGGTTTAATCTACCAGTAGGAGGAACGAGTAACTTCAGAAGGTTGAAGCAGCTGAGATGGCTGGGCGCACTACCGGTTCAGAAGCAACATGGAACCTACACAACACAATCAAATCACTTTGCCCCAACGAAGTAGTGAGGTTGTCAATCTCACCGGTTTCGCTGAACACAAAGAGGTTTAACATATGGTGTGGAAAATAGTATGAAAGCAGTAGCAGCAGTATGAAAGCAGTGTGAAAACAGTGTGTGTATTATCTGTATGAGAAAATGGACCGGGGTCCAAAGTTCACTAGTGGTGTCTCTCCATGAAAGATAAATAACATGTGTGATGAACAAATTACAGATGGGCAATTTACATAAATGAAGAATGCACCGTAGTGCATATGCAAGACGTAAAGATTACTATGTGATTCATGCGGGAATTACAACAAAATACATAGAACGTCATCCAACTACATCTATGACTAATAATCCACCCTCTGAATATCAGCCGAACAAACGTTGGGAATTAAGTTGCAAGCAACAGATTACCGCAGTAAGCAAAGTGTGTAATGTAAACAATGTAAACTAGGTAAACACTGTTGTTTTCTCCCTAATGGCAACACCACATCGTCCATCCATCACGTTTCTGTCACTTGAGCACAGATGCAAAGGAGGCATGAACCCACTATCGAGCATAAATACTCCCTCTTGGAGTTACTAGCATCTACTTGGCTAGAGAATCTACTAATAACAGAAAGCATGCAAGATCATAAATAACATAAGCATGAAGATAACATGATAGATTGATAATCAGAAGACATAGCATTCAACATTCATCAGATCCCAGCAATAACAACATGTAGCATTACATAAAGATGATCTCGATCATGTAGGGAAGCTCACGAGATCTAAACATGAGGTACAAGGTGGATAGAACAACCATCTAGCTACTGCTATGGACCCGTAGTCCAGGTATGAACTACTCACGCATCACTTTGGAGGAGGGCATGGTGGTGTAGACCCCTCCGGTGATGAATTCCCCTCCCGGCAGGGTGCCGGGGAGAGCTCCAGAACCCTCCCGATCTCGGGATGATGACAACGGCGGCCTCGGGTGTTTCTTGGGACGAAGTGGTTTATCTTTAGGGTTGATATGTCGGGGGGTATAAATAGGCGAAAGGGAAAAGGCGGTGGAGGCCTGGGGCCCCACACCACACCATGGCGCGGCCGGGGGGCGCGCCGCCCTATGGTGTGGCCCCACTCCAGGCCTCTTCGGGACTCCGTGGAACCTTCGGGGATTCTAGGACCTCAAGACTTCGAATTTTCCAATTCAGAGAATATTTCCAGAACAACTTTTCTAGAACTAAAAACAACAGAAAACAGGGAACTGGCTCTATGGTATCTTGTCAATAGGTTAGTCCGGAAAATCGATAAAAATGACATAAAGTGTATAGCAAACATGTAGGAAACAACATGTAACATCAGAAATTAAGGATACATTTATGACATATCAGTCCCTAAGAAAAACACAATAGAATTATGAATGTGCATAGATTATACAGGGTTATGTGGAAATCACTACTCCTTGCATGGCTTCGATTATAAGACTACCCTTGTCTAGTGATCACTTTCAGCTATGTGAGACTTTCTTCCATTGACCTTCCAAAGCCCCATAATGTTCTTTTAGCCATAACATCCTGGTGCCGAGAACCAATACAAAACGCTTGCTCGTTTTGACTGCCCAAATAGCTTGATGATCTTTCCATGTGCGTATTGTTGTCGCTTGACTTGATCCTAACAAGAGTTATTGTGAGAGTTGGATGCTTAGGATGATTATATTGTTGTTCTTGAAGCTTAAATCATCTTTAATATACTATGCATAGTGTATTGTTTTTAGTATTGATCGTTAAAAAGTTTTACTTTGTTCTTCTTAAATGGTTTATACATTACTCTATATCAACTATAAACCACAACCTCTACTCATTTGATCTTAGTTTACACGCTTTAAATTATGATGATCAAGCTTATGTTGGTAGCATGTCACCTTAGAAATTATTTATTTTTATCATTTACCTACTCGAGGACGAGTAGGAACTAAGCTTGGGGATGCTTGATACGTCTCAAAAGTATCCATAATTTCTGATGTTCCATGATGTTTTCATGCCATATGCCACATGTTTCTTATACACTTTATGTCTTTTTTATGGATTTTCTGGGACTAACCTATTGAAAAGATGCCACAAAGGCAGTTCCTGTTTTCTGTTGTTTTTAGTTTCAGAAAAGTTGTTTTGAAAATATTTTCAGAATTGGACGAAACAAAACCCAGAAGTCTTAGAAAGTCGTCACGTACACGGAGTCCGGAGGAGACCCGGAGGGGGGCTCAGGGGCCCCACACCACGAGGTGGGGCGTCCCTCCTCTGGCCGTGCCCAGGGGTGGTGTGGCCCCCTGGCTGCCCACCGACGTTGCCCTCTTGCCTATTTATACCTCTCAGAGGGTTAACCCTAAATATACTAGCCTTTTCCACAGAAAACATCTCCAACCGCCGTCATCGTCAACTCTAGTTCGGGAGGGTTCTGGAGCTCTCCCTGGCAGCCTGTCGGGAGGGGAAATCATCACCGGAGGGCTCTTCATCACCATGCCTGCCTCCAGAGTGATGCGTGAGTAGTTTATCCCTGGACTACGGGTCCATAGCAGTAGCTAGATGATTTTTCTCTCCTCTTTATGCCTCATGTTTAGATCTTGTGAGTTTCCTAACATGATCAAGATCATCTTATTGTAATGCTACATGTTGTGTTTGCTGGGATCCGATGAATATTTTATTTATGATCGTGCATGCTCTCCGTTACTAGTAGATGCTCTCGCCAAGTTGATGCTTGTAACTCCAAGAGTGAGTATTTATGCTCGATAGTGGGTTCATGCATCCCTTTTACTCACGCTCAAGTGACAAGAACGTAACGGGTGGAGGATGTGTTGTTGCCATTAGGGAGAAAAAGCAATGCTTTGTCTAAGGATGGTTTATTGTTTGCATTACACACTTTTCTTAATGCAATTATCTGTTGCTTGCAACTTAATACCCAATGTTTCCTCAGATGACACTCTGAGGGTGGATTATTAGTCATAGATGCAGTTGGATAACGGTCTATATATCTTGTTGTAATGCCTGCATGAATCACATAGTAATCATCATGTCATGCATATGCACTACGGTGCAGCCTTTGTATCTGTCAATTTCCCAGCTGTAATTTGTTAACCCAACATGTTATATATCTGTTTTCGAGAGACGCCTCTAGTGAACTGTGGACCCCGGTCCATTTCTTTACACTAATATACAACCGTTGCAACCACTGTTTTCCTATTGTTTTACTACTGCAATCATTGTTCTCTTTTCCTTACTGCAAACAAATACTATTTTCCATACTATACGTGTAATCCTTTGTTTCAGCAAAACCGGTGAGATTGACAACCTCACTGCTTTATTGGGGTAAAGTAATTTGATTGTGTTGTGTAGATTTCATGTTGCTGCTGAACCGGCAGTGCGCCCAGTCAACATCAGCCTGCATCAACCTTCGGAAGTGATTTCTTTCTCCTACTGGTCGATTCAACCTTGGTTTCTTTCTAATGTAAAACTTTCCGCTGCACTCTTCACACCCTACACTTGGGGTCTCCCAATGAACGAACGTCAGCCATCAAGGATACAGTCATTAGGGAATGCATGTATCTTTTGCACGTCTAATCCTAGAGGGCAGACAAGCTTCTTTGCTTCGTACGTGCTGGCGGGCAACTCGTTATTTCTTGGAAGCATCTTCTTCAGTAGTACCAGCAACTTTCCAAATGACGAGTCAGTAACACCGATCTCTGCCTTCCACTTCAGCAATTCCAGTGTGCTATCCAGCTTCTTTTGGCCATCTTCACAAGTTGGATACGACAATTTGTTGTGGTCCTCCAACATCTGATCGAACTGCAACCTCTCCTTTTCTGTGTCGCAACCTCTCCTTGCATCAGAAATGACCCGACCAAGATCATCAGCGGGCTCATCTGGTGCCCGCTCTGCACCCCCTTCTTCTTCATTGTCTTCCATTGCGGTATCGGCGTATTCAGGGAACATAGATCGGTAGTTGTCGTCATCGTTCTCTTCTTCATCACCGTCTTCCATCATAACCCCTCTTTCTTCGTGCTTGGTCCAAACATTATAGCCGGACATGAAACCGGACCTAAGCATGTGGCTCTGAATGACTCTAGAGGAAGTGTGATCCTTCTTATTCCGACAGTCAACACATGGACAAATCATAAAGCCATCCCACAACTTGTTTTCCTCGTCCGCAAGGCGAAAAGAACGCACGCCTTCTCTGTAAGCGGCAGAGCGTCGGTCACCGTACATCCGTGGATGGATCATTTGCATCATAGAACAATATATAAAACGCAACCACGATACTAAAATTAGTACCACGCGGTCTACACGAGAAAATAGTTGCTAACCTTTTAGGACACTTGGAAATAAAGAGGAGGAAGCTTAAGTCTGGCTCGGGCACCTCATGTCATGTTTGTCTTGTGTGAAAAGAAGTGGTATTGCTCTAACGGACATTTCACCAAACACCTCTTGATGGAGGGATAATAATCCGGTAGGCCAACTCCAAGGTATAACCCGGCCCAAAGGACGCTGCGCAGGATCCGGCAAAGGATAAAGAAACTTTCGGGAGGCCCAGTAACCCGGATTGTGGGTTACGGTAAAGGAAGGTTAGGGTTCGTATGCCGTGTCCGGGTAGGATCCAGGGTGCGCCTTGGAGAGTAAGCCAGGGGGTACGGGTGCTTTATAAACCGACCCCTAGGATTAGTTGATTGAGATCTAAGAACCCTAGTAGTATCGCTCGGTATCGAGCATCCATTGTATACGAGAGATCGAGTTAATATATTGAGATCGGAGACTCGGCGACTTGATTGCCGGCTACCAGATCGAATTCCATCATGTTTTCCTCTGAGCTAAACCCTCTCCCAAACGCATGTGTCGTCTTGCCCCAAGATCAGTTACCCCCGGTAACGTCTGCCGTGATTATCCCACGACAGTTGGCGCCCACCGTGGGGCCTGCGTCCAAAGGTGTTTACATCACGGGAGAAGCTCGGAAGAACATGGAGAATCTTGTCGTCGGCGAGATCTACACCGACCACAAAGGAGAGAAGACGGTGGACGATTCCGGCTGGGGGCCAGAGTCGGATCACCTTGAATCCGGATCCGTCGTGACAATCGGCCGGATCAGCGTCTTCATCGGTATGGTATGTACTTCTGGTTCGATCCCTGACAATTTTGGATCTGATTCTGTGCCAGGGGAGGCCGCCTATGTCCCATCAGATGAAGAAGAATCAGTTGGAACGGCATATCCAACAGAAGAACCCATCACGAAGTGGGAACAGCCGGAGGAGCCGGCATGGACCCCGCGTGACCGGGTCGAAAGAGAGGATGATACCGAATCCATCCTGGATCTGCTGGAAAACCGGTATGAGGAGAATAACAGTGAAGGGGAACAGCATGAATTCGCGCCCAGCATCGCACGCCGAGTCGCGGTTTACACGGCTCCCGCGACCAATCTCAACCAAGAGACCATAACCGCGGCCGCAGCCGGGTCAGCGCAAGTATTAACCCGGCAGCAGGGGCCGGCTAACGGAAACACGGCTTTGGCCCAGATTGACGGGGAGTCGGCATCGTTCACTAGTCAAGCACCGGAGAACGAGCTACACGCGAACACGTTCGGATTCCTAGCAAACCGGACGCCAGGAGCGGGTCCTTCCAATCCGCAACACCCGGCCTTGTTCAATAACAATCTGATCCTAGATCCGACAGTTCTCGCCACAGTTATTACTCCAGAAAACGCGGCGGAACGTGTTAGGGATTTGGACGTAGCCCGTCGTGCGTTGGAGCAGCAAAGGAGGCAAGTAGAAGCAGAAAGGCAAGGGATGGCCACACGGCAGCGTGAGCTGGATGCACTGGAAACTCGGCTCCGAGAGGAAACGACTAGAATACATCAAAGGCATCAAACTAGATTACCAGCATTGGGAGGAGTCATAAATCCGGCCGCACTATTTATCACGCCTCAGGATCAGCTGATTCCAGCGGCAAATCCAGGTTCTGCCCCTCAGCCGACAACCGGAAGAGTACAACCGGCAGACGTGCAGGCCGGATTACCTGCGCCACAGACTGGAGTCACTGCCGGCAACGTTGTACCACCACCGCCACCATCGCGTTTTCGCACACCAGCGGGTCATTACAACAATCCCATGGACAACGTGTACGCGGCAACGCTTGCACTAAATCAAATCCCTGTGAGAGAGTCACCCCATGCAGAGGAGACCCGGCGGGCGATAGATATGCTGCACACTGCGGTGGCGCAACAGGTTAATTACCCGGATCACAGAAGTGGAATGCATGGGACGCCATATGTCAGCCAACAGCAAGGTAACGCTGGAAACATCCAAACAAGTTCGGCACGGCGGAGGGAAGAGCAGCAGCAAATGCCGCCTCCTCCACACATTCAGGCAGTACCAGCAGCATCAGCAGCTCAGGCCATCGTGGATAGTTCCAGAGCCAGGAGAGCCGTGGCCGGGTCTGCGGCACATGGGCCACCAGCGGTACCGCATCCAGCCGCACCCCCTGCAGGATCACACGTTTCCCGAGTAAGACCAGCTTCAACCATTCTTGCAGGGCCTAAGTGTCTTTCGGATAGCATCAGAGCTGAACCTTACTCGGAAAAGTTCAAAGAACCGGGTAAAGTAGTGAATTACGAGCCGACTATGGATCCGGAAACATGGTTGAGCAGCTATGAGATGGCCATGTCGATCCGCAATGCGTCTGAGAATCTTCAAGCCAAATTCATGTATCTAATGATGTCAGAGGGAGCAGCAAAGCTATGGTTCGCCAATCTACCGGAAGGATCTATTAAGTCATGGGAGGAATTGAAAACTGTGTTTATCAAGCACTTTCACGGGACGTGCAGAAAGTTATTCACTATTGACGACTTAGAGCGATGTGTTCAGAAGAAGGGAGAATCGGCGCGCGGCTGGGTGCGCCGGGTTATGGAAGTTCTTCATTCATCTACGGATATTCAGCCCAAGGATACGCTGCAAGCTATGGCAAAGACCTGCAAGTACACGCCCTTAGTACAAAAGTTAACTCGCATGAAATCCAGTCGGAATGCTTCGGAGGTTACAATGGGCGAATTGATGGACGCATGCAACAAACACGCTGCAACGGATACTACAGAGGAGGAAGTTGATGACAAAAAGGCAAAAGCAAACACGAGTAATAGTGGAAGAACCGGCAATGGATCGACACCGGGAAATAACGGAAATAGCCAGAACAAGCGCCCGTTGAAGGAGGCTCCGAGTTTGTCGCTAACACAGAAGCCGGGTCTTCAAGACCCAGGGCAGAAGGAAACTTCAACGCGGGGAATCACAATGGAGGAAACTATCAAGGACCACCAAGGTCGAGTAATAATTGGGACATATTCAGAATGGCATGCCCGAAGCACAGCAGGAACGGCAGGCCAGCTAACCACTCCTTGGAGCAGTGCGCCGACCTACAAAGATGGAAAAATGAGGAAGTGAACAGAGCTATGCGAGGTGCAGGACGGGGAGGAGGACCGGGTCCAGGGGGAAACCCGGGCAACGGCCCACCCCCAGCCGGTAACCCGGCGGCTGGAAATCAAGGTAATAACCAAGGGGGAGCAGGAGGTTTCCAGGCTAACCCCAAACAATTGGGCCAATATCATGTGCATATCACAGGAGGTTCTAACAAGGACAAAGAGATACTGAAGCAAGCGGTCAATTCAGTTTCGTCGGCTGTCCCAAGATACCTGAGATGGTCAGAACAGGATGTAACATGGAGCAGAAGGGATCACCCAGAAAGAGTAGAATACCCGGGAGTCTTGGCATTAGTAGTCGCGCCGCAGGTCAATGGGTATGAGCTAAAAAAGGTTTTGATGGATGGTGGAAGTAGCATCAATATACTGTACTGGGAAACCTTCCTACGCATGGGCCTCAAGGAGTCTCAGCTACAAAAAAGCACAACAATTTTTCATGGGATAGTGCCGGGTCATTCAGCGTGCCCGAGGGAAAAATCGCACTGGAGGTAGCTTTTGGGGAGTCAAAGGATAACTATCGAGTTGAGTGGCTCACCTTTGAGGTGGTCAAATTGCGCAGTCCTTATCACGCGTTATTCGGAAGGCCGGCTTATGCCAAATTCATGGCTAGGCCGTGTTACGTGTATCTACAGCTAAAAATCCCGGGTCCTAAGAAGACCATTACCATACATGGAAATCGAGACATAGCAGCTGAATGCGATGAAGGAGACGCAGCAATGGCCGAGCAAGCCTGTAGAAAAGAGGAACTCAAGCACTACCGGTCTCAAGCAGACCCGGAGGACAAAACCACATCAAAAAGGCCGAGTACTGAAGGCGAAAGAGCAAAGTCCAAGACAGCACAAGATACTAAAATGGTGGCTTTCATCGAGGATGACTCCTCCAAACAATCCGCTATAAGAGAAGAAACTGCGCGGCCGCTCACAACCAGCCGGGTTATGAAAACACCTCACCCGGGTTGGCTAGTAAACCCGGTGCTCATCATGAAAAAGTCCAGCAAATGGAGAATGTGTATCGGTTACGTCAGACCGGCACCGGTTCCCAAGAAGAACTAAACAATGTAACGGGCAGCAGGTTTCAGACGCGCTCTTTTCCTACCCAGGGTACCCAAGGGGACTGGAAGGTTTTTAATGAGGCGGCCTGCTGATCCAAACTTTCTCGTATCAATAAAAAGATGGTTATCAAGTCCTATTTTGTTACGGCCTTTACTCCGATCACAAGTAAGTAGTATCCATTACCATCAACACATCAGTATCATTAAGTACGTTGAATATGTATAGGTCTCGGGGGCTGGTTGCTCAAGTAGCACAACCACAAACCCAAAGACCCGGCCTTGATGCCTATGAGTTATAAGGGCCGATTATTCGCAAACGAGTACGGCTGCAATCTTATAACTGGACAAAGGAGCCAAATTTTCTTGACTTTTCTTACTTAAGCTCGATGTGACTCGCACTAAAGTGGCATGATTTGCTCGCTTACGATTACAATCAGCCATGAAGCCCAATGGGACTTGTCTGACCCTGTTTTCGTATAGATGTAACAACATGGTATCCACGCGAAAGCCGGCTTACAGTACAAGATAGTCAAAAGGGTCATCTAAACCACAAGTTATGCAGAGTACAAGGCTAATAGCTGGAAACTCAACGTTTATCAAGCATAACTTCATTATCTATATGAAACAATTCCGGGTTTCGGCTTAGTAGCAACAAGTTTGTTATCTTCGAAAAAACCACACACCACAGACTCGGAAATTCGGGCCTTGGGGACTGTGGGTTTCGAAACAGAATCAAGCTGTTTCGTCGTAAGCTCGAAAGACCCCAAAGTCCGAGTCGTGGGGAGTTGGGGACTTAAAGAAAGGTCCACCTGTTAAAACCCACGATACTCAGAAATAAAGAAGGAAATAAAAATAAAGTCGGATATCAAGAATAAGTCCAAAAATAGGCAAGTATCAAGATTCATCAAAAGGCCTAGAAAGGCACGAAGTGTATCACAGAATTAAAGTGCGTTACAAGTTGCGATACTAGTATCAAGGGTGCACAGGCGCACCGTCAACAGAATGCTTGTTTTGAGTAAAAACACCAAATGATTGAAGTATTTTTATAACGTCTGCTCATTCGGCTTCCTGAGCAGAGTCCGCATTCTTGCCCTTAGCCTCCGGGTCTTGCTCCTGGACTTGCTCTCTTCCGGCACCATCACCCGAATTTCTTGCGGCAGGACGGACTGGCGGAGGAACAGCTGGCGTAGAGGTGGTTGGCCCTGATCCCAACTCGGCCTCTCTCTTTGCAGTTGCTTCCCTCTTCCTAGCCGAATCAGCAGCCCATTTCTCCAAAATATCAAAGGGCGGGGGTGCTTCCTCTGTAACAATTTTTCCCTCAGCGTCGTATGAACTCATAATGATGTTCAGATCCATACTATCGGCCAAAGAGGTGGCCGAATGACGTACTGCAGACTGTACGGCCTTGAAGTCCTTGGGCGTAAACTTGGAGCCATCCGCTTTAAATTCTGGAAACCCGGAAATTATCATTGCCGGATCAAGCTTCGGAAAGTAAGCCTTAGCTAGGGTAAAGGCCCGGGTCATACCAATCCGGCATGCCGAGCGTTTCCATATTTCAATCCAGCCGGGCACGGTGGAGTAGGCTTTGATGAGGTTTTCTTCACCCGGGTATACTTCAGTAGGCCACTTCACGGCGTCCAGTATAAACTTTGTGCCGGCAAAGAACGTCCGGAGCACAGTCTTTAAAGTTCTAGCCTTCGCAAGGGCATCTTCCTCTGGGGTCGCAAGGTTGGCACCTACAGTTGAAACAAAAGAAAGAACGTATCAGTAATCCCGAGTATCATATAATAAAGTAAAGGCATGAAGTCAATCGGCAGCAAAAACTTACTAAGCAAGATCTGATAAGTATCGGCGACCTGGTCCGATAGTTTCTTCAGTGCGGTCTGAGCGGTATTGCACTTCTTCTTGTATTTAGAAACATCCTTCTTCAAAGTTTTCATGTCATCCTCAAGGGTTTCCCTCCGCTTTACCTCGGCAAGAAGAAGTTGTTCGGTCTTGAGTAAAATTTCATCAGACCGGGTTATCTGCGCCTGTAAGTAGCAAGGAAAACAAGTATCAGTTGGGTATTATGGTAAGCTGAGTATTGCGTAAAGTACCAAACATAACTTTAGCAAGTCATGCTCGGAACTTGGGGACTAGGCATGCACTACGAGATATCAAGTATTATTACCTGGTGCTCTACGGCCATGCGCTCCAAGATATTGCTCTCTGAAGTCTTCATAGTGAGGAGAGTGTTCATCAATTGATCAAAAGTGTCATTACCCGTATCAGAGGACCCGGGGCCTTGGAAATTCCGAGAAGGAGTTTTCTTCTTAGTGGGAGGCGGCACCCGGGTCATTTGTATGTCGGAATACGATGCTCCTTCTTCTGCACCCAAGGTTGTGACTCTATTCTTCTTGCTTGCGTGGGAGGCAATCGGATACTCGGCTTCTTGTGTGTCCGGGTTTATCGGTGACGCTTGTCCTTCGCCGCTAGACTCGACTGTTGTCTTATCAGCCAGGCTCCCCTTACCCGGGCCCTCGGTCTCCATATCCTCTTGGTCGCTGGTAACGACCGTGGCCCTATAGATATTATGAGTGAGCAGCTAGTGTACAATCAGGAAAGGGTGATGAAAACGTGGTAGAGCATCAGGAAGGGGATTTTACCCGGTATTCACCGCGAAGTCCGAAGGGAATCCGTCGCTGGACCCGGGAGAGGCTGGAAAGTATCAAGTAAGATTTCATAAGGGAATGGTTCAAGAAGAATGTTTCGTCCGAGAAAGGATAGGGTAAATACCAGCCCGCCGAGTCGGAGTCGATGAAATACCCGGGTTAAGAGCACCATCACCCGGGTGATTTCGAGTTGACCTGCGCTTGGTCATGGGCGACTCCTTCAAGTATGGCCAGTGGAACAACGTCAAGGTAGCTCATGTATATCATTAAAGGAATACGAATTGAATGCAAGGAGGCGATATGAAACCTTGGGGGTGGCCCCTTGGGGTTTTCTCTTAGATCCGACTTTGACTGTCGGCTCCAATTCCTCCTCGTCGCTGGCAGATTCTACTTTGCCGTCAGTCTCTTCTTCTTCGTCTTTGTCTTCTGATTCTGGAAGTTATCAAGGTCACAGTTGGAAAATGAGGAACGGGACACGATGAACTCAGGGGAATTACGTGAAGTTCGAAACGTACCTTCATCCGAGTTAATGCCCTCCTCTGGCTCCTCTGGGGTTTCGGAGCTAGGAGGAGTTTCAATCTTCCAAAAGGGATCATCAGCCTGGAAGGAAGGAATAAGGGTAAGGGTTATTATTCATATCGAGTGGAAGGTGTGAAGTAAAGAGTATGAAACTCGAGTCCTTACCTTGGGGGCTGGGTTTTCCCGAGTGAAGGGTTCCAACTCGGTTATGTTCCGGATCACCTCCATCTTTTCTGTCAAGAAGCTCTTGATAGTTTTGTTGGTGTCTCCGGCTGCGAAGCTGTGGGTGGAATACCGAAGCGAGTCCGTATTGTGCCCTGAATACTCGCACATTAACTTAGTGCGGATGGAGTTGGGTTGGATCCGGAAATCGACCCAAGTTTACACCAGGTTAAGCCCAATGAGACCTTGGGCCGACAGAACAGAGATTTTGGCTAATAAAGGCCGGATGGCATCCCTGTCTGAGTCAGGGGCAAAGGCATTAAAAGACTCGGAGATATCGAGAAGGCCTTCTGAGTAACCCGGCAGTTTCTTCTGGCCGGGTGGGGAGGTGTCTCGGCAATAGAAGTACGAGAGCTGCCAGTGTTTGACGTGGGAGTTGAGAGTGAGGGGTGGCATCAGAGAGTTCTTGCGGCGCTGGATAGAAACCCCGCCGCAAGCAAGAAGTGCCCCGTCACCGCTTTCGCGGCACGGTTTGCACTGGAAGAGCTCGACAAAAAGAGCCAAACTTGGCGGAGTGCACAAGTATGACTCGGAGAGGACGATGAAGTGGGAAATATTTAATGCAGAATTAGGCCCGATGTCAAAAATGCGAAGGCCGTAATGGCTTAGAACATCACGGAAGAAAGGGTGACCCGGCGGACGGAAGCCCCGGGTCACGTGTTCCACGAAACATATTACCTCGTCTTTCGCCGGGGTAGGCCAGGTCTCGTTGCCCGGCACTCTCCAGTGGATTTCCTTTTGAGGGGGTAGAACCCCTAACTCGGCCAATTCTTCTAACTTGGCCTTGGTGACCGACGATCGCGCCCAGTTGGCGGATATGGAGTTGGTGGTCTTGGCCTTGGTTGGTGCTTTTCCCTGCTTTTTGGGAGCCATGTGACTGACCTGCAAAGCGCAAGGTAGAAGGATGCAAGGAATAAGACCCGGAAACCATAAACTGATCGAGTATTGATGAGTGACATCGAGACAATGTGAAGGTTACATATTATCCGGGTGTCAGTTCGTGGAGCAAGGCCCAAACTATCCGGGTATCAAGTATCATTATGAAAATCATGAAGGCTTATGCATTGAAGGGATATTCGAGGGTGATAGACAGTTACACAGGTATCTACTACAAACAAAGGGAGTCGGAAAAGAGAAGATTTTCCGAGTAATAGAGGTGAAGGCGGAAAAATTGGGCGGCCCGAGCTCAGGCTAGAGGTTCCATTTTTGGATTTGTGGCAAAATTAACAGTTATGGGCAGTAGGGGAATAAAGTGGAGGTAGTATCCAACCCATTGGATGAACTAGAGTGAGTACAAGTAACTTAATTCGGCATGACCAGGAAATGAACGGCGGGTTGACCTAGATCTAATCTGAAGGAAATCAAAAAATTGCGGAGGCCAGTTAACGGGTATGGGAGGCTTACTGGAGGAGGTTGAAGCGAAGCTCGACGTAGGCAGATAGCGCAAGATTGATGCCCCTTTGCGATACCCGACGGACTGGTTGCGGATCTTGGCGGCGGTGCAGAGTGCGTTGTGGCTGAACGCAGCCGGCGGCCAATAGGTTCCGGCGGTGCGCACGGGATTTCCGTGGTGGCGCTCTGTGAGCTTGAGTGCGGAGGAGGAAGGGAAGAAGAGTGGGGGGAAATGAGCCGTTAGGGTTCGGGTTACCCCCAAGGAGCCTATTTATAGCGCGAGTGGATAAGCCCGATTCAGCGAGCGGGAGCCGGGAGTTGCGGAGTAACGGCTATCTATTTGATTTTTTGCGAGATGCGCTTTAAATGTTGAGCAAGGTATCTGAACGAAAAGGAGAAAGAGATCCATCCCGTGATATCAGGGTCAATTATCGAGTATAGAATCTTGACATTTTTAGGGTTTAGACCTGGAAAGGTAAGTCAGGTATTTGGGGAAGAGCCGGGTTACTATATGGCCACCATGGAGTAAGGCCTAGCTATCTATCAAAGCACCTTAACCCGGCCTCCACATACTTGTGTGTTTGATATTCTTACAGGGAATAGCGAGCGCTTCAAGGAAGGATCCGTGAAGCCCAAGCTATTCTGGGGACTACTGATGGAGGGATAATAATCCGGTAGGCCAACTCCAAGGTATAACCCGGCCCAAAGGACGCTGCGCAGGATCCAGCAAAGGATAAAGAAACTTTCGGGAGGCCCAAGTTTGTAGGCCCAGTAACCCGGATTGTGGGTTACGGTAAAGGAAGGTTAGGGTTCGTATGCCGTGTCCGGGTAGGATCCAGGGTGCGCCTTGGAGAGTAAGCCAGGGGGTACGGGTGCTTTATAAACCGACCCCTAGGATTAGTTGATTGAGATCTAAGAACCCTAGTAGTATCGCTCGGTATCGAGCATCCATTGTATACGAGAGATCGAGTTAATATATTGAGATCGGAGACTCGGCGACTTGATTGCCGGCTACCAGATCGAATTCCATCATGTTTTCCTCTGAGCTAAACCCTCTCCCAAACGCCTGTGTCGTCTTGCCCCAAGATCAGTTACCCCCGGTAACGTCTGCCGTGATTATCCCACGACACCTCTAGTGCATATAAAGACAAAAAAAAATTAGCACAAACCTACACCACCTCTCACCAGAAAAAAGAGGGGAGGGGTAGCCATATATATAGGGCTAGCCCAATAGTTCTGGTTTGAGATACAAACCGGGACTAAGGGGGGGGGGGGCACATGCCTCGGCGGGCCTGGGGCCGAGACTAGAGGGTGCCATGGGCTGCGGCGATTTCGGGGCGACGTGTCCGGACCTTTAGTCCCGGCCTGGGCCAGGCGAAAGGGCCCTTTTCCACTAGTGGCAGCACGCAAAGGAAAATAGAGAGAAAAAATGAGAGGAAAATCCCCTTTTTGAGTCGGGTTTTTTACTGTGCTATATTTCTGTACGCGAGCGAGTTATTCACTACTACAACAATGCACATAGTAGCCACCATATCGGTCGGAAACCCTAAATGGAACCCGAACTCTATGGTGGCCTTTTTTTTGAAATTGAAAATCTGCATTTATGCTTCAAATTTCTAAATAAATTTTGGTGCAGATAATGGCGAGATGTACCATTGTGCAAATTTTTGGTGTAAAATTCATAATTAATTTTACAAAATTTCCAAATTTTAGAACACACCGATCCTGATCTTCTTATTTATCATTTTTTTCTCTAGCCTCAAATACAATGGGCCCATAGGATTTTTCCTTAATTAAAACAATATAATTTTGAATTTCTAAAACCATGGTCAGCGGTGACTTACCATTATAGCCCTGTAATAGGTCCCATCAGTACTTAGATCATCTCCACTTCGTCGGGCGAGCAAATTTCTCCCAGGCGCGCCCCCAACTCGTCGTTTTTCGCCGGTTTGGAATCCAGCGCGCCGGGGCCACCTGCGGGCGCTTGCGAAGCGAAAAGTCGCACGGCTCCATCTGCAGCGAGACCAGCCGTTTTTTACTCCGTTTTTCCGTCTTTCCCTCCCTTCCCCTCCCCACCAACCCCATCTCCCCCGAGGCTCCCGCCATTTTCACTCGTTCTTTCCTAGATCCTCTCTCCATGCCACCGAACAAGTACAAGTAACCCCACCCCATCACTGATCCTGCCGTCCCAAAGATGAGGAAGCCGAGAGTGCCCAAGCCAAGACCTCCCCGCCTCACACACGCCAAGTGGAAGGCCGACATCCACGCCAGGAAGACGGGCACTAATGAACTGGGCGAAGAGGGACAAGGTCAAGAAGGCCAATGACGAGGCGTCGACTAAGGAGCTGGTTTCTCGCGCGATCATAGCAAGCGAACGGTAGCCCAGACCACCTCACGCCAGCCAGTACATGTAGGGCGTCTGGGCGTCCAGCCAGCAGAGTGTCGCCTCATCGGTCAACTTTTTGCCCCCAGTGTGGTCGTACTCGCCGTCACCTGACGACTCCGATGGTGACGCACTCGGCGACTTCAACCCCAACAATGCCTTCTAGCATTGCGCAACGCCACACACACTTCACGCCTTCACTGTCGATCCTCGCGTCCCTCCAGCCTTTATCGTCGACCCACGGGCTACCCCGACATTCGTCCCTGTCCCTCAGTGCCACCCTTCACCGCCGATCTGAAGAACCTGTACCGCTACTCGTCGGCGTACTCAAGCTCACGTGTGCCGACCCTAAGCCGTAGACCTCTATCCTTCGCGCCAAGTTCAAGCTCGACACCGTAGTTCAACAACACCGATGCCGAGATGAATGACCTCATCACGACAGGCTCAGCCGCTGCCGCTCTGGCCTCGGTTTGTACACGCAGGTCAAGTCATAGGATCTTGCGCCGAGATGGAGTACGCCGAACACGACGCCGTCGAGGAGGAGGTGGAAAAAATCAGGCCGCAGGAGCCGAGCACCAAAGGGAAAAGGAAGAGGAGGGAGCCAACGGCGAATCCGACCGAGCCTCGCGTCAAGTGGACGCTGAAGGAGGGCGTGTGCCTCGCTGAAGCTTGGAAGACTGTCAGCATCGACCTGATCACTGGCGCGAACTAGAACTCCGACAACTACTGGCGGCGGATCAAGACTGCATTGAACAAGCACAAGTTGGTTGACCCCGAGTCCGGCAACATCTACATGGATCGCGGAGAGAAGGCCATAGCCAACCATTGGGCGGTCATTTAGCAGGTCTGCAACAAGTGGCATGGTATTCAGGAGGAGGTCATGGCTCGCCCAAAGAGCGGCACCGGAGTCGAGCGTCAAGTATGTCGATGTTTTGCCTTCCCGTACCTTCGCTGTGAACTTTGCTGACGGCTGATTTTCTCCTGTGCAGATGGTTCGGATGTTCGATATGTATCAGCAGGACGCTGATCAATTCGAGTTCAAGTTTCTTCATGTCTTCACCAGGATCGAGTCGTGCAAGAAGTGGACAGTGTGCTGGCTCACTATCGCCAAGACAAAGGACGGCGTCTACAACCTGGATGCACCTGTATCTGGGCTGGCCGAAGGGCGACCGGACAAAACAAGAAGGCCAAGGCGGCGAGGGACTTGGGCCCGCAGCCGAGCGCGTACAGTCTTTGATCGATCAGTGCATCACCGATGCCAAGAGCCACACCGCAATAAGGGAAGATAAGTCCGAGGCGAGGTGGTCGGCGTTGATGAAGAAGCCGGACGCCAAGCTCGACCTTCTCGGGACCAACGTGGTGGTGAAGAAGAGCAACAACGACCTGGCGTTCTTGATGGGAGTTGACCCAGCGGTGATGGTGGAGCGTGACCTCATCTTGAACCAGATGCCAACGCCGACGGCGACTGAATACCATGCGGCGACTGAAGATCCAGCGACCGATGACACCACAGCTCCAGCTCCGCCCACTTCTACAGCTGCTCCCATTGATATGCCGATCTCTGACTCACCGGACTCCACACCTTCGCCCACTGCGACGGCGGAGGAGCCCGCTATTTTGGTAGCCGGACTTTGGCTATGCTCGATTGCCGACTTGTGGCATGATGATCGCCGCCTGTGGCATTGTAATGCCCACCCCGGCATGCCGATCGCGAACCTATGTCATTTTTTGACAGTGGAATAAAGAACTTTGAATTTATGCCTTTTTCGGACTTAAGGGTCCGAAACCTGGGGTGCAGCTGGGAACGTGTGCCCACGTGCCAAATAATCGCCGGGGCAAGCGCCAAAAGCGCTTAAAGATGCACGGTTGGGGGCCAAAGGAGTGGAGATGCTCTTATATTTTACAGCTAATGGGGGTGTATAGATCCGTACATTTAGCCCAACAATAGTGCACATCTCACTACATACGGGCAAATATTTTTGCAGGTCAGTGATAAATCCTGTCCATAAGAAGGCCAAACTCATTGCACGAAACCCACCGCTCGCAACCTCTAGTCTATAAGAAGCCATAACGGATCTGGCCACCAAGCCCATACCCCTTTTTAAAGGGATCACGGGTTTTGGCGGCCAAGAGGTCATCCACAGTGGCATGTGCATCAGAAAAGCCCTAACATAGCTAGGTTGGATATAGTGACTTTGAGGGAGTTTGATGTAACTTCTTTGTTTTGTAGGATATCTTTATTGCCCAAGAATGTTTCAAACATTCGTCAATTTGATGTAACTTTTTTGTTTTCTAGGTGGAACTTAGTCAAATTATTTCTCTAAAGCTAACTCTCCGCAAAAAAGATACTAAAATTATCCCGTAAAGTTTTGAAAAGAATCCAATTTTAAATGAACTTGTATGGTGGACACAAGCCGCATTCCACACGTGCACCAAAAGTGAAGTTGCGTCAGTGTCGAATATTTGCGTCTTTGCAAAATAAAACGGATAGGGATACGAGCCTCACCTTATTTTTCTCTCCATTTTAAAGATATGCCTCTGCAACCTGCTCATTTGATATTTTTCATCCTTGCAAGGATGCAATGTGAAAATATATGCTTCAACAAGGAAAGGAGTTTACTAAGCATCAAGGCAAAAAAAAAAAATTGAGGCTTCTTGGTTCAAGGCTTCAAGCACCGAATTTTCTTCAAAAATTGGAAATTAGTGAGGTAGTATTTGAAAGAATGGACCTTTAAGATCAAAGTTCTATACTTGCGTTAATAGGATTGGAATACTAAGTTACTGTGATGAATAATGATTTTCTTTCACTTGATATTTACATTTTATACTCCAACAACCGAAGAGAGATAATTGAAAAATAAACTACTCAACAAGCACACCATGATGTCATGTATACCCAAAGTTCGTATATCACATGGAACTTCCTTTCCTTTCCACTGAAGCCAAGGTACAGTACAGTGGATCAAACAGGTGGTCAGTACATAAACAGAGAGACCACCCTGCTAAAATCCTCAGAAGAAAAAGGAAATCAGCTTAGCAAGTAGTAACACTGTAACACCACTTTGTCCCACACAAACCATCTATACCCACATAGTATGTCGTTCAGTTGTAGCTTGTTTCTCTTCTGAAACTGTTGCGATTTGCTTGCTTCGAGCCGTCAGCGGCAGCAGCGCCGCCCGGCGACAAGAGGTTGCTCAGCGTCCTCGCCATCTGCAGCTTAACCTGGCCCCTCTTCGCCGGAGGCCTCTTCTCCTTGGCGAAGCTGTCGCTGTCGCTGCTGCTGTACTGGTATTCGTACTCCATCGCCTCTGATCTTGTTCTTGATTCTTGTCTGCTTCGTGTGTGTTGTGTGCTGTATTGTGTGTGTGGAAGCCAAGTGCTCGCTTGAAGAACGGATGAGGATGCAGGAAGGTATTTATCGGCGCATGATTGTTGCCTGCATCTGTTGGCCGGCCTATACGTGCTCCTTATTCGCTTCTATCTCCAGGAATAAAGTGCCAAGGTGATAGAAGATTCAGATACCTGCACTTGCGCTTTTCTGCCACCTGAAAGATACATGCATAAATGCCGGGATATTTGCGATCAAGTGACAATATTGGTCGACATAGTAAAGTGTTCAAGACCAAAAAGCAGCTTTACTTAAAATGATATTTACTCTCATTTCACCACTCAGAGGAAAACATAGCTTTCCTTCTGAAGATTTATATGGAAACTGAGGGCTCACCTCACATTTTACATTTCAAGACCAAGCTTTTAATTCATGGTCAATATGACCGATATATCAGATTTTTTTCCCGAAAAGGGGAGTTTACCCCGGTTAATCAATGAACACCCACAGGAGAGCTCGTCTTTCCCGTATGCCTACGGTCTTTACCGTGTGTCGTATATCGGGCACACGGCAAAGGGTTCTTTACCGTGTGCCACACGTGGGAAAGGCAAACACACGGCATAGTAGCACGAAAAACACACGGTAAAGAAAATGAAATGCACACGACAAAGACGGGCGCACGGCAAAGACACGAGACACGTGTCCACCTAGACGGCAGGTCGAACGGTGCAGTTTTATCAGGTCTTTACCGTGTGTTTGCACGTGGAAAATATTTATTCGTAAACACACGGTAAACGATATTAGAATATTTATTCTTTGCCGTGTGTTTGCACACGGTAAAGATTTTTTTTTTCTATTTTCTAAGAGCAATGGTCATTCTCGTGGAATAGTCTGTGATAACATGCCCATATTTGACACATAGGTGTTTCTTGGTATAGAAAATAATGATGCTAAACTGAGTTTCCAAACTATTTTTAGATTTTTATTTTATTTTATAAGGGTAAAATATTTCATTTTTTGTGAAACAAGTACACAAAATATGGTGAAAAATGGAGACCATTCAATTTTCACGCCGAGTAGTCCCTATTTGATGGGTATTCTGAAAATATTAGCAATTTTCTCGTTTTCTACCTGCTTTCGCTCATTTAAATGACATTATGTCCGTTTACCGAAAGTAATTCTAATTTGAACTACAGGCGTATGATAGTTTGCTCTATTTTTTTTTCAAAAATGATTTGAAGGTACACAAGTAGTGGTTATATCACAGAACCATCGGTAGTTTTGGAAAATTCGAGCCCTTTCAACGAATAGTCATGCCGACCATTTTTTCCAAAAAAACTGAAATAAATTGAATAAATGCTCAAAAAGGAAAATATTTTGCATGTAGTCCTGCTATGTGTAATAGTTGATATGATAAATCATAAACTTGAGTTTTGACAATCATTCCAAAAAAACTGCTTCATAAAAAGGCCTATCATTTATAAACATGCATAGGTTTGGATCCAAATGACCTAGTTATGGCTATTTTTATTGCATAGTTTGTGATAACATGCTCATATTTTACACATAGGTGTATCTTGGTATGGGAAACAATGGTGCTAAAGTGAGTTTCCAAATTATTATTAGAAATGCCATTTTTCCATTTTCTAAGTGCAAAATCTGACATTTTTTGTGAAGCAAGTACACAAAATATGGTGCAAAATGGAGACTATTCAATTTTTACACCGAGTAGTCTCTATTTGATGGGTAATATGAAAATATTAGGAATTTTCTCGTTTTCTACCTAATTTCGCTCATTTAAATGACATTATGTCCATTTACCGAAAGTAATTCTAGTTTGAACCACAAGTGTATGATAGTTTGCTCTGATTTTTTTCAAAAATGATTTTAAGGTACACAAGTAGTTGTTATATCATAGAACCATTGATAGTTTTGGAAAATTCGACCCATTTCAACGAATAGCCATGCCGACCATTTTAACAACTTTTTCAAAAAAAACTCAAAGAAATTGAATAAATACTCAAAAAAGGAAATCCTTTTGCATGTAGTCCTATTATGTGTAATAGTTGATACGATAAATCATAAAATTGAGTTTTGACAATCATTTCAAAAAAAATCTTCCACAAAAAGGCCTATCATCTATAAACATGCACATGTTTGGATTCAAATGACCAAGTTATGGCCATTCTCCTGACATAGTTTGTGATAACATGCCCATATTTGAACATAGATGTATCTTGGTATGGGAAACAATCGTGCCAAAGTGAGTTTCCAAATTATTATTAGAAATATCATTTTACATTTTCTAAGTACAAAATATGACATTTTTGTGAAGCAAGTACACAAAATATGGTGCAAAATGGAGACTATTCAATTTTCACACCCAGTAGCCCCTATAGTCTAGGTAATATGAAAATATTAGGAATTTTCACGTTTTCTACCTAATTTCGCTCATTTAAATGACATTATGTCCATTTACCGAAAGTAATTTTAATTTGAACTCCAAGTCCCTTCCCATGAAAGTGTGCCCAAGACCTCTTCACTAGTGGATCTAGTAAGAGTGACTCAAATCTCTTCATTGTGAGTACCTTCACAGGATTCTATTGAATAGGTGGAATGACTGATAGGAGAAACCTGTTTCATTGAGAGCGAGTTGAACTTGTTTTCAGAATTCAAAGTCTATGCCATTGGGTGTTGTTTGTTGAAAATTTTGAATCATTCTGTGTTTCACTAGTTACCCCTTTGTTTTGGTGTTTCCGATCTTGTGTTCTTTGTAGTCCGCTAGTGTTCTTTGTTTCCTTGCACATACGAATCATTGAAGGTCGGGCCACCCTGTATCACACATTAATAATGGTAACCTGTTTTGAAATAATAATAATAATAATAATAATAATAAAAATAAAAGAAGCACCATTGTAAATGAACAACGTTCAGTTAGCTACTCTGTAACTAATTTTTTTCGGATAAAGAGAGTTTTTATGAACTAAAATTCGTATCAAAACAATATAAATATATTACACACGAAATCTGCATAAAAAAAATCACACAACCAACAAACAGGAAAAAGATCTACATGAGCTCATAACATGCGACAAAAAATGGAGTAACTTAAAGCGACAGAGCACCAATGCGTATATTACATTGCTATCCATGTTGAGTAAACACCTCCTTGGCTGACCGTTACACTTTGGATACACATTTTTTTTTTGAGGAAACTACGGCGGGCTTAAAACAGCCGGCCTGAACCCTTTATTAAAAGTCAATCCATTACAAAAGGAAGAGAAAAAACTGAAGCCCAGAAAGTCGAGAGCCCAGTAAAAACCAAATACTATACAAGGGCGAGATAACCTAATAGAGAGGAAAAATAGGAAAAAAGGAGGCAAATTACGGGATATACATGTAGAACGAAAAAAAAAATACAGGAGAAGAGAATGGTAAAATAGAGAAAGGTGAAGCTGCAGCGAGGAAGCCTAATTGATTGTCAAGTGGGAAAACATGACAGCCCAATCCCGAAGAAGAGCTTGTTGCGGAGGCTTGCTGCATCTATTTGACCAAAGGAACAGGTCTTCAGAGCATCGGCGGAAGATGAGGTTGATAGGCTCCCAGGTATCTCGGAACACTTTAGCATTGCGGCGTTTCCAGATGTTCCACAAGGCGCATGTGATAACGGATGATCTGATCTTGCAAGCGTCCAGGTTGACCCATAGGTCACGCAGGCGATAGCAGCATGAGACGTCGTCGTGAAGAGCAGGGACGGCGTTCCAGAACTGTTGGATGTGATCGCAGCTGAGGAAAAGGTGCTCTGTGGTTTCCGATCTCGTGCAGAATGGGCAAGTATCAGAGGCAGAGAGGCCTCGCCTGAACCGGCGTGAGTTGGTGAATAAGCGGTCCCGATCCGCTAGCCAGACGAAGATGCGGCAACGGTTGGTCGCAAAGTTTCTCCACGTGTATGTTGCAAAGGTTGAAACCTGTAGATGATCAAAAGCTGCCAAATACGCAAAGTTAGTGGTTAGTGGCTTCATGTTAGAGACAGCTAAACGCACGTCTACAGAAGCTGCGTCTAGCGAAACCGTGGCTAACATAGAGCGCAAGTAGCCTAATTCAGTGTTGGCGGCATGCGACAGGCGCGGCTGCAAGGAAAGGTTGAGGGAATTAACGGAGCATACCGAGGCGACAGAAGCGTTAGGGCGAGTGACGTGGGAGAAGATAGCAGGGAACCGAGAAGCTAAAGAAGTGGAGGCATGCCAATTGTCAAGCCAGAAAGAGGTTAGCGTACCGGAACCTACCGCAACCTGTGTGATGCTGCGAAAAGAAGAGAGACATGCTAGAAGGTCCTTCCAGACTACAGAATGAAACCTCGAGGGATCGCCAAGGTCAGAGGAAGAGTTCCAGCCGTAGTTAGAGCGAAACCAGTTAGCCCAAGGAAGGTCTACGTCTGAGTGAATTATTGAGAGGAACTTCATAAGAAGAGCTTTGTTGTGGGTGTGAAGGCAACGAAAGCCCAGGCCCCCCTTCGAGATAGGGGCGCACACCTCGTCCCAGGCCACCTTGCATTGACCTCCATTGACGTGATCATCACCTGCCCAGAAAAAAGCGCGACAGATTTTGTCGAAAGCAAGGATGGTACCCTTGGGCACGAGGATTGCTGATAGAAGGTGAGAGGCCATAGATCTAAGGGAGGTTTTAACTAGGATCGCGCGGCTGCTAATGGGAAGAACCTTGCCAATCCAACCCGGAAGGCGATTGCTAAATTTATGTATATACGGTTTGAAGGCAGATAATTTGAGTTTGTGAGTAGATAGAGGGAGGCCAAGGTAGGTTTGTGGAAAGTTAGCGATTGGGCAACCAAAACAAGAGGCTAAGGAAGAGGCTAGGTCAGTGTCGACATGGATGGGCGCTAGGGTACTTTTATTGAAGTTAATGACAAGTCCCGTGGCGTCTGAGAACAACTTGAGAGCGTGTTTAAGGTTAGAGATGCAATCAGTTGTCGCCTTGAGGATAATAACCGTATCGTCAGCATACTGTAACACCGGGCAAGGTAAGTTTTCGGCAATGGGGTGAAAGAGCAAAAGATCGTTGGAGGCCGGGTGGATTAGAAGCCTAAGGATGTCTGCCATGCAGTTGAAAAGGTAAGGTGACAGGGGGTCACCTTGGCGCAGACCGCGACGGCATTGGATCCACCTACCCGGGCAGCCGTTGAGCAGAATAGCGGACTGACTCGAGGAGTTTAGGTTACTGATGCGGCGACAGAAACCCTGGGAGAAACCTTTAGCACTAAGAATGCGCAGAAGCCCCTCCCAGCTAACAGAATCAAAAGCTTTTTGGAAATCTAACTTGAGCACAATCGCGGGGCAGCGACGACGGTGACAGGTTTGCACAATGTCAGCCGCATACAAGAAGTTTTCTGAAACCGAACGCCCTTGGATAAACCCCGTTTGATCTTGGCTAATGATTTTTGGAATATAAGGTTGAAGACGGTTAGCGATGCATTTAGAAGTAAGCTTAACGCAACAGTTTTGCAAAGAAATAGGACGAAACTGATCCGGGCTCGTGGCCCCCGGGATTTTAGGGATAAGAATGATAAAAGATTTGTTAATACGTCTCAGGTCAGAAGCGTTGTCGAAGATATTGTTAACGAGAGTAAGAAGATCATCCTTAACCAAGAGCCAGCTAGACTTGTAAAAAGCAGGCCCAAAGCCGTCAGGGCCCGGGCTTGAAGTGCAGTCCATGGCCCAAAGAGCCGCTTTAACCTCTAGCATAGAGAACGGGGCGTCGATGGAGTCCGAGTCGGACGCGGACAGGGCCGAGGTGGAAGCTAGTTGGTGAACGTCGAAGTCGAAAAAGATGGGTTGAGTAGATCCAATTAAGGATTTGAAGAAGCGATGAAGAGTGTGATGCATGCCTTGAGGCGAGGAAAAGGAGACTCCATTATCTGTGATGGCTTTGATCCCGTTCTTTTGGAAGCGAACGGTCGCAGATAGGTGGAAAAAAGCAGTATTTTCGTCCCCTAAGCGACAATCCCTAATCTTGGCTCGTTGACGCCAGTAGGTAGCCGAGGCAGCGTTGAGATCGTGCAGCGCGCGCTTGACAAGAATCCGCAGACTAAACTCTAACAAGGAGAGAGGACGCAACTCCTCTAGCTTGTCAACTAGAGAGATCACAACGTCGCAGTTTTTAGCAACAAGTAAAGGGGAGCGAGCCTTTTTATTCCAAGATTTAGAAGCGGCACGCAGGCGCTTGAGGCGAAGAGCAATGGAACCAGCGTGACCGCGGTAGGAATGAGAGGTGCCCACGCTTGTCCAAGTGTTGAGGATGACAGAGCGAAACGCCGGAATAGTAAGAAGGTAGTTGTTTAGCCTGAAGACAGCGGGTTTCGGAATGTTAGAGCTAGCCGAAAGGCAAATCGGAACGTGGTCCGAGGTAGGCCTAGATCTAGATGTTAGATTGGAGTTAGGGAAGAGGAAGTTCCAGTCCGTGGAGACAAGGGCACGATCAAGACGACAAAGGATTGGAACCGCTTGTTGGTTAGACCAAGTAAATCTACGATCTAGGAGCGGCAAGTCCGTAAGGTGAAGAAGGTCGATCGCGTTTTGAAAAAGGGCGGCCTCTTGGTGATTGAAACTAGCGTTAGAGCGATCCAAAGGGGAAAGGGTAAGGTTGAAATCTCCAATAAGGAGCCACGGGCCAACGATAGAAGGTCCAATAGAGATAAGTTCGTCGAGGAAGAGCTGTTTTTGGTCAGAAGAGCAAGGGCCGTAGACATTTGAGACCGTGAAGGAGAAGTCTGCTACATTCGAACTGAAAACCGACGTGAGCGAGAAGGACCGTTTAACGTGAGAGTTACAAGTGAAAGTGTTGTCATTCCAAGCAGTGACGATGCCCCCCGAGGCACCCGAGGAAGGTAAGTATTCAAACGAGCGCGTCGTATGCGGGAGGAAGGAGGAGGCTTTGAACCTGTCGATAGATTGCAATTTGGACTCTTGGATACAGATAAGGTCAGCCGAGACTAGATAGAGGGCTGATTTTACGTCCACGCACTTGAGGGAGTCCCCTAGGCCCCTGACATTCCAAGAAAGAAACTCGAAGGAACGATTCATAAGATAACTGAATGAACACCCAGATACAGATAGTAACGATTACATAGCATGACTAGGTTAAAAGAAGCCTCGGCAGAGGTACAACTAACAGCGTTGGAAACATAAATAACAGGCAAGCACGCTCCCAGGCTAGGCCACAGAGCAACTAAAACAGACAACATGCAGGCTCCAGAACAAAGCCACATAGCAAAGAAATACAGTAAAAGGGGTACATGAGATGTAAGCGCACAACGAAGGATCTGCGGCAACATCAAGCAGTAGAGGTCACCGAGTCGAGCTGGGAGGCGGAGATACCGCAGAGAGCAGCTAGCTGGAGCACATCTTGACGGGGGAGGGGGGCGATCTGGAGATCGGCGAGCTGCAGCAGGTCCTTAGAGGGAGTACCCACATCTTTAGGAGTGGAGGGGAGGCCCAAAGCTTCTAGGCGAGACTTCTTGCGCGCCATAGCCTTGTCGAGGATAGTGACGTGAGATGGGGCCTCGAGCTGACGCAGGCGCGGACTGCGACGGGGAGAATGTAAGCCTGGCGAACCAGATTGACGAGCGCTAACAGAAGAGGCCGGCGATCCAACGATGACCTCGCGGAAGCGATCGGCGTCGTGGATTGTGGAAGCGACGACCGGGTCACGGCAGACCGGCGCAATGGTGAGGAGAGGTGCCTTGTCAGGGCCAACCGTGGCGACGAACTTGAGGAAGCCAATGGAGCAAGTAATGAAGTTGGCGACAAGCATCCCATGGTTGTTAGGGCGCAACATGGGGATGCGGTAGAGGCCGTGCTCCCCACGAGAGCCACGGACCCTGACCTCGAAGAAGCCCGGATAAACCTGGATGTCCACGCTGACGGGACGGTCTAGGATAGGAACAACATCGACGAAGGGGCGGAAAGCACCCCACATGATCGAGCCGTCCGGCATGTCAACGACGCGGCCCTGCGACGTGTCGTCCTGGCCCGTCCTCGGATAGGTGGAGCCGTGGAAGGGTGGCTGGGGGAAGTCAGCAAGGATGTCATCAGAGTGGGCGGAGCCCGTGTCAGAGGTAGGAGGAGAGGGTCCCCGGCCTCCAATTGCGCCGTCAGGGAGGGGAATAGCCTGAATGATGTTGACGGGAGAGATGGTTCCAAGGCCAGAGAAACCTAGAATGGATAGGTAATGTGGGATGTCAGTGGTACCCCTAGTTTTGACAGTCAAGAGGACTGCGGAGTAGTCGAACCCAGCGAGGCACACAGGATCGATCTCGCAAGGGTTAGCATATGGGCCGGCAGAGTGTATGATGTGTGGGGCAAACCATTCTTCCATGGGGAAGTCGTCAATGGATAGAGCAGCGAGCTCCGTTGGATACACATTGACACGAAGAGCTTTTTGATTCTCGATCGCTGCAAATGGCACCACATGCAAAACCAATGCATAGAGAAGTACATAATCTGCAAATCTGCAATGGTGAAGGATTTTTTTTTTTTTTTTACCAAACAGAACATCACTCCTGCAAAGCCTAAAGCTCAACATAATGTTGCCGCTTCAACAAGAATATGCTTTAAAAAAATTAAATAGGATTTTTTGTAGTCAGTTTGTATTTGCAACTAACGTCGATTTGACAAATTTGAAGCAACCTGAATAATAGACCAAGCTGAACGAGTAATTTTGCATTCAAGAAAGTATTGTCATCGTGATAAAATAACACCGTTAATGTACAAGTACATGCCACCAAATTTGGAAATTGTACACATAATCAAAAAATACGAAAAATCTCTCCTTTTTTGGGTGGAACCAGAGAACATTTTTACCACCAGCGTATACTGAGGGAGCCGATATCGATAACACTCGCGTGAAGATTGCACTGTCTACCTTGCCTGCATGAAAGGGAAAAAAAAAACATTGCATATATTGTCTCTAGAAAAAGAAGCCGATTCCATCTGATCAGATACGGTGGGCACAAGCCACTGTCCGCACGTGCACCAAAAGCGAAGCTGCGTCCACGTCGAATATTTGCGTCTTTGCGAAATGAAATGGATTTGTATAGCAGTACCGTGGCAGAAGTTCCAGAATTCAGATACCAAATCTGCATCCTTTTCTTTCCACTGAAAACATGCATTTGCCGACCTGATCGGTTGATATTTTTCTTATCCCTGCAATAATGCAACGTGAAAGAGTATCCGCTTCGACAAAGGAAAAAAAAAACAGATATTATTCTAAAGTTTCAAATTGACCTTTTACAAAACCAAGTTATATACCTGTGTAGAGAGAAATGCGGATAATTACGGTGATTTTGACGTTTTTGTCGTTTTCTTCTTCTTCTTCCTTTGTTTACAACTTGTAAGATGCCAGGGGTTTCTCTCATTCGCTTATCCTAAAAAGGTTGTAAGTGAGCCCGATATTTTGTGAAGATATATCTTCTCAATTAAGAAATATCATTTAGTTATTGGAATCATACTGATTTAATACTTAAACCAAGGGATATTTACACGATTAAGTGCAAGTGGGGATTTCTGGCTCCCAAGCTCTAGGGATCAATTTATTTTTTAAATTCGAAAATCACATCTACAAGTTCTAGAAAATTAACAAAAAATTCTAGATGCACTCAATGATATATCATACAAACATTTAAAAACTTAATTTGAAACACTTTGTATTCTGAGCTCCACAATTTTTTTAAAAAAATATGGATTTGAGTATAGTAAACAGTGCATACTCACAAAACTCCAAGATTTATTAGATTTTGTCATTTTTGTGTAGCCAAAAATTCAAAGAATTTAGTGTAGCTGTTTTGCATGCTTGCAAGATACATCGTTGACTACCTCCATAATGTATTTCAGATTTTTTTTAAAACCTATAAATATGATTTTTTATTTTAAAATAAAGAAATCACTGGGACACGGGAGCCAAAGAGAGATTTTACATTAAGTTATCGAAGAACTAAGGGCCTACCTAGAAGAAAAGTCGTTTTTCAGTAATTTTTTTGTTATTTTGTTACAAAATTGACTTAAATATCTACCAATAAAAGAAGTTATCCCAAACAATCCCGTAATGGAGATGTTTTACGGGGTAATTAGGACGAATCCTTGCTAAATGGGATAATTAGCGTAAAAAAGTCAAACTATCGGATAAAAACTGGAATTTACTCTTTTATCTTAATCCATTTTAAGAGCCTAAGAGAGATAACTGTAAGATATTCGATTTTTCTTTTATCTATTCCAACAACCTACTTAGGAGAAAACGATATAAATCTAGTAAGAGAGAAAGATGATTTACTGAGCAAGCACACCCTGATGTCATGTATAGCCAAAGTTTGTATAATTAAGTACCACATCGAATGGAACTTCCTTTCGTTTCCATTCAAGCCAAGGTACAGTACAGTGGATCAAACAGGTTCTCGACCAGTACATAAACTGAGAGACCATCGTGAGTATAAAGGGAAAAAAAAATCTAGTCCGAGTCTCCGAGACACCATACTGACCATTCAGTATTTCTTTCCTTCAGTTGTAGCTTGTTTCCCTTCTGAAGCTGTTGCGATTCGCTTGCTTCGAGCCGTCAGCGGCAGCAGCGCCGCTCGACGACACAAGATTACTCAGCGTCCTACCATCTGCAGCTTGACCTGGCCCCTCTTCGCCCGAGGCCTCTTCTCCTTGGCGAAGCTGTTGCTGCTGTGCTGTGCTGTTGCCTCCGATCCTCTTCTTGCTTCTTCTTGGCTTCTTTTGTGTTGTGTATTTGTGTGCTGAAGCCAAGTGCTCACTGAGGAATGGATGACGATGTGATGAGCATGTAGAAGAAGGTGTTTATTTATAGGCGCACGAATGTTGCCTGCATCAGTTGGCCGGACTATAC
Source organism: Alopecurus myosuroides (assembly GCA_028641055.1). Classification (NCBI taxonomy): domain Eukaryota; kingdom Viridiplantae; phylum Streptophyta; class Magnoliopsida; order Poales; family Poaceae; genus Alopecurus; species Alopecurus myosuroides. Next base: position 119,352,200 of record CM054061.1, read on the forward strand.
GTGCACCGTATTCGCTTCTATCTGCAGGAATAAAGTGCCAAGGTGATAGAGGATTCAGATACTTGCGCCTGCACGCTTTTTTTCTCCTACCAGAAAGATACGCGCATACATGCTCGGATATTTGTGATAAAGTTGAGTCGACCACAGTACAGCGTGATAAAACACAGCTTTCCTTTGGAGATATTTATACGCAACTTGAGAGCGTACCTCTCAGTTTCACCACTCAGAGGCCAAAAGACAGCCCTCCTTTTGGAGATATTTATGTGAAGCCTGAGAGCTCATCACTCATTCTATACCACTCATCACTCATTCTATACCACTCAGAGGCAAAAAGACTACGCATGGCCAACTAGCATTTCAATTAAAGGCTGAAAGCCCAAATTTTTTGGGGAAGAACGAGTGACTTCAGGAAGGAAAACACTAGAAGTGACAAGATCAGCTGATTGTTTATCTGTCTGGTTCATACAGTTTCTAGTTGCTGTTTATTAATAAATGGGTTTATGTCAAGTCCCTAGCTAGTTGCTTAACTAATGGTAATGGACAAGCTGCACGCGCGTGTGGGTGGATCAAGGTTGTCCATGCTTGAAGAATCTGTGGACGATTGACAAATCAGATGCCTCAACATACACCAAATACACACTCAGAAGCTGGGTTTTTCCGTTTCAAAAAAAAAAATACACCAAATACACACTCGGAAGCCGCTGCTGCCGTCTTCCGCCAACCCTTATTTTGGATAGATCAACGTCGGACCTGTTTCAACGTCACCACGACGCCAAACAGCTCCACCGTACTGCACATGTCCATCATCATGCATCCGCTACCGAAGCTCCGCTACACCAAGACGCCGAGACCCACCGTCTTCGACACGGTAGATACGACGCCGGTCCGCCAAATGGCCCCTCGAGGCAACACTTCCTCCAAATAGGATGCCCCCACGATGGGTGCGATGCGATGCCACCATCGTCCTATCCGGGAGACCAAGATATAGGGTTTGTCCCGGAGCAAACGTGTTGTGGACTTGGATCCACAACGGGATAACTACCATACAGAAGATAGCCAGACGACATGGCTGTGAGGGATTGGGTAGCATAGGTTGAGAAGAGAGAATAACCAGGGAGAGATTAGATTGATTGTTTATTACTTGTCCCCAAACGTGGATACATGTCATCCTTATATAACGGATGCTCAGGTCCTTACCTCTTCTAATACGGTTAGACTTATTAGACCTTTCCTTATACAGCTAGACTCTTTTCTAATCCTATACCTTCCTAAAGGACTCCTCCTTTCCTCTGCAATTCCTTTCCAAACACGTGATCATCTCCTTCTGCAATACGAACACCCCGGTGTCTTGGTCTTGTTGTTGTCCGGCTGTCCGGCCATAATGGAACTAGTGCTAGTGCTTTGATGTCATGGACTGACGTCCACAACACTACACCCCTCCCGGGCAAGCAGCTTTTCCTCAAGCTGCAAGGTGGTGGCTGTCTATTATTCATCTCAACAAGTCACTCGGATGATCCGGTAGGGTTTCGATTAAAAGAACGTATGGACGCTGGTGACGATCGTCGGCTAACAGGGGCACGATTTCTGGGAAGGGGAGTCTCTCACTCTCAACCTCTTTATTTTGTTTATTGTCTTGTTTTTTTTGTCTTGTTTGCTTCTCTTTATCAAAAACACACAAAAATTAGTTCTTATTCTAGTTGTTATTTTTTGTTTTATCATGCTTGCTATCAATTTTTGATGTCTTTGAAACTAGATCTTATAGGCAAGGTGGGGTCATGGATGAACAACAAAAAAATTATAATGAACACCGCTTGTCACAAAAAGGGAAACACTTATGGGAACAAATTAATAAATTGCATGACTATGCTAGAAACTTGTGCTCTAGTTATAATGTTACTTATTATTTTGACAAATCTCGTTGTTGTAGGAGGTATAAAAACTTCCCTTTTCAATGTGAGTATAATGATGATGTTACCATATCTTCTTATGTTAAAGGAAATTATGAATTTTATGAAGTGGAACAAATTGAGAAATTTATTGCTTGGAAGGGTGCATTCGAAATAGCCTATTTACTTGAAAGTATTGATGATGCACCTTTTAAATATGACATTTATGCTATACTTGAATATTGCTTTGATAATCACAAGGATTGTAATTACTACATGATGGAATATCTTAATAAATGCTCTCAACCTAAGGAAGAGACTAATGCCTTGCAGGAACCCATGGAAGAAGAAATTGCTGAAACTGGAAAGGAGAGTGATGATCAAGAGGAGCAAGAATGGAGCTACCCATGTCTATCTCCCAATGATAGTAACTCTTTAACTCATAATTGTCATGATCCTATTGATTCTTTTGAAATATCTCTTTTTGATGAAGTTGATACATGCTATACTTGTGACCTTGATACTACTATGAATGAAACTTGTGAGAATGCTATTGCTACTGTTATTTATGACAATCCATGCTACTTTGATAAATCCTATGATAATCCTCTATTTATTCCAACTATTGATATGCATGATAATGAGGAAGTTTGTTTAGAAACTTATATGATAATGTTCTTGATGACGGTCCTATATTACTTGATGTTATAAATCATAATGCTACTGAAAATATGATTTCTATAATGTGTCCTATAACTTTTATGAGTGATCAATCATCTTGTTTTTCTATTGCTAAAAGTGGAGAACTAGAGGAGCTGGTTTAAATTTTGACGCCACTGTTTTGGAGCTTGATATGAATAATGTGCTTTTTGACCATGACAAACATGCTTTATATGATAATTATGTTGTTGACTTTGTTCATGATGCTACTAAAATTATTATGAGAGAGGAAAATATGGTTGTAGGAATTTTAATGTTACTAAAACACCTCTCTTTTTGTTCAAAGTTTTGAAGTTGCTCTTGTTCTACTTTCCCATGTTTTCTAGTTTGAGTTTCTTTAATTTATTTCTTTACAAGATTCCTATGCATAGAAAGTGGGTTAGACTTAAAATTGTTTTATACTTGCTTCTTGATGCTCTCTTTTGCTTAATTCATATTTCTTATGTGAGCATCTTCTTCACTTCACTACAAAAAAACCGGTATATTGCAACGAAAATAGTCGTTGTAACAAGTGGACTATTGTAGCAATAGGTTTGTGTTGCATCGAAATCGGTTTCGTTGGGAGGCGTTGCGAAAACCGCCGTGGTAGAAGCATGTCTCCGCGCAGTTAGATTTGTGGCTACAAAATTAACCGGTTGCAACCATTTGCTGGGCCAATTGCCACGCACTTTTCCGTTGCGTCTCGCACCTAACGCAACGTACGTTTTTTGTTGGTACACCTCTAGTGCAACAAATACCGAAACGTGGTGAGTGACCAATGTGGCAACGGCGAGTGTTCCGTTGCGCCTGCTCTTTCGTTGCAAAAGTCGAGTTTATTTGCCACGTCCAATTGTGTGGCAAAAAACTATGGCAACAAACATTATACGCGTGGGAACAACGGTTTGCCACACACAATTAATCGTGGTAAGATGATTTTGAAATAGTAATCGCAATGGCCTTAATATTAGTAGCCATAAGCAATCGCGACAATTTCAACTATTCGTGGCGTCATTCAATTTCTACAAATTTTGGTTTCGTGGCGAGATGTAGTATTCGCAACATCCATATTTTATGTTGCTAGAAACAACTGCGACAATTACAACTTTTCGTGGCGCCATTGTATTTCGGCAAATTTTATTTTCGTGGCGAAATGTACTATTCGCAACGTCCAAATTCTAGTAGCTAGAAACAACTGCGACAATTTTAACTATTCGTTGCGCCTTTCTATTTCTACAAATTTTAGTTTCATGGTGAGAAGTATGGGCATTCTCTATTGCAACAAACATAGTTTGGTGGCGTGAATCAACTATCGCAACAAAGTTAGTTTGGTGGAGAAAAAATATTACGACGATGTCTCCCTCATGGTGGTGAGAGTCTATTTCAACAAAACACTTTGTTGTGGCGACTGAGACTTCACGCAACACTACAATTATCGTGGTAAATTACCTATTGCCACGTTATAGAAAAAAATTAAAAAAAATAAGGAAACAAAAAATACGGGCATTGAATTAAAATGTTCAAAATCGTACGTAAAATATGTTTATTTACACAAAATAATAGTTCTCATAGCTATTTACAATATATACAAATAAAATTCTCGTACAATATGGATCAAATCAAGATCAAATCAAACTGAAATATCCAGTGCAACTATTTTTTTCCATCAGAAGGTTGATTGTCGTCCTGCAATCAATTGTAAAAAAAAATTGTGAGTCTAGTCAGCAATAACACATGTTGAAACATAAGAACTAGCAGACTATAGTGTGTGGATGAAGCAAAAACAGTTGTTGTAACTCAACGAAGCCACGACCCATAGTGAAACATAAACTGCAGCAAGTATAGGATGGGTGCAGCAACGCTATAGTGTGGGTGACGCAAAAACAGAATGTACTAGTACCGAATTGTACAAGATTGTGACTTACAATTACTTTATACATTCGACTATGCTGTATCGTGCTGTGCGGAGGAATTATTTTCTTAGCAGAACTGTTTGCAAGTGATGGTTGCTGGTTCGACTTCTTAAACGTCTGCAAAAACAAAGTGCACTGTTAGCAACGCAAGTAAACAACTAAATCTTACAAGTTTGCAATCGTATGACTATCATCACCTGAGGTGTAGTCGACTTCTGCTTTTCCATCTGTGCGGAGAGCTCTTCAAACTTTGCCTGCAACTGTGAGTTAAACTGTGCAACCAAGTTTTTTTTCAAATTCTTGTCTTGAGTTTCTCTCCAACTCCATCAGTTTTCCCTTTGATCAAGCTCTTCCATTAATCTCTTCTCAAGATTTTCACTCTCAGCCCGCTCTATATTAATCTTCTCTTCCATGCTTACACGTTCATCTAGTAACTTATGTTCTAAAGTAGTGACCTTCGTGGTGAGCTGGGAGTTTACTTTTTGGGTCTTTGCCGTAGCCCGAGCTTGCTCCTCAAACAACAACTTAGACCGTTGAGAACTAGTTTGCACCTTCACTAGTAGGAAATAGGCTACCAGTGACGAACAGAAAATAGCTACCGCTGGCGAACAAGGGTTCGCCAGCAGTACACCGCCAGTGGTAGCATGGTACCGCTGGCGAACAGCGCTTCGCCAGCGGTAGTGCATGTTACCGCTGGCGAACAGAGCCTTGTTCGCCAGCGCTATGTTCGCCAGCGGTAGCTGCCTTGTTCGCCAGCGGTACTGGTTCGCCAGCGCTAGACCACACGTTCGCCAGTGGTAGTCTTGGCCAGCGGTAGCAATTGAGTTCGCCAGCGGTAAGTCTCCCAGGTTTGTATTCTTATTTTTTTTTTGTATAACAGTTTGTATATTCTATATTATACTATACAGGTCCAAATACATTCAAATTCTGCAATTTATAAACTTCACACATATAAATCACTCTTAGATACATATGCATCAATTTAACACGTCGATAACGAAATTAACACATCGATACATATGCATCCATATCCAATTCTCATAAGTACGAATACACATTGATCTCAATAACACGTTTATGTCGGAAGATTTCGAACCCAAAATATAGCCATCTAATTAGTTCAACGATTACAAAGGTATGATGACATCTATACAACGTACGCGCGATATAGAGATCAATCGCAAAGAAGACTAGCTAGATATACGGTCCGCCTCCGCTTGCGATCTTTCGCTAGGGCCAGCGCGCCGTCCACTTCTTCATCTCTCTGTAGACCAAGATAAAAGCATTAGACCGGCAAAGGAAATCACAAGTTCTTATTAGGAGCAATTCGTAACGAATCGAATACATACCGTCGATCATTTCTTCCTCGATGTTGTGATCTTCTGTTTCTTCTCTGGCGGGAACGGAAGAGCACCTTCTAACGAGTTGAATGGTCTCTCGTCAGTCTGTTCTAGCACACATTGTCGCAACTCAATGTTAGATGGTGGGGAGTTCCAGTGGAAGACGGATCCTTTAGTTACTACATCCTTATAGATGATTGTGCAGAGCTTGCGCTGGATGCGACCAAAGTTTTGTCTGAATTCAGCATCAGACCATTCGACGATGCTGCGAGACCATTTGTCCACAGCAGACATGTATTGTAGACTATGTTGGTCCTTCACGATCTCCGTCATGTGTTGGATGAGGTACCATGCCTCCATATGGCCGCCTGGCGCCTGCTTGGGGCAGGGAAACTCTGTTCTGTGTCTGAACACATATTTGCCTTGAATTTTTTTCTTCCTGTCGCAGAATCCTTCCGCCTGATGTAGCCGTCCAAAGCATCATTCAGAACAGACTTGATGAGGGAGTAGTTCTTCTCCTTCATCGTACTCCCGGAGTCGAGATATACTACGTGCGCGTCTCTCGGGTAGAGCATGATGAGGGTGTCGTATTTGTTTCTGCGCAAAACAGGAGAGTCCATATATATAATCCTCAAAAATTGTATATGCGCAAACTTATGTAAAGATGGGAAATATAACTTACTCGGGAAAGTAAGGCACGAGGGTGATCCCCTTGTTCATATGGTTATTGAGCAACACTTGTTGGAGGTACTTTGTCGCTTTTGCCCTACCCTTGGGGTTGCTCAAGTACATGTCGTGCATGTAGTAGGGGTCTGCTAGCGCGATGTTTTTGACATTCTCTATGGATAGCTGATGCGCCAAACTGAGCATAAACAGACGCATGATTGACGAGTGGAGGGATTTCATGTGGAACATCCGGAAAATGTCGTCAAATCTAACGATGATCTTGTTTGCGTTGCCTTCAGTGACAAATCCCGCCGTAGATGGCACCTTTGCGACCAAAACCGGCAGCGTTGGATTTTTCTCTTTCAGAAGCATCTCCTCCATATATAGAATACCGTCATGGACGCTACGCATATCACCTGACATCAAGGAGACCAACCTCGGCGGAAGCATCGGTTTGCCCAACTCATGGATCTAATGCCAGTCGGTTATGGGTATCCTGTCCAATACACGTCATGTCTGCGGCTTGGACTTGGTCCCCTCCACCGGTTGGCTCATCAATGCAACGGCAGAATTCTTCTTAGTTCTTTTCCCGTCTTCTTAGGCTGAGTCTGATGAAATACATCCGCTACCGCCTCTTTGAGGGCATCCTGGCTGATGACTTCTTGCTCGGGGACTGCCGGTTCTTGAGAAGAGAAAAGACGATTTGTGCATCGATATTTATCCGCTTCCTCCGCTGGCAAGAGAAGTTGATCAAGATCATCCAGGCCGGGCGCCCCCTCGTAAGGATCGTCGACGAGGTAGTCATTGGGGTTCTCATCTTCAGCATCGTCGTCGTCGTGTTGCACGAACTTTGCAGGTGAGAAATCCTTATGTTGGATCGGGTGCCCCGACCCCTGGACCGGTGTTGGAGTGTTGACAGGAGTACTTTCCAAACGAATTAGTGATTTCGGCCAGGTCAATGGCCAAACCAAGCATTGCTCCAGGTTCAACTCGCTGTCGGCTGCGGGTGGTTGGTTCGGAGGATCGAGAGCACCGCAACCAGGGAGCACCCGACTTAATGTCACTCTGAACACGTCCTCGGGCATACGAACGCCGTGGGATACGCGGTTGAGAGGTGTTATGATTTTTCCTTTGGCCACGTCCTTTAACTCGCCGTTCACACGAAGGAGCAATGTGCATCCCGTCTCGTCGGCCTGCGAAACGTCGCGCGGTCGTTGTTAGAGACTGATGCCGTCACGAATCAAGTCATAATATATAATTAAGCAGTGGACGTTGAATTACCGTGAGGGCATTGAGCTCGGACAAGGGGGATGGACCGCTAAGTGTCGGCGGCGGCGTTGAAGAGATGTGGCGGGGCGGCGACGGATCTTTGCGACCTTCCGGCTGAGGGTTGGGGGCCGGCTCGTTCCGCGCAGCAGACGCCATGACGGGGGCCGCGTTCTGCGCAGCAGGCGCCACGACGGGGGCAAAGTTCTGCGGCGCTGGCTGCACCATTTGGGCTATGTTTATCTCCGGGAGCGGCCCTTGTCCTCCACCTGCCATCCACGGTGCTAAGGACTGAGCGACGGACGCACAGATGGTAGGGAGGAGCTCATTGAGCCTCTCGTTCACAAGCTCGTCGACCGTCTTCTCCGGGGCCTTGTTCCGCTCCTTACGCTTCTCCTTGGTGTCCGGGTAGTAGTACGCATGCCGATGACCCTTTCCGAGGCCATGCACATGGCCACGATGCGTCTTCTTGTCAAGGGGCACTCCCTTCATCGCGTTAAGCGCCCTAATGAAAGGGGTGTCATACGGGTCCTTGTTCGTCGTTGCGGAGGACCCCCCGTCAGATTGAGATAGGCGTACTTTTTCTTCTTCCTCGAGATACTTATTCTCGAGCAGCTTGACCTTCTCGTTCAACTCAAGATCGCCGGGCTTTTTGGGATCTTCCCTATAATGGGCCCTGACAAAATTTCTCACCTGCGGGTCAGTGATCTTGTCAAACGGGTTTGGCCCTTCTCTTTTCGCATCCTCCTTAGCCCAGACTTTCTGCTTCCCAAGGTAACCCCGGCTTCCGAGATTGTGAGGGCCAATGTTCTTTTGTCGCTGCTCTTTCCCCCATTTACTCAGCGCCACCCTTTCCGGTTTGAGTTCGTCGATCTTGAATTGGGCCAAGTCTTCCTCGGAAATGGAGGGCCACATCTTATGGATCTCATCGAAATACTTACCCTTCGCAATCATCTCCCGCAAACTGGATCTCCAAGTCGTAAACGCCTTGGCGAACTTTCCCAGTGCTAACGAGTTGACCAGATTCTTCTTCAGGTCCTGGTTGTCGTAAGGATCCGGGAACTTGTACCTCGTGTGCGGCTTCTCAATCAGCAGGGCGGCCATAGCCTTGTTTTCTTTATTTTTGAGGTGCTCCATATTAACGTTGCCGAAGTCTCGAGCTATGCAGCCTATCTGGTTTCCATAGCCCTTGGCGTAACTCTCCGGCTCGAGGGGAGCACCGCTCTTGGGGTCCACTTCCGTGAACTCTTCCCGGATGGTGGCGAGCATGTTGTGCCGCCTATCTTTGCGCTTAGCCGACGCCTCGCTACCGGAGGCGGTATCCCCGGTGCCACTACCGGTTTGATCACCTTCTGCGCCCGATGTATCGTTGCGCGGCTCTAGCTCGGTTTCGTCCATCTCGTCGTCAGCATCGTCGCCCTGCATCTCTAGATCCGGGTGCGGATCTACGGGTCCTCCTCCGGCGCTTAGCATAGAAAGCCACGCATCGTCGTCCCCGTGTCCGAGACCAGAACCACCCGCCTCGTCGTTGTGAGCCATATCTAATGAAGGAGAGAAAACCCGAAATAAGTTCAACAAATCCTACAATTTAGACGATGTATACCCCATATGAGTCCAAATTTCTCGGACACTCTAAGTTGTGATATTTTTAGCAAAGATCATGCCAAAATTCACGGAAAATTTCGGCATGACCTTTGCTAAAAATATCACAAATGGAGTACCCAAATTTGCCGGAACGGAAATTAATCAACATTTCGGTAAATAGGGACTCACGTGGGGTACCTGCACATAAAATCCCACCCCTCATATAATCGATCCCACCCCTCATATTATCATCGTCATCCACACGAAGGTGGGCACGTATCCACACGACCACACACCATCTCCACCATCCATCACCACCACGCCATATCCATCACAACCAGCCATCACCACCATCCATACACACCACATCCATCACCACCAACCATCACCAACCACCAAAAACGGAACATATTCAAAATGCATACATGAAATAAGCTTTAGAAATCAAAATGCATACAGTGAGATAGCTGCACCTAAAACTAATAGATAATGTTAGCTGCACCTAAAATTAACTAATCACCATCCATCACAACCATCCATCACCACCATCCATACACACCATCCATCACCACCAACCATCACCAACCACCAAAAATTGCTAACAATTGAGTACTAAGAGAAAACACTAGGTAAATAAATTGCTAACAATTTCATGCATAAAAAAATGCAAGTGTGATTAACACCGTAAGGTGATTTCATCAGGAAGCCAAGATTCATTAGGAAATCACAACCACAACATTAACACCCTAAGGTGATTTCTACACACATCCTAGCAAGGGATCTTGCTAAATTATGCACAGAAAGTGGGCTGGGATTTATTTCCCTCAGTCTGGCATAGGGATGCTATGCTACACACATCCCTGGGAGATTTAAAAGTGCAAGAAAAGCATCTGTTCTTATTAAATTTGTGCCTCAGCCTTTGCATCACAGGCTTGGCCAAGAAAACAAGCATGAGTAATGTGTTCTTATCAGTTTAAACTGTTCTTATCAGATAATAGCTCCAGGGGCAACAAAACAAGCATGAGTAAACTGTTCTTATCAGATAAAAAAATTCTTATCAGATAATAGCTCCAGGGGCAACAAAACAAGCATGAGTAAACTGTTCTTATCAGATAGTAGTTACCAGTACCACAATTCACAACCAGATAATAGCTCCAGGGGAAACAAAACAAGCATGTAGTAATCTGCTGCTGGGCACAAATCCATGGAAAGGAACCTCAACCACAACATTAACACCCTAAGGTGATTTCTACACACATCCTAGCAAGGGATCTTGCTAAATTATGCACAGAAAGTGGGATGGGATTTATTTCCCTCAGTCTGGCATAGGGATGCTATGCTACACACATCCCTGGGAGATTTAAAAGTGCAAGAAAAGCATCTGTTCTTATTAAATTTGTGCCTCAGCCTTTGCATCACAGGCTTGGCCAAGAAAACAAGCATGAGTAATGTGTTCTTATCAGTTTAAACTGTTCTTATCAGATAATAGCTCTAGGGGCAACAAAACAAGGATGAGTAATCTGTTCTTATCAGATAAAAAACAAGCATGTAGTAATCTGCTGCTGGGCACAAATCCATGGAAAGGAACCTCAACCACAACAGATACACATACAGTTCCATCAAGATTAAGTCAATAGAAAGAGAGATAGAACAGGGTAAATTTCAGGTGATAGGATCACAAAGTGGGGAGGCACATCCTCTGAATAAAAACCCCAGAGTAGCACACTCTGCTCATCTCATAGAAAGGTCATGGCATCACAAATAATAGGGGCCATGATATCCAACAAGGCACACATGCTCTGCCCTCCCAAACAGCAAGGCACACATGCTCTGCCCTCCCAAACAGCAAGGCACGCATGGCATCAGAAATAATAGGGACCAAATTTTGTGCCCGGCTGAAATAATAGGGACCAAATAATAGGCACACATGCTCTGCCCTACGGTTATCTGAGAAATAATAGGGACAAAATAATAGGCACACATGCTCTGCACAATACCAGGCACCAAATTCTGCAAAAATTATCTCTAAGAACCTAGTGATGATGATGAACAACCTAGGGATGGATCCTGGTTATTTTCAGCAAAAAAATACCTGTAGAACTTCTGTCGAGAACCTTCTGTGGGTGGCAGAAAAGGGGGCAGCAGCGGGCAGCACGCCGGCGGTGCCGCTGTAGATCAGTGCGGCAGCCGCAGGGGAGGAGGAGGGAGACGCGGGGGAGGAGGAGGGAGCAGCGAGGGCAGCCGGCGTGGCGTTGATCGCCGGAGAGTGGCCGGTGTCGATGGAGCCGCAGGGGAGGTTGGGCGCAAACACAGAGAGGGAGAGGTCCGGTGTGGAGGGAGTGGAGGGGAGGTAGCGAGAGTGGAGAGGGCGCTGCTGCTGCGCGGTGGTCGCCGGACAGAGACTCGCCGGAGACGAAGGGAACCGTGCGCGCGCGCTGTCTCTGTGTACTGGAAGCGATCGATCGTGAAAAACGGCTAAGTCCCGCGCGGCCCCTTGTGTAGCTCTTTGTTCGCCAGCGGTATCGTAGCGCTGGCGAACCAGCAGCCACGTTCGCCAGCGCTACTTTTTTATTTATTTTTCTTTATTTTTCTTTGAAATGATTTTTCTTTATTTTTCAAACATATTACAAATAATAATGTTTTATTTGTTTTTTTTATTTGTTTAAATTATTCAAAGACATTTAATTTATAATCATTCAAACACATTACAAATTAATTTCAAACACATTAATAATAATGTTTTATTTTGTTTTCTTTATTTTTTAAAATTATTCAAAGACATTTAATTTATAATCATTCAAACACATTACAAATAATAATTTTTTTTTGTTTTCTTTATTTGTTTAAATTATTCAAATACATTTAATTTATAATCATTCAAACACATTACAAATTAATTTCAAACACATTAATAATAATGTTTTATTTTGTTTTCTTTATTTTTTTAAATTATTCAAAGACATTTAATTTATAATCATTCAAACACATTACAAATAATAATGTTTTATTTGTTTTCTTTATTTGTTTAAATTATTCAAAGACATTTAATTTATAATCATTCAAACACATTACAAATTAATTTCAAACACATTAATAATAATGTTTTATTTTTTTAATTATTCAAAGACATTTAATTTATAATCATTCAAACACATTACAAATTAATTTCAAACACATTACAAATAATAATGTTTTATTTTGTTTTCTTTATGTGTTCTATTGTTTTCCGTTGTTTCCTTAATGTTTGAAATACAGAACATGGTACGTACATTAAATAAATTTATAATAAGTGCACATCGATATCAGACCAGTTGATCCATGCGTATACATAGTTTCGTCGCATACAATTAGAAGACAGATATATACATAGTTTCTCCGTGTTTGATCTTTTTGCCTTTTTTTGGTCGCAGTTGCATAATTTAACCCCACATTATGACTTCTTCTTATGAATGGAAGACCATGCCTAGGTAGTGTTGTTCTGCTTCTTCTTGTTGTGTATGTTGCATGACTATCATCATCATCTTCTTGATCATCGTCAATATTTGGGTCGCCGAACGTGTCGAACTCCTCCTCGTCAACGACTCCATCCATTCCGATGATATTTCTTTTCCCTCTCCTCCCGACAACACGGCTAGGCCTTGCGGGGTCTGTTATGAAGAAGCATTGGGACACATGCTTAGCCAATACCCATGGCTAATTTTGCGATGTGACATTCGCGCTTGATGAGGTTCCGGCTTTGGGAATAACCATGGTTGTAAAGTATTGGTCTTCTTTTCTGACGGTCGACATCCTAGCCCATCTGACGCGGAACATAGGCACCTTCTCTCCATAGTAGTTAAGCTCCCATATCTCCTCGATCCTTCCGTAGTATCTTAACTTTTTGTCACCGGTGTAGGATTCCATCGTTACCCCTGAGTTCTGATAATCGGAAGTTTTGTCTTTCTCCTCTGTGTAGAAAGTGAACCCGTTGATATCATATGCTTGAAACGTCGCTAGGTTGGGAGCTGGGCCATGTGCCAAGGCGTACAATAGTTTACTTTTCGCACAATCCCTTGGCGGTGGATTAGCGACGATCACATCTTTAAACCAACGCAAGAAAGTGGAGTTATGCTCTCTGATTATTTCTCCTTCGGTCCTCCGCTTGCCTTGTTCACTGTACTTTTTAATAATCGAGCTCTTGTGTTTTTCCACCCAAGTATCGACCATGTCAATGTGTTGGAGAGCTACTAAGTTTGCCCTGTTAAAGTCGGTGCGTCGACAAGCCCGATCCACATGCACTTCTCTACATCCATTTTTGTGACCTACTCCATCGAGCTTGCCAATGTGCTTGTTTCTGGGCAGACCAACTGGGTCCTCCATGTCCATATGATTCATGCAGAAAGAGATGCACTCTTCGGTGAGAAAGCCCTGAACGATGCTTCCGTCCGGACGAGCTCTATTGCGAACATATCCTTTGATGATCCCATTCATCCTTTCAAACGGCATCATGTTATGCAGGCACAACGGCCCGAGATGGATGATATCGTCCACGATATGGACCAACAGATGAACACATATGTCAAAGAATGATGGTGGAAAGTACATCTCAAGCTCGCATAGTATCACGACAATCTCTTCCTGCAGCCTTGAGATCTGCTTCCCCGTGAACGACTTTCGAGATATAACGTCGAAGAAGTTACAGAGGCCAAACAGGGTTTCCCGGACGTGTTTGTCCATTATTCCGCGGATCGCAACCGGAAGTATTTGCGTCATCATCACGTAACAGTCATGAGACTTCATCCCGCTAAACTTTTGTTTCTGCGCGTCGAGGAATCTGCTTATTAGCCCTAAGTAACCGCTAGGGACTTTGACTTCGAGAAGGCACATCATCAATTTTGTGATCTCGTCCGGACTAAGAGTGAAGCAGGAGGGGGGGCAGTAATAGTCATTCCTCTTAATCCTTTTGGCCTTGCGACCCTCCGTCTCCTCATCACACGATTGATCGCCGTCGTCATCATCCGAGCGTCCCCCCTGAAGATCTACCCTAATACCAAAATATTTCAGGTCGTTTCTTGCTTTCACCCCGTCTTTGGTCCTCTCCGGCATGTTGAGCAGCGTGCCAAACAAACTTTCAAACACATTCTTCGTGATATGCATCAGATCAAGGCAGTGAGGCGTATCGAGAATGGGCCAGTATGGCAAGTCCCAAAACACCGACCTCGTCTTCCATACATCCAGAAGCGGTTTTGGCGCCTTTTGCTTCTTTCCCGGCTCTGGGCATTCCTTCCAATCATTCAGCAATTTGTAGATTTCTTCGCCGCACCTCTTACGTGGAGGTCCACGGAGCTCATCCTCACCGTTAAAAAGGTCTCCTCGCCTTCTCCACGGGTCTTTGTTGGGTAGCCACCTTCGATGGCCAACGAAAACTGTTTTCGAAGACCCAGGATCTTTCGGAAGTTGCATAAACGTGGGGTCATACATGCACCTCACGCAACCGTTATGTCCGTGGCACACCTGGCCCGCCATATATCCGTAGCCGAGTAGGTCGTGAACCGTACAGAGTAAGACAGCTCTCATTGGGAAATATTGTTCACCGAAGGCGTCCCATGTGTTCACCCCTTCCTCGGCCCATAGCGTGTCCAGCTCATCTTTAAGCAGCTTCAGGTATAGATTGATGTCGTTGCCTGGCTGTTTTGGCCCTTGAATTAGCATACTCATGTGAATATACTTCCTCTTAATGCACAACCAGGGAGGGATGTTGTACATCCATACAAACACGGGCCAGGTGCTATGGGTGCTGCTCTGGTTGCCAAACGGATTGAGTCCGTCGGTGCTCACACCCAACCTGATGTTCCTTGCCTCAGCCCCGAACGTTGGATATTCACAGTCAATTGCTTTCCATTGACTTGCATCTGAAGGATGTGTCAGAATTACTTTTTCACTCTGATTTGGATCTTTCAAAACTTTATTCCTCCTTTTCGCGTGCCAGCGCATGAGCTCTGCTTCCTTGCGGTCCACGAAATACCGTTGCAGACGGGGAATGAGCGGAAAGTACCACACAACTTTCCGAGGGGATTTCTTCTTCCCTTTCTTGTATCGAGCGGCGTTGCAAACTGGACAAATGATTTTTTTCGCGTCCTCTTTCCGATAAATGTAGCAATCGTTGATGCACACATGGTATTTTTCGTGAGGTAAATCAAAGGGGCACACGACTTTCTTGGCCTCGTCGCAACTTTTAGGACAGGTGTTGCCCTCTGGAAGGACATCGTGCCAGTATTGCAGGCTTGCATCGATGCTTATGTCGCTCCATTTGAATCTCGCCTTCATCTGCAGAACATCGAGGGCCACTCTCAGGCGGGACTCTCCCGGACCGCAGCCTGCATACAACGGTGTCTTCGACTCTATCTCTAGTTGCGCCAGCTTTGATTGCTCTCTAGCAGCAGATATCGAGTTAGTCGTCTTTCTCAAAAGCAGTTCTTTCAGATGAGGGTCACGCACAACTTCCGTTAGGGGTGTCCCTGTGTCCTCGTGATCTTCTTCCACGTCTTGTTCAGCATCTTCTCCATGATCATGTGCGGGGTCATGAGGCTGATCTTGGTCCTGTTGTAGTTCTAGTCGATCGTTGTTATTCTCCTGTTGCACATCATTTCCTATCGCCGCCGCCCCATGGACTTCATCATCTTCATCATCACTTACCCACTGACTGTTATACCCATCCATGAAACCATACCTGAGGAGGTGACTGAGCAAGTCTCCGGTAAAGGGATTGAGCAAGCCCCCTAGTTTTCACTTTCGACATGGACATCGTATCTCCTTGCGGCCATTTTGTAACATGTCTTCTGTCGCGTGTCTCAAGTAACTATTCACGACACGTTCACTTTTAACAACCACCATTATATGTCGCCTGCACGAGAGCGCGCCGATATAATTAATATTAGAACCAAACATAATATATATATATTTCGATATTCACGAAAAAAATCGGCATGACCTTCCTACAAATTGGAGGTTAGAGGAGTGCCAAACTTTGCCGAGACGGAAATGAATCAACATTCCGGCAAAGTGGCAACTCATTTTCATATCAAAAAATTCACTTCATGTCGTATTCACGAAAAAATTCGGCATGACCTTCCTACAAATAGGAGGTTATTAGGGAGTGCCAAACTATGCCGAGACGGAAATGAATCAACATTCCGGCGATAGTTGGCTACTCAATTTCATTCCACAACAAATTGCGCACACATGCATTTATCGTCTCCATCACACGACCATTGTTGAATCCGGTGAAATTTCACACATATTGCATATCGCGTGTATCCGGACAAAATTTATATACAAACTCATTTAATTATATATTATCATTCATCCCACCTCAAATGAATAGATGGCTACACGATGATATCCGGAGAATTTTGGAGCTTTGGAGAGAGAGGGGGTAATTCTAGATCTAGATGGCTAGGGAGGGAAAATTTTGGGTAGAAATGGTGTTAGGAGGGAGATAAACATATATATACCAACTAAAATAAATTTAGTTGGTTCAAAAGAGAGTAGGAGGGTGGAGAAATTGGCATAAATTCGAGCTAGAGAGAGAAGAGGGGACAAGGTGGAGAAGGGAGGGGAAAGTGGGTGGTGGGTGGTCACTTATCGCAGATCTGCCAGATTACCGCTGGCGAACATGTCTGGTTGTTCGCCAGCGCTAACATGCGTCCTGGGCCCACAAGTTAGCGCTGGCGAACAACCAGACCTGTTCTCCAGCGGTAGTGAACGTAGCGCTGGCGAACACGCATCCCTGTTCGCCAGCGGTAGTTTCAGGGAGCGGCTGTAGCGCGCGCAGGTTGGTCCCACACATAGCGCTGGCGAAGCCACGGACATGTTCGCCAGCGGTAGCAGGAATAGCGCTGGCGAACAGGAAATGCTATTCGCCAGTGGTATTAGCGCTGGCCAACCTCAAATGCTGTTCGCCAGCAGTATACTGGTGGCTATAAGCTATTCCCTACTAGTGCTTGGCCATGTATCCGAACCCACGAGGCTGCGATGACTTGCAATCAACGATATCTTTATATGCTTTCTGGAAAATATTGATTCTTTGTTCAACTGACACTGTAACATCAGTTTCCTTTGATCTTTTTTCAGTCTCTTTACATGTTGTGTCCTGATTATGAAAAAACTCCCAAATCAGATGAAGAAACATCCAAGATGGAGAATAGTAAATATGTTTAGAGTAGCTTCTAAGTCAGTTAACTCACGTAAACATCCTTGGACTCTGTGGTAGTCCATGTTTCATTCTTTGTGTGGGTCAGTTTCCAGAGAGCAACACAGTCTGGCTCTTCGCCAGTTTCCGAATCCCTCTGCAAGTAGTGCAACAATTAGATGCTATAAACATTAAAGTAAAGTGAACACCGACGCATGCATAGTGAGTAGGCCCATACATTCTCAAAACTGAGTTGAGAATAGGATTTTGATCCTACTCTGTGTTTTGTCTTCATCTGCGTACGGTTTTTCTTGTTCTTTCGGCTGAGTTCCTGCTCATTCAGTTATAAAAAAATATTGTCAGACAAGCCATTTCATGATAGTACAAAATTCACAAACATGCAGTATAGAAATAACCTGGAATTTCGGATCAGTGCCAAAGTACTCGATCAGCCATTCCCACTCTTATTTTTGTAAATCTTCTGGTACAATTGCCCTTATGGCATCATCTGTTTTGTATGCCTTGTAAGTGCTGCTTAGGTTTCCTCGCCAGCCTCTGTATCGCTCTTTTGCAAGTTTAAGAATTTTTCGACTGTTTCTGCTGTATCTGGCATTTCATATATGTCATGTAATGCGTAAAACAAACAGATAGACTTAGTTTAGTAGTAGTTCATTAATTATGGACGAAAAAATAGACAACACATGTGAGAAAGGTTGTACTCACCAACATATTTGTGATGATGAGTCGATGGATGTTAGGGTGAATGTCTGACCACCTCCTCACTCCAATAATTGGTAACCTTCTTTCATTATGATTACCACGTCATCCTTGAATGAACGGTTGTTCATTCCTACTGGACCACCCAATGTATCAGAGAAATCAACACCTAGCTTTGCAGCTCCATTGGCATGACGCTTCTTACTGGCTTTCAAACCTTTCACTACACCTCGCCCTTTCTTCTTCTGTATGTCATCGCCTACATCCCAAAACACACACAAAGAAACAATTTATTTTGTAGTTGATTGTAAGAAATTAGGACACAAATGTAAAAAAAAAATAGCTAGTACCGTCTTGTAGTTGTAGCTTCGGGCGATAGCGGCGAGCATGGGAGAACACATGTCAGTTTCAGACACAGCAGTGTTAGGTTCAATTCCTGTTTCAGGGTTAACATTTGTACTGAATCAGCAATCGTAGTTTTTATCCATTAAAAAAAATCTTAGACAAAGCTTAAATGTCAAAAATAAATTGCCATATCTACGTTTTCCCTGAGTTTTTTTTATATTCTAGTAAACTTTCAACCCTTGTCATGCAGACAGATCCTTTCTTTATTTCTGAAAAAGTTAACAATAAATGGACAAAGCATTAGCATTGTGCACAATTCAGAAAGCTGATTAAGAATTAATGAACTTGTGTACCATTGCTAAAGGAGAAATCTGTATCTTCTGCTTCGTTTGAAGCTTGTTCCTCATCGGTTGCATCCCTAACTGCATGTTTATGAAAATTGTGGATTAGGTAAGGAATGCATAAAAAAGTTACCGGGGGAATATTTATTAAAGTCTGTATTGAAGGAGTTGCGCGTTGGAGATTTGGCATTAAAGTATAACCTGTGATAGTGATCGGTCGCTTTTTTCTGGTGGATCCACTTGCATCATCAAGCAGAGACTCTATTGTTGCAATATCAACCGTGGCCTTCTCCCTAAACACACACAGGGTGATCTTCTTATCATTATAGTGCCTGCGTATCAATGGCTCCAAATCACCACCATGGTCCATGGGAACAAGTTTTCCTTTGCCACGGCCATTATTTAACCTGCAGTACAGGTAATCATGCGCGCCACTGAAGCCAACATTTTCAATCAAATTGATGAATTCCATATAGCAGATGTCGTCCGGTTCCATGTCTGCTTCCACAACTTTCTTGTTTTTATCACCATTCTAATAGAAAAGGCTAACTTTTCAAATGGGTTCGGTCGTCTACAATTAGATAGAAGGAAAAAATGAGAACCCAAATAATCAGTGAGTTAGCAGATATGAAATAAAAGAATAGTTACATGGCATTATTCACATAGATAACGAGTCTCCCATCGTCAATACGATTAACCACATCACGGCAAACTAAAATCACACATGAAATTCAGATACACATATGATCGACTAGGTGTTCATACACGGATTTACGCTTCGAGCAGAGGAAGAACAGAGAATAACACGAGGAGAACAGAGAATAACAACCAATATCTAGACCATAGAAGAAACGGCGAGATCACGGAGGCGGACGAGAAGCAGATTAGAAAGTAATAACCTGAGAGGTTTCGCGTTCCATGGACTCCGATCGCGACGTCGACATGTCGAGAGCTGTGAACACGATGAGGGCGATCAGATCTAATCGAAACAGGAGGTCCGTAGATTATGCAATGGCGAAACAGGACGGGCATCGTGCACTTATGAATATACTTTAGCGGGAAATTTAAAGTGACTGCTTTTCTTTTTTGGTGGGAACACAAAATTTCGCTACACTTGGCGTTTTAACGGGAGATTTTAATTTTTTTTGGTGGGACATCGTATTAGAGCAACCACAACGCCTTGGCACGAATATAGGCGCTAATTGAGCAGTTAAACAATGCATGCAATCGCCGGCTGCCTAGAAAGCATATTGTGCATTGAGTTTCTAGGCGTCAGGCTCTTAACTATTGAGGGAAAAATGATGGGATTTATTCCCTAACGCTTACAAAGTAGGATTGAAAACATGTGGAAGTCTCACATGAGTCATGTAGTGTCACTGAACAATTATTTCATGCATCTAATTAGCTGCCGCCGCCTTGTTTATTTCTGCAAACTTCAAATTGCCACTGAAAATATTAAGAAGGCAAGTAATCTTCATTGCAGATGCAGACATCAGAGGGTTTTGGTGATCAATGCACTCAAGCACATCGCTGATGGCAGTACGATAATTACATACATCCATATGTTCATGATCCGATAAGAATGTCCAGGTTGGCAGACTACGTACTACAACCAGGGCGACACCGTCCGCATCACAATCTTCACGCCCAAGTGGCGGTTACGGGTGCTCCTAAGTGTAATGAGAATAGCTTGCTTTTCATATAAATGCTTGCCTTCAAGGAACTCCCGCCATGCATTCCTGCCAAACATAATGCGGCCGTCCCTGTTCGTGTTGTATGGAACGGTGGTGAACGCCTCTAATGATCCGAGGCATGGCCCAGCATGGCCTGAAGACGGAATGCCAGCACTGTCCGCTATGGACTGAGGTAGTTTCTGGATTTTGAGCGTGTGGATGAAAGACAAAAAGAAGTAGGTCATAGTAAGGCACACGTTGTAAGCATAAATTGTGTTGAAAACAGAAATAGCATTGGTGCCATACGTATCATCTCATATCTGGCCACATTTGTCCACGTCAACGAGTCACGTATGGCACTTCAATGTACTCATCTTTTGTGGGTAGAAGCTCACGGACGTGGTCCTTCTCATCGTCATCAAGATCAGCTCTCTGAGAGAAGATGATGGAAGAGTCGAATGGGTCATCCTCATCCATGGACTGCTGATCCGTGGACTCCTCATCAGTCCTGGGATCTGGGTCAGTTTCATTGCTTGTAGTAGAGACGTGGTCGTACAAGTAGTGCATGCGGCACATGTCCAGCTTGAACACCTTGACGGTGAGCAAGGCGTCGCCGTCGTAACTGAAGAGGAGGAAACTGCCGCGCTACAGGAAGTAATATTGGGCGAACTGGTCCCAGCCGCGCCCGAGGAAAATGCGGCCAGCTGCATCGAACAACACATCCATGTCCCAGTTCTTGCTACTCGGATCGTCCGCCTCACGCAGCTTAAGTTCACGTGGTTCACGGCCTTTCAGCAACTCCACAAACTTCTTAGGCAGCACCTGCAGCAATATGAAAGTTAAATAGATAGAAAAGAGTGTTTACTACAAATAAGGTTACTGTTTGATGATGGATGAGTACTATAAAAAAACGTAAACAAGTAGTACCGAGTAATCAGTTATACTAAATCTTAGTTGAGCAATGAGGGTGTTTGCCACATTATTTCAAAAAGATGAACTTTCAGTGGGAGCTGAAATTTACCATATCGAGTGAACATATTCACGAACAGCAATTGAGCTACTACAACCCATCTACTAGACCTTAATTTGATTCACAAATTTAACTAGCTACAGGCTCATAGCTCAGACACTATGTCAGACTAATTAACTGAAGTGGTGGTGTGGATCGATGAAGCGTACCAGTTTATCCGATGTAGCGTCTTGTACAAGGGAGTTGAACTCAAAGTCTGCAGATCCCTCTGTTCATCATATAATAGAAATGCATCTCAATTTTCGGCTACATATATAATCGAGAATTAACATTTTGGTGATAGAGTCCACGTACTGAATGCCGCGTTGTATTGCAAGCGGCAACTGCTCAGGTCGAACATCTTTACTGTGATGGCATTGCGGCCGTCGTAACTGCACATCAGAATAAAGCCTCTCTGCAGTTTGTAGGTCCGGGCGAAACACTCCCAGCCGCGCTTGAGGAACATGCGGCCAGTGTTGTCCAACCACACATCAACGTACCACGTGGTGCTACGCCGATGGCCGACCTCAAGCAGCTTCAGTGCACGGGGTTGACGGACCCCAGCAAGTCTGCGAACTTCTTAGGCAGTGACTGCAACAGAGGATAGAGCAATCCATGAACATCATTCCACCTATCTGGCTAAAATGACAACACAACTGAGTACAATACATGTTTGTCCGATGAAGCATCATCTACGTAAGCGAGTAACTCGCAGTCCATCGTATGCAAACCCGCCCGTCGATCGTACTAAAAAGTCTGACTTCAGTTACATTTAGCAGACGTGCCAAAACAGCAGAGGTTAAGAAACATGAAGGTTCACTAGAAATTTAGGACTAAATGCAGTCTAGCAGCATCATGGTTCAGAGATAGTCATACAGGTGCAATTTAAATTTGACATGCATTCAAGAATTTCATGGAAGTATGGAACTTCAGAAAAGAAAATCTACTAGTATGTCAAGGAAATGGTGTGCCGACAATCAATTGTACTGCTTTAGCAAATTAATTGAAATAGCTTCTGGTCCTAAAAAATGGCTCACATCTATTGTCCTGCTGAAGAATAAAAATGGAAATTACTAAAAATAGCTAGTGAACCTAAAAAGGGGTCAAGTCAACTGTACTGCTAAAGAGTAAAAAGGGAAATTACTAAAAATAGGTATTGGTCCTAGATATGGTAGTGTGAGTACCAGAGGTCTTACTTTCAACATCACTAATTACCTACCTAGAAAAAAGCACACACAACAACAATTATCAACATTAATTGGGCACCTGGAACTATCAAAATTACATGTAGGAAGAGTGCAACATCTCAATCAGATGCATGTAAGTACCATTTACTTTAGTAATAAACGTGTAACAGACAAATCAATCATGAATGACATCGAACATAAATACGTGCTACCATCTATATCTAGCACAAGATTTCACATTTCTTTCCTTTCTAGACAAGTAGGACACTAGTTACCTTAAAGAAAATTAGTGTTTGAACTGAAATCGTTCTGCAATGCATCCACAAGAGAAGAAGTTCTAACCTGAGTGCCGCCCGCGATGGACCAGTGGTGAATCGACGCGCTGTGGGTCAATCTACAGCGCGATGAAGAGACTGGCGACGACGGCGGTCGCGAGAATGCGGCGTCCCAGAGAGGGATGCTGATCGAGGGGCGACGAGGTCGAGAGATGGATGGCTGCGGCGGCGACGGTTTTGGTGAACTGCGGAAAAAGGGTTTTCTCGGAGCAAATAACTGTACGTACACAAAGAGGAGGGGTGCGAACTTGACGTGACAATACGAGAGGAAGATGATACTTGGGCCCACCAGTAAGTCTGTTACCACAAAAGGTGGGTACATTTCCGCGGGGCAGTTGCCATTTTTATGGTTCCTATCTGAACTGCCACCGAGTCGTCTCCCCTCCCCTCCCTTGTTTTCTCCTCTGTTTCTCCACTGCCCTCTTGATCTTCGTCCTACTCCATGCCATGGAGCAGCCAGACAAGTTTTCCACTACTTTTTTGTAATTAATGGCTATCACACCAATGGTGTGTTCACTTTTAGAAATGTTTGTACAAAAGTATTCCATTCCCAATTATTTTGGTAAACAGACGCATTGACCGCTTGTAATAACCGCGCCGCTTCCAACCCACTCCAAGTAACTCACTCCACATGCAACAATGCACCTTGCTACCCCTGTCCATGAGTGGGAGATGTGTGATCTGGTTTTATATTACCTTCGAACGCGGAAGGAACAGCCGAAAACGTGGATGTCCTTGGCCAACTTGTTGTTTCCCATACCCAAAGTTGAAATCATGATGCATTCCAAGAACTTCACTTCATTTCAACAACATTGCACGTTTGGGATCTCAAACAAGCCGCTTCCATTCTCAAGTTGCCTACCAATCTTATGTCGTAGCCGTTTACGGGCATTTTCGGTCGAGAATAGAGTTTCCTTCCACCTAGGATGCCTGGAAAACTGTAGATATGAGAAATTAAGTCACACCTGGCCATGTGGGCCCACACAAAATGCTTGAACCCCATTGCAGGACTTGTATGGTGCCGCCGTTGCGTTGGGTGGCGTCGAAGCACCGGACGTTAACCGGGACGATTCTCGCCGCTTCTCGCTTGCATGCCAGCCTCGACACCCTTGGCATCCATCCAACCCACTCCAAGTAACTCACTCCACATGCAACACTGCACCTTGTTAGCCCTGTCCATGAGTGCGAGATTCGTGATCTTGTTTTATATTGCCTTCGAACGCGGAAGGAACGGCCGAAAACGTGGATTTCCTTGGCCAACTTGTTGTTTCCCATGCCCAAAGTTGAAATCACGATGCATTCCAAGAACCTCACTTCATTTCAACAACATTGCATGTTTGGGATCTCAAAAGGTCGCTTCCATTCTCAAGTTGCCTACCAATCTTATGTCGTAGCCGTTTTCGGGCACTTTCGGTCGAGAATATAGTTTCCTTCCACCTAGGATGCCTGGAAAACAGTAGAGATGAGAATGTAAGTCACACTTGGCCATTTGGGCCCACACAAAATGCTTGAACCCCATTGCAGGACTTGTATGGTGTCGCCGTTGCGCTGGGTGGCGTCGAAGCACGGGACGTCAGGACGATTCTCGCCGCTTCTCGCTTGCATGCCAGCCTGGACACCCTTGGCATCCTTCCAACCCACTCCAAGTAACTCACTCCACATGCAACAATGCACCTTGTTACCCATGTCCATGAGTGGGAGATGCGTGATCTGGTTTTATATTGCCTTCGAACGCGGAAGGAACGTCCGAAAACGTGGATTTCCTTGGCCAACTTGTTGATTCCCATGCCCAAAGTTGAAATCATGATGCACTCCAAGAACCTCACTTCATTTCAAAAACATTTCACGTTTGGGATCTCAAACAAGCCGCTTCCATTCTCAAGTTGCCTACCAATCTTATGTCGTAGCCGTTTTCGGGCACTTTCAGTCGAGAATATAGTTTCCTTCCACCTAGGATGCCTGGAAAACTGTAGAGATGAGAATGTAAGTCACACTTGGCCATGTGGGCCCACACAAAATGCTTGAACCCCATTGCAGGACTTGTATGGTGCGACTGTTGCGCTGGGTGGCGTCGAAGCACCGGACGTTAACCGGGACGATTCTCGCGGCTTCTCGCTTGCATGCCAGCCTCGACACCCTTGGCATCCTTCCAACCCACTCCAAGTAACTCACTCCACATGCAACACTGCACCTTGTTACCCCTGTCCATGAGTGGGAGATGCGTGATCTGGTTTTATATTGCCTTCGAACGCGGAAGGAACGTCCGAAAACGTGGATTTCCTTGGCAAACTTGTTGTTTCCCATGCCCAAAGTTGAAATCATGATGCATTCCAAGAACCTCACTTCATTTTAACAACATTGCACGTTTGGGATCTCAAAAAGCCGCTTCCATTCTCAAGTTGCCTACCAATCTTATGTCGTAGCCGTTTTCGGGCACTTTCGGACGAGAATACAGTTTCCTTCCACCTATGATGCCTGGAAAACTGTAGAGATGAGAATGTAAGTCACACTTGGCCATGTGGGCCCACACAAAATGCTTGAACCCCATTGCAGGACTTGTATGGTGCCGTCGTTGCGTTGGGTGGCGTCGAAGCACCGGACGTTAACCGGGACGATTCTCGCTGCTTCTCGCTTGCATGCCAGCCTCGACACCCTTGGCATCCTTCCAACCCACTCCAAGTAACTCACTCCACATGCAACACTGCACCTTGTTAGCCCTGTCCATGAGTGCGAGATTCGTGATCTTGTTTTATATTGCCTTCGAACGCGGAAGGAACGGCCGAAAACGTGGATTTGCTTGGCCAACTTGTTGTTTCCCATGCCCAAAGTTGAAATCACGATGCATTCCAAGAACCTCACTTCATTTCAACAACATTGCATGTTTGGGATCTCAAAAGGCCGCTTCCATTCTCAAGTTGCCTACCAATCTTATGCCGTAGCCGTTTTCGGGCACTTTCGGTCGAGAATATAGTTTCCTTCCACCTAGGATGCCTAGAAAACTGTAGAGATGAGAATGTAAGTCACACTTGGCGATTTAAGCCCATACAAAATGCTTGAACCCCATTGCAGGACTTGTATGGTGTCGCCGTTGCGCTGGGTGGCGTCGAAGCACCGAACGTTACCCGGGACGATTCTCGCCGCTTCTCGCTTGCATGCCAGCCTAGACACCCTTGGCATCCTTCCAACTCACTCCAAGTAACTCACTCCACATGCAACAATGCACCTTGTTACCCATGTCCATGAGTGGGAGATGCGTGATCTGGTTTTATATTGCCTTCGAACGCGGAAGGAACGTCCGAAAACGTGGATTTCCTTGGCCAACTTGTTGATTCCCATGCCCAAAGTTGAAATCATGATGCATTCCAAGAACCTCACTTCATTTCAAAAACATTGCATGTTTGGGATCTCAAACAGGCCGCTTCCATTCTCAAGTTGCCTACCAATCTTATGTCGTAGCCGTTTTCGGGCACTTTCGGTCGAGAATATAGTTTCCCTCCGCCTAGGATGCCTGGAAAACTGTAGAGATGAGAATGTAAGTCACACTTGGCCATGTGGGCCCACACAAAATGCTTGAACCCCATTGCAGGACTTGTATGGTGCGACTGTTGCGCTGGGTTGCGTCGAAGCACCGGACGTTAACCGGGACGATTCTCGCGGCTTCTCGCTTGCATGCCAGCCTCGACACCCTTGGCATCCTTCCAACCCACTCCAAGTAACTCACTCCACATGCAACACTGCACCTTGTTACCCCTGTCCATGAGTGGGAGATGCGTGATCTGGTTTTATATTGCCTTCGAACGCGGAAGGAACGGCCGAAAACGTGGATTTCCTTGGCCAACTTGTTGTTTCCCATGCCCAAAGTTGACATCATGATGCATTCCAAGAACCTCACTTCATTTTAACAACATTGCACGTTTGGGATCTCAAAAAGCTGCTTCCATTCTCAAGTTTCCTACCAATCTTATGTCGTAGCCGTTTTCGGGCACTTTCGGACGAGAATACAGTTTCCTTCCACCTAGGATGCCTGGAAAACTGTAGAGATGAGAATGTAAGTCACACTTGTCCATGTGGGCCCACACAAAATGTTTGAACCCCATTGCAGGACTTGTATGGTTCCGCCGTTGCGCTGGGTGGCGTCGAAGCACCGGACGTTAACGGGGACGATTCTCTCCGCTTCCCGCTTGCATGCCAGCCTCGAGACCCTTGGCATCCTTCCAACCCACTCCAAGTAACTCACTCCACATGCAACAATGCACCTTGTTACCCCTGTCCATGAGTGGAAGATGCGTGATCTGGTTTTATATTGCCCTCGAACGCGGAAGGAACGGCCGAAAACGTGGATTTCCTTGGCCAACTTGTTGTTTCCCATGCCCAAAGTTGAAATCATGATGCATTCCACGAACCTCACTTCATTTCAACATCATTGCACGTTTGGGATCTCAAAAAGCCGCTTCCATTCTCAAGTTGCCTACCAATCTTATGTCGTAGCCGTTTTCGGGCACTTTCGGACGAGAATACAGTTTCCTTCCACCTAGGATGCCTGGAAAACTGTAGAGATGAGAATGTAAGTCACACTTGGCCATGTGGGCCCACACAAAATGTTTGAACCCCATTGCAGGACTTGTATGGTGCCACCGTTGCGCTAGGTGGCGTCGAAGCATAGTTTAAAAAACCGAACCGGTAATCGAACCGGCGTGGCTGTCGGTTCAGGTTTTCACCGGTCGGACCGTCGGTTCATCGGTTCATTTGCGACAAAAAACCGGAATATTTAAGCTAATTTTTCAAAATTCTGACCTCGAAACAAATGAGTACATATAATATTTGATGCAATGCACTAAATTATCATAAATTGGCGCTAGCATAGATGGTTGTTGAGCTTGTAGTCGACCTTGAGTCAAGGTCAAGGGTTCAATTCCTTTTTTATGCACCATATTCAATTTATTTTTCTGTTTTTTTTTACTAAAAGACCAATGCTGTTAAAAAACCGGACAAGGCTTCGGTTCTCGGTTTTTCCGGTCGGACCGTCGGTCCGGTTCGGTTTTTAAAACTAGGCGTCGAAGCACCGGACGTTAACCGGGACGATTCTCGCCGCTTCCCGCTTGCATGCCAGCATCGACACCCTTGGCATCCTTCCAACCCACTCCAAGTAACTCACTCCACATGCAACAATGCACCTTGTTACCCCTGTCCATGAGTGGGAGATGCGTGATCTGGTTTTATATTGCCCTCGAACGCGGAAGGAACGACCGAAAACGTGGATTTCCTTGGCCAACTTGTTGTTTCCCATGCCCAAAGTTGAAATCATGATGCATTCCAAGAACCTCACTTCATTTCAACAACATTGCACGTTTGGGATCTCAAACAAGCCGCTTCCATTCTCAAGTTGCCTACCAATCTTTTGTCGTAGGTGTTTTTGGGCATTTTCGGTCGAGAATATAGTTTCCTTCCACCTAGGATGTCTGGAAAACTGTAGAGATGAGAATGTAAGTCACACTTGGCCATTTGGGCCCACACAAAATGCTTGAACCCCATTGCAGGACTTGTATGGTGCCGCTGTTGCGCTGGGTGGCGTCGAAGCACCGGACGTTAATCGGGACGATTCTCGCCGCTTCTCGCTTGCATGCCAGCCTCGACACCCTTGGCATCCTTCCAACCCACTCCAACTAACTCACTCCACATGCAACACTGCACCTTGTTACCCATGTCCATGAGTGGGAGATGCGTGATCTGGTTTTATATTGCCTTCGAACGCGGAAGGAACGGCCGAAAACGTGGATTTCCTTGGCCAACTTGTTGTTTCCCATGCCCAAAGTTGAAATCATGATGCATTCCAAGAACCTCACTTCATTTCAACAACATTTCACGTTTGGTATCTCAAACAAGCCGCTTCCATTCTCAAGTTGCCTACCAATCTTATGTCGTAGCCGTTTTCGGGCACTTTCGGATGAGAATACAGTTTCCTTCCACCTAGGATGCCTGGAAAACTGTAGAGATGAGAATGTAAGTCACACTTGGCCATGTGGGCCCACACAAAATGCTTGAACCCCATTGCAGGACTTGTATGGTGCCGCCGTTGCGCTGGGTGGCGTCGAAGCACCGGACATTAACCGGGACGATTCTCGCCGCTTCTCGCTTGCATGCCAGCCTCGACACCCTTGGCATCCTTCCAAACCACTCCAAGTAACTCACTCCACATGCAACACTGCACCTTGTTACCCCTCTCCATGAGTGGGAGATGCGTGATCTGGTTTTATATCGCCTTCGAACGCGGAAGGAACGGCCGAAAACGTGGATTTCCTTGGCCAACTTGTTGT
This sequence comes from Alopecurus myosuroides, assembly GCA_028641055.1. Classification (NCBI taxonomy): domain Eukaryota; kingdom Viridiplantae; phylum Streptophyta; class Magnoliopsida; order Poales; family Poaceae; genus Alopecurus; species Alopecurus myosuroides. Next base: position 119,381,642 of record CM054061.1, read on the forward strand.
TTCCCATGCCCAAAGTTGAAATCGTTATACATTCCAAGAACCTCACTTCATTTCAACAACATTGCACGTTTGGGATCTCAAAAGGCCGCTTCCATTCTCAAGTTGTCTACCAATCTTATGTCGTAGCCATTTTCGGGCACTTTCGGACGAGAATATAGTTTCCTTCAACCTCACTTCATTTGGTGTTCAATTTCAGCCATTTATCTGCAAAAAATATGGAAAAACAACTATACAAAAAGAAACCCTAGATTCACGCGTGCACATGGCGTCATAGGGAGAGCAAAAGGGAAACTCCATAAAAAGACGGTTTGACGCATATCCACTTCCTTCCTTCCTCCGTCTCTGCAACAACTTTTCCCCAAAAAACGCATCCTCCCCTCCACTTCCACAGCAAAACCCTCGACGGTTCCCCTGCCCTTCCCATCCGCCATGAAGAGATCACGGGAATGTTTCGACGCGATGTAGGGAAGAAGGTGGCGTCCGTCGTCGGCGAGCCATCTTCTGCTGTCGTCCCAGTCGCGGCCAGCTCTGGCACTGGGGCTGTTGCTTCCGGCGAGGCCACGCCGGTGGACGAGGCGGTCCGTGATGTCTCTTCGGAGATAGATCGGAAGAAGACGATGAGCGGGGACGGAGAATATGGCCCATCCCACGCCGCCGTGCCATCTGACCTCGAGGCGGCGTACAAGGAGATTGAGGACAGCTACGACGAAGCAGCTGAATACGCCATGTGGGGGCACATCTCCGCTGCGCCGACCACCGCTACGACCGCCGTGCCGACCGCTGCGCCGACTGCCACGCCGACGGAGGTACATCCCTCTTACAAAACTAGATCTAGTTTTAGTGAACTTGCTATGTATTTTTGATAATGCCCTTGTACTCACAGACAGTGGGAGTAGATCTATTTTGCTTTCTAAATTTATTCTTTTATTCCTGAAGTGTTCTTACATTTTTTCAAATGCCATCTTATAGCTCTAGATGTAATAATTTTAACGGCAACTTAATATGTCATGTTGTAATAATTATATCCCAATTTATTGTGTTACAATCTTTTTTGGGTTGCAATGATCTTCACATTATTTCAACTGCAATTTCATATCTCATTTTGTAATAATTGTACACTCTGTACTTTGTTTTAATAAAATTCAATGAATATAGCTTGGGTAATTTGATCCGCAAGATTTTAATTATCTGTTTTTGTTATGAAATACTGGGCTAAGTATAGGTTGTACATTTCATCTCCATTCAACTCTTCGAGTAGCAAATAAACAGGTCTTCGTACATTCCTTCAATTGCATATAAATTCATAGACAGCTTCAATTGCATATCAATGTACATATCATGTATCTTTGATGGAACACAACCCAACTATTGCGCAATTCTCCCAATTTTTTTTGTACTAATGATTATCTGCACTGATCAAACAAGGTGTTTCAGAATTTATTGATGTAGGTAATTCATGGAGTACTAGCCGATAGAGATACTCAAAGGAATATGTAACATGCATTTTTCCAAAATTCTTTTATTGCTACAAACAACATATACTACGTACCTTCGTTATTTTATACAATGCCACTAACTTAATTCCTAAATACCAAGAAAAGAAAGCCAACTTTTAATTAGCAGAAACAATTATGTGAATAAACTCTTGTGTTCTGTGCAAATTAAATATTTTGTATGTGGGGCATATTACTCTATGGTTGCATGGCACATTCACATCAATGAGCACCATTCTATGTGGTAGAATCGAAATAAATTTCTCTTTGGAAGAGATAGCGGTCTTGCATGCATAGAAATTGTATTTTTGCTAGTGGCCTTGTATTCAAAGAAAGAGGGAGTAGATCGATTTTGCTTTCTAATTTTATTCTTTTATTCCTCAAGTGTTATTTACATTAGTTCAAATGCCATTTTATATCTCATCATGTAATAATTAGAATTGCAACTTTATATCTAATGTTGAAATAATTGTATAGTGTGTTATCATCCTAGATTCTCCTATTTATGGTGTTACAACCTTTTTTGGGTTGCAATAATCTTCACATTATTTCAACTGCAATTTCATATCTCATTTCGTAATAAGTGTACACAGTAGCTTTTAGGTTAATTAAACGTGCATGCCAACATGGATTCTAATTATCGGATTTGGTTATGATATATTGGGTTTAGTATAGGTTGTACATTTCATATCCGTTTGAATTCTTCGGCAATAAATGATATCAAGGTTATAAACGAATGAGGAACTTCAGTTTTCATTTAACATATTGGCTTATTGCATTTTAGGAGCCGAGAGTTGAAGAAGAGTCATTTGATGGGGGACTGGCTATGTCAGATGGTCATGGTTCTCTGGATGGAGGCTCTGGAGAAGACTCTGGAGAAGATGATGAAGATGTTGAAGAAGAACCTCCAAGATCACCAAATGTTGATGAAAAATCAGCATGCTCAGTCCATGTCTCCAATCTGGTGATACTTCAGCTTAAGGAGCAAAAGGGGGTGCACACCGACAAGGTTCTTCAAGCTTTGGTAACGCCGAACGAGCGACCATCGTATTTCATGGTTTCACGTGTACTCCTTAGCAAGTTGGGTAATACCAGCTGGCGCATTGTCTAGTCTCACGAAGAGGGAGACTCCGCGTATCGTTACATCAAGATGCATAAACAGGACGTGCTAAGGTGTCACGAGAAGAGGTACGAGTGGCTGGGAGAACAAGTCACCTTCCGTAAGGCGAATTCCCTCATTCCACTCACACCTGATCCCATGGAAGCTGGCCCAGTTGTCAAGATCTTCTAAGTTGTGCCTGTGAAGACAATGTTTCTTTTGTTTTAACTATGTGTTGCTTCCCGTACTACTGCATGATGCACTATGTGAAACATTATGTCCTTTTTATGTTATCGTTTAGCAGAACTTATTAATATTGTTAAAGAGTTGTTTCTTTTTCAAGGGTACGCAATTGGGCACCTCATTTTTATAGGAGATAGTGGTTTGAGTACATGAACTTGACAGTTCGTTGCGAGCAACACTATCACTTACACCACTCCACACCGGCTAGTCCGAGAACTGCCCCACAGACGCAAAAACCAAACACAAGAGAAGGCCTTTCCTAAACAAAGATCAGAGCCGCGTCACCACCGATGCTGGTGCCTCTTAGGAATAACAAACTCCATCTTTACATCCCTAGTCGACGCACCACCCAAAGGAGAAGGGCGGCAGGACTAATTCTGCCTCGAGGAGGGACCGACTCGAACACCGCCAGCGAGGGAGAGTTGTCATTGAGTTCAAACCAGACTTCACATAACATAATTTGCATTACTAATTAGATATAGCACTTACAATATGAACAAAAGTACCAAGATTAAACCATAGCTCAAAGCGTACTGCAAGAGCGACATACTACATACTACTCGAATAATTTTCATCGACACTTAAACATAAACTCTAATTACAAGGACCAAAAGTAGCATATATACTACGCTGCAGCAAGTGATCTAGTGCCAAGTGTGGTTCGCCCTCGCCCTCCTTGATCTGCCTCCCTCTCCGGCCTTCTTGGCGTCACTCATGGGCTTGAGCACACGGCACAACTCTAGGGAGAGGAACCCATCAATTGCAGCATAGGTGATGTGTTCCATGTCTAGCTTTTTGTTGTCCCAGTAGTTGTGCCACCGATAATCCTTCTTCTTCAAGTCTTTGTAGACGAGATCAATAAGTTTTACTGCCATGGTAGCCATTCCAACTTTCTTTTGGTTGAACACATCAAAGTATAGATCTTGGATATCCTCATAATTTTCTTTTGGAATAGAAAAGTTCCAGGTTCTCGCAAGCACTTTCTTGTCATTGGTGGTGTCAACACTTGCTAATTTGACGCCGCCAAAACAAAAAAGATCAGCCAGCGTCGCAGATTGCCACCAGTAACCACTAAAGTACACAAGTAACAAGAGTTTAGAAAAGTACTACTCCCTCCGATCCGAAAAAAAGGGCGTGAGAAAACTGCTACGCATGCACGTCTCGATGAGTACTAGTTGCAGAAAATCTAGATGAGTACTAGTTGCAGAAAACAAGAGAAAAAAAGTAGTAGTAACACCAATCACAACAACCAGGAATAACCAAATAGCAATCACAAGAACATCTAGATGAGTACTAGTTGCAGAAAACAAGAGGAAAAATGTCTTTTACCTGGAGTGATGGTACACCAGGATGTGGCGGCGGAATGCAAGCTGAAGAACGACGATCTTTTTCTCGATCTCCAACTTGTGGGATGTGTACTCGAAATCCAGGCCCATGAACCTTTCTTATCCGCCATCAATCCAGTGCTTGTACATGTCTACGATACGCTGCACCTCGGCAGGGTCGTTGGTGTACGTGACGTTGATGGTTTCCTCGCCGTGGATGGGGACCTTCAACGTGCGGCAGAAATACTTCTGTTCATCCATGCTTGGAAGAAGAAGAGAGGGGAGCGGTTGGAAGAAGAAGAGAGTGGAGTGCAGCGGTTGGAAGAAGAAGAGAGTGGATAATACGAGTGGAAAACAAAGAAGAACAGGGGAGTATTAATATTAATTGTGGAAGGAGCAGAGTCGAAGTGGTTTCCGTGTGAAATCGATAGAAAAAAAATGGGAAACACTTGTGCCGTGTGTGTACATAGACACAAGGTTGTACAAAGCAGTCACTTGTTTGTGGGCCTAAACTAATAAACCTAGTTTTAATTTAAAACCTATAATATGGCCGGCCCACAAATTGTCCCATCAAACCCAGCTAGTCTACGGCCTGACCTAAGGCAGCGTGTTATTATTCTACCTTGCAGTAAACCGCCTCGTTCACACGCCTCCCTCGCCACGTGTTCGCGGCCGCCAGCCCTTTCGCATGACTTTGACCAAGAAGTAGTCTACCGGCCGGCGCACCCTCCACTTCGACCATGGCGCCAAGCAAAGACGTGCCAACTAGATCTTACGCATCATTTTTGCTCTTGATCGGGATTATCACACCAGATCTGATGGTTTTTATTCTTTTTTTCTCGCAGTGTCCAGTTTGTTTTGACAAACTCGGGATGTGTGGCAGTGAGGCCATGACTACTGATTATTTCGTCATAACCCTTGTAGAGGGATTTGAGCAGAAGACGGTAAGGATTCTAATCTACTCATGTACAAATGGGATTTGATTTTTTTTGTGGTTATTCACATGTAATATACGTAGCATATCTACCGGTCCTATTACTCATTGTGTCATGTGTTAATCATTCATGTAATATACGTAGCTGATCTAGCTAGCAAAAATTTTGTGACTGTGATCTCTATTAGTTATGGACGTGTTTTTTTTTTATCAACTACCTACATGCAATTTCAATACTTGAAGGGTACCATTCTGAAACTATGAGTGTATGTTCAGTTATTTGCAGTACAGGACTATTGCTTCAATGTCCAATTATAGGACAAGGTACAAATAGCTACTCTTGTAGGATATATCTACTTGTAGTAAGTCCAATTTACTACTGGCTCATAATTTAATAAAATACATGCTCTTATTTAGGTGATCCTCTGCTACATCAGAACTCATTTCCTAAACATGCATGTTGTTCTCCCATTGGAGAACACAAGTTGTCAAGCAACACTGCGAACCAAGGAAGGTTTCTCATTCATTGTTGAGCTTACCAGCATTGACAGGATAACCTTTTTGAATGGAAAATATTGGAAAGAATTTAGCAGAGTTTACAAATTAAAGGTTGGTATGGAGCTAATATTCAAAACTGACACACGTCGAGGCCAAACTAAGGTCATAACTGGAAATGACCCAATCATCCATCCATGTAAGTTCTTACTTAATACAAAAAAAAAATATGTTGTGCACATAAACATTAATATATTACTTGGTTGCGGCATGTGTACTCCACTAATTTCAGGAGTATTACATTTTTACAGCATACTACCAGATGTCTCCTGAGAGGCGTCACATTGTTGAATCACTCTCTAGCACTGATGGGGCCATGATTAACTGGAGAATGATGGAGACGGTGATCGACGTTGTTGAAAACTTGGATTACACTGTTCTGTTCCATATAGCTGGAGAGTATGAGGAAGCAGAACTGGTTGTCGGAGTGCTGCATACTCTGAATTGGTCAAACAACGAGAACTTCAATAAACACGTGGTAAATCTTTAAGAACACATCTTCTCTTATGCGCAAAGTAATACGTGTACACTTGTTCTATTTTCCTTTCTTTTAACATGATTATTTTCCGATAGCTTTTCTCTTGACTTTAAGTCTTTGCATGCAACAGAAAATCCCAAGCCGTCTGATTCCTGCACATATGGAAAGAAATGGTACCATCACTATTGTTTGCTACCCAAAAACTGAGGTGACATTGACATATTCAATTTCTGAGCTTGATGGTCGCTTGTGCGTCAGCGGGTGGAAAGAGTTCATGGTGAAGGAAAGTCATCTCAAACAGGATGACAAGATGATGTTCTTGCTATACCAGTGCACTGAAGGGCTCTACTTGTTTGCTACCCATGTCCCTGAAATTGGTCTGTAATAGGAATGCGTGATGATGGTTTCTGTGTGCAACTATATGCATGTAGCCATGTTGCTACAATAAAAAACCGTGTTAAGACTCTATATTAGATTGCCGAATTCTCACACAATTTAAATGTTATGTTTTTTTAGTTTTACTAGTTTCATGATGTCATTTTGTTTTTTATGCTGAGTTTTACCATTTTTGCTTTACTTTATTGAATTTTATGACTCATATAAATGTAAATAAGGGTGCAAACCACACATGCTCAATGGAAAAAATATCCAGTGATACTAGCCCCTTGTTCTCCCGTGATACCATTTTTAAAAATCAACTATAGATGTTTCATAAAATTCCGGAAAAAAATATTAATGTTCCCAAAGAATTTGTCTACATAATGTTAAAAAAATTCAGGTCCAAATTCGACCTACACATTGAGAAACAAAAAAGTACAAATCAGCAAAAATGCACTATATATTCACATTTGGATTTGTCTTTTTGGTTAGTCAATATTACTTTCGTATCTCGACATAAAATTATTACACATTGTAGAAACTTTTCATGTGAACACTCGTGATTTTTCCTAGATTTTTTTGAATCACCAAAACTTCATTTATTCGAAACGGTACCATGGGAGCATGCAAGAGGGCTAATATCACAGGATATTCTCCCCATGCTCTGGCGAAATAGGCTGAATCACCGCTATATTAATATAGCAACCACCCCGTACAACAGTTTTGATACAACGCCGGCTGAGGCGACAACCAATAAATGCAAAAGAAGAAAAGAAAAGGAGACATAAGTGGATCGACGAAACGACCGCTGCGCCCACCAACAAACTACCACCACGCTTCTAGCACCGGGACGTCAAATACCAATCAACACCTTCAACATGGATAGTCGCGCTTCTAGGGTTTCCCCCGGCACATCGGGGCGGCGGATGCAGGGTCGACACGATGCCCTTCATGAAGGGAGGATGCCACCCGATGGCAACACCGCTCTAATGTCGGTACTCCGATAAGGATTTCTCCCAAACACACCCTCACCACCATCCCTGACGATCCGTCGCCTAGGTGCCTCGCAACCACCGGACGAACCGACCACCAGCATGCGCCACCACAGTGCAACAACATTTAACCAGGATGAGGGAATCAAATATGGTGGGCACGGTTTATCATTGGCTTCATCATTAAGGACCAATTTATGAAAGATCAAATGTGGAGGCACCGTTCACATAATGAAATTTTGAGGAAAACCATTTATACTCTAATTTAATCGATTGCTACACGCACACCAACTCCTACACACACGAACTCGAGTCCTCTCCCTCTCCAACCCCCCCCCCCCTCCCCCGATCCCCCACCGCCGCGACGGCTAGCCCTCTCCGCCCCCCGATCCCCCACGGCGGCCTAGCCCTCTCCATGGCACCGACGGACGACCGCGACCACGGGGCCGCCTACACTGACACCCGACGGTACGCCGCCGCGACAAACGCCGCCGCAACCGCCACCGTCGTCCTCGAGCCGTCCAGCCGTCGAGCCGCAGGTAAGTTTCCCCGGCCGCCGTACCTTTCATTGTTAGGTTTAAATGTAGATTGAGTTATATGTTAGATGATTATTGTGATTTTAGATGTAGATCGACTTAGAAATTAGATTTCATTATTATATTTAAGTTTATTCAGCCACCAAAATTAGATGTACATTGTTAGATTTAAGTTGATTTTTGAATGGTAAATGGTTAGATGTGTATCTAAATTCAGTGTATGCAACGCACCACCGCAGGCAATGGATGTATGTGAACAGTGTGGCTACAAGGAGTGCATGAGCAAGAAATTTACCATTGTTCTACCAGAGGGGTTTGAAAACAGATTGGTATATACTTTCGGTCAATCTACTTTTTGAAAACTGACAAAAAATTGTACTAAAAATGTGTACTTCTTGTTTTTTTACAGATCATACCTTGCATATTCAGGCGTGACTTTTTGGAGCATATTCAAGTTACAATTTGGGACCACCCTAGAACTCTCGAGGTGAACTTGGTGAGCTTGAGAGTGCCAGACCACCAGCACAAAGTTGTAGTCACACATGAGGATGGAAAAACATACTTCAGTGGTCAGCAATGGAGCCAGCTTGTGGAACGCTACGAGATGGATCCAACAGGAAGATTGACATTCTATCTCGATGAAGGTGATGTGTCCACCTACTTCCTCTATGATCGACCTGACGATGCTGAAGACACCGAAGATGATGTTCCCATAGCTCCCTACTGAGGATACACATGTTGTCATTATTCAGTCAGATGATGAGTAGGTATCGTGGTTGTAGCTGAGAGTTCTAGCTTTATGCGAACTTTTAGATTATATGTTAATGCTGAGTACTATCTGGTTGAATCTATGAATGTTTATGCGAAATTTTTTAATGGTTGTTATGTTATCTCATAATTGAATACCATTTGTGTGCTTCTAGTCAATATTACATACCCTTTTTATTTACCGATTTCTGTAGGATAGTGATGTGGACTATGACATCAACGCCAATGATCATGTAGTAACCTGTGTCGAGTCCAGAAACACGCCAGTGGACACCTAGATAGCAGTGGCGTACGAGTTTCACGCCAGAATTGAAGAAAAGCCACACCACTAACAGGGCGTTTCCTACTAGTGTTGAATATTAACACAACAATGCATTTAGAAATAAAGAAATAAATAAATTTAATCATAAAATGAAACTAGTAAAACTTAATATAGAATTTATAATAGTTGAACGTTATTGCCAAGGGAAAAACATATTGTTCACAAGCCAAATGGGTTGTGAAGACAAATTGTACAATTAATAGGCCCATACTCCGGTTGGGCCATTGGGCGAGCGAAAGGGCTACGTATGTCCACCCGATCTCCTCCAAACTGCCCTGCCCCCACACGACAACGCCGCCCTATCCACCCTCAGGTGACTTCGCCGCCGTATCGGCCCTGTGCGACCGACCAATCCGCCACTATTACCTCGCTGCCATCCGAATTCGATTAGCGTAAACTATTGAACTGCCGCCAACGTTGCCCCGCCGACTTGTACTCAACCGCTGCTTCCGCCGCTCGTCGGCCGCATTTACAAGGTTTGTACCAATACTGATGAAATCCTTGGTTTCCATCCTGCCGGTTCGATGAAGTTAATGGAGATTGCAATTGCTGTCAGATAGACTAGCTGCTAGTGTTCACATATGCGTGTCTGTTTTATCAGTTTCAGTTGTAAGTGTTAGTTTAATATTCATAGCAATGTCAGGAATTCAGGTACGAACTAGGTTTTATATTTTCATAGCCATGTCAGTTTCAGGTGTAAGTGTTAGTTTAAATCGAACGATGTGTTGTGAAGTAATGTCTAATGTAATTCCCTGCAATTCTTACTGACTTGAAAGACCATTATGCTTGTCTCTCTGATGTATGTGTTGTTTCGAAATACTTACGTGTGAACTAATGCTGCTCCTTTTTTTTATAAGACCGGCTAAACGGAGATAACGCAAAATGTCACAAGACAAGAGCTGGATAGAGAAGGATAGAGATTCTGTGGAGTGGCAAAGTGGCATCGAGAGTTTCTTGGAATTTAGTTTTGATGGTGCTCAACCAGACGCAAGAATATTTTGCCCGTGTAGGAAATGTCTGAATAATGCTCATAAAACTAAAAAGGAGATCCATATGCACTTGCTTAAGAATGGGATGGATCCATCCTACAAAAATTGGGTATTCCATGGTGAACCCGAGGAGGACAACATGGCTGAAGATTATGATGATGAAGACGCTGCAGATGGTGGTGAAGGGATATGTGACATGCTCCAAACTCTCATAAGGGCCACAAAAGTGGGAAGTAATGTAGGAGACACAAGCGGTGATGGAATGAAACAGGAGCCAAATGCATATGCAAAGGCGTTCTACAAACTATTAGAAGAGGGGAAAACATCGTTGTACCCAGGTTGTGAGGAGGTCACAAAGATATCTTTCATTGTGAAGCTTTACCAAATCAAGTGCGTGTCTGGGATGACCAACAGAGCATGTGACTTAATGTTGCGGATGTTCACGGAGGTGCTGCCAAAGGGTCACTGCATTCCTACTAATCTCGCACAAGTAAGGAAGGTCATTCGAGAGTTTGGACTGGATTACAAGAAGATACACGCGTGCTATAATGAGTGTGTGCTATTCCGTAATGAGTATGCTGATGCCCAAGAATGCCCTATCTGTCATACGTCTCGATGAAAATCAAGTCCAACCGTAGACAAAGCTGATTCATCGATCCGTAAATCAAAGAAGCAAGTGCCACGGAAAGTTCTATGGTATTTCCCACTCATTCAAAGACTGCAAAGGCTGTACATGACAGAAGATATGTCAACTGATATGAAATGGCATAAGGATAAACGTAAAGATGATGGCATAATGAGGCATCCTGCAGATTCGAAGGCCTGGAAAAGACTTGATGATAACTATAGTGAGAAAGAATTTGCAAAAGATGCTCGCAGTGTTCGGCTTGGCCTTGCTTCAGATGGATTCAACCCCTTTGGGCTCATGAGTATATCACACACTACATGGCCTGTCATTCTGATCCCATATAACTTGCCACCATGGATGTGTATGAAACAAGAGAACTGGATAATGTCAATGATTATTCCAGGACCAAAGTCAGCAGGAAATAACATTGATGTGTACTTGCAGCCTTTGATTGATGAACTGTTAGTTCTATGGGAGGATGGTGTTGAAGCATATGATGCTGCAACTAAAGAAAATTTCACGTTGTATGCATGCGTGTTGTGGACCATCAATGACTACCCGGCTTACGCAATGCTGAGTGGTTGGAGCACAAAAGGCAAGCTAGCATGCCCTTACTGCCAAAAGCATACAGACTTTTTATGGCTCCATTTTGGTAGAAAGCATAGCTACATGGGACACCGACGTTTTCTACGGAAAAACCACAAATGGTGTCGAAACAAGATTATGTTCAACAACAAGCCATAAAATAGAGACGCCCCGGTGCCACTTACAGGCAGTGAAGTTCTAGAGGAGCTTGATAGCATTCAACATGAACCATTTGGGCGGTCAAATAAGAGAAAGCGACCGGAAACTAATCCCTGGCACAATTGGCGGAAGAAAAGTGTGTTCTTCCAGCTCCCGTATTGGGAGCACTTGCTCGTGAGGCACAATTTGGATGTTATGCACATCAAGAAGAACATTTGTGACAGCATTCTGGGTACTTTGCTTGAGATGGATGGGAAAACAAAGGATGGTACGAAGGCTCTCCTTGATTTGGTGTTCTTGAAAATTAGGGAGGATCAGCACGCAAAGCCCGCCGGTAAGGATAAGTACAAAATGAAGAAAGGCGTGTATGCTTTAAAAAAGGAAGAGAAGATAATGCTCCTTGGGTTTCTGCAGAGCATACGGATGCCTGATGGCAATGCTTCACACATTAAGCGATGTGTGGTCCTCGAGCAGTGCAAGTTTAGTGGACTCAAAACGCATGACTGCCATGTTATATTACAGAAACTTCTTCCTATTGCGTTGCACAAGCTTCTGCCAGAGAATGTCCTTACCCCATTTCTTAAGCTCAGTAAATTCTTTTCTGATTTATGCTCCAAGGAGTTAAGTGATGAAGATCTGCTGAATTTGGACGACCAAATTCCAGAAATTCTATGTCAGCTAGAGATGATCTATCCACCAGCTTTCTTTGATATTATGATGCATCTTCCAATTCATCTAGCTCAAGAAGCATGGTTGGCAGGGCCTGTAAAGTATAGATGAATGTATCCGGTTGAGAGATACCTGCGTACGTTGAAGGGATATGTACGTAACAAGGCTCATCCAGAAGGTTCAATTGCAGAGGGGTACATACTTGAAGAGTGCATGATGTTCTGCAGTCGATTCGTTAAAGGCTCGCCTACAAAAATAAGTCAGTCCGAACGCCATGCAGATGGTGTTGGGGGAAAGATAATCTGGTATCCCTAAGGACGAAGAAAGTATGAAAAGCCAGAAGCGAGACCCGGCCAGGAGGCAAAGCCTGGTCTGGAAGAAGACCCGGCCAGGAGGCAAAGCCTGGTCTGGGGGTAACTCAGCTTTGGAAGATGCTATAGAAGGAAGATTCTGGAAGACCCGGAAACCTTGTACAAATTGGAGACTCAAGACTTGGAGGTCACGCAGGAGACCTAGATTAGGACTCTTAATATGGTATGACCCAGTTTTTACCTTGTACGACCAGGAGACCAGCCGCCCATATAAGCAGGCTCCTAGGTCATAGAGAGAGAGGGATTTCGAGTAGAAACCCTAAATTCCAGGTCTCAGCAAGAGTCGGCCCGAGCCAAATTCCAGGTCTCAGCAAGAGTCGGCCCGAGCCAAATTCCAGGTCTCGGCGAGAGTCAGCCCGAGCCAAATTCCAGGTCTCGGCGATATTTGTAACCCAAGATTTGGGGTCTCGGCGACATTGCAGTCCGGGCCTCTAGATCGATAGCTAATAAGATCCCAGTTGGAAGTAGGTTATTATCTCCAATGGAGAGGCCGAACCAGGATAATCCATGTATCCAAGAGTTCTAGCAATATCGCCTGATATCGAACATCCAGTGTAACACGAGAGTTGAGTTAATATATCGAGATCGGAGACTCGGCGACTTGATTGCCGGCTACCAGATCGAGTATCATCATGTTTTCCTCTGAGCTAAACCCTCTCCCAAACGCCTGTGTCGTCTTGACCCAAGATAAGTTACCCCCGGTAACGTCTGCCGTGATTATCCCACGACAGTTGGCGCCCACCGTGGGGCCTACGTCCAAGGGTGTTTACATCACGGGAGAACCTCGGGAGAACATGAAGAACCTCATCATCGGCGAGATCTACATCAACCCCGAAGGAGAGAAGATGGTGGACGATTTTGGCCGGGGGCCAGAGTCGGATCTGCTCGAATCCGGATCTGTCATCACAATCGGCCGGGTCAACATCCTCATCGGTATGGTATGTACGTCCGGTTCAATCCCCGATGATTTTGAGTATGATTCTATATTAGCTTAGCCCAAGAGTGCTGCGCAACTTCGGTTAGCATGGCCCGGAGCACTTCGCAAAAATTTATATCAGCTCAGCCCAAGAGTGCTGCGCAACTTCGGTTAGCATGGCCCGGAGCGCTTCGCAAAAATTTATATCAGCTTAGCCCAAGAGTGTTGCGCAACTTCGGTTAGCATGGCCCGGAGCGCTTCGCAAAAATTTATATCAGCTTAGCCCAAGAGTGCTGCGCAACTTCGGTTAGCATGGCCCGGAGCGCTTCGCAAAAATTTATATCAGCTTAGCCCAAGAGTGCTGCGCAACTTCGGTTAGCATGGCCCGGAGCGCTTCGCAAAAATTTATATCAGCTTAGCCCAAGAGTGCTGCGCAATTTCGGTTAGCATGGCCTGGAGCGCTTCGCAAAAATTTATATCAGCTTAGCCCAAGAGTGCTGCGCAACTTCGGTTAGCATGGCCCGGAGCGCTTCGCAAAAATTTATATCAGCTTAGCCCAAGAGTGATGCGCAACTTCGGTTAGCATGGACCGGAGCGCTTCGCAAAAATTTATATCAGCTTAGCCCAAGAGTGCTGCGCAACTTCGGTTAGCATGGCCCGGAGCGCTTCGCAAAAATTTATATCAGCTTAGCCCAAGAGTGCTGCGCAACTTCGGTTAGCATGGCCCGGAGCGCTTCGCAAAAATTTATATCAGCTTAGCCCAAGAGTGCTGCGCAACTTCGGTTAGCATGGCCCGGAGCGTTTCGCAAAAATTTATATCAGCTTAGCCCAAGAGTGTTGCGCAAATTCGGTTAGCATGGCCCGGAGCGCTTCGCAAAAATTTATATCAGCTTAGCCCAAGAGTGCTGCGCAACTTCGGTTAGCATGGCCCGGAGCGCTTCGCAAAAATTTATATTAGCTTAGCCCAAGAGTGCTGCGCAACTTCGGTTAGCATGGCCCGGAGCGCTTCGCAAAAATTTATATTAGCTTGGCCCGAGAGTGCTTCGCAATATTGTAAAATATTCTATTAATATTAGCTTAGCCCAAGAGTGCTGCGCAACTTCGGTTAGCATGGCCCGGAGCGCTTTGCAAAAATTTATATTAGCTTGGCCCGAGAGTGCTTCGCAATATTCAGAAATATCCTATTAGTATAAGCTTAGTCCAAGAGTGCTTCACAACTTCGGTTAGTGTTGCCCAAAGAGTTCTTCGCAACAGTATGCGGATCAATGGGGTAATGTTGCACACTTAAGCCTTTACTTTATAAACATTGATCCGGGTCTTGGGGGCTCTTACTTGAATAGTTTGTAGCTGCAATCCTAAGACCTGGCTTTTATGCTGCCAGTATAATCCTTGCCTATCTTGCTTAAGCTCGATGTGACTCGCACTTATATGGCCTGTTTGCTCTCCTGTAATCTCAATCAGTTATGATGCTCATGGGGACTTAACTGACCCTGTTTTACAGAGTGAGTACAGCAGTGATAATCCATGCGAAAGTCGGCTTACAGTTAAAGGTTTGCAAAAGGGTCATCTAAACCATCGACATATTGAGAGGACCCACCCCGGTAAACTGGAGGCATAAGAACCCAGGAAGAAACATGATTTATGGGATGTTATTGAGATAAACCTGGAGGCGTCTGAACCCAGGAAGAATAACCGGGTTTTATCCTTTTATATATATTATTTGTCTTATTTCAGGAGTTTAACCTGGATGATCGAGCTTGCTGCTTCACCTGAAACATGACGCCTAAAATCAAGATCATGAAGGAGAACAAGACCAGCTCGAATCCAGCTTAAACTTGGGGGCTACTGTTGGGGGAAAGATAACGTGGTACCCCTAAGGACGAAGAAAGTATGAAAAGCCAGAAGCGAGACCCGGCCAGGAGGCAAAGCCTGGTCTGGGGGAGACCCGGCCAGGAGGCAAAGCCTGGTCTGGGGGTAACTCAGCTTTGGAAGATGCTATAGAAAGAAGATTCTGGAAGACCCGGAAACCTTGTACAAATTGGAGACTCAAGACTTGGAGGTCACGCAGGAGACCTAGATTAGGACTCTTAATATGGTATGACCCAGTTTTTACCTTGTACGACCAGGAGACCAGCCGCCCATATAAGCAGGCTCCTAGGTCATAGAGAGAGAGGGATTTCGAGTAGAAACCCTAAATTCCAGGTCTCAGCAAGAGTCGGCCCGAGCCAAATTCCAGGTCTCAACAAGAGTCGGCCCGAGCCAAATTCCAGGTCTCGGCGAGAGTCAGCCCGAGCCAAATTCCTGGTCTCGGCGATATTTGTAACCCAAGATTTGGGGTCTCGGCGACATTGCAGTCCGGGCCTCTAGATCGATAGCTAATAAGATCCCTGCTGGAAGTAGGTTATTATCTCCAATGGAGAGGCCGAACCAGGATAATCCCTGTATCCAAGAGTTCTAGCAATATCGCCTGATATCGAACATCCAGTGTAACACGAGAGTTGAGTTAATATATCGAGATCGGAGACTCGGCGACTTGATTGCCGGCTACCAGATCGAGTATCATCATGTTTTCCTCTGAGCTAAACCCTCTCCCAAACGTCTGTGTCGTCTTGCCCCAAGATAAGTTACCCCGGTAACGTCTGCCGTGATTATCCCACGACAGATGGAGCTACAGATGAAGCACCAACAAGGATTAGCATAATGAGTGCAGTTGATTACTCCAATAAAGGTTTTGCCCGTGAATCACTGTCTTTGGAAGCTCTTAATCAAATGAGGCACTACATAATACAAACTGCGAGGAAACCAAGCCATATATTCAGTAAGGATACTTATGTATTTGTTTCATATCATGATATGAATTAATACTTTGGTTATGAAGTAACCATATATCATTTCTTTTTGAAGGGAACATATTGACGAGCTCAAAAAGAACAATTTTCCTAATCCTAAAAAGAAACACAAGGAAGATTTTGTTGGCTGGTTCGAAAGACGGGTAAGTTACTTTAGCATTTTCATAAATGTTTCTCGTAATAAAAAAATAATGGTGTACAGTACACTCACACATATTCTATTCCATGAAACAGAGCACACAACTCCATAAAGATGGGAAGGTCAACAGTCTGTTGTATACACTAGCTAAAGGGCCTGATCAAATTGCTCGTGTGTTCAACCGTATAGTACTGAATGGATATTACTTTCGTAATACCGAAATAGAGCATGACTTGAGTACCCAAAATAGTGGTGTCGTAGTCAATGCGCAAGAAAGCACCAGCAGTACTGATTATTATGGGGTGATAAAGAAAATCATATTTCTTGACTTTCCTCCTGATAAGGAGGTTGTTCTATTGCAGTGCGACTGGTTCGACGTGCCTCCTGCCAATAGAAATCAGAGTAAGGGGTATAATAGGGACAAATATGGAATTATTGACCTTGACACTAGTGTACACCGATTCACGGAAGACCCTTACATTCTAGGCATCCAAGCTGCACTGGTTTTCTACGTGAGAGATGTGAAGAGCCCTAATTGGGCAAGTGTTATAAAAATGAATCCATGCAATTTGTTTGCTCCTTCAGTTTTAAATGGTGCGGACCTTGATGATCTTGCAGAAGGAGATGAACATGGTGATGCAGATGTACAGGATGTCGTCGATGCAGGAATTACAGTTCCAGAATTCACTTTACCTGATGAGATGACTAGTTGGTGCAGAAATGATGATGAAGGAACCGGCGTTGATGTTTCAGTCATAAATAATTTTAGACCTGCTGAGTTTGACGAAGACCACGTAGAATATGATGCTGATATAGATGATGATGAGGCTTACATAAATGATGGTCATGTTGCTCCTTTGGTACAAGATGAATTGGATGATGACCATGGATTCTTTGTGTAGGTTGTCTCTGCACTGTTTGGCTTAAATGTTTTGCCATGAACATGCATGGATGAAAGATCGTGTAATAACATAATTTTAGTTTAAATATTCCAAAGTTTAAGTGTTTAGAAATTTTGAATTTCCATGCTAAATGTACTAGTGAAATTGCGTCTTACATGAGTTCTTGATTGATTATTAAGTACTGTCACTTGTTGCAACATTAGTAAAATGCTAAGTGCTGCCGAAATTCAATTGCAAACAATATTTAAAAATAATGTGCTCACCAAACTGAGATACTGGACCAAAAATGAATTGTAGTCCTAAGAAAATTGCAACAGTGATCAAGGGCATGGCCCATGAGGCCCGTTAAGCTAGTCTACGAATAGTCGTTGCAAAATAACTTGTTCATTTTTGCAACAGTAGGGTGATTGTTGCTTTACGTTTAACCTATTGCCATACGACCCAAATTGTCGCAGTAAACAATAGGTATTGCAGCAGGATAAATTTGAGGCGAAAAACATATGGTATTGGCACACGAAAACTTTGGTTGCAATAGTTAGCTTTTTTTTTTGCAACAATATTTGTAACTACCGCAACACAAATACAGATGTTGCAATATATGACTGAATATCACCACGAATGCTTATTTCGTTGGAATACCATGTCTCTAAGGCAACAAAAGGAGTGCCTCGCGCAACGAAAATACTCTGTCGCAAAAATGCGCTTGTATTACAGCAGTACAAATCGTGGCAATAGGAGGCCTCTACGGCAACAAAACGATAATTTATCGCGACCAAAAAGAGTCGTGGAAATATGAGTGCCCTGTCACCACAACCTGAGAGTTCGTCGTAATTTGTGATTATATCGCAACAAAAAAAACCGTAGCTACGGATTTCGTTGCAAGAGACCGGTTTTCTTGTAGTGCTTGAAAATACTTAAGTTGTTTTCTATGCCTAGCTGAAAGGCGTTAAAGAAAAGCGCTACAGGGAGACAACCCGTTTTATTTCTCTATTTTAAACCAGTTTTACTTTGTTTTCTTTTGTGTGCTTTGCACCTGGGTGTTTTCTATTTCCTTGGCAACCCTGATGTATATTTTATTTTTTGTTTATGTTGAGCCAAGTAAAGCCTCTAGTGAAAAGTTGAGACTATATTTCGGATTTCTACGCGGGAAACAGATTTCTGCTATCCGCTGTTAAATTCGTATAAAATCACAGAAAATTGAAAATGACCTGAGTTTTTGTGTGCGTAATCCTGGGCTGTATATGCAACTTTTCTTAGTTTCTCACTTTTTGATTTGAGCAATAGAAGATTTTCGAAAAAAATCTTCTTTACCTGCTGTCCTGTTTTGACAGATTTCTGCCAATAATTGCATTCGCATCTTAACCTCTTTCTTTTGGTGTTCTATTGAGAAAAAGAGTTTTAAAAGAAGTTGTGACAGTAGATAATGTGTTTTTGAGTGTTAGTCTTGTGTTGAAACTTACCATGTGAATTTATTATTTCGATTGCACTAACAGTTGTAATGAAGATTGTGAGAAGTTTGGTGTGAAGGAAGTTTTCAAGGGTCAAGAGAAGAGGATGATATGACGTGATCAAGAAGAGTGAAGAGTCTAAGCTTGGGGATGCCCCTGTGGTACATCCCAGAAAATTCCAAGAAGACTCAAGCGTCTAACCTTGGGGATGCCCAAGGCATCCCCTTCTTCATCGATAAATTATCAGGTCACTTCTAGTGAAACTATATTTTTATTCGGTCACATCTTATGGGCTTTACTTGGAGCGTCTTTTATTTTTTGCTTCGAATTTGTTTTTATTTTTGCGATAAGATTGGTTGGACCCCAGCATTATTTTATTGGAAAGTGACACGCTCCGCTTTTTCATGGGAATACTTTGTATTCTTAATCTTTGTCTGGCTGCTGCATTTATTAAGCTCCTGTTTTGCATGCATATCTTATCACAGCTGTTAGTTTTAGTAGTATGATGTGAGTACTCTCATGTTTGCTTGTTGTAGCATTTGGAGAGTTTTTGTTAAAGCGTGTTTTGTATGGTGCTTGTTGGGAAAACAAACTGTTGCTTGAGGTAGAATTCATAAGGGTGCACATAGAAACTTGTATAGACTGTGGCTAGAACTTTTTGATGCCATGCTAGATGTTATTTTAGTTTTAAATCCTTGTGGTTATTGAGTAGCATGATAGCCTCAATAGCTGAGAGTGTTTAATGTGCCATTGTAAGATTTATGAGTTGCTCTTGTCATAGTAAAGCATAAATTTATGGTATTCTCTTTTGAATGTTTTATTTGGTTGACTTGGAGCATGCTCACACCATGTTTATGACTATGAACCAGTCACGAATATCCTCCACGAACATTTAGTTTTTTGAACTTGTGATACCACTTATGCTTTGATTAATGATGTTTATGTCGCTATGCATGATTATGGCTCTTATGCTTTCTTGATTTGTCGCTCCCAGTCTTTTGCTAGCCTCCACCTGTACTGAGTATGAGCTCTACTCGTGCATCCCACTTCCTTAAACCAAAGTTTTTTCATTGTGTCCACCCTACCTACCTACATGTGGTATTTCACTTCCACTCCAAGTAAATTGCTGATGCGCTACCTTTAAAACTTTCAAAATTACTCATGTTTTGTGTTCTTGTTTTTGCTCATGAGGACGTCAATGGAGAATCTTTATATCACTTGTTGATTGTATTTCACACCCTCAAATAGTGGCTTCATCTGCTTATCCAAATGATAGAAGAGCTGGCAGCGGGCTGCCCAGCCCCAAATTAATGCAAACAAATTCTCTTCACTATTTTTGCCCCTAATTTATCAGTCAAAGCATAATTGTGTAAACAAAAGAGAAACAGGGATGACTTTCTACCCAGATGCGTCCTTCATATTGGAGACGCTCTTGTGAATCCAGTTGGTTTGTGACGTACTGTATTTTCTGTTTACCATTCGTTGACATTAACATACACCTGTCCTAAAATATAGACACTCCTCCATGGTATGTGATTATTGGCAGGCACCCGAGGATTCGGTTAGCCATGGTTTGTGAAAGATGGATGGGAGGAGTGTCAAACTTTTAATGCCTCTCTTTAATAAAATAAAAAGCTCTAGCACATGAGTGATCCATGCTTCCCTCCGCGAAGGGCATTTCTTTTACTTTTATGTTGAGTCTCCATCTTCTAACTTTATGCACAGTTGAGAGAGCATTTTTTCCATTCTGAGTTCTATGTGCATTTGTCCCATAAACATCAACAATTGATTCATGATGTGATATTGTTTGTTCTCAAATTATTTTCTCTAGTCTTCCTCGTGAACTTTGAAGGTGTCCTGGCATTTATGTTTTGTCCCACACTTAAGGACTAGCGAAATACCACTTTGTCATGCTTTCTCTATACCTGAAACAAACGTTTATCTTTCTTTGAATTATCATCCATGATCCTTTATTTTAGATACTCTTCATGATGCAAAGTGATTGATATGCTTTATTATTAAAGTTCTAAGTATCATGTTTGTGTTTGAAGTTCTATGATCTCAGCGTACATATGCTTTTACATTATAATGATCAAGTTTATGTTAGTAGCATGTCACCTTAGAAATTATTGTGTTTTATCGTTTACCTACTCGAGGATGAGTAGGAACTAAGCTTGGGGATGCTTGATATGTCTCCAACGTATCTATAATTTCTGATGCTCTAGGATAATATTATGCCAATTGCTACATGTTTTCTCCCATCTTTATAGCATTTTTACACGTTCTCCGGGACTAACCTATTAACAAGATGCCAAGTGCCAGTTCCCTGTTTTCTGCTGTTTTTTATTTCAGAAAAGTTGTTCTGGAAATATTTTCGGAATTTGACCCCATAAAGCACGAAGTGCCTATTTTCCCCGGAAGCATCCAGAAGGCCGAAGAGGAGTCGAAGACGGACGGGGGCCACAACATGGGGTGGCGCCCCCCTTGGCTGCGCCAGCTGGTTGTGGGGGGGCCCAGCGCTCCACCGCCTTTGCCCTTTCGCCTATATATCCCCCTCTGATGGAAAACCCTAGGCACCTGATCAAATATCCCCGAAAAGTTCTACAGCCGCCATCATCGTCAACCCTAGACCAGGGGGTTCTAAAGCTGTCTCCCGGCACCATGCCTGCCTCCGGAGTAATGCATGAGTAGTTCATCCTTGGACTACGGGTCCATAGAAGTAGATAGATGGTTGTCTTCTCCTCATATGCCTCCATGTTTAGATCTCATGAGCTCCTAACATGATCGAGATTGTTCTTATGTAATTCTATATGCTGTGTTTGCTGGGTTCCGATGAATATTGAACTTATGCCAAGTTGATTATAGTCTTTATTGCATATGTTATTTGTGATCTTGAATGCTTTCCGTTGCTAGTTATCAGTCTGGCCAAATAGTTGCTAGTGACTCCAAGAGGGAGTATTTATGCTCGATAGTGGGTTCATGCCTCCTTTTCGCCTGTGCTCGAGTGACAGAAACGTGACGGGGGAGGATGTGATGTTGCCACTAGGGAGAAAACAGTGGTGTGAGTGTCCACGTGTACAATCATTGCTTACTTTACACACATTGTTTAATGTAATTATCTGTTGCTTGCAACTTAATACCTAAGGGGGTTCGGATGATAACCTGAAGGTGGATTATTAGTCATAGATGCAGTTGGATTACGGTCTCTGTATATTGTTGTAATGCCCGCACTAAATATCATAGTAGTAATCATGTCATGAATGTGCACTACGGTGCAACCTTTATTTGTCAATTTCCCAACTATAATTTGTTCACCCAGCATGCTAACTTTTATGGAGAGACACCACTAGTGAACCTATGAACCCCGGTCCATTTTCTTACACTGTTTAAACAAACCACTACAATTTTTTGCTTTCTTTACTTACTGCAAGCATACACCATTTTCCATACTATGCGTCTAATCTTTGTTTTCAGCAAGACCGGTGAGATTGACAACCTCACTGTATCGTTGGGACAAAGTATTTTGGTTGTGTTGTGTGCAGGTTCCGTGTTGTTGCTGACAGCGGTGAAGCGCCATCACCACCGTGAGTGGCATCAACCTTCCAAAGATCCTCTTCCTCCTACTAGATTGATAACCTTGGTTCTTAACTGAGGAAAATTCTTACCGCTTGCTCATCACACCCTCCTCTTGTGGTTCCCAACAGCCATCGCAAGCATCATGTAGTAATAGATAAAAAGAGTGTCATCATATGCATTCTCACGAATCACGATAACTACGGTGTGTTTGGTTCACTCGTCTTACACGAGACACTTGTTTAAGCTTAAGTCATTCGTGTTAAATTAGCCTTGGCGAGTAAATTTACATCAACAACATCTAGGTCATAAATGCGTATCTTTCCTTCCTTCCAATGTTCCACGGTATCACCACTTCGCCAACTATCCTATGACGATCTTTGTCTAAATTGGCAGCTTCCGCGTTTTCAGCTGCGGTTTTGTATATGTGCTCTCCCTTGGCATTGGTGTCGTTAACATGTCTTTGCCAAGAAGGGTTATGAAACCTTTCTTTTGGTGGCAGCACATCCGGCTTTGCAATTCCGGGTAATCTCGTGGGTTTAATCCCGGACATATTCCATCTTTCGTACTCTTGAATTTCCTCCTGCTTTGCTTTTACAGTAGCTTGTGCTTTGAGGAGATTTTCTTGAGATCGGAATACTTGTTGCTGCTGCCGCATAGTGGCTTGCCTTCTGGCTTCCAGCACTTCTGGTGGTTCGTATGGTTCAACCGGGGTTTTGATCAGATCGATCTCGTCCTGTTCCGACATTTGGGGAACATGGATTTATTTCTTTTTATTCTCCGCGGGTGTGACTCCGCTTCCTCCTCCTGCTTCCAGGTTTTGATTAGCAATATCTGACAACTTTTTCTTCTGGAGTTTCTTGGCGGTCTTCTTTTTCTTCTTAGAAGATGGAGGTTTTTCCCCAGGTTCTTCCTCTGTCCATTCCTTGATATCGGGGTAAATTGGACTGGTTTCACCATCCTCTCTTTCCTCATGTGGCAGAGGTGTTTTGGGGTCTTCCTCGTCCTCAGCATCCGTGTTTTCAGCCGGTTTTTCCATAAGTACTTCATGGAAGCCCCCTGCATAGATTTGACTTTTCTCTCGAAATCATCTTCATCTTCATCTTCGGAATCAATGTCTTCATATCCGTTTTCCGACTCCAATCTTGCCTCTAGGGAAACTAGTACGGAGACGGCTTCCGAGTTCATCGTTTCATTGACGGGTGTCGGATCTTCCACTTGTAGTGTGGGGTTTTGTGTTTCTGCTTCTTCCACGAGATTGCTTTCATCCGTGTTTTCAGCGATCTCGGACTGCACCATGCTGATAAAGTGAGATCTGATTGCGGGCATCTCGGAAGAGGCAGCAATTTCAGGGTTTTGGCGATTTGAGCAAAATCCGGTATCATAGTTCTCTTCAACTTGGTATAGGGCGGGTGGGATAAATTTTCTTCCACCATAGAATCCCATTGCCTCTGAAGTTAATCCGATAAAAATGTTTGCAGATCCAATCGGTAGAACGCAGGAACTTACCAGGTGATTCCATGCTGGCATGTATGATCCATTATCGAGGAAGCGCCCGACATAGTTGCCGAATTCCAGGCTTCCGAGAGTTATGGTACTGCCGATTCCGCCGAGTATCCCTGATCGAAACATAACGCCTGACGTCGCTGGCCCCACGGTGGGCGCCAACTATCGAGACATCGTAGTAGAGTTCATAGACGGGGGTGCCATGATACTACTGGTAGAGACGTGGGGGGACGTGGTAGTACGATAACCAGGAACACCAATTTTACCTAGGTTTGGTACGTCGCAACTAGGCGGTGTTCCTACTCCTGCAATCTCACTAAATTAGGGCTGAAGCCTGAAGTATACAAAGTACAATGTGAGTAGGGTTTCGCTAACTCAGGGAGGATAAACTTCTCGGCGCGTTGGCTTCTAGCTAATTGTATGTATCTTTCTTCTCTCCCGTCCGGCTTTATGTAAATAGTCGGGTTAGGGCTTACAGAAATGAAACCTAGAAGACTACGAAAAGTATCTAATTTGGAAAGGGATGAATCGGCCTTCTACTCCAAGACGCACCACTTTGGGCCATGGTCCGGGTTCTTCTAGAATCTCGCTTCCGTGCGTCAGCTTACTGGGCCGCCTAATGGACTATGGTCCATTACCAAAAGGCCACCATGGTAATCTGGCTTTTTAGGACGATGCCGGATATACCCCTAAATGGTATATATCCAACAATATGAGAGTCCAGCTGTAAACACTGAAACCACATTGTGAGTAGAGGGGATACCTGTGTTGTTATCATCACCAAAATCATTAGAGGAGACATGAGCTTTCAAGGGTCCAAGGGCCCCCCTGGCCTCCCAAGGGGGTGGTCTCGCCCCCCAGGTGCATTCTGCCATCGCCCTTTCGGCTATATACCCCCCCCCCCCGACATATCAACCCTGAAAATATACCACTTCTTTCGAGAAACACCCGAGGCCGCCGTCATCGTCATCCCGAGATCGGAGTGTTCTGGAGCTCTCCCTGGCACCCTGCCGGGAAGGGAATTCATCACCGGATGGGTCTACACCACCATGACCTCCTTCGAAGTGATGCGTGAGTAGTTCATCCCTGGACTACGGGTCCATAGCAGTAGCTAGATGGTTGTCTCCTCCACTTTATGCCTCATGTTTAGATCTTGTGAGCTGTCTCACATGATCGAGTTCATTTTTATGTAATGCTACATGTTGTGTTTGTTGGGATCCGATGAATGAGGAATGCTATGTCTTTTGATTATCAATATGTCATGTTATCTTCATGTATATGTTATTTATGATCTTGCATGCTCTCCATTATTAGTAGATTCTCTGGCCAAGTAGATGCTAGTAACTCCAAGAGGGAGTATTTATGCTCGATAGTGGGTTCATGCCTCCTTTGCATCTATGCTCGAGTGACAGAAACATGACGGATGGAGGATGTGTTGTTGCCATTTGGGAGAAAACAACAATGATTTTTCTAAGTATGATTCTATTGTTTACATTACACACTTTGCTTAATGTGAATATCTGTTGCTTGCAACTTAATACCCAATGTTTGTTCAGATGATATTCGGAGGGTGGATTATTAGTCATAGATGCAGTTGGATGACAGTTTATGTATCTTGTTGTAATGCCCGCATTAATCAAATAGTAATCTTTATGTCTTGCATATGCACTACGGTGTAGCCTTCATTTCTATCAATTGCCCAGCTGTAATTTGTTCACCACATATGTTATTTATCTTTCACGGATAGACACCACTAGTGAACTGTGGACCTCGGTCCATTTTCCTCATACTGATAATACACACACTGCTTCCACTATTTTCACACTGCTGCTACTGTTTTCCACACCATACGTTTAACCTCTTTGTTTTCAGCAAAACCGGTGAGATTGACAACATCAGTGATTCGTTGGCGCAAAGTGATTTGATTGTGTTGTGTAGGTTCCATGTTGCTGCTGAACCGGTAGTGTGCCCTGCCATCTCAGCTGCATCAACCTTCTGAAGTTACTCCTTCCTCCTACTGGTTGATTCAACCTTGGTTTCTTTTCTGAGGGAAACTTGTCGCTGCACTCTTCACAACCTTTCTCTTGGGGTTTACCAACGTCAGCCATCAACAAGTTTTCTGGTGCCGTTGCCAGGGACTTTGAAGTCCTCAAGAAGCAAGCAGCCTCCCGCCAACTTTGGCTCCATCATACACTTCTGATGGTCTTTCTCCCGTCTGTGGAACCATATATTTCAACCTACCTCGTGGCAGGGAAGAATGGTTCCCAAATATCAAAACCAGTGAATCCTTGAAATTTCAGACGGGTTAATACTTCTATCATCAAGACGTCCCTTATCCCGGAAAGGATACAGGGGTTCCGGCTCTTGTCAACTCCGTCGCCTCTCCCTGAGATAACTTGGCTCTGGACGCCGTCTAGGAATTGCCGCCAGATCTTCTAAGGATCAAAAGGCGGATTGCTAAGATGGTTGCTTCCACCCAACTCCCACGGGGATGGACACTATTTTGTGTTAGCTCGGACGACGGATCTAGCCTATTTCTCACTGTTCCAGTCGCCTTCTCTAGACCTACTTGGGCCCCAAAGATTCTATGCGGGTAACCCGGAATAGCATGTGTGAAAAGACTTTCTGGAAGAAGGTGAACCACCTCGGATCCACCCGTACTCAATACACGGAAAGCTTCAACATGTATACTGCATAGAATCCTCCTCCCAAGGTAATCCATACTTTAGTCTTGGGAAAGTTATACTTTGCGTGCATAAAGGCATACTAATTGCTTTTCATGATTTGCGGCTTGAGACTCTTCCAGAGGGTCGACTGGTGTCTGCAGAGGAGGAGGCGATGCTGAAAGCCCGGTTTGCAGCGTCCGGAGGTAGGAAATGCAAGAAAATTGACGATCCCCTAGAAGTCATAGACCTAGACGGCGTACCCGTTGCAACTTTCAGGTATTTTACTTTTCATACCTTCCTTTTCCTCGCACTAGTTTCTTTGTATTAATTCTTAATCTCGTTTTCTTTCTTTTCAGTCTCTCTACCGCCCCTCTAAAGGGGAAGAGACTGAAATGGCAAAAGGTGGTATCCCGTCAAGGGCCTAAGCCTTCCCCCTCCATCTTCCCTGATACTCAAACGATGGATGTTCTAGGAGAGCATTCCGCTCCTCTACAAGATGCGGAATTTTCCCTTGTGAGTCAGTCCAGCCCGCTTGATACATCCCTTCCGGATGTGAAAGAAAGGGCGGCATAGCAAGAGGAAGGAGAGACATCTTTCATCAATCTTGATGAAAGTATTCCTTCATTTTGAGATCGCTTCAAGGTAAAACGGCAAGAATGCTTTGACAAGGATGGTTACATGCATGAATGGGCCAAAAAAAATCGTCAAAGCTCCTCTAATCCGTACTTGGCCACAAAGTGGTTTGATAATCCATCATAACTACACCTTCTTGATAAGTCGAAAACGTATCTCCTTTTACGAACACTTTTCTTATTGTTTTCCTCTAAACTTGTGTGGTTTTTATACAACTAACACGGACTAACGCTGTTTTCAGCAGAATTACCTTGGTGTTTTGTTTTTGTGCAGAAAAATCAACTTTCAGGAAAATTCCCAGAAAAAGGCCCATTGGTGTTTTCACCCCCGGAAGACCCCGGGAGCCAGAAGGGGGCCAGGAGAGGATCCACGGGGTGGCCACACACCCCTGGCGCGGGTCCCCCTGGCCGCGCCAGCATAGGGTGTGGGGCTTCCAGAGCCCCCCTCAGACTCCCCTTTCGACTACAAGTAGCCTCCAACCCTAAAACCCGAGGGGGTTCGTCATATTCCACAGAAACACAACGGAGCACCACCGCCATCCCGAACCTCGATTCAGGGATCAGAAGTTATGTTCAGGCACCCTGCCGGGACGGGAAGTGGAGGAGATCATCGACACCGTCATCACCAACGCCTCTCCATCGACCATCCATGTTTCCCCCATCCACGTGTGAGTAATTCCCCGCTGTAAGCTGAAGGTGATGGTAGGGATTGGATGAGTTCGTTCATGTAATAATGCCGTGATTTTTAGGGAATAGTGCCTAGTATCCTCTATTAGTGCTATTGACATTATTGCAACTTGTTATGCTTAATGCTTGCCACTTTGGGCCCGAGTGCCATTATCTCAGATCTGAACATGTTATTGAATCATGATGATAATTATTGTTTCTTGATCATACCTGCAAGTTGTTTACACATATCGTTGTCCGGAACCCGAGGCCTCGAAGTGACAGAAATTGGGATAACCGGAGGGGATGGCTGCGATGTGAGGATCACATGTGTTCACGGAGTGGTAATGCTTTGCTCCCGTGCTTTATTAAAAGGATCACCTTAATTACCAGTAGTTCCTTTGAGGCTCCGCTGCCACGGGCTGGTAGGACAAAATATGTTGTGCAAGTTCTCATTGCGAGCACGTACGACTATTTATGGAACACATGACTATGATTACTTAGTGCTTGGATACTTTATCTTATTTATCTGCAATGCCCCTGACATGATCATTATTTGAATTATCTCATCCATGCAACGCCCGTTCATCCATCCCTATGCCTACAGTATTTAATTCGTTGTTTACTTCAATCACCACTGTTGCTGTTTTCATATTACTGTTGTTGTTATTTCACTGTTGCTGCTATAAAACTGTTACTACTGATAAACTACTGCGGACTAGTCAACTTCCAGGTGCAAGTGAATTGACAACTCATTTTTTAAGGCTCACAAATATTCTTTGTCTCCCCTTGTGTCAAATCAATAAATTTTGGTTTTACTTCCCTCGAAGACTGTTGCGATCCACTACACTTGTGGGTCATCAAGACTATTTTCTGGCGCCATTGCCGGGGAGCATAGCTTTATTTGCGAGATCACCAGAGAGTACTATTATCTACTGCCAATCATTCATCATGGGTAAGTCTTGTGATGGAAGAGTTTCTAATATTACCATCCACTACACGAAGAGGTACGTATAACTTTGAACACCTCTGTTGCCCTTGATTCACCGTCTGTTATAAGCTGCTTAAACCACCACATGTTACACATGCTACTTCTGCTGAACCTGAAAATGATTCTGATACTTTTGATGATGCTTCTACTGTGCTTGATGAGAGTGGTTCTCTTGGTAATTTTTTAGATGCTACTATTGCAAAAGCTAAAAATATTGCAAACACTGAAACTCCTGATAAAACTCGTGTTACTCCTGCTTTTTCACCTGAGTTTAGAGAAAACCCTAGTGATGATTTGGATGATGCCTATATTGAACTGGGTGACGATATTATTGATGAAATACATGCTATGAAGGATAAAGATGTTGCTATACGTCTTATGGAAAGTCGTGCTGTTAAATATAAATTATCTCCTAATGCTAAGTTTGCCACTTCTCCTATTAATATTAGGGATAAGGATTATGATTTCTCTTTCGATTTATCTTATATATCTTTTGTTGAGAAAGAACCTTTTTGTGTAACTGAAAATGAAAGTGTTGTGAAACTTATGAATGAGCTCTCCTCTTTGAGTAGTTTATTCTCTGATGATCTTAAGAAACGTAGCTATTTTGTTGCTAAAATACTCCCTTTCTCATTAAAGGATGAAGCTAAAACTTGGTTTAACAATTTGTCTCCTCGATCTATTGATAGTCCTATTGGTTTGGTTAATGCTTTCTTTCAGAAATATTTTCCTGCTAGTGCTCAATATGCCGCTTTACAAAATATATTTAATTTCAATCAATTAGAAGAAGAGAAATTGTCTGTATCTTGGGCAAGGTTTGGTTCTTTAGTAAAGGCTAGACTTGGGCATAAGCTAGAAGATAATAAACTTCTTGATATATTCTATAATGGACTAACTATTGAATCTAGGACGTACCTGGATAGTTGTGCTGGCTGTGTTTTCAGGCAAAGAACTCCAGAGGAAGCCGAGAAATTAATGGCTAAAATAAGCCAAAATCATGATGATTGGACTATGGTTGAACCTGAACCGACCCGTACTCCAGTACCTACACCAACACCAACACCCAAGAAGAGGGGAATGATTGAATTAAATGATGAAGAGATGTGAAAAGACAAGAAATCTCTTAAAGAGAGGGGTATTAAATCTGAAGATGTGAAGAATCTTCCACCTATAGAAGAATTATGTAAGCCAATCCCTCACTCATCACCCATTGAGGTACAATCTCTCCAATATTTTGATAGTAGAGATATTCCCTATAGAAAACCTCCTAATCAATGCTTAGATGAATTTGATAATTATATCATTAAGCAAGATAATTTTAATTTGAGAGTGCAAAACCACCTTATGGAAAACTCTAAAGCTATTAATGAATTGCATGGTATTATCGAAAGAACCTCTAATGATGTTAAAATGCTTCTTAAACATTTTCAAATGGTTCAAACTCAAATTGACCAACTTGCTAAAGTGCAAAAAGATTTGCTAGTCAATGCTTCTAAAGAAAAAACATGCTTATGAAATAAGAACTAGATGTGGTATTGCTACACAAGATCCTTTATATCCTGAGGGACATCCAAAAGAATTGAACAAGATTCTCAGCAAACTAATAATGATGTTATTCATACTAAGAATAAAAAGAAGAAGAAACATAAAACCGCTGTAGAATCCTATGAACTTGCTAAAGATCCTAATATTATATTTGTCTCTGATGCTGAAACTGAAAGTGGTGATGAAAAGAATGATGCTTCTGACAAAGAAGAACATGTATCCGAACCTGAAAAGCAAGCTAAAACTCCAAAGTACACTAAG
Organism: Alopecurus myosuroides; assembly: GCA_028641055.1. Classification (NCBI taxonomy): domain Eukaryota; kingdom Viridiplantae; phylum Streptophyta; class Magnoliopsida; order Poales; family Poaceae; genus Alopecurus; species Alopecurus myosuroides. The sequence continues at coordinate 119,412,260 of CM054061.1, forward strand.
GAAGATTTTATTGCCAATAAACATGATAATGAAAGAGAACCTTGGGTACAAAAACCAATGTATTTTCCTAATAAGAAACACAAATCTAAGGAAGAAGAACATTGTAACAAGTTTGTGAATGGGTGAAACCTTTGTTCTTGCAAATTCCTTTAACTGATGCTATTAAATTGCCTCCTTATGCAAAATATATGAAAGATATTGTCTCTAACAAAAGGATGATTCCTAATGAGGAAATTTCCACTATGCTTGCTAATTATTCTTTTAATGGCAAGGTTCCTAAGAAACTTGGAGATCCTGGTATACCAACTATTCCCTGTTCTATTAAAAATAATTATGTTAGAACTGCTTTGTGTGATCTGGGAGCTGGAGTTAGTGTCATGCCTTTTACTCTCTATAAAAGACTCCTCCTAGAAAAATTGATACCAACCGATATATCTTTGCAAATGGCTGTTAAATCTACTTCTATTCCTGTGGGTATATGTGAGGATGTTCCTTTTCAAGTTGCTAATAATTGTCTAATATTAACTAACTTTGTTGTGTTGGAAATGCCTGAAGATGATAATATGTATATTATTCTTGGAAGACATTTTCTTAATACTGCAGGGGCTGTTATTGATTGCAATCAAGGGAAAGTTACTTTTAATGTTAATGATAAAGAGCACACTATTTATTTGCCCAAGAAGATTGATAAGAAATATGGTCTAAATTCAATTGAAAATGTTGAGACCATCAGGATTGGAGAATTTTATTGTCCCATTCCAGTACCACCAAAGGAATATGAAATAATTATGATTGGTACTATGCCTATCAAGGTTGAGGTAACATAATTATTTAGTGTTTAGCAAAGTTCTTCTTCATATAAAAATTATTCTGGTAACAAGACTTGATCACCCTTGTTAACAAAATGATTTTTAATGAAGAGGACATTGTTTTCACCATGTTTTCACCATGTTTACTTCAGTTATCACATTATTACTTGAGTACAACCATGTTTTCCATCATCCTGATGCATGTTTTTCCTGATGTTTTCACTCTGAGTTTTTGAGGTTATGCATGTTTTCACCACCCATACTTTTGTTTTCACCACTACCACCTTTGTTTTCTTTATATATTCTTCCATTAGAGTGTCATAGAACCTCTGTAGTGCTGGTTTTGGTTTTTTTTCAACTTTTCACTTTAGTTTTCCCGGTTTTTATTAATTATTGAAATTCTGGAAATACCTCAAAAATAAAGTTTCTCGAAAAATTCTAGAAAAATTATAATAAATTTTTACGTCAAAAAATGAGGTAGAAAGTCACTTGGGAGACCCCAGGGGGACCCACCAGTCAGGCACACCCTAGGGTGGCGCGGCCAGCCCCCTGGTGGCGTCGGCACATGGTGTGCCCCCCCCCCCCCCGGCCCTCCACTTACTCTCTCCACTACCCAAGTCTTCTCTCTCACCCCCAAAGCTGAAAACATTTCCTCGAACCCGTGTTCTTGCTGTTCTTCCTCTGGATTTTCGATCTCCCTCTTCAGCCCATCATTTGTGCTGATATTTGGTGTGTTTGATCTTCGGTATCTGACTCCTCCGATGACCCAAGTAGAATTTTATTTAGTGAAGTATTTCTTGAGTATTTTGGTACTGCAGGTGACATCCTATGTGAGTTTTGCATGCTTGATTTGAGTAGAAATATTGTATCTTTGATGTATGTTTAGCCCTCATATAAGTCCCTATGGTAGTCTCCACATTATAGTTGCTTGAAATTGATTTTTGTGATGATTGTTGAAAAAATTCAGAGATGGAGCACAATGCTTATCAACTAAACCAGCATGAGTTGGAGGTGCATGAGGTCATGCTTGTGCATCGCGAAGAGAGGGTGTTCCCATCTATCTATCCTTGTCGGGAATTTATGCAAGCTACATGAATTCTGCAGGATTTTAACACTCTAGTGCATAATGCAGGCTTGGAGTGTTTCATTAAGGATGATCCTATCCAATATGTGAAACTAACTATGTCTATGGTGCAGGATTTTTGTTTCAAATGGTCTCCAACTAACCCAATGGTCCACTATAAGATTTATAATAAGGCTGTGAGTCTGCCTTTTAGTGTTTTCTGTGCAGCTATTAAGGTACCTGAGGGGGTCTTGTGAGAAAATATGTGGGCAGCCCAAACCACTACTGGATTTATATGGAGAGATTTGCCAAGTCAGAAGCTTCACAGGGGAGAAGGGTAAAATTCGTGAAATTCAACTCCCTATCATTCGATACTTTGCCTACTTCATTTCTAAACGTGTATTAGCTAGGAAAACTTCCAGCAAGTTATATGTTTATGATTTGGCGTTTATTGTTGCTGCTTTGAGATACGATAGGTCTTATAACTTTGGCGCTTTGATTGCTTACCGTCTCTCGCATAACCGTGAGAATGGCGGATTTTGTGGAGGTCTTATTGCCTCGCGCTTGTTAGCTTTGCATGGTTTGGAGCCACACCATCTAGACTTTCAGTTTCCTATAGAGAGGCTTAATCTTGTTTCCATGGTTCAACATAAGTTTCTTTCTACTCATGCTCACTTACATAATTTATCTTTTGAATTAACTTTCTCAAAACAATCCGGGTGGAGAGTTGTTAAAATTGTTAGAGAAGTACTTTTGCCTGCACCTCTTTTGTTTGACCTTAATAATCGGCAAGGATGGCAGCTTTCTGAGAGTCAGCTGGACACATACCTTGAGCATCTCCCCCAGCAAGGGGAGGATGCCGGAGAGGGGGACGATGGTGATTTCGTCCAGACCTATGACGCCACGGGGATTCCATATCAGCACCCCGGCTATGACTATGCGCCCGCTGCATCATCTTCCTCCTATGCGCCCGAGTACGACCATGCGAGGGATGACCCACCACAGTGGGGGTACTTCACGCGTCACGATTGATCTCCACTTAGGCCAAAATCGTAAGCTTGGGGGGAGGTATACCGACATCACACTCATTTACATACCATGATTTGTCGGTTCTTTGTATATCCATGTTTTCTTGTCTTTCGCTTATTTTTGTTTCTCTCGCTTCCTTTTGTTTTCTTTCGTTTGTTTTCGTTTTCTTTCGCTTATTTTGTTTGTTCTATTTTTACTGTTTTGTTTTCGCTTTCCAAAACGTAAAAAGACAAAAAATATTTCTGTTGTTTCTCTTTATTTGTTTCTTTAGTTGGTTCGTTTTGTTTCTTTAGTTGCATTTTAATATTCAAAAAAACCAAAAAATATTTTAATTTTGTTTGTTTGCTTGTTTTCTTTTGTTTTTGTTTTATTTCGAAAAAACCTAAAAATATTTTTGCTTTGTTTGCTTGTGCTTTAATTGAAAATCCCAAAAATATTTGTTGTTCTTTTTTGGTTTTGTAAAGTTTGTTGTAGAGTTCAACAGTCGTCCGTGATTCCATTGGAGCTTAGTTTTTATTATATATTACTAGCAAACGTGCCCGTGCATTGCTACGAGAGTGAAAACACCACACTACTTGGTCAGAAATTGTTGGCACAATCTGAATTTTACCCCAATATCGATTGACCCGATGATCCACGCAGAACAATTAATTTGTTTTTTACCTACGAGAGCATCTAGTGTTGACACGACAGTACAAATAGCTCGATGGGTAAAAAAAAATGTTTTCCAAGCCGTGCTCCCTATAACTTGGTATAAATTTATCTCATGTATACGATATATGCTGGGCTCCATTGCAATTGAAACTTTGCACTGCGCTCAAACTCACGATCGGCTATAATTTGCTCTATTTCGAGCTTTTTTTTATGTATATTTGTATATTCCTGCCTTTCCCGTGCAAATTTTTTGCTCGAAATATGCACGTTTGTTCCATCCTTATGTGCATTTTTTTTTTTTTGCAATTGGGTTAAATTTTTAATATTTTTCCTTTATTGATATGCTCCACGGCACTTTTTCAGTTTTTGTTATTTTTCTTTATTGGACATTTGTGTATACCAATCTCTATCTATTTTTCTTCTTTGCTCCTTGGCATCTAGTATGATTGAAGATAGCATCCCAAATTGTTGAATCTGTCATTATGAAGAAATCTATTACGTTTTGCATCGCAAGTAGAGAACACGTACAAAGCTAGTAAGCAGGTCGGTTGATCGATCAGGTGAAATGTACGTATTGGCTAGCTTGGCTATGATTACCTTCCTTAGCTAGCTAGCTTGACATAGAGATCGAATTGCTTTTCTTTTAGGGACGTACAGATGGAATTGTTTGGTAAAGACGCGATTTATTTGGACACGCGTGTTGTGATTTCTCGCAGAGTGTCTACAGGAGTTCTCCGTTGGTGCCGGCCTGCTGCATTTACCTGCAGTGACAAGGTTGAGCCCTGCATGATTTGCATCATATCTTGCCGTTCCTTAACTTGGAACTCCTCAAGAGGGGCCAGTATCTTATCCGGAGATGGTATCTTATTCGCTATTCGCTGGGCATGGCCCGACAACCGCTTCGGGAGCGTGAGAACCTTCAACAGCAAGCACAAACAGAAGAGAAGCATCGTTCAGTGAGTACGCCCTGCACACCCATCACCACCACCATACCGGGCCCGCCACGATCCGCCGGTTCCGAAGCAAGAACCAAGCACGATACCGCCACGACGGGCGCGGGAGCCAGCAGCAGCGTCATAATGGGAGGAAACCCGCTACTTGTTCAGCAATTTGCTTCAAGGCCGGGGCAGGGAGCTGGTGCGGCAACTTCCACAGACGGACCAGAGTGGCCACTCCAAGGCGGGGCATGGGTGGCTGGTCCCTGCGCGCCTCCGAGCAATCTTGCTGATTTCTCCACACCGGCACCAGCGCGCAGGCCCGCATCATGGGGGACAGGAAGACGGACTTGATACGTACGTGGAAGGAATCCACGACATTGCAGTTATCCGCAAGTCACAACTAACAAATAAAAATCGAACAAGTCCTACGGAGAGGAATCTCGGTAAGTAGGGCGACATGACCGCGGCGAGTCGTCACACATGGACAGTGAAAATCGTCCACTACAAGGACGCCTGCGCCCATGGCTGCCATGACCACGGATATATACGACTCAGAATGCAGACGAACGGGCCGGCGTCCGCTAGTTTCTGCCTGGTCCGTGAGTGCTAATCAGATGATTAGCGGCGTCCGCTATCCGCTGGCCGGTTTGGCCGCTATGCCCAACGGATATTAGCGGGCGTCCGTTACTTGCTGATCTACTGCTGTATATTAGCTGGTCTGCGGCCGCTAGTTGGTCTGCTGGGTCCTGCGTGCTGGTGAAACAAGAGAGTAAACACAAAGACAAAACGTACTAGCTTCAACTGTATATTCAGTTCAAGATGGTAAACTGTATGGCTTCCAAAGTACTGTACGATATGTAACTACTCCATCCGTTCAATAATAGATGACTTGCACTTATTTAGATATAGATGTATCTAGACATGTTTTAGTGTCTAGATACATCCATATGTAGACAAATGCAAGTCATCTATTGTTGAACGGAGTGAGTAGCTGATGCTTTTCACAAGCAAAGAGTAACAAAAAAATATTTCACAGAAAGATGAGCTTTTAATTGTACTTTTAAAAGTACTGATCAACCATTACTAAACTGGTCTCACATACAGTGGACAAAAAGATTTACACAACAAATGAGGCAAGAAAAGTCATTCCAGGAAAATTATGTGAAAACATAATTGCATCAGAGGTGGTAGTTGATTGGTCTCACTCTTAACACTATATTGCGACAAAATTTATACAACTACTGATGCAAAAAAAAAAATAAAAAAAAAATAAACTCATTCCAGAAGAAAGATGCCCTGTTGCTACAGGGAAGATCAGTCCATCAAATTACAACCAGATCAATCCATCAAATTACAACCAGGACTACAAAGTGGCTCCAATATCTTTTATTCTGGCCGTGATTGGTTTTGGACCAAACAGGAGGCTACAAATTGAGGCGACAACACGACAACTCCGTTGAAATTTTGCATGCCCCTGGAGCCTTCTGAAACTTAAACCAGGACTACAAAGTGGCTCTAATAGAAATGTTGTAAAACTCAACCAGGACTCACAAGTTACTCCCTCTTGTAGTCATGTTATAGTCATCCCGCTCATGTTTCTGGCCTTGTAGATGTTGGTAGAGCAGTTTCCGTGGTTGACGCCGGCTGAAGTCAGACTCGACACGTCGAAGATTTGGAGATGGGAAATGTGTGCTAACATTTCGTATTGAAGGTGATTCTGATTTCCTCCGTTGCATTTGAGGGGACATTCTCTTGCTTAATGATGCCACTCTAGCAAACATGTCTACCGAAGATCCAACCCAATTCACTTGAGGCGATCTTCGGGGCAATTTCTCATCATATATCTTGCTCTTCATTTTGTTCCTCTTCTTCTCATCTCTTCTCTCTTTCTTGGTTCTCTTCCTCTTGGAAGGTGGTTTTTTTTTCGCTGTCTACACCTTGCTCATCATCACCGCCTAGAAATTCACCTTCCCCTTGATCTGAGATGGTTGGCAAACGAAAATTAAACAAGTACTAACAGAACTGGCTCTTGCCATAAATGCTGTTCAGGTCATATTTTTCTCTTTCTGTATGGTTTACATTTACCCACAATGAACTTACTCGATAACCAGTTGAGCCAAAAGTCTTAGAAAGCTATAGCTGGATTAGCTCTGAAAAGGGCAGTGACATGATTGGAGTTTAACCTTGCTGGTTATTAACAGGAACTTATGTATAAGATACGTAAAATAGAAACAAAGGCTGGACAGAGTGAAACAATGGTTGAAGAAATCTGACGTGGCATAAAAAAGTTGGATTATATCAAGCGGCATATAACGACTACAATAACCGCTCTTCACCGCCTTACTATGCTCGGTTAGTGACTTTTATTTGGAATATGTGCTATTGCGCTAAGAAAACGCATGTGCTTACTCGAATTAAGCTAACTGATGCTGCACATATATCATGCGCAGTTTCTGCTGTCGAGCAACTTCAGGTCATGGCCTCAAAACGTCACTATAAGGAAGCAGCTGCACAACTAGAGGTAAGACACACTAGTAGTTGTTATACCTGTAAACTTTTCAGTGCTGATTCCATGCTTGCAATATTTTACCGCTTACCTAATTACTATGACCATTTGTGCAGTCATTTTGAAAATCTATGGGGATGTGCCTAAAATAACAGAGCTCGGGGAGAAACTCAAGAACATCAAGAAAATCCTCAAATATCATGTATATTCAGATTTTACAAGGTACACAACAAATGAACTTTATTTTTTTGTGTCCGGTGGAAGCGCTGGGCCGGAGCAGTAAAAGCAGTTGATACTGCCAGTAAGATCATTGCAAAGGACAAGTTTGATCTAGACCAAGTAGTAATTAGTTTACTACTGCACTGCATAGATGATCTCAATCCAACAACACTAGACTCGCTCATCTGTATTGATGTACATCACTGTCCGAGAAACATGAATATATAGAACAAGTTTATCGGGGATAGAGGGTGGGGAACAGAAGGAACACACATGTTATCCGGCGGCTTCTTCTCCTCTGGCCCCATCTTCTCCGGCGTCTTCCTCTCCTCTTCCTCCGGCGACACCTTCTCCAGCTTCTTCCTCTCCTCTTCCTCCGGCGACTTCTTTTCCTCCTCCACTGCCGCGAATTCCGCCGATGCATCCACCACGCCGGGCATTTTTCTCCACAGGTGGGCTACTGAGAGGGTGTCGATCTGGGCGGCGGAGACGGGCGGGGAGCTTGGCGGCAAGCCAGCGGCCAGAGATCGTCGGATACGGCCAGGGAGCTGCGCGGCGACCGAGTGGGCAGAGCTGGCGGCGGCGACGACTTTGGGAGATGGGATGCGAACGAGACGGACAAGAAACCCGTCGATAGCGGAGTGGACAGGCGGGCGTTTTCCGCTAGGCCCGTCTAAAATTCGCGGCCCATCTGTCAGGCCGCTTCGGGCTTTAGGATATCTCCAGCGGGACTGCTCATTTGTCCCGGACTGGTCCGTTTTGAGCAGTCTGGGCCAAAACCAGGCCCCAGCGGCGCTGCTCAAACGGACCGCGGTCCTTTTTTTTTGTCCCCGGATGCTCAAATCCTGACCAAATTTGGTTCAGATTTGAGCAGCCCCGCGGATAACAAAGTGTCCCGTGGACACACTCCCTGGCCCACAAAAAACGCCCCCTCCTCCCCCCCCCCGCGCTGCTCCCGACCCACCTCGCCGCCGCTAGGTCGCCGATTTCGCGACCACCACCACCGCTCGACCCTCCCCCCCCCCCCCCCCCCGCCGGCGACGTCCACCTCCCCCCACCTCCCTCCCACGCCGCCGCGCCGCCGCATGTCCCGTAGGAGGTTCGCCGGCCTTCGTACCGCCCGGTCCACCTCCCCCCACCTCCACGGGCGCACACAAGCTGTTCGTCCGTGTGCCTGCCCCGACCTCGGCCCAAAAAATGGCGGACAGCGGCGACGAGTTCTTCTTCAACAACGTGATCATGTACTCGTCCTCGTCGGAGTCCGATTCCGAGGACGAGAGCGACATCCTCGTTGCCACTCTCGTGGTCAATGACCACATCGCAAGGATGCAGCCGGTGTTCAGAGGATCCATTCCCGGCCGTGCGCCGGGCTTGGACAGGGACAGAGCGGCCGGCCAGATGCAGCTGTGGAACGACTACTTCCACCCCACCAATCCGGTGTACACGGCCAAACTATTTCGGCGCCGTTTTCGGATGAAAAGGGACTTGTTCAACCGCATTCGACTCGGCGTCCTCGACTACAACGATTGGTTCAAGTGCAAGCCCGATGCCACCGGTAAGCTTGGCTTCACTTCTTATCAAAAATGCACCGCGGCAATTCGGATGCTTGCATATGGAGTAGCTGGTGATCTGGTTGACGAGTACTTGCGTATGAGTGAATCCATGTGCCTGGAAGCTATGTACAAGTTTTATGAAGCTGTGGTTCAGGTGTTCGGCCCGGAGTACTTGAGGGAACCGACTGTTGCCGACACTCAGCGGCTGTTGTCGATCAACGAGAGCAGAGGGTGGCCTGGGATGCTTGGAAGCATCGATTGTATGCACTGGGAGTGGAAGAACTGCCCATTTGGTTGGCAGGGGCAGTACAAGGGCCATGTTGGTGAGTGCACGGTTATTCTCGAAGCAGTTGCCTCGCATGATCTGTGGATTTGGCACTCGTTTTTCGGCATGGCTGGTTCACACAATGATATCAACGTGCTCCAGCGCTCTCCGGTGTTTGGCAGACTTGCCGTAGGCAACTCCCCCGAGGTGAGCTATGATATCAACGGCCACCACTACACAAAGGGATACTACCTGACAGATGGTATCTATCCCCAGTGGGCTACCTTTGTGAAGACCATCTCCAATCCTCAATATGAGATGAGGACGCGGTTTTCCCAAGAGCAGGAGAGTGCCCGAAAGGATGTGGAGCGTGCTTTTGGTGCGCTTCAATCTCGATGGGCTATTGTTCGCCACCCTGCTCGAACATGGAGCCCGGAGATTATGTGGTCGGTGATGACTGCTTGTGTGATCATGCACAACATGATCATAGAGGATGAGCGCGATGACAGCGTCTACGACGAGAACTGGTTGTTTCAGGGTGAGAACGTGGAGCCCCAGCCAGGAGTCGCAACATTTGAGGATTTCATCGACTTCCAGTACGAGTTGCGTGATCAGGAAACCCATTGCACACTTCGGGATGATTTGGTGCAACACATCTGGAATTTCGTTGGAAACCAGTAGATTTTTTTGTATTTTAATTAAGACTTATTTGTTTTCTTATTGAACGGTCAAATTTGTAATAAATAACTCGTATTTTATTTAGTATTGTGTTTGTTTTTAGGCTCAAAGTATCGATGAGAAGAAAAAACTAGGAAAAAAATATGGTCGGCCACTAAATGAGCAGCCCCGCTGGGTGCAGGGCCCAAATCCGCCCGGACACGGCCACGGACGGCTGCTCAAATGGACAAAATGCGGACCAAATTGGTCCGCAAATGAGCAGCCCCGCTGGAGATGTCCTTAGAGCGGCGCGGACGGAGAGGGCAGGCGGACGTTCGTGTCCACCTGTATCCTAAGGACATCTCCAGCGACAGTGCTCATTTGGCCCGGACAGGCCGGATTTGAGCAGGCCCGGACAAAACGAGGCCCCAGCGGGGCTGCTCAACCCACGGCCTGGTCCGTTTTCCGTCCGCGGATGCTCAAACCCTGACCAAATTTGGGTCAGATTTGAGCAGCCCGCGGACGCGAAACGGACGCGCGCGCGCGGCCGCGCCAGTTTTCGGTCAAAGGGGGTGGCCCGCCGGCCAGTGATCGTGGCGACGGCTCGCCTCCCCCACCGGTCCTATTTAAATGGGGCCCGCGGCCACGCGTCCATCCCACGCGCACCGCCTCCTCAGTCTCCGAGCCCTTCACTGCCTCGCAGTCACTGCCACCCCTCTCCCCCCTCGGCTCCCTCGCCGCCGTCCGCAGCCCTAGCCACCGCGCCATGGGCCGCAGTTGGTTGAACTGGGGCAAGGGCAAGAACGACGACGAGGTCGGCAGCTCACGCCGCCGCCGCGCGCCCTCGCCCAGCCCCCCTCTCCCACCTCCACCCCCACTCACCCGCACCGCCCGCGCCCAAGCGGAGCAGGTGCAGACACCGCCCCCCTCTCCTCCTCCTTCTTCCCAAGGGCCGGCAGCCCCCTTCTGGCTGGTGCCCGCGCGCGCCCGCGACCGGCCCTACCTCAACAAGAGGAGGTGCCAGTGGTACTGGGATCGCGAGATCCCAGTCCCGTGGTCGGATGTCCACCTCCCCGATGGGTGGCATCTGAACAGGGATCGAATCCCTATGCCGCCGGTCCCGCGCTCGGGCCTCGAGCGGGAGGTGGAGATCCACCGCCGCCGCGACGAGCTGCCGCCGGACCTGCGCGGGCACCCGGCGTTCGCCGTGAATAGTCCCCATTGGGACACATGGTTCACGGATGAACACGACCTGCGGCGCAGGTCGTATTTCGGGGCGCGCCAGGCGCGCGGGGCGGCGCAGTTCCCGCCGCCATCACCTCCACGCCCGGCGCGGCGTGGCACCGCGGCGCCTCCACCACCTCTCCGCCCCCTCCGCATTGGCGACCGCGCCCCCGCCGTCAAGGAGGAGCCACTGGAGGAACTTCCCAGTGGTACGAGGACAAGGACGACGACGACCAGCAGGCCGCCGAGCCCAGCGAGGAGCTCCAGCTGGCCATGGCCATCGAGGCCTCCCAGAGGGAGGCGGAGGCAGCGGCCGCGGCGGAGGAGCGCGCGCTAGCGGACGCGCTCGCGGCGGTGGCCGCCCAGCAGGCCGCGGAGGAGGCGGAGGCCCGCGCAGCCGGCGCGAGGGCCGTGGATGAGGCCGTGGCGGCCATCCACGCCCAGGAGGTGGACGTCTACCCCTACCACGAGGAGCTAGACGACGACGGGCGCGACGAGTACGCGCCCGTCCCGGCGTGGTTCCAGCCCATGGTGGGCATGCAGTGGGAGTGGACTGCGCCCCCACCGGAGCTGCTGCCGCCCCAGCCAGCCACCCAGCCTCCCACGCCGCAGGGGGCGAGGGCCGCCCTGCTCCCACCCACCTCGCCCTCGACACCCCGGAGTACGTCATCCTAGATGACTAGGATGCTCCGGGGCAACTCCGGCCGCCGCGAGGCCACTAGCTAGTGGCCGTCTAGCCCTAGCTAGACTTTTTTTCTGTTTTTTATTTTTTTTTTAAGTTGTAAATCTATGGGCCCCTATGGGCCCTACTAAATCTATGAAATGGTCCGTTTTGGTATGAGAAGCCCCGCTGGGGGCACCTGGTCCGGGCCATATCCGATGACAGCGGACGGCTGCTCAAACAGACAAAATGCGCACCGTCGACTCGTCCTTCAGTGGACGACGACTCGTCCCCGTCCGCGTCAATGGCAATCCAGTATAGGTACGGCGGCTTCCCGATCTGGGCAGTAAATTTACGGGCACTGCAGGAGGTGGGAATCCGTCCGAAGATTTTTGGGTTTTTGAGTATCCGCTAGGACGACATGCATCGTGGTGAGTCCTGCGGGAGAACGGAGGGGATATCTAAAGATAACATCCTTACCCCCAGTTGGGGCGATTCTCAGACCACGTGACCTCACAACCGTTGGATTGAGCATCCAAAACGACCTCGGCCGTCCATTTCTAGCGGATCCTGGTAGACTGGACCAATTTTACCCGCTCAGATATAATTGGTTTCACTGCCGGTTGTAACATCCCAAGTCTGAAAAATAGCCTTTACAATGTTTGCTCTCTGTTAAATTATGTTTTGCATCATGGCATCATGTTCATTGCATTTGTTTTGTTTGTTTTCCTCTGTTTTCTATTTGAAATTCAAACCTTTTGTTTCATCCTTGTGATGTTACAATTTCCAAAATGTTATTTCAAATAAAAACAACCAAATTGTTTTCTATTTCTTCCATAATGTTCACTTATTAAATTGTTGGTTTTATTCAATCAATTAAATCCCAAATCACCTTCAATTTCAAATCAAATGCATCAAACAGAACAACTTTGAACTTATGAACATTATCTAATCAAATCAGCTACTTTAATCAAATTTAACATAGGGTTCACCCTATTAAGATCTTTGTTTTCAATATTAATCAATTACTTCCCAAATTGCTTTCAAATTCAAACCAAATCACTAGGCAGCACCTCTTTTGAAATTATAAAACTCACCAAAACAATCTACTCTTTGTTTCCAATTAAAACATTGGGATCAAGCTATTAAAGTGTTGGTTTTAATAATCATTTTAACTATTCAAAATCATCTAAATTTGGTTTATTTCCAAACAGCACAAAAACTTAAATAATTTTGAAGTCCAAACTTGGTAGTTGGTTGTATTTGACATATTAAGCTCACCCTAATTTTCTATGAATTTTGCTAACACTAAAACCCTCCAAACTTTCCCCTTTTCTCTTTGCTACAAAAAAAAACTGCAGAACAAAAATAAATAAAAGGAGAGAGGCAGCCCATTTTCTTTTTCTTCCCCAAGCCCATTACTTTTGGCCCGTACCCCCCTAGCCCCTGTCTTCTTCCTTCGTACGGATGCATCTGCAACTATCCACGTAGTGCAGAGCAGAGCACGAACGGCTGCCCCTCCTTCCACCTCCCCCTTTTAGCGACCCAGAACCCTAGGGTTTTCCCCTCCATCTCTCTCCCTCCTTCTTCCCTCTCCCCGCCACCTTCTTCCTCTCCTCCCTCTGCTCTCTCTTTTCCCTGTATCTGCACCAAACGGAACTGAGGCTCCTCCTCCGGTGGTCGCCGGCCGTCCGGGGCCCCTCCGGCCGCGCAAGCGGATGGAATGGAACCGCCACGGCTCCATCTCCCTCGCCGTGCCCTCGGCGCTGGCCGGAGAGCCTCCGAGCGCCGCCGCCATGTCCATGTCGCCACCTGCTGTCCCTGTTCGCCCCTGCACTCGACCTGCTCCTCCCTGCCGATCAAGGTGAGCGCCCGCTCCCTCGCTTCCCTCCCCTCTCGCTACCCTCCTCCCTCTCCCTTGGCCGCACCCAAGCACCGCACGGCCACCGCGGCAAGCACAGCCTCACGCTCGCCGGCGGCCAACTCCCCTCCGTCCAGGTTCAGCGATTTGAACCTGCCTCGTTCAGTTAAAATCCGCTAGCCGAACCCCATATGGAAACATGCCCTTAAGCTGTCAACAAATCGAGCAGCACCGCACTGGTTCAGGCCCTTGCGCGCGCCCAAGCGCTCGTGGGTTCAAGTCCCCGCACCCTGTTTTTCTGCTCCCTTTATTTTCAATTTGTTCGAGGGTCAGGTTCTGAACCTTACCTTGCGCGCACCCCCCTTACCTGTCAAAGGAACAAGCACACCGTAGTGGTGCTGCCCTCTGTGTGCGAGCAGGAGGTGGTGGGTTCGATCCCCACCCCTCGCAGTCCAACCTTTTCTTTTCCAATTATTTTTCCAGACCCGATAATTTGTCAGAAACCACACACAGGTCCCTGTACTTTCTTCCTAGGCCCTTGTAAATTAATTCTAAACCCCTGAAATTTATTTCCAAGTCCCTGGTTCATTAAAAAATGGCAGATTTGCACTATATCTTGTAAATTGCATAAGAAAATCATTGTAACTCCAATTTTGACCTTTTAAATATGTTTTCTGTCCCAAATTAAATGTTCTTTCCAAATATAAAATTTGTTTACTGTTTTGAATATTTTAGATTGTTGAAATATTTGAAAACTTGTTAAATTCACTCAAACTTGCAAAAATCATAACTTGTTCATAAAAATTCCAAATTCCACAAACTAAATATGTTTTCCAATCAACTTTTCATGTACTTTCCAAATATAAATTTTGTTTGCTGTTTTGAATAATTTAAATTGCTGAAAACAACTGTTTCTTTTTTATTGCATTTAAAATTGCCAAAATAATAACTTGCTCATTTTAAATCCAATTTCCACAAATGAAATATGTTTTCCATGCAAAATTAAACCACCTTTCCAAATATAAAATTTGTTTCATGTTTTGAATAATTAAAATTGGTTACATAATTTAAACCTTGTTTAAATCATTTAATATTGCTAAATTCATGACTTGATCAAATTAAATTCTTTTGGGACATATAAAATATGTTTTCAAACCACAAAAGTATAATCTTTTCAAATATGAATCTCACTTAATGTTTTGAACAAATAAAAATTCAAATAAGTTCATGTTTGAATTAAATTCATTTAATTCTTGTTTAACCTTGTTTAATTCCTAAATAATTTATTTGAAATCCTTTTTCAACAAGTGAAACATGCAATCCACCTAAAATTGTGTGTTCTTATCAAATATAAACTTGGTTATCTATTTTGAACCATTTAACTTGATGAAAACAACAAAGGCTTGTGTGACACCTTTAAGTAACCAAAATTTCCTAAATTAATAAATGAATTTCTAAACTTGTTAAACCTTATTTCCATTTGGTTCTATTGTTGTTATTTTGTTGTTTTCATCATCCATGCATCATGCTAATCCACTTTCACATGTTGCTTAGTTGTAAAACAATTAATTCAACCATAATTCATGGGCTTTTCAGGTGCAATTCAAATTGCATGTGGGTCCATTTAATCATGTCTTTATCTTGTCAACTAGTTTATTTTGTTGCATCAATTAAATGGTCATGCATCATCCCATGATTGTGCACTATGCCATGATATTGATTGGCTACCTTTTCTGCATTGTCTGTTTGCTTCTTCTTGGATACACGACGACGTTGAGACCGACGATACTTACGACAACCCTTCTAAGGAGTTAGCTCAGTACCAGGCTACTGGGTTTTGCAGGCAAGTTATCACTCACATGAACCACTGTGTTCCTTTCAACCTTGGTTACCGATACTTTCCGTTGTTCTTTCCTGCTAGCCTTAGTAGTAGTTGTTTCTATTACGAACCCATCACATGAATCCCTTAACCTTGATATTGCCTCACCTCCACTCCTATCACCCATTGGTTGAGCCAGTGTATTACTAGCATGCTTAGGTTGTTTTGCTCGAGTCTGTTACCCGTTACTTTCTGTTGCTACTTCATTATGTTCTGGGGGCTCGATGTTAATCAATCAATCCTGTTAATGCTAATGGTAATAATAATAATTTGATGATAAGGCACCGGCAGGAGGCCCTGTGTGGTTTTGAGGCCTGCTAGTGTCGACCCTAATAGGAAAAGGGTCTTGTCTACTGATTCATGATGAGCGCACTAACCGCATGTGGGAAGCGAGTATGGGCGCCCCCCTCAATTTGATTCGATTCGCATCTCGTCCAACTCGCCTCATTTAGTTCGTGTTTTCCATTTGCCGCATGCATGTTTTTGCGAGCCCAGGCCAGGGTGGAACTTTCGTAGTCGGCATATAGGGGGACACGTTCTTAGAGTGCTATGAGGGTCCATTTTCTTCTGGGCTCGATTAGCCGTGCGCCCAAGGTGCTTTGGGGTTGATGCGAAGAAGAGTCGAGTTGTGTTGAGTGCCCCGCTTGGTGGAAGGGCCTTTCCATCTGGCGGGTTATTCATGCGTGTACGGCCAAATTGGTGCAACCCTGCAGGGATAATCTTCTCGAGAAGCCGTGTTTTCCGCGGTTATGGATTACTTGGTGAAAGTACTGGCTAACAAGTACTCAGGACAACTTAAACATAATGATCAAACATGTTACACCCAATGATTAATAACTTGACTAGTAATAGGTTGATGACACAATAACTTGATTCACCTTTAATACAACTGTGTGAGTTATCCTCGGATTGCTTCTTTGGATAAGGGGCGAGATCCAGGATGGGTTTGTTTGAAGTTATCTTTCAGTTGGTTACAATCCCCGATCTTATCTCCTTTCTGTTAGCCGGAAGTGGTAGAATCTCTGTAGTTGGTTAGCGCAGCCAGTTGCAGCATTTTTATATCCCCTCTCTTCCGTTGAACCCAAGGCATCTGTGCTTGGTGTTTACGGGTTACACTTTGGTGAACTGTGAGTCTTGCTTGCCAGTACGTTTATGTACTGAACCCTTTGGGGCTGTGGTTTCCGCAGACCTACGTTCCGAGGATCTACATGGTGGCTACTACGTGGAGTATGACGAGACTGCTGACGAGTAGATAGCGGACCCGGGCAGGATCCGAGACTTCGTGGATGGGCTCCGTCTGTTCGTTTCCGGCCTATTAGGCCTATTTGGATCTTGTCTGTACTCAGACATGTTGATTGCTTCCGCTGTATTGTACTGATGTATTGTTGGGGCATGTGCCCTCTGAATGATTGTATTTGCTATCTCTTCTCTAATGAGAGCCATTTGCAAGTTATGTCAATCTTTTGTGTCGTAGAGATCTGTTGTGATATCCTTTGTTCAAAGCTGTTGACGTACCATGTGTGATTGGTATGAAGTACGTCGACAGTAGTGCCTTTGATCTCTAGTGGATAGTTTACATCGACGATGGAATAGCAGGGCTTGTGTTGTCGCGCATAAGCGCAGGCCTACCAGGAAGCTGGGACGTGGGAGCAGTTATGCCCCATAATCCAAGCATCTGCTATCCAGTTCGGCCCGATGAGTATCCCCTAGAAGTCAGGGTACGACACCGGTGGCCCCATAATATCTCGGACCCGCATGGCAGCGTGTGGAGTCGGTGGTTTGCACGTGCCTGGCGTCCAGCCCTGCGGAAGCGAAGCTAGCGATCCCCAATTGGACGGCACCTTTTTACCCGGCTCGACACGCTCTCTTTGACTGTGAGCGGGCCCTTTCTTTTGTAGACCTATTTGTCAGCGTGATATATTGTTTCTCCCAGGTGACCAAGCGATCCAAGCCCAGCTTTCTTCACCGGGTCAGCTAAAAACTAGCATCCATGCGCGGTAGAAACCCTAAACAAAATCCTCCCGCTCACGTGCGTCGCGCCCTCTCCCCTTCCCGCTCCGCCGCCGCCCTGCCCTCCCATCTCCTACAATGTCCCTTCCCCATTGCCAACTTCTCTCAGCCTCTCTCCAACGGGATGGAACCGCTGGTGGGATTTGGAGGGGAGGAGGCACCTCGAGCAGCAGTAGAATCCGGCAGTGAGGACGGAGACGAGGTCCCCTGACCGCCTTGCCATTCCTCCGCGCCTCGAGCCTGCAGCAGCCCAGCCCCTCCTCTTTCGCGTGCAGCCACGGGATCTGCACGACGACGCCTCAGGTATGTATCTCCGTCCTCAATCCCCGATTTTCTCTCTCTCGTGTCTCACCTCATCTCTCTCTCAGCCGCTGACCTCGACTATGAGGAGACGGCGCACGAGAGGAGCATGACCACCACTGGTGCGTCCTTACTCCATGCCGACAGGCGGCGGTGGCGTCTCATCGCCGGCGCGTCACTGGTTGCGTATTGAAGGTCCTCTTTCCGACATTTGTTGGGGAAAACCTGCAACCACTCTATCATGTCCTACACATCTCAAGCAAGGTGGTGTGCATACTCTCTCCTAGCTCTCTTCTGTTTCGCGTGTAGATCTGAAAATAACAGCCTATTGTCTGTAATTTTGTGTGCTATGAATGATGAATAGGGGTCAAATCACCACCGTTAATACCCAATCTGCTCTGAAACGTGGTTTGTTCTCATGCCTATTGAACTATTGGGGTGCAAACTGTCATATCTGTTGTTTATTTGGTTCAGACTTGGGAATTGTTGAGAAGCAAATTGGCAAATCCATTAATACCCAATTGTTGTTGTTGGACCTTTAGGAACTACATGTGTTTTTCGTATTCTTGCACCATGAATTTATTTGTATCTATATCATTTTCTGTTGAATGAGGAGTTGTGAGATAAACCAATATCATGAGATGCTAGCCATCTACCTATGAATGGCTTTCTTGCAAGTAAAAGGAAGGTAACATTTGTGATGCGCTGCCTATTATTTTGCAGTATGTTTTGATATAATCTTTCAATTCATTTCTAAATCCATTGCAACTAAAAGATGCTTTGTGAGTTTACAAATAATATTATATTGATATGAGTTTACAACTAATATTATATTGATAATCTGATGGATCTATGCGTCCTTACTCCATGCCGACAGGCGGCGGTGGCGTCTCATCGCCGACGCGTCACTACAACCACTCTATCATGTCCTACACATCTCAAGCAAGGTGGTGTGCATACTCTCTCCTAGCTCTCTTCTGTTTCGCGTGTAGATCTGAAAATATCAGCCTATTGTCTGTAATTTTGTGTGCTATGAATGATGAATAGGGGTCAAATCACCACCGTTAATACCCAATCTGCTCTGAAACGTGGTTTGTTCTCATGCCTATTGAACTATTGGGGTGCAAACTGTCATATCTGTTGTTTATTTGGTTCAGACTTGGGAATTATTGAGAAGCAAATTGGCAAATCCATTGATACCCAATTGTTGTTGTTGGACCTTTAGGAACTACATGTGTTTTTCGTATTCTTGCACCATGAATTTATTTGTATCTATATCATTTTCTGTTGAATGAGGAGCTGTGAGATAAACCAATATCATGAGATGCTAGCCATCTACCTATGAATGGCTTTCTTGCAAGTAAAAGGAAGTTAACAATTGTGATGCGCTGCCTATTATTTTGCAGTATGTTTTGATATAATCTTTCAATTCATTTCTAAATCCGTTGCATCTTTTTTAGATAAAAGGCCTTATGCCCGACTTTGAATTAACAAAGCCAAACAGGTTCAAATCCGTTGCATCTAAAAGCTGCTTTGTGAGTTTACAACTAATATTATATTGATATGAGTTTACAACTAATATTATATTGATAATCTGACGGATCTATGCGTCCTTACTCCATGCCGACAAGCGGCGGTGGCGTCTCATCGCTGACGCCTCACTGCAACCACTCTATCATGTCCTACACATCTCAAGCAAGGTGGTGTGCATACTCTCTCCTAGCTCTCTTCTGTTTCGCGTGTAGATCTGAAAATATCAGCCTATTGTCTGTAATTTTGTGTGCTATGAATGATGAATAGGGGTCAAATCACCACCGTTAATACCCAATCTGCTCTGAAACGTGGTTTGTTCTCATGCCTATTGAACTATTGGGGTGCAAACTGTCATATCTGTTGTTTATTTGGTTCAGACTTGGGAATTATTGAGAAGCAAATTGGCAAATCCATTAATACCCAATTGTTGTTGTTGGACCTTTAGGAACTACATGTGTTTTTCGCATTCTTGCACCATGAATTTATTTGTATCTATATCATTTTCTGTTGAATGAGGAGCTGTGAGATAAACCAATATCATGAGATGCTAGCCATCTACCTATGAATGGCTTTCTTGCAAGTAAAAGGAAGGTAACATTTGTGATGCGCTGCCTATTATTTTGCAGTATGTTTTGATATAATCTTTCAATTCATTTCTAAATCCGTTGCATCTAAAAGCTGCTTTGTGAGTTTACAACTAATATTATATTGATATGAGTTTACAACTAATATTATATTGATAATCTGACGGATCTATGCGTCCTTACTCCATGCCGACAGGCGGCAGTGGCGTCTCATCGCCGGCGCGTCACTGCAACCACTCTATCATGTCCTACACATCTCAAGCAAGGTGGTGTGCATACTCTCTCCTAGCTCTCTTCTGTTTCGCGTGTAGATCTGAAAATATCAGCCTACTGTCTGTAATTTCGTGTGCTATGAATGATGAATAGGGGTCAAATCACCACCGTTAATACCCAATCTGCTCTAAAACGTGGTTTGTTCTCATGCCTATTGAACTATTGGGGTGCAAACTGTCATATATGTTGTTTATTTGGTTCAGACTTGAGAATTATTGAGAAGCAAATTGGCAAATCCATTAATACCCAATTGTTGTTGTTGGACCTTTAGGAACTACATGTGTTTTTCGTATTCTTGCACCATGAATTTATTTGTATCTATATCATTTTCTGTTGAATGAGGAGCTGTGAGATAAACCAATGTCATGAGATGCTAGCCATCTACCTATGAATGGCTTTCTTGCAAGTAAAAGGAAGGTAACATTTGTGATGCGTTGCCTATTATTTTGCAATATGTTTTTATATAATCTTTCAATTCATTTCTAAATCCGTTGCATCTAAAAGCTGCTTTGTGAGTTTACAACTAATATTATATTGATATGAGTTTACAACTAATATTATATTGATAATCTGACGGATCTACTAAGATGCATGTTTTTCCGGTGGCAAAAATTTCTAATATTAGTAAGGACAACTACATATACCTGCTGCAGCTACTGCGTGATATCATATAATTTTTTTCTCGATACTATTAATTTCTAAAATAGAGATAGAAATGTTGTTTCAATTAATAACAATGTTAACTGCTTGCTTGGATCCTTCTATGCCTCCTATCGAGAAAATTTAGATTCTCATGTCTACATGTGATGAGGTGGATTCACCAATGATTTGTGTTGACATAGATGTCATTTTGATATTTTATACAAGACAATTCCAATTTGCTTTGCTCAGAAACTGAACCTTTTATGAGTTGCATAACACCATTTAGTAATTGTGTGTATGCTGTTGAGGAATGCTTGATATGCTCTTTTCTCAAGTTCTCAGATTCTAAACTATTCCTTTAGCTTTACTCAATACATTAACAAAAGATTGTTTGTAGATATTATCTTCTCA
The DNA here is from genome assembly GCA_028641055.1 of Alopecurus myosuroides. Classification (NCBI taxonomy): domain Eukaryota; kingdom Viridiplantae; phylum Streptophyta; class Magnoliopsida; order Poales; family Poaceae; genus Alopecurus; species Alopecurus myosuroides. Next base: position 119,433,331 of record CM054061.1, read on the forward strand.
TGTGGTCTATCGTCATTGATTTGGCAGCAGAAAATTATCTTTCATAATTTGTTAGTTTATATTGTGTGTTGAATGTCTGGACCTATAGATCGGCTCTTCTTTTGACACCCGTATTGACACACCTGAGGTGTAACTTCTATTTGGGAACGTTCAGTTTCCATGTTAAGAGTGGTTATAAAGATTTATCAGTATTACTTATTTTTCTATTCCTTTTAGTGCATATTGTAGTTTAGTTTTTTTCCCTAGAAAATGGTCTTTTGATGTTAATATACATGTGCTACACAACTGGAGCTACTTTAAGACGAATGTGCCTAATTCTGTTAAATATGAAAATTTTGCGCCACTCGCTTTGGTTGCAAACTATCTACGGCTTTATCTACAGCTTTATCTAATCAACTAAGAAAAGACCATTGGATTGTAAATTAATCGTGCTGAATTATTTCAAGGCTGGCGATGTTAATGGTGTTTCAAAATAACTCATGCATTCCTAATTTGAGGTTGTTATGTGGGTCAGCTGTAGTCAAGTTAGAAAATGTTCTTCTCTGTATCAGTCACTAACCAAACTGACTCTAGCATCAAATACGAGATCTATGATAAATCCTTGGCTTTAGATTTTCTTATAAAGAGATATGATTGCAGTCGGAAATTAGCTTTGTTTATAGCAAAGATAAGATCTTCAGCTAGCATTTTTTCATGGAAAGTGCTACTGGATGGGTGGCCATCTTATTAGATTTGATGAAATCAAGTTGTCCTCCTGAAAGTTGTAACTCATAAATTGTCGGACCCCGGACCCAGAGATATACAAACTGTCATGTGCTCCTAGCAATGGACTCACAAGGGCTTCAGGGTTACCAGCCCCGGCCGCAACAAACAACGGCAGGCAGACCGGATTCATCGGCACGCAGTCCGGATCCCCGGCCTACTACTCCTTGTGTCCATGCTAGTCCTAACCATATATGTATACCCAAGCGTCCACGAGTCGGATGAAACTGAAGGAACGGGGCCAAAGCTATACAGAGCTGCTATGTGTCCAGAAAGTGCAACAACAATCGAGGGTTACTGGGGTTACCTCGCCCCAGGCCGAATATCTTCGGCAGGCGGGCTCGGACATGGATCATCGGCTCCACAACCCCTCGACTGCGACAACTATGCAGGCATAGCCAAAACTGTATAACAATGAGCTCGAAACCAACAACCGATCAAAGCAGCACTCTAGACATGAAGCTTTATTAAGCAAGTAATACTAGAGTATAGCTTACAAACAGAGGTCACACGACCCAACATTACATCAGACAACGGAAGGCAAATTATGTTGCTATTCAACAAGAACCAAAAAGGCCTAAGAGGCCGCAACATAAGGCGACGTCCCAGCCCATAGAGGCTGCTACCTGGGAAACCCCAAACTAATCATCGACGTCCATGTTGAAACACCACCAAAGGTATGGAACTCCACCTGAACCAAATTGAAGCAAACATGAGTACTGGAAGTACTCAACAAGACTTAATTAACCTATTATATATCTGCTTTTTCATAAAGGGTTTATGAAGGTTGTTTTGCGTAAAGCCAACTTTGTTTCGAATAGAGGGAGATAGAGAAGTTTTTCACAAATCTTTTAAAAGAACACCCTTTCCTGGGGTATTGCCTTCAGAACCTTCGAAGCATCATCTTCAGCACCGATAACTGGAATCACCTCTTAAAACTAAACATTCATTGCCAACATCTTTTACGTCAGGTTCAAATTATCTATGATCTCAGGATCCGTCACCAAGTTGTCCTTAACCGCGGACACGGCTTTTCGAAAAGATTAAACCCTGCAGGGGTGTACAACTTTACCCACACGTATCAACCGACTCTTAATGCCAAGCTATTGGCACAATTCCGACGATGTGCCGGCAGAGGGTGGCTGACCACGATCTTTCCCTTGCTTCGCCTATTCCATGAGTCGCTCCGAGTAGAGATGGACCGCCAATAGGGAGTGGCCATCTCCTGCCGGGTCTCTATCGTTGTGCGCAATGCTCGACGGTTACCTACCCGCAGAGCGCCGATGCACCACCACGTCCTAGTTTTGAAAATGTTTTAATATCCCCAGCAAATCCAAATGGAACGCCCGAACTAGGCAACTCATGGAACAAACTAGACAAGTTGAAACCGAGGGGAATCCAATCCCCGTGTGGTTGCACGATCAGTCTTGGCTTCAAAGGCGAGAACTCGCTCCTAGGGGCATGAACGAGGCGAATCACCACATTCCATGTGGCAACTCATCCAAGCCTTTAATCATATTAAGCACACATCTCGAATCTTACCACGTCATCCTATCATACTAGATTCATTCGTAACTCTGATTCATCAACCGGATGGAGCAGAGATAAACAGGCATGTATGACTAAGCATGGCATATTTGAGGCTTTGGCGATACACACAAACAAATCCTATGTCAGCTAGTAGCATTGAATCATGATATCTGGTTTATGCAAATAAATAGGATAACTCTATCTATTGACTCAAGATACTTTGTAAAGCATGCATCGTACGAGAAGGAAAACACTTCGAAAACATATATGGGCAGATAAGAGGTTATGCTTGCCTTGCTTCAAGAAAACCAGAGAAAGCTTCAGGAATAAAGTGCTTGACTTGGTTGTTTAGACCAAGTATTCGGCAACAGGGGTGTTGAACTTCTCTCCGGATTCGAGGTCTACCGATAAGAGCAAACACCGGAAAGAAAGAGAACAACACTCAACACAGGCACCGATGCAATGCTCAATATGTATGCATGAACATTTGGATGCATTAAAGAGAAGCCCTAAACATGGTTCATGGGTTGCTAGGGTTCATATGTTAAGAAAACAGTTTTAGTGAAATTAGTCCCGAAGTGGACCTCGGAGGCCGATTCGGGAAAAACTAGAAGTGTGACAAGTTAAAGTGCTCAAACAGGGTTGAAAACACCATAACTAGGTTGCATTTGTCATTCTAAGCATTTTGACATATAACTTGTAATTTTCTAATTTTCTTGAATAAAAACTTATTTTCTTTATTTTAAATGATTTAAATAATGCTCAAAATTCAACTTTGTCAAAAATGTGTGCAAATGACATAAACATGTAAATTACATTTTTCTGAACAAAATGGTATACTGAACACATTTTTCTGATTAGCCAATTAAAAGTTATTGCATTTACAATTTTAATTATTTTTCTGTAATTTAAAATGAGGTGGGGTCCACGTGTCAGCTGATTTCCATTTAAAAGAAATAACAGGAAAACTGCCTTATGACGCAGGCATGACGTCGAGGTGACGTCACCTGTGCCCAAAATCTCTCTGCTCCGATGCAATCGATCGATTCCTCGCGAGGTTTTCGAATCGAAGCACACCATGAGGCGGAGGAGACCGAGGGGAGCGCGGGGGTGGTCGTGGCTAGTCGATTGGTCGCCGGAAAAGCTCACCGGCGAGCTCGGCGCGGCGGCGGAAGTCGGTCGACGGCGACAGCAAGAACCAGAGGGTGAGGGAGGAAGGGAGGGGCACCAGGGCGTTCGTGTGCTCAGCACGAGCTCAACGAGCTAGTCGGGGACGCAGGGCAAGGCGGCAATCGCCGGCGGCGAGGTGTAGACGGCGGCGGCAGTGGTGGAAGTCCGGCGCGAAATTGAGGCCCTCCCGGCCGTCCCGGCGGCCGTGCGTGCTCGAGGAGGACGAGGGCGACGAGGCGGAGCCGGTGGAGAGCTCGGAGGGGCGCGGGGGCAGCCGTAACACCGGCGATGTGCGGCGGACGGCACCGGTGGTAGGTTAGGGTTTGGTCCGGTTTCTCCTCGTTTCCGGTACAGAGAAGAGGAGAGGGGAGGGTTTGCGAGGGGAAGGAGCGATGCGGACGTCTCCTGGACACCTATCCGCGCGGGAAGCAGCAGGAGGTGGCAGGGGAAGGCGGCGTCGAGGACCTTCCGTCCACTGGCCAGAGGAGGAAGACGACAAGAAGACAAATTTCTGAAAACCCCCCTGGAACGACAGAAACTGCGAAGAGGTCCCTGCTCTTTTTAAAACAGCAGTTTAAAACAGATTTTGAGGGCTTTTCTGTAAAGAACAAAAATTGGCAAAAATTATTTTTGGGATCCTTGTTAAATTTACAACCTCAACATATTTTTTTTTTGCAAAAATTGCACCATTTTAAACCATCATTTTAGTGTGGCACTTTTAAGTGATTTTAATAAACTCCGTTATTAAATTTTAGTGCACTGGTTTTAAATACAAACATGGTTTCAAAATGCATGCATGACATGACATGAGCACAAACACAAACACAAACTCTTTATTACAAAAAGGTGGATGTTACATAAATATATGATATTTCTGAGAAAATATTTTTGTGTTGGGTTATTTAAGACATGCAGCAGATGACACTTCTCATTAAAGCCAATGTCGATGTGATTTTTGTACAGATTCAGACTTTCTTCTGGGATCATTTCCGAAATCAACTAATAGCTCCGGTTTTGTCTTCCTTCAGAAATCACTTATAAATCTAAAGTCAATATTATGAACTGTGTGCAGATTTATCGAAGAGACTAGCGAGGACACCAACCCGAGGATAAGCGCCGCTGATTTGTCATGCATTGGATTCTGGAGATGGCACATAAACATAAGCATCATGCTGACAGGGAGCATGAAGAGCTCATTCTCTTCAGCCCCAGTTTATCTATGCAGATTCTTCTGTGTAATATCATGTATTTTGTTACTAAGAGTGTCGTGTCATTTTATGAAAATCATTTATGATTTAGGATCGGTACTTTAAGGGAACTGCACATAGATGGTTTCAGGTTTTCATATTTATATATAAAGTGAGTATCCTATATTGATTTGCTACTATAATGATTGCTATGATGAAATATTGAGATTTTTTTGATTAATTTATTCCACTTATGATTTCTGAGGTCACGAGATCAAAGACTTTTATGGGCCAGACTGAATCAGCTATTGTTATTATTTGTTGACCCACCGCTCAAGAATACGATGGTTCTTCCTTCTCTATAAATTTTGTTGCTTCTTTCAATATACCATATACTTTTTTTCCATCTGCTAAGCCTACTTTTGTGTTCTTAGTATCAAGGTAAAAGAGTAGATATCGTTGACACCAACCTGTTCTCAGCAATGTATTATAATGAGCATATTTAAAACATTCCACAAACCATTTGTAATTCATCCTTGGGTGTCCTCTTCTCTCTATAAAGTTATCTCTGCATACAGTTTGATGAAAGCTTTTCAGCCCACTGGGCATGCTCCACTGCTGCACCTCCTTGCTCTCCTAACTCAGGTTGGCGAGAGATGGCTTCAAAAACATGTGTTGCTCAGTTTGGATGCATTCAATCTTTTTGAAAACAAGGTAGTACTCGATCTATGTAATAGATCATTTCACCCTTTACATGCTGCCCCGATTAACGCATGGCTAATCCTGCTATTACCATTGATAGGAAGCTTTCAGTTTCATACCAAGGATTTCCTCCAGGCAATAGTGGTGGTACAGACAGGCCAGCCAACTCTGCATATGAAGATCCACATACATATTACATGTGATGGTTCATTATGTCCATCAATCCTTGCAAACGTCGTGTAAGTAATTCCATTTGATAGTTTGATGTTTATAGCTCAATAACATTGGTTAGATTTCCATTTGCTTATGCTAGGTTGCGAGTCTGGTTTTTACGGGCTACAAAATTGGCGTACAGAATAAACTACTTTTCGTCTAGGATAGCCGTGAAAATCAAAGCAGAGATGCTAAGCTTTTGTACCCCTTTCTGCTGTAAAAACACAATCCACATGGAATTAATTATGAGATTTTCAAGTCTGTAGTTTTAATCAGCCTTATATAGATACTTAATGATTGAACTAAGTTCAATTATTGCATAACTATATTTCTATATCGTTTCTTGGATATAATTGCTCAAATATGGCTTTGTCTTATTGTTCTGCCTAAATTTATTGTCACATGCATGTTGTTTTTAATTTAAATGATTCTCTTTACCGCTTATTGGTAATTGCTTCGGATTAAAAAAGCGAGGCTGAATTTACCCTGTTTGGAATCCTTGCTGGACAAGTGATAGGAAGTCGTATTCACAAGGTGAGAGCAAATAACCGGCCAACTAAGGTCTGATAATTAATGTTTTGATTGCTGCTATCCGAGTAGAGGTTGCTAAAATATTTCCTAACAAGTACAGGTTTCTTGTGTCAGTGTAATGGATTTTCCGCAAGACACATCAATGGTTGTCGGAAGCTGATTTTCCGCATCTTCATCTCAGAAATCGTTTGTGGCTTTGGATGTGAATTAGCTTGCTGCTGAACCTAGCAGTTGTGCTCAGAAATCGTCTGCAGCTCACCTCGGCCCTTGCTCAGAAATCGTGTGCGGCTGACCCACGCCTTGGGCTCAGGAACCAACCGCATGCACCTGATTGTTCAGCTCTGGTGCTCAGAAATTACGAGCGGCATGTTAGGGTGACTTCTTTTGGGCTTATGCTTATGCATAAGCCTGCTTATGCGTTTCGGTGAGGAGAAACTGCGGTGGGTAGGAGCTCCTAGAAATTGCGTGAAGACTTCTTTTGGGCTTCTCAAGTTTTTGGATTTATGACCCTGCCAGTTACCATCACATTAGGATAGGTCATTGTGCCAAGTTTTAACGTGAAGGACTGAATCAACAAACAATTACCTCCAATTGAACTGTAAATTATAATATCTAGGATTTCTCCTCTGCCTGTATATATGTATCCGTGGGGTGTACCTGCTACAAATCTACTATGTCGAACTGTAGGTTGCCACGATGTTCCATCTGATTGCTATTCCCATTGTATAATGTAAAGGCTGTTCACCTACTATTGTTAAAAATCTACTATATCAAACTGTTGGCTGCTACCTATCTCTACCATGTTTCTATTGTTAAAAATCTACTATATCAAACAATGTTCAGAGTTAATATATGAAGTATTTGGCTACTGTTTGAGATATTAACAATTTTCTTACTTATGTGTATGGTACATGAGGATTATAGGCAAAATAAACTATGAGAAAATTAGTAAAAAAAAATGTGCTGCTACCTTTTTATACACGAGGACCACTACTATTAACACATATCAATTTGCCTGTGCAGTACCTTTTTTACATAGAGCTATAGTTCCTGCCTTAATATATTACCCATCTTATTAACATGTATAATACATGATGATTACGGGCAAAATAAGTGTGAAATAATATATGGTGCGCGGCAAGCCGCGCTTTCGAAACTAGTAATCTATAGAGGAGAAGGGGTGGCGTGCCAAGAGAAGAGATTGGATTGTACGCGGAGCCAAAGTGGCAAGATAAGCACCTGACGTGGAGTAGGCTAAGGGAACTGCGTGATGTTGTCCATCTTCCTTGGCTTGTCATGGATGATCTTAATGAAGTTATGTATCCGTTTGAGAAGGAGGGGGGTAATCCTCGACCAAAACACCTTATAGAAAATTTTAGGGGGGGCATGGAGGATTGTAACTTATCAGATTGTGGCTATATTGGAGAGAAATTTACCTGGCACCGAGGGCTGATACGAGAAAGACTAGACAGGGCCTTAGCAAATGATGATTGGAAAGCTAGATTTGGCGATGCGGTTTTGCAAAATCTTGAGTATGGACGGTCAGATCATAGACCCATCTTGATGTGTTGTGACCTGGAAGCTCAAGAAAATCGGCATGGACCAGCCATCCTTCGGTTTGAGGCAAAATGGCTGAAGCATGATAATTTTTAGCAAGTTGTTGAAGAGGCTTGGGGACGATCGAATGAGCGTGCTGCGGGATTAGCGGGCAAATTATCGCTGGTGCATGAGATGTTACATAAATGGGACAGAAGTATTTTACAGAAACCAGCAAAAAAGTTGAGAGTTGTCCAAAAAAGATTGGAGAAGGCTTCGGCCCCATTATCTGAAGAAAACGCTCACCTTCAGAAAGAATTGGCAAAAGAAATAGAGTTTCTACTTGAACAAGAGGAGATTAGTTGGGCACAACGTAGCAGGTTGAATTGGCTACAGCTTGGAGATAAAAATACGAGTTATTTCCATAATTTTGCTAGTGCTCGTCGGAAAAGGAATTTCATCAAAAAACTGAAGGATAACGAGGGTTCTTGGAAAGAAGGGTTTAATGATTTAAAACCGTTGGTGTCCCAATACTTTGCGGGACTTTTCTCTACTGAAGTTGATGAACCAGACCCGGGAATATTTTAGAAGGTAAATCCACGGGTCTCTGATCAAATGAATGCGGATTTAAATAAACCTTATACAGCTGAGGAGGTTAAAAAAGCGTTATTTTCAATCGGTGATATGAAGGCACCGGGGACCGACGGTTTACATGCAATTTTTTTCAAAAAGTGTTGGAATATTATTGGGGATGAATTGACAATGGAAGTTCTTGCGGCTATTAATGATAAAGTGATACCAGAGGGGTGGAACGACACGGTTATTGTTCTTATTCAAAAGGTTGATACTCCTGAATCCATCTCACAGTACAGGCCTATTAGCCTATGTAATGTCCTGTACAAGGTAATCTCCAAAATGTTAACCGGTCGTCTGAAGTGGGTTCTTGATGATATTATTGCACAAGTTCAAAGTGCTTTTGTCCCGGGTCGTATGATAACTGATAATATATTATTGGCGTATGAAAGTTTGCATACAATAAAGAACAAGAAGAAGGGCAAGTAGGGCTATTGTGCAGTTAAACTTGATATGCACAAAGCATATGACCGTGTTGAATGGAATTTTCTGGAAGGTATGCTCTTGAGACTTGGGTTTCACTTAAATTTTGTTAATCTTCTGATGGCTTGTGTTCGATCGGTGAAGTATAAGATCAGATTTAACGATTAAGAAACAGACGCTTTTATTCCTTCAAGGGGGCTTCGTCAAGGGGATCCACTGTCCCCGTATTTGTTCTTGATTTGTGCAGAGGGATTATCAAGTCTTTTGGCTCATAGAGAGGAGGTTCGTGGCATTGAAGGTGTTAGGGTCTGCAGGAATGCACCATCGGTTTCTCATTTACTTTTCGCCGATGATTCCCTAATTCTTATGAAGGCAGAAATGAATAATGTAACCTCATTGAGACAGGTACTTGATCAATATTGCGCAAGCTCGGGGCAGATGGTTAGTGAAGGAAAATGCAGTATTTTCTTCAGTCCAAATGTTTCGGTTGACACAAGGGCTGATATATGTACGGAACTAAATATCATGACGGAAGCTATCTCGGATAAGTACTTGGGTCTGCCATCAATGGTGGGTTTGGACAGAAGTGAGAGTTTTGTTCACTTACTTGAAAGAATAATCAAGAAACTTGAGAATTGGAATGAAAAAAAAATATCCATGGCGGGTAAGGAAATTTTACTAAAGGCAGTTATTCAGTCTATACCGGTTTTTGCTATGTCTGTTTTCCAGATTCCAAAGAAAATGTGTAAAGAAATGACAGATGCTATGTCGGGTTTCTGGTGGGGCGACTCCGATGTCCGCCGACGTATGCATTGGATGGCGTGGTGGAAATTGTGTACTGCAAAAAAAGAGGGAGGTATGGGCTTTCGTGATCTCCACTCTTTTAATTTAGCCTTGTTAGCAAAGCAATGTTGGAGACTTATTTTTCAGCCTGACTCATTATGTGCACGTGTATTGAGAGCAAAGTATTATCCACATGGCAATCTGTTGAAAGCTGGGCCGAAAAAGGGCTCTTCCTATACCTGGCAAAGTATTATTGCGGGGTTAAATACTTTTAAAAGAGGTTGTATTTGGAGAGTTGGTTCTGGAAGTTTGATAAACATATGGAGGACCCGTGGATTCCAGGAAGCCACTCCAGAATGGTTTTAACCCCAAAAGGCCAGACCCTGTTGAAATCAGATGATGAGCTGATAGATAAAAAATTCTAACTCATGGGATGTTCAACTACTTAATGATATTTTTTATCCCGTGGATGTTGCTAGAATTATGAGGATTCCTCTAAGTGAGCATGTTACTGAGGACTTTGTGGCCTGGCACTTGACAATGAATTTTTCCTTCACTGTGAGATCAGCTTATTATGCACAATGGAAACATACAGTGGATATGAAATATTCTCGGGCGAATGCTCTTGGGCAAGCGGATCAGAACCCTCTTTGGGAAATTCTCTGGAAGCTACAGGTGCCTAGTAAAATTAAAATTTTCTTATGGAAAGCATTACATGGTATTGTTCCGGGTTTTGCAATTCTTGCAGATCGCCATATTAAAACCAGCCCCCAGTGTCCGATTTGTAATAGGGGACCGGAGGACATTAGACACCTAATGTTTACTTGCAGAAGGGCGAGAGAAGTTTAGAGATCATTAGGCATTTTGGAAAATATTGAGACAGCTCTCATTGATAGATCAGGTTCGGTTGTCTTGGAAGAAATTCTCCAAAATAATTGTGTGAATACTCCTGTTCTTGGAAAAATTAAATTCAAAGAAACAATTGCGGTAGGTGCCTGGTACATCTGGTGGCAGAGAAGAGAGGCAGTGAAGGGAGAACAGATAGCAACTCCAGCACGTACAACTTTTTCTATTATGGCTCTAGCATCAAATTTCATTAGCGCGGAGGCTGGCGGAGAGCCACATGAAATGCTATGGACAAAACCCCCGGTAAACACTTATAAACTGAATATTGATGCTTCTTTTTCGGTGAATGGAACAGGTGCAGCGGGAGCAGTTCTTAGAAATTGCAAGGGCGACGCGGTTGCAGGTGCTTGTTGGCCCATGGATAACCTTTTGGATGCGGTAACAGCTGAAGCCATTGCACTTCAAAAGGGCATGTTACTTATCGAACAATTGGGGTGTGCCCCGGTTATAATTGAAACGGATTCGTTGGAAGTGTGTCAAGATTTCAATGTAGTCACAGAAGTTTGGAGTCCTTTTGCTGCTATTCTTACTGAATGCTTCTTGATATCTCAAAGAATTGGCTCGGTTTCGGTTCAACACTGTCGACGAGAAGCAAATAAGGTGGCGCACAAGTTAGCAAAGTTTGGTTTTGAGTCGAATTCTTATATTTTTTGGGATGATGATCCTCCTAGTTTTATTGTTCAGGATGTTATAAACGATATAACTCTGTTTGGTTGAGGCGGCAAGTTTCACGACACACTCTTTTCATTACCAGGGTACCGAAAGGGACGGGAAGATTTTTAATGAGGCGGCTTGCTGACCTAATATAGTGTGGTTTAAAATTCAAAAAAAAGATTGGATTGTACGCGGTGTCGGGGATGAGTATGAAACGTGTATAAGTGGGACGATGTACCAAACCAACGATGACGAACGAAACGGGCGACGGAAGGGATTATTATTAGGTAGAGATTACCGGTGATAGGGTGTGTAATTTATGTCAATTTTGGGTGCAGTTTTAATGACGGAGCGACCGACCAAGTAACCAACCAGGGAAGCCTTAACGCTTTTATTATTAGGTAAAGATTCGTGTCACAAGAGAAGAGCAATAATGATGATATACGACAATTCAAGTGTGGTGAGAGGCTGGTATGAATTCTATTTGCATTCATTTTTGTACATATATCCATCTGTGTGAGAATGCTTAGTTTGTTCGTATAAGATATATGTGACTTAATGGTTGCTTAATAGTTAGTGCTCTCTCATGTTTGTTCCAATTTATTAATAGTAAATGACATTTGTTCGCATTGTTCTATTCATAAGAAGAGTATGACATTGTGGTGGCCTCCTCTGACTGTTTCATCTGAATCGACTTGGCACATGCTCACGCATGCTATGACTGAAAACAAAACGTCAATAAGCCTCAATGATTTATTTTGCCTCAGAGTTCTAATAACAATTTTATGCCTCAGTTGATTTTACTTTGTCGCAAACATGATTATGATAGTTGTTGCTCTCTTGATTGTCTCTCGCTATATATTGCTAGTCTTCACCTGTACTTAGTATGAGCTCTACTCGTGCATCCAAATCCCAAAAAACCAAAGTCTACCAAATGTGTCCACCATATCTACCTATATATGGTATTTAACTGGCACTCCAATTAAATTGCTCATGTGCTACCTTTAAAACCTCCTAAAATTACTCCTGTTTTGTGCCCCTGTTTTAGCCCATGAGGACGTAAATAGAGAATCTTTATCTCACTTGTTGATTGGATTTCACACCTTGGAATAGTGGCTTCATTCGCTTATCCAAACGATAGAAGAGCTGGCAGCGGGGTGCCCAGCCTCAAATTAATATAAAAAAATTCTCTTCACTATGTTTGCCCCTGATTTATTAGTCAAAGCATAATTGTGTAAACAAAAGAGAAAGAGGGATGACCTTCTACACCAGTTGCGTCCTTCACCATGGGAGGCGCTCTTGTGAATCCAGTTGGCTAGTGATGTAATGTATTGTCGGTTTACCATTAATTGACATAAGCATACGCCACTCCTAAAAATGTTATCAATATGTCTGTTTAACAAAATAAAAATCTCTAGCACATGAGTGATTCATGCTTCCCTCCGCGAAGGGCCTTTCTTTTACTTTTATGTTGAGTCTCCGCCTTATTCTTTCAGCACTTTCTTGAGAGCATAATTATCATTCTTAGTGTAATGTGTTTGTCCCAAAGCACTTTTTATTGTGGTATATTGTTGATTCTTGCATCTTTGATATCTTTACTTATAGTCATCCCTTGAACTTCAGAGGTGCCCTGGCATTTATGTTTGCCCCACACTTAAGGGCAAGTGAGATACCACTTTATCAGATCTTATTATGAATACTTCAATCTTCCAAATAGTTATGCTTCATGTGGTTCATTATTAATATGTTGTTATCTCTTCATGGTTTGCATAGCTATTAAGTGACATTATCTTGCATGTATCTTATCGTGAGCATAACTAAGTAGCTAATAATATAGTGAGTATATTTACATCATATGAAACAAATGTGTTCGTAAAAGTCTTTTATCGCACTCAGTTGTCACTGAATTGCTTGAGGACAAGCAATAAGCTAAGCTTGGGGGGAGTTGATACGTCGAAAACGTATCTCCTTTTCCGAACAATTTTATTATTGTTTTTCCTCTAAACTTTTGTGTTTTGGATACAGCTGACACGGGCTAACGCTGTTTTCAGCAGAATTACCTTGGTGTTTTGTTTTTGTGCAGAAAATCAACTTTCGAGAAAATGCCCAGAAAAAGGCCCATTGGTGTTTTCATCACGGGAGCCAGAAGGGGGCCAGGAGAGGAGCCACAGGGTGGCCATACCCCCTGGCGTTGGTCCCCCTGGCCGCGCCAGCATAGGGTAGGGTGTGGCCCCCCTAGAGCCCCCCTCATACTCCCCTTTCGACTACAAATAGCCTACAACCCTAAAACCCGAGGGGGTTCGTCATATTCCATAGAAACACAACAGAGCGCCGCCGCCATCCCGAACCTCGATTCGGGGATCATAAGTTCCTGTTCTGGCTCCTTGCCGGGACGGGAAGTGGAGAAGATCGTTGCCACCGTCATCACCAGCGCCTCTCCATAGACCATCCATGTTTCCCCCATCCACGTGTGAGTAATTCCCCGTTGTAGGCTGAAGGGGATGGTAGGGATTGGATGAGTTCGACATGTAATAATGCCGTGATTGTTAGGGCATAGTGCCTAGTATCCTCTATTAGTGCTATTGACATTGTTGCAACTTGTTATGCTTAATGCTTGCCACTTTGGGCCCGAGTGCCATGATCTCAGATCTGAACATGTTATTGAATCATGATGATAATTATCGTTTCTTGATCATACATGCAAGTTGTTTACACATACGTTGTTCGGAACCCGAGGCCCCGAAGTGACAAAAATTGGGACAACCGGAGGGGATGGCTGCGATGTGAGGATCACATGTGTTCAAGGAATGTTAATGCTTTGCTCCGGTGCTTTATTAAAAGGAGCACCTTAATTACCAGTAGTTCCCTTGAGGCCCCGCTGCCATGGGATGGTAGGACAAAAGATGTTGGCAAGTTCTCATTGCGAGCACGTACGACTATTTACGGAACACGTGCCTATGATTACTTAGTGCTTGGATGCTTTATCTTACTTATCTGCAATGACCCTGACATGATCATTATTTGAATTATCTCATCCATGCAACACCCGTTCATCCATCCCTATGCCTACAGTATTTAATCCGTTGTTTACTTCAATCACCACTGCTGCTGTTTTCGTACTACTGCTGTTGTTATTTCACTCTTGTTGCTGCTATAAAACTGTTACTACTGATAAACCATTGCCGACTAGTCAACCTTCAGGTGCAAGTGAATTGACAACTCACTTGTTAAGGCTCACAAATATTCTTTGGCTCCCCTCGTGTCGAATCAATAAATTTGGGTTTTACTTCCCTCGAAGACTGTTGCGACCCTCTATACTTGTGGGTCATCACTTCTCCCCTCAGCAGGCCATACAAGATGACATTTGCCACCTAGGGATCTCCTTCAACGAATATAGCAAGGAGTTCTCTGCTTTCGGGCCTCCAAAATATGATCCAAGAATAATTCCAGCCCCCCAAGCATTAACCACAAATACTTTTCATGTTAGTGCTTTTTAGAATACTATCTTGTTCTTTTGGGTTTATCATCTCTTCTTTTCTGTGTTTACTTTAGCAAAATGTTGAGCACATCAATATGTAAATGTTCGGGAAGCTTACCGTGAAGAATAAAGAGGTGCGCACGCTCCTCCAAACCCCGGAAAATAAGGAATCCAAGATTGTGGAGCTTCGGAAGCAATTTAAGGAGAATGCATGTAAGCATGGTTTTGTTCATCCTTGTTTGCCTTTGTCCTGCGAGTTTTAAATACTTTCACGCTAAACGAATTTACTATCTTTTTAGCTTTACTTGATGAAGCAAAGCAAATTGTTGTGGATGCCGGCAACGCTCATCAACTCCGCAACGAAAAATCTGGAACTTCATAAGAAAAAAATGAAGATCCAGAAAGAGCTGGATGAGAGCCGAAAAGCCTTGGAGAACTCTGAGGCTCGACTCAAAGCTCAGAGCGAAAAAGATTTGGTTATGTGCAAATCATCTCTCAATGTTGTGAAAAAACATTCTCAGGAACTTTTGCACTCAACTTCTACCAAAGTCATGGAGATTGGATATATGCAATCATTGGGGTATATTCCCACGGCAGTAAGAATTTGGCATTTGTACTTTGTTTTCATATGACAACCATCTACACATATTAAAGGCCTGCAACCCATAAGGAAACCCCTCTTCACTACATCATATTACCAATAAAGTGTAGACAAATGTTCCTTTATTTCATCACCACACTTTAATGTATTGCAGGAAAAGAAAAAATTGGAGCCAGGATTATATGTTCACAATTCTTGGCCATAGTCCCATAGTTGACTGAATTGAGCATCCTCATCACCATGGATTTTAATTAATTCTTCCTTTCTTGCCCTTCCTAACTTCCACCTATATGGACACATATTGTACTCCCTCGGTACCTTGCCTCAAATGTTTTTAAATCCATCTTCCTATTATCTCTAAATTCATCTATAAACTTCTGAGTTAAGATGGGAGATGTGAGTGACTTGAGTCGCCACTCTTTCACACAAGGGTGCTTTCCATTATATGCTCTAACAACAAAATCACATGTTCAATTATCATGTGATGCGTTTAACATTCATGTGCACCCATCTTTACACTTGACGTCAATCATATTTCTCTCATTCCTTGTCTTATGGATTTTAACTCTATCTTGGACACTTTATAAAGTCAAAGAAAATCTCATTTATTCCACACATGATAAATCCATGCCAACCTTAAACACTGTATTATTGAATCAACTTCAGGATCAAATGCTCCAAACTTGTACTGCAATTTCTCATGCTCTTCTGGCCTCAGTTGCAAATCTATATCATCTAAAGCAGCAACATCTTCTTGTTCTTATACAAGAACTAATTCATTATTGTCATTCACTTCTATATCTATGTTGTCAATGAAAAGATCATCATCTCCTTCATTTGCTGCATAGTCACTGTCCACAAAATCACTATCATGTTCTTCATCTGTTTCTCCCTCTTATTCTGCTGCCAACTCATTATCTCCTTCACTTGTCAAATTTCTCATATTTCTTTAACTTGCAAGAGAAGGCTCAACAGCTGGACGGCCTGCACTTGCTTTGGAAGGATCAATAGCTAATTCTGACCCTCCACTTGTATTTCTGGCATTTTCTGGCCCTGCACTTGCAATTTAAGAATCAATAGTTGGACTTGCAAACAAAGGCTATAATTCTTTCCCTCCACTTGTATTCATGCCAATTTCTAGCCCTGCACTTGCAATGGAAGGATCTACAACTTCTAGCCCTTCACTTAAATTCCTGGCACTACATCTAATGGCCCTACACCTGATGGCCCTACATATGGTGTCCTTGAAGATGATGGTCCTGCACCTGGTGTACCTATGTTGCTAACTGATTCAGTTCTCAGATCCTACAGATAATTTTTATGATCAACAAACAACACTAATTTCTTGTGTGTCTCTGCTACATTTACCATTTCCACAATGTTGAAGGGTTCGTTGCAAAGAAAACAAAAAAATTCCTACGCGAGAGACAACTGGAAGGCCAAGATCTAATCTAGGAGATGAAAGGCAACAGGGATAAAAAGAGTCTTAAGGAGAACATACCCTCTAAGACACAAAGCGTTACGATATCAAATCTCGTTGTTGGCGTAGTCGTACTCACACCGATCTCAAGACCGAGAAGATGTGCACCGCAATCCGGCAATGCCTCCATGGGTCACACGTAAGGCTTGATAACGACCTCCGTTCCCTCGATCCAGCAGGGCAGCGGAAGTAGATGATCCCTCGGAACTCCAGCAACACGACGGCGTGGTGGTTGTGAAGAATCCCATGGTGAGCACTTCTCCAAACGGGAGACCATGGAATGGAGCAGCGGGTGGAGAGGAAGGGAGGTGGGACAAGTGTGTGAGGAGGAGGAGCCCTCACCCTACTTTTATAGGGGAGGGGAGGCAGCCCAAGGGTGGGGTGTAGCCAGCCATGGGGGTTCCCCCACCTCTTCCCTCTTCATGTGAGTGGAATCTCCACTCACACCCACTCATGCTCCCTTAAAACCCCACTTAGAAAATCCAAAGGTTTTTCTTTAATAAATAAGTAAAACATTTTATTTCTTTATTTTAATATATGTTAATTCCATTAACAAACATTTGCATATAGCACCTCAAATCATTTTTTAATTCTATTAACAACCATTCCATAAAAACCCCTTGAACTATTTCAATTTTCCCCGAAACGATTCCGGTGCTGTCCAAATTTTTCTTCGATATTCCGTATCCTCTCAAATGCGTCATCGAACCTTAAGTGTGTCACCCTACGGTTCGCGAATAACATAGACATGATCGAGACACCTCTCCGATCAATAATCAATAGCGGGATCTGGAGATCCGTGATTACTCCTATATATTCAACGATGAATCTCGTGATCGTGTAAACCATCAACGGCGTAACTAATTCCCTTTGTCCCGCGATATTTTACTTGTCCGGGATCCGATCATCGGTATCAACCATACCTTATTCGATCTCGTTACCGACAAGTACTCTTTTACTCGTTCCGTGATATGACATTCTGGTGACCTAGTAACATGCTTTCAAGCGGTGTCAATGTGATATCACCGAGAGGGCCCAGAGTATATCTCTCCGTCATTTTGGATGGATGATACGTCATAAACATATCCCTAATTTGTGATGCTCCATGATCATATTATGCCAATAGCTACATGTTTTCTCCCTTATTTATAGCATTTTCATACGTTTTTCGGGACTAACCTATTAACAAGATGACAAGTGCCAGTTCCCTGTTTTCTCCTGTTTTTGGTCTTAGAAAAGTTGTTCTGGAAACATTCTCGGTCGGACCCCACAAAGCACGAAGTGCCTATTTTCCCCGAAAGCATCCTGAACACCGAAGAGGAGTCGAAGACGGGCATCAGGGGGGCCACACCAAGGGTGGCGCGCCCCCTTGCCGCGCCAGCTGGTCGTGTGGGCCCCCTGGCCTCCACCTCCTTTGCCCTTTCACCTATTTATTACCCCTTATGGAAAACCCTAGGCACCTGATCAAAATCCCCGAAAAAGTTCCGCGGCCGCCGTCACCGTCAATCCTAGATCAGGGGGGTTCTGAATCTGTTTCCGGCACCCTACCGAAGAGAAAATCCTCACTGGATGCTTCTACATCACCATGCCTGCCTCCGGGGTGATGCGTGATAGTTCATCCCTGGACTACGGGTCTATAGCAGTAGCTAGATGGTTGTCTCCTTGTCATATGCCTCCATGTTTAGATCTCGTGAGATGCCTATCATGATCGAGATTGATCTTATGTAATTCTATATGATGTGTTTGCTGGGATCCGATGAATATTGACCTTATGCCAAGTTGATTATAGTCTTTATTGCATATTTTATTTGTGATCTTGCATGCTTTCCGTTGCTAGTGGTTGCTCTGGCCAAGTAGTTGCTAGTAACTCCGGGAGGGAGTATTTATGCTTGATAGTGGGTTCATGCCTCCTCATTGCCTTGCTCGAGTGACGGGAACATGAAGGGGGAGGATGTGTTGTTGCCATTAGGGAGAAAACAACGGTGTGAGTGCCCGCGTGCACAAGCATTGCTTACATTACACACATTGTTTAATGCAGTTATTTGTTGCTTGCAAATTAATACCTAAGGGGGTTCAAATGATAACCTGAGGGTGGATTATTAGTCATAGATGCAGAGGGATTTCGGTCTATGTATTTTGTTGTAATGCCCGCACCAATTATCATAGTAGTCATCATGTTATATTGTGCACTATGGTGCAACCTCTATTTGTCAATTGCCCAGCTGTAATTTGTTCACCAAGCATGTTATTTTTATGGAGAGACACCACTAGTGGACCTATGAAACCCGGTCCATTTTCCACACTGTTAAACAAACCACAAAAATTTTCCTGCTCTCTTTACTTACTGCAAGCCTACACTATTTTCCACACTGTACGTCTAATCTTTGTATTCAGCCAGACCGGTGAGATTGACAACCTCACTGTACCGTTGGGGCAAAGTATTTTGGTTGTGTTGTGTGCAGGTTCCACGTTGTTGCTGACACCGGTGAAGCGCCAACACCACCGTCAGTGGCATCAACCTTCCGAAGGTCCTCTTTCTCCTATTGTATTGATAACCCTGGTTCTTAACTAAGGGGAAAACTCCTACCGATGTGCTCATCACACCCTCCTCTTGGGGTTCACAACAAAGCACATCAATGGAAAAATCCCACTCTTGATCCATGAGCCTCAATTAACACTTTCCGAATACCTAACGCCACCTTTATAGTCACCCTGTTACAGTGTGACGTTTGATGTCATCAAAGTACTCTTTCGGTATTAGTGATTGACATGATCTCATGGTTGTAACAGCCCAAGTGTGAAAACCTACCATTTAGAATGTTTGTTTCATGTTTATTAAGGTATTGCATCATGTCATCATATTGTTTCCATGTTGTTTGCATTTGTTTCTTAATTGTTGCATTTGTTTATTTTGTTTTGCATCTGTTATTCTTTGTTTTCATAATGAAAATCAAACAATTTCAACTGCTTTGTTTTCATACTTGTTCTGTTACAACTTTTGTAATAAAAATAACAAGTGAAAACAACCAAATTGTTCCATTTTATTTCATGTTGATCACTCCTTGATTTGTTGGTTTTAATCAAACAATTAATTCAATCAATTAATTAAATCACCTTCAATTCAAATCAAATCTTCAAAGCATCAATCAACTTGAGTTTATAACAAATCTCCAAGCCAATCAACTAATTTAATCACTTTAATCAATAGGGTTCCCCTATTAAAATCCTTGTTTTCAATATTAATCTATTAATTTCTAAATTGCTCAAATTCAAACCAAAACATTCAAAACAGAACCCAATTTGAAATTATAAAAATAATAACCAAAACATTTTATACTCTTGTTTCCAATTAAAACTTTTGGGTCACCTTATTAAAGTGTTGGTTTTATTAATCATTTCAAATCTTCAAAAATCATCTAAATTGATTTATTTTTCCAAACAGCAGGTAACAATTTGAAATTTCAAAAAAAAACTAACTTGCCAACTGATAGTTTTGAGCTGACAAGTCCCCATGTTTTTTCTCAAAAATTTTAAAGCCTAAAACCCTAACATTTTCTTCCATTTCCTCTTTGCTACAAAAAAAAACAGAAAAGAAAAATAAATAAAAGGAAGCGCGCAGCAGCTAACCTATCTAATCCCAGCCCAGCCCACCTAGCCTCTAAAGCGCGCGCGGCCCAGCCTTTCCCCACTTACCGGTTCAGACAGCCGCCCCTGTCGTCTTCGACGCGTACGGCCGCCCATCCAGACGCGCCACGGCGGCAGCGCGCGATCACGACGGCCAGGAGCCACCACAGGCGCCTATAAGGACCCCCTAGCCCCGCAGCAACCCTAGACCTAGCCTGCTCTCTCTCTTCCCCCCGAGATCCGCCGTCGTCTGCTCTCTGCCAACGCCCTGTCCCCTCTCTGAACCTCGCCGGAGGCGCCGCGTCTGAATCTCCGTGGCTCCCCGCCGCCTCTCACCACCACCACCCTCCTAGCCACCGGGAATTGAAGCCCCACTCCTTCTTCTCTCGTTTGCACACCAGCACCAGCCCGGAGGCGCACGGAGCATGCGCCGCCGTCCTCGACCCCTCCGCTGCAACCTCGCCGTCGACTGCAACCGAGTACGCCGCCGCAGTTGCCGTGCTCCTTCCCTCTCGCTGGCGGCGTGGATCGAACCGCCACCGGTCCCTCTTCGTCACCCACACCTTCATCGAGCTCGAGGGGGCCCGTAGCGGCGCCGCCGTCCACGCCGTCGTCACCGGCAGCTGCACTGCCCGAGCTGCTTCACCTCCGTTTCTTCACGGTGAGCACACGGTCATTTCCCCTCTTCCTCTCTATCTGATTCGCCTAGCAAACGCGCACGCGCACGCATCCATCACCTCTGCACCACCGCAGCAACCACGAGCTCGTCGCCACGGTGATCGCCGCCGGGAGCTAGTTCTGTCAGGGTTCAGTGTTGGTTTTCGTCAGAAAAGTTTCAGTTAAGCGAACCTCAAAGACAACCTCGCTGCGTGTTGTTAAGTGACAACGAACGCGATCCAGCCCAATGGTTCAGACTAGCGCAGCGCAGCGCAGCGACCCGGGGTCGATTCCCCGCGGGCGCAAATCTTTTTCTCGGTTTTCTTCCGCGCGCGCAGGCCCCACCCGTCAGCGAGCATGGCTGCCACGCGTGCGCGCTCGCGCCACGCTGGTGTCACGACCCCGGACCCAGAGATATACATACTGTTATGTGCTCCTAGCCATGGACTCACAAGGGCTTCAGGGTTACCAGCCCCGGCCGCAACAAACAACGGCAGGCAGACTGGATTCATCGGCACGTAGTCCGGATCCCCGGTCTACTACTCCATGTATCCATGCGAGTCATAACCAACTATGCATATCAAAGCGTCCACGAATCGAATGAAACTGAAGGAAACGGGACCAAAGCTATACAGAGATGCTATGTGTCCAGAAAGTGCAACAACAATCGAGGGTTACTGGGGTTACCTCGCCCCAGGCCGATCAAATCGACAGGCAGGCTCGGACATGGATCATCGGCTCCACAACCCCTCGACTGCGACAACTATGCAGGCATAGCCAAAACTGTATAACAATGAGCTCGAAACCAACAACCGATCAAAGCAGTACTCTAAACATGAAGTTGTATTAAACAGGTGTTACTAGAGTATAGCTTACAGGCAGAGGTCACACGACCCAACAGTACATCAGACAACGAAAGGCAATTATGTTGCTAAACAACAAGAACCAAAAAGGCCTAAGAGGTCGCAACATAAGGCGACGTCCCAGCCCATAGATTCCAGGCTGCTACCTGGGAACCCCGAACTACTCGTCGATGTCCACGTTGACTCATCACCGATGTGAGATCTTCACCTGAACCAAATTAAGCAAACCTCAGTACGGGATGTACTCAACAAGACTTAATTAACCTATTATATATCTGCTAGCTTTATAAAGGGGTTTTATGAAGGCTGATTTGCGTAAAGCAATGTTTGTTTTGCAAGTTGAGGGAGGAATAGCACGTATTGTAGAGGGTTTTCAAAACAAATGAGAAAGGACTCAACTCTTGTAGATCATCATCTTTTTATCCTCCAACATCATTCCCAGCACCTCACATGCTACAAGGATCACCCCTCCCGGCATCTCCGGGGAGGCACCCTTCATCTACTGTCTCCATGCATTGTCAACATCTTTTACGTCACGTTCAAGTTATCTATGACCTCGTGGCTTTCACCAAGTCGTCCTTAACCGTGGACACGGCTTTCCAAAAGATTTATCCCTGCAGGGTGGTACACTTTACCCACACGTACCATCCGACTCTTAACGCCACATGTACGCTCGTCCATGGAGCGCGGCAGAGGGTGGTTGGCCACGACCTTTACCTTGTCGAGCCCTATCCATGAGTCAACCCAAACAGGGCCACCCCGTCAACAGGGAGTTGGCCACCTCCTGACGGCACCTGTTCTGTGAGTCGGGAACAAGATTCGTGAAGGCGTGTACGCCCATCACTTGTCCCGGTCACGCCCTAAACACCTCCAAAAGTTTTTTGACTCACACGCAGATGGAAAACCCAAACTACGTGACTCACGGATAGAACCAAACAAGTTAGTTAGTCGAGCGCGGTCTGTTAGGCCCCGCGTGTGGTTGCACGCTCAGTCTTGGTTTCCACGGCGAGACCTTACCCCTAGGGTTGGCAAGTACAGGACCAAGAACCACTTCCCAAGTGGCCTCCCGTCCTCGCCTTAGCCAAGTTAACCACACAGTGCTCATCTCACCACGTCATCATATCATACTAAGTTATCGTAGCTCTGATTCATCAACCGGATGGAGCAGAGGTAACAAACATGTAAAGCTAAGCGAAGCAGATATGAGGCTCTGGCGATGCGCACAAGCAAATCTATGGCGGCTAGGAGCAGTGGATCAGGAAATTGAGACAATGCAGTATATAGGTGAACTATGTCTACTAGCATCAAATAGTTTG
This sequence comes from Alopecurus myosuroides, assembly GCA_028641055.1. Lineage (NCBI taxonomy): Eukaryota > Viridiplantae > Streptophyta > Magnoliopsida > Poales > Poaceae > Alopecurus > Alopecurus myosuroides. Next base: position 119,456,380 of record CM054061.1, read on the forward strand.
GAATCGAATGCAAAGTACGAGATCAAATGTTGTTCGAAAGCATATATGAGCAGATAAGAGGTTATGCTTGCCTTGGTTATAAGAAAACCAGGTAAAGATCTTCTGGAATAAGTGCTTGACTTGTCGGTTAAGATCAAGTATTCTCCATGGATTCGTTGGCCTTCACTTCGGAGTCACGTTCTACCGAGAGAGAAATAACACCGAAAGAGAAATAACAATCAACACATGGCATCGATGCAATGCGCAATATGTATGCATGAGCAAGTTAATGCACTGAAATAAAGTCCTAAACATGTTTGATGGGTTGCTAGGGTTCATATGTCAGTTAAGAAGTTTTACTGAAATTTGCCCGAAATAGTCCCCGGAGGGGGTTTCGGGCGATTATGAACATGAGTACCATTTTAGTTGCTCAAATGGGTTTGAAAACATCATGAACATGTTGCATTTATCATTTTGAGCATTTTGACATATAACTTTTCATATTCTAATTTTAGTGAATAAAAACTTATTTTCTCTATTTTTAATTGATTAAACAGCATTAAAATAATACTTATTTTTGGACTTCCTCAAACATGAATGAAAATGGCATTTTTGGGTAGATTACATTTTTCTGATCAAAACCATATTTTTATTTTATTTTTCTGATAAACAGAATAGAAGTTATTCATTATTCAAATTAATTATTTTTCTGTAATTATAGAAGAGGTGGGGCCCACGTGTCAGAACCGTTTTCATTTAAAAGAAATAAACAGAAACAGGGCCAGTGACGCGTGCATGACGTCGTGATGACGTCATCCATGCCCGAAATCTCACAGAACCGATGCAATCCGTCGATTCATCGCGGGGTTTTGGAATCGGATTGCTCCACGAGGCGGAGGGGATCGAGCGGGTTCTGGGGGTGGCCACGGCTGGCCGGTTGGTCGCTGGAGCTCGCGCCGGCGAGCTCGGGCGCGGCGGCGGACACGGGTGCACGGCGGCCGGGAGTTACAGAGGGGGAGGGGGTGAACCGAGGCCATCGGGAGGCTCACCGTGGCGAGTGGAGCACGATGGCGTTGACGGTGAGGTGAGGGAACGCCGGAGTAGTCGCCGGCGTGGAGAATTGCGCGGCGGCCGGACTCGGGAACGACTCGTCGATCCGCGCCGTCCTTGGCTTCCGAGCTCGTGTGGCTTGACGGGAACGTAGAGGAGCACCGGGCGCATCTCCTGGTTTCTTCCAATCGGCCGGAACTTGCCGGAAACGGCGGCAAGGGGCGGCGGCCGGCAAGGTTAGCTCCGGTTAGGGTTTTCTCTTTCGGGAGGGATACAGAGACAGAGAGCGAGAGGGAGGGGGCTTCTGCGGGGATTGGGGTGATCGAGACGGCTCCCGAGCGTCGTCATCTCTTCCCCTGTCGCGCTGGAAGCAGGAGGTGGCGCTCGGCGACCTGCTCATCCTTCTGGCCGGATTTGGAGAAGAAGGAAAAAGAAAAAGAAAACACGGAAACCCCCTGGAACTTTTGGAAATTGCAAAAGAGTCCTTTTCTCTTTAAAAACAGAACAGAAAACAGAATTTTAGGGACCTTTTTGGAAACAGAAAAATTGGCAAAAATACATTTTGAAAACCTTATGAAATTTGCAAGCTCACCATGTATTTGCTTTCCAAAATTGAAATTATTTTTAGAACAAAATTTGGGTGATCACTTTAAGTGATTTTTGGTCATTTCATTTGTTATTTCAAATGCAAAATTTTAACCAATGTTTTTATGCATGTATGAGATGACACAACACCACACACCCTTTTGTAGCAAAAATTGGGATGTTACAAATCTACCCCCCTTACAAGAATCTCGTCCCGAGATTCCCGAAGGAGAAGAAAGAAGGAACACCGGTTTGAATGATCTTCTCGAACATTACGGTTCTCTTCTGAAGAGGTTGATCCGTAGCATCTTGAAGTATTGAACGGATACATCTAGGTAAGAGGGAAACTCTTAGGAAATGATCTTCACGAAGATCGAGTATCTCATGGCTAACTCAGGACAAGAATGTTCGTAAAGAACTTTTGAGTTAACAGGCATGAAACACATCAAGATAACGGAGGGAATAAAAGATGGTTTCAAGTTTGTGGACGATGGTTCTTGAAAGGATTTAGAATATGAGCTTTGCACAAGACTTTAAATCCTTTTGGAAAAGATAGGTTGAACAACTTATAACATCGAGGTTTCTTCAAAAAGAATACCAAGGTGGATAGTTTGGTCTTGGATACCACAAAGTAATATCCGTAGACGAGAAAAACAAAACACGAGGAACCACTGGAATCATGCATCGGAGGAAAGTGGATACAGGATCATGTTCACTCTTCGGAGTGGACACGGAAGATAACGGAACTTTCAACCATTCCATAACAGTTTTCTTGGAATCCTTGTCAAAGATCGGGATGTTACTTCACAATAGAAGATGAGTAACCGAAAGATGTAGAAACACCGTAACAAAGGAGGAATTCTTGATCACACCATAAGGATGGTTAACCAACGAGGGATTGAAACACCGGAAGAAAATAGGGAATCTTTTTCCTATGGTGGATTTGACGTAGCAATACGTTTACCACATGATTAAGATCCCATGGCTGAAGTAACTGACAAATTCACACAATGTGTGAGATGAACATAACTTCAAGTACCAACAACTTGAGAAGGGAATTAATGAATGGCAGTTACAGAACACCACGAGATGTTTCCATGACAACTTGTTTCTACTGAAAGAAAGGTTTGGAGGGCTGACAGAGAGACGTTGGAGGAAACAACTTCCAGGTTTTCCTTGATGTTTTAGATACCGACATCAGACTCTTTAACAAGCCTTCAATAGGTCATCAAGTGGAGGTGAACCTTTGGTTTGGAAGAACAAGGAGGAAACTTGTTAGAATAAGCCAGACAGGAATTCTCACGGAGAGTGGTTGTTCTTACGGATTCAAAGAGATATGACATTAGGCCTTACGGCTAATTGTGTCAACCACAACATCAACCATGCCGTATTTTCAAATGGACCTAGTTCAACACCCTTGAGAAAACACCAACCATCGTTGCTGCTTGAGATTCAGCTCTGGTTAGTGGGTTGAATAACTCAGACTCTATATGTTTGTTAATAGGTTGCACCGGTTATCAACGGGACACATTTACTAGATTCTCAAGACATGGACTATGATGCCAAGCTCAAGAAGATGAGCGAGATTGCAGAACTCATGTATTAGCAACTTGCGAAAGACGGTTGCACCTACATGAATTACTTGCAACAAAACACATCAGAGTCCTTGGTTGGGAGATGATAACAAAGATCACCAAGATCTTGGACTTCTTCTCTCAAGGAAAATCAGTCAGTGGCTTAGCGTGGATGCAAACTTCTTTAAATGAATGGAGGTAAAAACAAACCATCTCAAGAGTAGTCCACAAATGCATAACCGACTTGGGATTATTCCCGAAGGAACAAGAAAAATTTACTCGTATCCACGGCGACAACTTTCACCAAAAGCACATGAACCGGAGTAAGCTACTTCGAACATCCAGAACACAACTTCGTGATGAAACAAAGATGGTTCTCGAAAGTTTACAACATTATTGCCATTTGTTCAGCATGAACCTCTTGCAACTTGGAGAAAATAGGAATGTCATCGATGGGCTCGAAAACACACTTATCAAAACACTCCAAGAAGAGGGATTCATATGATATATGAACGAGGCAAAACATTGGTTAGACCAGAGGACATGAAGGTGTACTCGGGCAAAACACCATGAGTGAAAACACCGTCAAGATAGTCCTTAGAGCTGGACTTGATCTGTTGATAGCCCAAATCAAATCAAGGGTAGAGTGATAGCATGTCCACTACGGAGATACTATCCTGCTTCAACATGAGGAGAACTAGACATCCCTTAACAGAGGATCAAGTTAGGTAGAGCTTTTGCCTTTCAACTCTCCAAGTTGTTGGTTAAGCTCAACCTACTTGTCCAGGGTATCCAACATAGCTTTCTTGGAGAAAGGAGGGGTTCGAACTACCCCTCGTTTAGACATCACGGTCAGGTAACAAACCTGGTGATACTTCTAGAAAGACAACCAGAATATCACAACCCACCGGTATGTCTTGGAAATCGAAAGGAGGCATGCTTTTCAAAGCAACCGATAAGATCTTGAGAGCTTTGGTATGAACCTAACTCTCTGATCAACAATGTGCACCGGAATGAACGGATTTGGTAACATGGTTAACTTCAAATAGAGACCGGGTGACCAATAGTGCAAAGAAGGATACAGATGGTCCTTAGATTTTCCAAAGCAATAGAAATTGCTAGGAATACCTGATATACACATCAATGCACATACCCAACATTCTTGAGAGTTCAAGACTTGAAGAAAGGGGAGTGAAGATGTGTACGAGCATCACTTCATCAACAAGGCCATGAAATTCATCACAGCCTCTGGATATACAAGAGTGTGATACTCGAAGGTGGAACAGAACAGAAGTTGATGAAACTTCTTTATTCTGCGGAATACAAAACTTTGACCTGTTCCTAGGGATGAACGAGGTTCTGGAGTTTGTTTCTCCTTACATTTCAGGGTGGAATGTTCTGACAGAAAACAAGAGCAATGCATTGGAAGACTCCAACACAGCTAAGCAACTTGGTTTCCAAACAACGGACGGGGTTCGGAAAGCAACTAAAGAGTAGGAACGTGCTCTGGAAAATCCCGAGATCACGTTGGATGCACGGGGTAATACTCATGTGTAGAACCCATGCAAAAGAGAGAGGTATAGCAGAATCAATAACAAAGATAGGGGGATCATAAGAACATTCTTGCTATGATCCCTTTTTGGTTCCAAAGGAAAGCCTACGGCTATGAGAGTTGGAATTTCCTAACCACCCCGAGGTAAAACAAATTCCTCAGGATTCAAAGAAACATAACTTGAGTTAAAGGTCAGCATCCTGTACTGATATAGTGAGCATCACATGGTTATGAAACCACATGACTCAACTCACCACAATTCAGCACATTCCGGGACCTTCGGTTCAAGTCCAAGATTAAAAACCAAAACAAAGGAGTAACTACTCTCTTAGTTTCTTGAGGAACACTAGGAAGAACAATCACGGAGTATCTTTCAAAAGACAAGCATAGCTCCGGAAGAACTTGAGCAGAAGATAACAGATACATTCGAGATGAAACGGAAATCTCGAGGTTCAGGATTTGAAACCTTAGAACAGGAGTATGTGGAACCCACACAACTTTGAGAGATTACGATGGAAAGGAAATCTCCCCGTTAAAAAGGTAACGGATATGGAACACGCACGACTCTAGAAACTGAACACTAGGTCAACTTGGGTAAAAACGTCCTTGCCAGAGAAGGCACCTAGGTTTTGAATGACTAAAAACTTTTCGAATCCAAAACAGGTAAGATGACCCAGAGTTTAGAGCGATACCAGATAAGGAGTAAAAAGAATCCTAAGAAGGTTTTTCACAACTCATTTGAGGTTTCAAAGTAGTTTTCACAATCACTAGACTCAACATCGACCAAGCAGTAAGATTTTCCTACAGGCAGTCCTGCTCTGATACCATGACTTGTCACGACCCCGGACCCAGAGATATACATACTGTTATGTGCTCCTAGCCATGGACTCACAAGGGCTTCAGGGTTACCAGCCTCGGCCGCAACAAACAACGGCAGGCAGACTGGATTCATCGGCACGTAGTCCGGATCCCCAGTCTACTACTCCATGTATCCATGCTAGTCATAACCAACTATGCATATCAAAGCGTCCACGAATCGAATGAAACTGAAGGAAACGGGACCAAAGCTATACAGAGATGCTATGTGTCCAGAAAGTGCAACAACAATCGAGGGTTACTGGGGTTACCTCGCCCCAGGCCGATCAAATCGACAGGCGGGCTCGGACATGGATCATCGGCTCCACAACCCCTCGACTGCGACAACTATGCAGGCATAGCCAAAACTGTATAACAATGAGCTCGAAACCAACAACCGATCAAAGCAGTACTCTAAACATGAAGTTGTATTAAACAGGTGTTACTAGAGTATAGCTTACAAGCAGAGGTCACACGACCCAACAGTACATCAGACAACGAAAGGCAATTATGTTGCTAAACAACAAGAACCAAAAAGGCCTAAGAGGCCGCAACATAAGGCGACGTCCCAGCCCATAGATTCCAGGCTGCTACCTGGGAACCCCGAACTACTCGTCGATGTCCACGTTGACTCATCACCGATATGAGATCTTCACCTGAACCAAATTAAGCAAACCTGAGTACGGGATGTACTCAACAAGACTTAATTAACCTATTATATATCTGCTAGCTTTATAAAGGGGTTTTATGAAGGCTGATTTGCGTAAAGCAATGTTTGTTTTGCAAGTTGAGGGAGGAATAGCACGTATTGTAGAGGGTTTTCAAAACAAATGAGAAAGGACTCAACTCTTGTAGATCATCATCTTTTTATCCTTCAACATCATTCCCAGCACCTCACATGCTACAAGGATCACCCCTCCCGGCATCTCCGGGGAGGCACCCTTCATCTACTGCCTCCATGCATTGTCAACATCTTTTACGTCACGTTCAAGTTATCTATGACCTCGTGGCTTTCACCAAGTCGTCCTTAACCGTGGACACGGCTTTCCGAAAGATTTATCCCTGCAGGGTGGTACACTTTACCCACACGTACCATCCGACTCTTAACGCCACATGTACGCTCGTCCATGGAGCGCGGCAGAGGGTGGTTGGCCACGACCTTTACCTTGTCGAGCCCTATCCATGAGTCAACCCAAACAGGGCCACCCCGTCAACAGGGAGTTGGCCACCTCCTGACGGCACCTGTTCTGTGAGTCGGGAACAAGATCCGTGTACGTCCATCACTTGTCCCGGTCACGCCCTAAACACCTCCAAAAGGTTTTTGACTCACACGCAGATGGAAAACCCAAACTACGTGACTCACGGATAGAACCAAACAAGTTAGTTAGTCGAGCGCGGTCTGTTAGGCCCCGCGTGTGGTTGCACGCTCAGTCTTGGTTTCCACGGCGAGACCTTACCCCTAGGGTTGGCAAGTACAGGACCAAGAACCACTTCCCAAGTGGCCTCCCGTCCTCGCCTTAGCCAAGTTAACCACACAGTGCTCATCTCACCACGTCATCATATCATACTAAGTTATCGTAGCTCTGATTCATCAACCGGATGGAGCAGAGGTAACAAACATGTAAAGCTAAGCGAAGCAGATATGAGGCTCTGGCGATGCGCACAAGCAAATCAATGGCGGCTAGGAGCAGTGGATCAGGAAATTGAGGCAATGCAGTATATAGGTGAACTATGTCTACTAGCATCAAATAGTTTGGAATCGAATGCAAAGTACGAGATCAAATGTTGTTCGAAAGCATATATGAGCAGATAAGAGGTTATGCTTGCCTTGGTTATAAGAAAACCAGGTAAAGATCTTCTGGAATAAGTGCTTGACTTGTCGGTTAAGATCAAGTATTCGCCATGGATTCGTTGGCCTTCACTTCGGAGTCACGTTCTACCGAGAGAGAAATAACACCGAAAGAGAAATAACAATCAACACATGGCATCGATGCAATGCGCAATATGTATGCATGAGCAAGTTAATGCACTGAAATAAAGTCCTAAACATGTTTGATGGGTTGCTAGGGTTCGTATGTCAGTTAAGAAGTTTTACTGAAATTTGCCCGAAATAGTCCCCGGAGGGGGTTTCGGGCGATTATGAACATGAGTACCATTTTAGTTGCTCAAATGGGTTTGAAAACATCATGAACATGTTGCATTTATCATTTTGAGCATTTTTACATATAACTTTTCATATTCTAATTTTAGTGAATAAAAACTTATTTTCTCTATTTTTAATTGATTAAACAGCATTAAATAATACTTATTTTTGGACTTCCTCAAACATGAATTAAAATGGCATTTTTGGGTAGATTACATTTTTCTGATCAAAACCATATTTTTATTTTATTTTTCTGATAAACAGAATAGAAGTTATTCATTATTCAAATTAATTATTTTTCTGTAATTATAGAAGAGGTGGGGCCCACGTGTCAGAACCGTTTTCATTTAAAAGAAATAAACAGAAACAGGGCCAGTGACACGTGCATGACGTCGTGATGACGTCATCCATGCCCGAAATCTCACAGAACCGATGCAATCCGTCGATTCATCGCGGGGTTTTGGAATCGGATTGCTCCACGAGGCGGAGGGGATCGAGCGGGTTCTGGGGGTGGCCACGGCTGGCCGGTTGGTCGCTGGAGCTCGCGCCGGCGAGCTCGGGCGCGGCGGCGGACACGGGTGCACGGCGGCCGGGAGTTACAGAGGGGGAGGGGTGAACCGAGGCCATCGGGAGGCTCACCGTGGCGAGTGGAGCACGATGGCGTTGACGGTGAGGTGAGGGAACGCCGGAGTAGTCGCCGGCGTGGAGAATTGCGCGGCGGCCGGACTCGGGAACGACTCGTCGATCCGCGCCGTCCTTGGCTTCCGAGCTCGTGTGGCTTGACGGGAACGTAGAGGAGCACCGGGCGCATCTCCTGGTTTCTTCCAATCGGCCGGAACTTGCCGGAAACGGCGGCAAGGGGCGGCGGCCGGCGAGGTTAGCTCCGGTTAGGGTTTTCTCTTTCGGGAGGGATACAGAGACAGAGAGCGAGAGGGAGGGGGCTTCTGCGGGGATTGGGGTGATCGGGACGGCTCCCGAGCGTCGTCATCTCTTCCCCTGTCGCGCTGGAAGCAGGAGGTGGCGCTCGGCGACCTGCTCATCCTTCTGGCCGGATTTGGAGAAGAAGGAAAAAGAAAAAGAAAACACGGAAACCCCCTGGAACTTTTGGAAATTGCAAAAGAGTCCTTTTCTCTTTAAAAACAGAACAGAAAACAGAATTTTAGGGACCTTTTTGGAAACAGAAAAATTGGCAAAAATACATTTTGAAAACCTTATGAAATTTGCAAGCTCACCATGTATTTGCTTTCCAAAATTGAAATTATTTTTAGAACAAAATTTGGGTGATCACTTTAAGTGATTTTTGGTCATTTCATTTGTTATTTCAAATGCAAAATTTTAACCAATGTTTTTATGCATGTATGAGATGACACAACACCACACACCCTTTTGTAGCAAAAATTGGGATGTTACAGCTGGCCACAAGGCCCACTGGGCAGTGACTGGGGGTTAACCCCAGTGCGGTAACAGAAGAATTAAAACGTATCTGTTTTATTTCTATTTTCTTTTAAATGACAGAATAACACACTAAAACAAAAACTTGTATATCTTTTAATCTATAAACCCAATAAATAAAAGTTGTATATGTTTTCTGTTCAAAATTTAATAATCTTTCCAAATAACCTATTTGTGTTCTGTTTTGGAATTCCCAAATGCATTTAAAATTCAAATTTGAATAATTCAAATGCAATTTCTTAAATTCCATAACTAATTCATTATTAATCCAATAAATGCAAATAAAATATGATTTACATACCATTTTAAATAACCTATTCAAATATAATTTTTGTTTCCTGTTTTGAATAATTAAAATTGCCTAAATAATTTAATACTTGTTTAATCCAATTAAAATTGATAAAATCATAACTTGCTTAATATAAAATATTTCTGAACATGCAAATTATGTTTTCAAACCACCAAAGTGTGAACTTTGCAAATGTGAATTTGAATTTATGTTTTGACTAAATAAAATTCAATTAATATTCAAACTTGTTTTAAATTCAATTAAAACTTGTTTAATATTGTTTAATTCATAATAAATTCATCCTAATTCAAATTTCCATATTTGAAACATGTAATCCAACTAAAATTTGATGTTCTTCTCAAATATAAATTTTGTTAATTGTTTTGCACACTTTAAATTGATGAAAACAACAATTACTTGTGTGACATGTTTTAAGTAACCAAACTTTCCAAACTTAATCAATGATTTCCAAAACTTGGTCCAATCCTTTTTCACTTGCAACTATCATTGTTATTTGTTGTTATTTTGTTGTTATCATCATGCATGCATCATGCTAACAACTCTCACATAATAATTAATTGTAAATCATTTGTTTCCACTTATTTCAATGGATCTTTTCCATATGCAATCCAATTGCATATGGGTCCAATTAAATTGTGTTATCTTGTCAAGTAGTTTATTCTGATGCAGCCATTAACTTGACATGCATCATCCCATGATTGTGCACTATGCCATGATATTGATTGTCTACCTTTTCTGCATTGTCTGTTTGCTTCTTCTCGGATAAACGACGACGTTGAGACCGACGATACTTACGACACCCCTTCTAAGGAGTTAGCTCAGTACCAGGCTACTGGGTTTCGCAGGCAAGTTATCACTCACATGAACCACTGTGTTCCTTTCAACCTTGGTTACCGATATTTTCCGTTGTTCTTTTCTGCTAGCCTTAGTAGTAATGGTTTCTGTTACGAACCCATCACATGAATCCCTTAACCTTGATATTGCCTCACCTCCCCTCCTATCACCCCTTTGGTTGAGCCAGTGTCTTACTAGCATGCTTAGGTTGTTTTGCTCGAGTCTGTTACCCGTTACTTTCTGTTACTACTTCATTATGTTCTGGGGGCTCGATGTTTAATCAATCAATCATGCTAATGTTACTATTAATAATAAATTTGATGATAAGGCACCGGCAGGAGGCCCTGTGTGGTTTTGAGGCCTGCTAGTGTCGACCCTAATAGGAAAAGGGTCTTGTCTACTGATCCATGATGAGCGCACTAACCGCATGTGGGAAGCGAGTATGGGCGCCCCCTCAACTTGACCTGATTCGCATCTCGTCCAAATCGCCTCATTTAGTTCGTGGTTTCCATTTGCCGCATGCATGTTTTTGCGAGCCCAGGCCAGGGTGGAACTTTCGTAGTCGGCATATAGGGGGACGCGTTCTTAGAGTGCTATGAGGGTCCATTTTCTTCTGGGCTCGATTAGCCGTGCGCCCAAGGTGCTTTGGGCTTGATGCGAAGAATGGTTGGTTGTGTAGAGTACCCCGCTTGGTGGGAGGCATCCCATCTGGCGGGTTATTCTTGCGTGTACGGCCAAATTGGTGCAACCCTGCAGGGATAATCTTCTCGAGAAGCCGTGTTTTCCGCGGTTATGGATTACTTGGTGAAAGTACTGGCTAACAAGTACTCAGGACAACTTAAACATAAAGATCAAACATGTTACACCCAATGATTAATAACTTGACTAGTAATAGGTTGATGAGACAATAACTTGATTCACCTTTAATACAACTGTGTGAGTTATCCTCGGATTGCTTCTTTGGATAAGGGGCGAGATCCAGGATGGGTTTGTTTGAAGTTATCTTTCAGTTGGTTACAATCCTCGATCTTATCTCCTTTCTGTTAGCCGGCAGTTGTAGTATGTTTCTGTAGTTGGTTAGCGCAGCCAGTTGCAGCATCTTTCATACCCCTTTTCTTCCGTTGAACCCAAGGCATCTGTGATTGGTGTTGACGGGTTACACTTTGGTGAACTGTGAGTCTTGCTTGCCAGTACGTTTATGTACTGACCCCTTTGGGGCTGTGGTTTCCGCAGACCTACGTTTCCGAGGATCTACATGGTGGCAACTACGTGGAGTATGACGAGACTGCTGACGAGTAGATAGCGGACCCGGGCAGGATCCGAGACTTCGTGGATGGGCTCCGTCTGTTCGTTTCCGGCCTCTTAGGCCTATTTGGTTATTGTCTGTACTCAGACATGTTGAATGCTTCCGCTGTGATGTACTGATGTATTGTTGGGACATGTGTCCTCTGAATGAGTGTATCTGCTATTCTCTGCCTTAGTGAAGGCTATTTGCAACTTTATTTCAATCTTTTTGTGTCTTAGAGATATGTTGTGATTATCATTCGTTTAACGCTGTTGACGTACCATGTGTGATTGGTATGAAGTACGTCGACAGTAGTGCCTTTGATCTCTAGTGGATAGTTTACATCGACGATGGAATAGCAGGGCTTGTGTTGTCGCGCATAAGCGCAGGCCTACCAGGAAGCTGGGACGTGGGAGCAGTTATGCCCCATAATCCAAGCATCTGCTATCCAGTTCGGCCCGATGAGTATCCCCTAGAAGTCAGGGTACGACAAATGGTATCAGAGCCTGTCTGCCTGTAGGATCCCTTTTTACTTGTCGCAGTTGAGTCTAGAAACTATTTTGTAGCTATATAGGAAAAATGAAACGTGAGAGTAGGAATTCTGTTCTTTTTCTTCTTTCCCCACCCTCCCTCCCTTTTCTGGTAAGGAAGTGCAACGTTGATTTCTCCCTTCTCATCTAAACTTTCAAGTTAGGATTTCACGTGTTTTGGGTTCTCCGTAGTACCTCAGGAGTTTTGTGCTCGTTTTCCCCGGTGTTGCTTCGTTATCCTGTTCTTCTAAAGAACATTTCGTCCGTTGAAATGTTATTGTTCCTTCCACTTCAATTCTTCTACCGGCGTCTAATCAAAGTTTTTCCCCGTTCATCTACTAAACTCTATTCCAGCTAAAGTGTTGTTTCATACCGGAGCATCACATTCTTTTGTGTCAAAGATCTTTTCCACAACATACAACCTAATTCTGGTTCCACTAAGCAATCAAATCTCTGTTCACTTCCCGGGATCTCAAATGTTGACTTCCAAGATAAGTAAGAACAATCCAATTCTAATGGGAGGCCACATATTCCTCGTTACTCTCATGTTGATGATTCTGACATTGGTGTTATTCTTGGTGTTGCATTGATGTCAATAACTCTGTTCCACCCTTATTACAGATAGTCTATTCTCCAAATGAATCAAATTATATCCAGCTATACACCCTCAATACAAAACCTATACCTCTACTAATATTGTTCCGGTGGTTTCCAAATTCCCTGACGTCTATCCAATGTGCACGATGTGTTTCACGTGTCAAAGATCAAGTGGATCTTCCCAAGAAGTATCCGAACCTTTTCTTTTCTCAGTAGGAATCTCGGGGCGCGATTCCTTCAAGGGGGGCGTTTTGTAACAGCCCAAGTATGAAAAACTACCATTTAGAATGTTTGTTTCATGTTTATTAAGGTATTGCATCATGTCATCATATTGTTTGCATTTGTTTCTTAATTGTTGCATTTGTTTATTTTGTTTTGCATCTGTTATTCTTTGTTTTCATAATGAAAATCAAACAATTTCAACTGCTTTGTTTTCATACTTATTCTGTTACAACTTTTGGAATAAAAATAACAAGTGAAAACAACCAAATTGTTCCATTTTATTTCATGTTGATCACTCCTTGATTTGTTGGTTTTAATCAAACAATTAATTCAATCAATTAATTAAATCACCTTCAATTCAAATCAAATCTTCAAAGCATCAATCAACTTGAGTTTATAACAAATCTCCAAGCCAATCAACTAATTTAATCACTTTAATCAATAGGGTTCCCCTATTAAAATCCTTGTTTTCAATATTAATCTATTAATTTCTAAATTGCTCAAATTCAAACCAAAACATTCAAAACAGAACCCAATTTGAAATTATAAAAATAATAACCAAAACATTGTATACTCTTGTTTCCAATTAAAACTTTTGGGTCACCTTATTAAAGTGTTGGTTTTATTAATCATTTCAAATCTTCAAAAATCATCTAAATTGATTTATTTTTCCAAACAGCAGGTAACAATTTGAAATTTAAAAAAAAAACTAACTTGCCAACTGATAGTTTTGAGCTGACAAGTCCCCATGTTTTTTCTCAAAATTTTTAAAGCCTAAAACCCTAACATTTTCTTCCATTTCCTCTTTGCTACAAAAAAAAACAGAAAAGAAAAATAAATAAAAGGAAGCGCGCAGCAGCTAACCTATCTAATCCCAGCCCAGCCCACCTAGCCTCTAAAGCGCGCGCGGCCCAGCCTTTCCCCACTTACCGGTTCAGACAGCCGCCCCTGTCGTCTTCGACGCGTACGGCCGCCCATCCAGACGCGCCACGGCGGCAGCGCGCGATCACGACGGCCAGGAGCCACCGCAGGCGCCTATAAGGACCCCCTAGCCCCGCAGCAACCCTAGACCTAGACTGCTCTCTCTCTTCCCCCCCGAGATCCGCCGTCGTCTGCTCTCTGACAACGCCCTGTCCCCTCTCTGAACCTCGCCGGAGGCGCCGCGTCTGAATCTCCGTGGCTCCCCGCCGCCTCTCACCACCACCACCCTCCTAGCCACCGGGAATTGAAGCCCCACTCCTTCCTCTCTCGTTTGCACACCAGCACCAGCCCGGAGGCGCACGGAGCACGCGCCGCCGTCCTCGACCCCTCCGCTGCAACCTCGCCGTCGACTGCAACCGAGTACGCCGCCGCAGTTGCCGTGCTCCTTCCCTCTCGCTGGCGGCGTGGATCGAACCGCCACCGGTCCCTCTTCGTCACCCACACCTTCATCGAGCTCGAGGGGGCCCGTAGCGGCGCCGCCGTCCACGCCGTCGTCACCGGCAGCTGCACTGCCCGAGCTGCTTCACCTCCGTTTCTTCACGGTGAGCACACGGTCATTCCCCTCTTCCTCTCTGTCTGATTCGCCTAGCAAACGCGCACGCGCACGCATCCATCACCTCTGCACCACCGCAGCAACCACGAGCTCGTCGCCACGGTGATCGCCGCCGGGAGCTAGTTCTGTCAGGGTTCAGTGTTGGTTTTCGTCAGAAAAGTTTCAGTTAAGCGAACCTCAAAGACAACCTCTCTGCGTGTTGTTAACTGACAACGAACGCGATCCAGCCCAATGGTTCAGACTAGCGCAGCGCAGCGCAGCGACCCGGGGTCGATTCCCCGCGGGCGCAAATCTTTTTCTCGGTTTTCTTCCGCGCGCGCAGGCCCCACCCGTCAGCGAGCATGGCTGTCACGCGTGCGCGCTCGCGCCACGCTGGCCACAAGGCCCACTGGGCAGTGACTGGGGGTTAACCCCAGTGCGGTAACAGAAGAATTAAAACGTATCTGTTTTATTTCTATTTTCTTTTAAATGACAGAATAACACACTAAAACAAAAACTTGTATATCTTTTAATCTATAAACCCAATAAATAAAAGTTGTATATGTTTTCTGTTCAAAATTTAATAATCTTTCCAAATAACCTATTTGTGTTCTGTTTTGGAATTCCCAAATGCATTTAAAATTCAAATTTGAATAATTCAAATGCAATTTCTTAAATTCCATAACTAATTCATTATTAATCCAATAAATGCAAATAAAATATGATTTCCATACCATTTTAAATAACCTATTCAAATATAATTTTTGTTTCCTGTTTTGAATAATTAAAACTGCCTAAATAATTTAATACTTGTTTAATCCAATTAAAATTGATAAAATCATAACTTGCTTAATATAAAATATTTCTGAACATGCAAATTATGTTTTCAAACCACCAAAGTGTGAACTTTGCAAATGTGAATTTGAATTTATGTTTTGACTAAATAAAATTCAATTAATATTCAAACTTGTTTTAAATTCAATTAAAACTTGTTTAATATTGTTTAATTCATAATAAATTCATCCTAATTCAAATTTCCATATTTGAAACATGTAATCCAACTAAAATTTGATGTTCTTCTCAAATATAAATTTTGTTAATTGTTTTGCACACTTTAAATTGATGAAAACAACAATTACTTGTGTGACATGTTTTAAGTAACCAAACTTTCCAAACTTAATCAATGATTTCCAAAACTTGTTCCAATCCTTTTTCACTTGCAACTATCATTGTTATTTGTTGTTATTTTGTTGTTATCATCATGCATGCATCATGCTAACAACTCTCACATAATAATTAATTGTAAATCATTTGTTTCCACTTATTTCAATGGATCTTTTCCATATGCAATCCAATTGCATATGGGTCCAATTAAATTGTGTTATCTTGTCAAGTAGTTTATTCTGATGCAACCATTAACTTGACATGCATCATCCCATGATTGTGCACTATGCCATGATATTGATTGTCTACCTTTTCTGCATTGTCTGTTTGCTTCTTCTCGGATAAACGACGACGTTGAGACCGACGATACTTACGACACCCCTTCTAAGGAGTTAGCTCAGTACCAGGCTACTGGGTTTCGCAGGCAAGTTATCACTCACATGAACCACTGTGTTCCTTTCAACCTTGGTTACCGATACTTTCCGTTGTTCTTTTCTGCTAGCCTTAGTAGTAGTGGTTTCTGTTACGAACCCATCACATGAATCCCTTAACCTTGATATTGCCTCACCTCCCCTCCTATCACCCCTTTGGTTGAGCCAGTGTCTTACTAGCATGCTTAGGTTGTTTTGCTCGAGTCTGTTACCCGTTACTTTCTGTTACTACTTCATTATGTTCTGGGGGCTCGATGTTTAATCAATCAATCATGCTAATGTTACTATTAATAATAAATTTGATGATAAGGCACCGGCAGGAGGCCCTGTGTGGTTTTGAGGCCTGCTAGTGTCGACCCTAATAGGAAAAGGGTCTTGTCTACTGATCCATGATGAGCGCACTAACCGCATGTGGGAAGCGAGTATGGGCGCCCCCCTCAACTTGACCTGATTCGCATCTCGTCCAAATCGCCTCATTTAGTTCGTGGTTTCCATTTGCCGCATGCATGTTTTTGCGAGCCCAGGCCAGGGTGGAACTTTCGTAGTCGGCATATAGGGGGACACGTTCTTAGAGTGCTATGAGGGTCCATTTTCTTCTGGGCTCGATTAGCCGTGCGCCCAAGGTGCTTTGGGCTTGATGCGAAGAATGGTTGGTTGTGTAGAGTACCCCGCTTGGTGGGAGGCATCCCATCTGGCGGGTTATTCTTGCGTGTACGGCCAAATTGGTGCAACCCTGCAGGGATAATCTTCTCGAGAAGCCGTGTTTTCCGCGGTTATGGATTACTTGGTGAAAGTACTGGCTAACAAGTACTCAGGACAACTTAAACATAAAGATCAAACATGTTACACCCAATGATTAATAACTTGACTAGTAATAGGTTGATGAGACAATAACTTGATTCACCTTTAATACAACTGTGTGAGTTATCCTCGGATTGCTTCTTTGGATAAGGGGCGAGATCCAGGATGGGTTTGTTTGAAGTTATCTTTCAGTTGGTTACAATCCTCGATCTTATCTCCTTTCTGTTAGCCGGCAGTTGTAGTATGTTTCTGTAGTTGGTTAGCGCAGCCAGTTGCAGCATCTTTCATACCCCTTTTCTTCCGTTGAACCCAAGGCATCTGTGATTGGTGTTGACGGGTTACACTTTGGTGAACTGTGAGTCTTGCTTGCCAGTACGTTTATGTACTGACCCCTTTGGGGCTGTGGTTTCCGCAGACCTACGTTTCCGAGGATCTACATGGTGGCAACTACGTGGAGTATGACGAGACTGCTGATGAGTAGATAGCGGACCCGGGCAGGATCCGAGACTTCGTGGATGGGCTCCGTCTGTTCGTTTCCGGCCTCTTAGGCCTATTTGGTTATTGTCTGTACTAAGACATGTTGAATGCTTCCGCTGTGATGTACTGATGTATTGTTGGGACATGTGTCCTCTGAATGAGTGTATCTGCTATTCTCTGCCTTAGTGAAGGCTATTTGCAACTTTATTTCAATCTTTTTGTGTCTTAGAGATATGTTGTGATTATCATTCGTTTAACGCTGTTGACGTACCATGTGTGATTGGTATGAAGTACGTCGACAGTAGTGCCTTTGATCTCTAGTGGATAGTTTACATCGACGATGGAATAGCAGGGCTTGTGTTGTCGCGCATAAGCGCAGGCCTACCAGGAAGCTGGGACGTGGGAGCAGTTATGCCCCATAATCCAAGCATCTGCTATCCAGTTCGGCCCGATGAGTATCCCCTAGAAGTCAGGGTACGACAATGGTCTAAGATATAAGGTTACTTCGAATGTAAGAAATAACGATATAAACTAAATGACTTGATTGTATTGTTATACTTAGTTTGGGTCTATGTTCATCACATCATTCTCCTAATGACACGACCCCGTTATTAACAACATCCAATGTTCATGATCAGGAAACCTTGATCATCGGTTAATCAACGAGCTAGTTAAAAGAGAGGCATTACTAGGAACGTTTGTTTGTTTATTAAACACACATGTATCAACGTTTCCGGTTAATACAATTCTAGCATGAGAAATAGAAAATTATCATAAATAAGGAATAAGATAATAACTACTTTATTATTGCCTCTCGGGCATATTCCCTTCAGTCTCCCACTTGCACTAGAGTAAATAATCTAGTTTGTAAGCACTTAACACATATGGAATTCCAGTGTTATTAACATGCTTCGCATGTGGTAAACATCATCAAAAGATCAACAAAATACTCATATTATTTGTTGTCAACACAACAATATACTTAGTCTTTGTTGTAGTACCCGTCACAATGCTTTAATTTTCAAACTCATTCAAAATCAAACATGGAACTTTCTTCCAGCCTATTGTGCTACCCTCCATCTCATATTTTAATCGAGATAAAATTATTTGAATAGATGACAAGACTATTAATGTAACATATTACAACAAATATTTTGTCATTACTACATAGGAAAACACATCCTTAGCATTTCTAAAATGTCATAAGGATCTCTCACACTGTTGTCTAATCGTCATATGAATTATCCTTCTATAACATTTTATAGCACATGACTCATCTGGTTGTGTACATAGCATGGAACACATGACTTAGAAATCCCAATTTTAATGATGTTCATCATGTGTCAAAACACTTGAATATTTCTCAATTCTTTTCCATGCCGGCAAGAACTCCTTCTTTTCATTTCGATATTGACTTACTTCAATATTTTATCTATGTAATTTGGCTTCAATCATATAAGGCGCTTCAGTCCATCTCTTATAGATATCGATGCCCAATATCTTCTAAGCCTTTCATCAATATGAAAATCTTAACCGTGTTAATTTAAAATACATATTTTCCAATCAACCATATGTCATCCACATAAAGCATTAGAAATATGTCATAGCGCTCCCACTTAATTTCTTGTAACTCTACAAGCATCTTTATCGCTCATGATGGAATCAAAATCTTTTGATAACTTCATTAAGGTAAAGATTCCAACTTCGTTATGCTCACTTCAACCATTGAAGTGTGCATACCTTTCCAGCGACCTTTTGAATTTTACAAAAATCTCAGACTGTGTCAAATACACATCCTCGATCAAACTTCCTTGAGAGGAAAGTTGGTTTTTCTTATTCGACTGCCATATCATAATATGTAACTTTTTTGCTAGAACTATTCGCAAAGACTAAAGCATCACTACTGAAGATCAAAATCTTGAAGTAGTCAACTCTTTGAACTTCGTCGAAAACATCTTTTCGACAAGCACAACTTTCAAAGGATGTAAGTATCCATGTCTTTGTTGCTATATAGACCCATTTGCTATCGCTAGGCATCATGCCTATAGAAAGGACTACCAAGTCACATACTTGATATTCATATAGGGATACTATCTCGGATATAATGACTCATAACCAATTTTACAAAGTCAGGGCCCATCATTTGCTTCCTTTATAAGGTCCAGGTCCTTTGTTGTCAAAAAAACCCTTCACTATTAAACCACAAGTTGGTCTAAGTACAAAGTTTTAGGACTTTTGTGGTTTAGTTCGCAAACTCGTTCGAAGTATCTACAACACATGTAGTGTCTTTAGTTTGTCAAAATAGGAAACCCTAGAACAACTTCTAGTGCTGCGCTACTCTTGACATGGTAACAAAGATTCTCTAATCTCGTCGAGTTTGTACTGTCCTTCCACTCACCTGTTTAGCCAGAACTACTTTCTAGAGAAATCAAACTTTTCTGACAAACAACATTTGTCTTTCATTTGGTGATAGGAGAAATACCCAATGGATTCGTTGGGATAACCTTATAAACATATATGTATCCTATTTTGGTTGTAAACATTTTACACATGCTATGCATACCAAAATTTAAGAAAAAGACAATTCGGGTCACTACCAAAACCATAACTTATATGGTGTCAATTTCAACGGATCATGATGACGCACTTTTAAGTGTAAAAGTGGTTGTATCTAATGTATAAACTACAAAATTATAGTTGCATTTTTACTTATCTTACCATGTCTGACAAGGTTTCATTTTGTATCTCGAACACTCCAAACTAATGTGGGGTTATTCGAGTAGTATCAGTTGTAAAATAATTCTGCAACTCCTCGGATGTTTTGCTAAACTTGTAACTCAAACTTTATCCTTTATGATACAATCATAAATACTTTATTATCTCGTTACGATGAATTTTACTCCATACTAGCAATAATTTGAACCAATTAAAATATGTCAAACTCCGTTCTCTTTAAATAGATATACTCATATATCTACTCAAATCATCGACATAATTTTATGAAAGAAAAATTAATCCACCACACACGACTATACATAATGGATTATATCTCTCCTATCTAAAAGATGAATTTCGTTCCTTCAACCGGACTCCCACGCGTCCTGTCGTCCAACATTCTCTGCACCGCTCGTTTCGTCCCACCTCGTCGCGCCCAGCAAATCAGGACCTAACTCCCCATCTTTCCATTAACCCCCAGCCTCAGGTACCATTGTGCAAATCAAAATCCCCTAATTATGTAATTAATCATTAATCCAAAAAAAAATAGCGCTTCGCAGTCCAGCCAAGAAACGAACCCTCATTCTCATTCTTCTTCCTCCCGTGGAGTCGCCGATCTGCCTCCTGTACAGCCGCATCTCTGCCGCACCCCTTCTTCCCCTTCTTTTATCTCATCAACCAAGTCTCTTTTATCCATCCAGCCCCTGGTGCCCATAGACTAAGCTCCGGTATGCCGCACGACTTCCCGGCGCCAGCCGCTGACAATCGCTAGCCGTCGCGATGTATCAAGTCAACATCTTCTTCCTCCTCCAAACGACCGCTGATGCCCAAGATCAGCGCACCTTCGTGGACACCATCGTCGAATCGACGCAAGCTCTGTCGCCGGGTCAGTCAGTCGTCGTGGCCAGCAGGACGCGATCTCATCATCGCGGCCAGCGGGATAGCCAACGCCAGTTACTGGGTTCCCCAAGTGAGTCTTCTTTTCCATCACCAGCTCCTTCTCCCTTTCTCTTCTCCATACATGGATAGCTCCCAGGCTACCTCTCATTCAGTTTCTCCCTTCACCCTATCAGATCTGAGCGTTGTCTCCATCTCGCCTACGAGGTCCATGGGTACAAATTCTCCACAGAGGACAGTGATGTCGAACCTGCAACAACGTCGGTGTTAGTCAGCCATTTTTTACAGGTTATTATTAGCCCCTAAGAATACAAGTGATCTCTAAGCCACTATCCACAGCCTACAGGTACAAAGCATTCGTGTGCCTTTCTTTCAATTTGTTCAGATTTAGTACTCAAGTGTACTCGTTTTTTTATGAAATGGAGTCATTTTGAGTAATGAGCAGTGTATACATCATTACATCTCATCATCTAGGAAATGGGTAGCTCCCTGTTTGATTACATGTCTAATTGGGGAATGCTGATGTTTTAATCCAATACAAGGACCCAGTAAGTAGGCCCATGTTTTGGTTCAGATAAGTACACTCATGTTTTGGTTTGTGAACTTATTTTTCGTATTGTATTATTGTACAATTGTTATCGTAATTCATGCTATAATGACGTGCAGAACCACACCGATGACAATATCCCTCCCACACTAGGTATGCAACTCATCTGTTTGACCAACTTCTCATGAGAGTCGCTTAAAAAAATTTACAAGAGTTATGCTTCTTATCAAGCTGCTAGAAAATCTTAAATCTAATACAAATGTTCGTGTATATCCAGGCTCCAATGCTAATTTGCTGAATGCAACATAGTTATTTAGAGCAGTACAACAACGGCAGCTGAAGGGAGATTAGCATCATGAGTTCCATTTTTAATCAAGCATATACCAAAATGGCAGTTCCTTGGTCTATAGTATACCAGTCTGAAGACAATGACAAGTTCACAATTATAGTTTCTTCTTTGTTCCGGTATCATGGTGGCATCTTTCTGTATACAAGGCAATTGAACTAAATATGATCAAGATTAAATTAAGATATGCCAAGTTCTTTATGATTTTTCTGACAAACTATGTCGACTTGCAAACAGCTATTTCCTGGAGTCGTAACAATCTCTATATCTTCAATACTAAATTGTACTTGGTGGTATGTTGGTATAGACCTGGTCTTCTTTCGCTCAACCGCCCGATCTTTGATTGCCTTCGCTTCACTGTCCAATCTTCACGGATTCGAATATTACGCCGGATTGCCACGGCTAAGTGCCCCCAAGAGGTACGCAAGGCATATCTCTCCTGCCTCCAGACCAATCCCACCATGATCTCACCTCAAACCCTAGCGGTTCCGACTCCACCCGCGCCACCGCCTGATTCATGCCAGCAGTAGGCATTATTGGCTACTTTCTGTATGTTCAATTTTTTTTTGTCTTTTAACCATGTTTAGGCTTGTCTTGAATTTTTTTGATGGTTTATTTCCAGTTCCATGTCATTCCATGGTTTATGATGACACCATTACACCATCAGTTAAGGCACGATATGATTTACCTTTTTAATGCCTTGGTTTTAAATTGCCTGTGCAGAAGGGCTCTTATGTTAATCAATGTTCATATGCACATGGCAGAGATTCAATTGATGGTGTTGATGCAGAATTTGATGAATGAAGTGACTCGCTCCACCTTGAGGAACCTGTTAAAGAATAAAGTGAAAATGGAAATGATGTTGAGTGAAAAGGATGGAACATGCATCAACAATGATCAAGGATTCGTGAATTCTTGAACTGGAAACGAAGATGGATACTGTTGTTGCTGCTTCCAGTTAGATGAGGATGTGGATAAGTGGTAAACTGGTGTTGCAGCTTAATCTTGATCAACTTCTCCAAGAGAAGATGGAAACGAAGATTCAGTGGTATCATTTTACAAGAGCTTCTCATACTTGGACATCCTTGGCTAATGACAGAAAAGCTCTTTAGGAGTAGCAGAAATTTCCGCTCAGCGACTACCAACGGCTTGAACTCAAATTTCACGTTGACGAGAACCGAGTGACATGGCTAGACAAGATGGTAGACAATCTGGAGCTACAATGCAAAATATCTCTATAACACTTCAGAAATCTTGCAACTACAATCAAGAACAAGTAATTTGTCCAGTTTATACAGTTGGTACCTCTTTGTCTGCTCAACTCCCCTACCCCTCCCGCTCGATAAAACTTTCCGCACTAGAAAATTTTGTTTCATTTGTGGTTGCCCTTTTCTGCTTATAATCTGAATGAATAGACACTCTTCGTTGCTCTTTGTGTTGTACCTGTCCTCAAATAATGTACTGTAGTTTTATTTTTAGCAGCGTACTATCACTGTTCCTGCCTTATCGGTATTTGACTGTCAAAAAATATGGACCAACATTGTGTCTCCATTCGAATAGATAAGTTCACCGGCCTTCTTATGTTCAGTAAAATGTAGTGGTCTATCTCTGTTATATTTAATAAGCCATTTATTTATCAATCAATCATGTCCGGTGTTTCAAGTAATGGTACCGCTATGGTAGGAATCTAACTTTAAGTTTCCCAAAATGCCTCAGCGGTCACGGTAGTCTTTTAGCCTTTCACCTAAGATATTTAGAGCCATTTCTAACCTTCTAACTCAGGCTCAGCCTTAAGGATGTTAGACCAAACATTTTCTGTCTATTTAACGATCTTAAACTATATTATTGAGCATTTGCTTATTATGTGCAGTATAAGAGTGATAGGATCATGGCAAATTTGTGTCTTTTGCGATCCGGAATAAGAAAGGGTGACTCATCTGGCTCTGTAATGCCCCTTCGCTCGCTCGTTCTAGGCTCTTCTCGCACAATGCAATAAGTTAAAATGGCACTCTGCCGTTTTTCATGGTGTCATCGTAATGAACTGGAGGCCTTCTAAGAGCCAAGATGTGTTACCTTGTGCTGACTTTATTCTTTTTCCAAGACGTGTTCCACATGTTCTAAGAGCCAACAATATATTTTAGAATTTATGCTGGTTTGCCAACTATAATTCTAGAATTTCCTCTTAAACTATGTATTTCTGATAGCAGTCCCTCTGAACAATAAGCCATCAAATTGGGGATATGTATTTATTTACTATTAATTTCAAGTACACAAGGAGAATGTTGACTTATTTGTTTAGTTTATTCTCAGTTATACACAACATATGTTTTCCTGTATGTTTCTTGCAGCAACAAAAGAGTCGTCAAAGATAAGGTGAGGTAAACATTGGCATTGCACTACGTTCATTTTATGTCATTTGTAATCAAGAAATCTAACATGCCACGTCTCTCACGGTATGTGAGGACTATTCCATAGATTGGTGAAGGTAAAAAGAGTTTCCAAGGGTTGGTAAGAAAACATGACCGACTTTTGAAGTGGTGAAAGTGGTAGAGCCAGGGCGGCTAAAAAGAATGGAGGTAGAAGGGAAGGAGGGTCAGAAAGATAAATGGTTGTCCTTGAAAGAGTAGTTAAGGAGACACGATGACACAAATAAGCGGGATACAATTGGTATTTGAACCTGTTATATGAATGGAAACAACATGGTGTTATGACCATCTTTGGTTTTGGCTCAGCCATATGATTGTAAACCACTTGTCTTTATATTCAGAACACATATTTGGATTAGAATAATTGTGTCATTAGTATATTTTTTTTGTTATTCAATGGCCAAATGGACGCCATTGTTACATGGCACCTCCCCCACCCCCACCCTCCATGGAAAAACCCATCTAGAACTGCTCTCGCTAACAAAGTCGGATAAAAACTTGAGGCACAATCGCACCACCCTCATTCCATTTCCTCCTCACCTCATCTCCCCACTTCATTCGTCAAACTGCCCCATGGTCCCAATCTCCACTAAATTATCCCCCTCTTAGGTCCATCCGCTCAGCCAATATGCTAGAAACGAGATCCATACCATTTTCGAGTATGGATCCGACAAGGCCGTCGCCACGCAGCCAAGAGCAAGGGGAATGATGGCAACGATTATTCTGAGCCGTCCTATCCGAAGACCACTATCATTACATTCGATTAAGGTAATACCTTCTAACATAAATTACATTTTCACGTTTTCATAATTTTATTCTGTTTTATATAAAATTAATAGCTAAATCAAAATTCAAACACTGAGTATAATCAAGAGACCATATAATACTCTAGAGAAGACTACACATCTATTATTTTGAGAGACATACATAACTGAACTCAATACCATGATATATAAAATGATGCCGTAGCAACGCACGGGCATTCAACTAGTACATCAATATGTACAATCTCCATTAAATTAGTCGTCCATTCTACTTTGGCCTATGAATGGAATTCTAGTAATCTTTTGGAAGAGTTCTCACAAGCATCAATTTATTCAAAACAAAATGACTCTGTAAGTCCATTATCATGAAGTTCCTTCATGTTTTCCTTTCCGATATGAACTAAAATGGCGGTGTCACAATTTAAGTGAAATTATTTTATGTCTTGCAACGTTTAGCATTAAGTTTCATAGATGTTTAGTTTACCAACATGATTTATATTACCTCATCCATTAATTATGGAATATGGTCATAGTTTGAACAATCTTATTTGTTCTTACAAAATATCATAACAAAATAACAACTTATTAGGTTCTTAAAATAAATCTTGAATGTTTGGTTCGATACAACAATGATCACAATAACACTTTATTTTAGTTCTTGTCATGATCGATCCCACATCTACTACTAGTTCATTTTAGTCCTTTGTATTTCTTTCATTATGTTGCTTTGTATGACAAATCATACCAACCAATCTGGTATCAAAATACCCAAAAATATTTTGTTAACTAGAAATACATCTATAACTTGTATATCAAGCATATACTCCTGAGCTGGACTTTTCCAGTTATCTTTTTTTCCTGCCATATACATTTTTGTAATTCTATTTCCAATATTCCCTTTTCTTTACAAGAAGAATCATTCAACATCAAACAACGCTAGTCGTACTAGCTCATTTTCCTTGGTGTGCTAGTCATATAATATCATCCATTGAGTCATACTTTGAGTTTGATTGTTCTACTAATATCACCATATTAATATCATTCTTCCAGATTCCACTCTTAGCAATCTCCAAGTAAGGTAAAATATTTTACCCATAATTTTAATCCATCCCATCATAACAATTTTATGATTAAGCTACTATAGCTCGACGGAATTAATTTAGAGGATAATTTTTAACGCCCAACTTCTTGGAATATTCAAACGCCTAGCGTCTTCAATCATTGCATATATTCAAATAATATAAGCATACATTGTCACGCTAAATTATACTCTGTCATGTTGCCACAAATAAGTTTCTAGATATCAATATATCTTTCACTTGATTGTTCCTGAAAACAATTCTTTTCAGTTCCTAAATCACCTTGCTCAACAAAACATTCTTTTGAAGATAAAGTATATGGAAGCAAACATGACTCTAGATTCTAAGTAGGAATTATTTGCTCTCTAGATCAATCAATCATTAAGCATATGGAGCTAGGTAGGAAATACCGAAAGTCTAAAATAGGACTCAATATTAAATTTCACTAATATGGTACCATTCTTAAATGCTTTTTACCAGATCATAACAGTTATACTCAATTAACAATCTAAGTGTAAGGTAGTTTGTGGATGCCAGTAAATACTACAATTTGTGCACATTCATTTTGATTGGTTGTTCATGATAAAATAAGTTTAAGTTAATTCAAAATTACTATGGGAACACCCACTCAAAAACAACATCACTCTAGTCGTTTTAGTGATTACATGAACAAAATTCACTACAACAAAACCGATCATCGCGTGAGATGATGTAGCTGCAAAGGCGAACATCAACATGTTCATCATATCATCCATATGGCTCATGCTTTACCTTTCGGTTATGTGTGCCGATGCCATGTCTGTACATGCTAGGCTCGCTAAGTAGAACCGTAGTATTGCGTGTGTTCCGAGGCCATGTCTGTACATGATAGGATCGTCAGCACCCGTTGTATGCGACCGTTGAGTCTGTCACACCCCATCATCACGTGGTGTCTCGAAACGACGAACTTTCGTAACGGTGTATACTAAGTAAGAACACATTATTATCTTGATATTAAGTGAGACGGGTCATTTTATAATGCTACCGTCGTGATCTAAGCAAAATAAGATGCATAAAAGGATTAACATCATATGCATGGATAATCTGATATGATATGGTCCTTCTTGCACTTTATCTCCATCTTGTACATCATGGTATGATCTACATCATTCCACCGGCGTGGAACCAAGGTCCATGGCACCTCCATCTTGACTGTCCATCAAAATTACACCATATCATATGGATATGATATACAACCCGCATGCCATAAGTAATAAGACAACCATATGGCTTCTGCCGGCATGTCAATAATTTACAAAAGAGATCATCTCATACATCAAATTTGTAACATTGACCATATCACATCACATGCCCTGAAAAAGCAAGTTAGACGTCTCTAATTTACTTTTGCATATTTTCTGTGGCTTAGGGCTTTCGAGGATAGAACCATTCATACCTAAGAACATGAACCACAACGTTGATAAACATGTTTTTAACAACCTTCATAGATTAGATCTTAACTATAATAGGAGAAACGTACACCCTCTTATCCACAAGTGAGACAGGTCTTGCGTACAAAGTACACGTAAAGTTTGTCTAGGGCAGCTTCATCCTACTATGCCACTAAGATCATAAAATATTCAAAAAGGCAATAAGATGATCATCAACGCCCACATACACCTATGTGTTCTACTCGTATAAATCATCTACGCATAGATTTGACTCTGATACCAACGAAGGGTTCGTTGCATAGAAAACAATTTTTTCCTGCGCGAGAGACACCCGAAAGGCCAAGATCTAATCTAAGAGATGAAAGGCAATGGGCAGAAAGAGATTCTTAAGGAGAACATACCCTCGAAAACACAAAGAGTTACGAGATCGAATCTCGTTGTTGGCATAGTCGTACTCACACCGATCTCAAGACCGAGAAGATGTGCACCGCAATCTGGCGGTGCCTCCGTGATCGGTCACACGTACGGCTTGATGACGACCTACGTTCCCTCGATCTAGCAGGGCAGCGGAAGTAGAGGATCCCTCGGAACTCCAGCAGCACGACGGCCTGGTGGTGGTGAAAAATCCCACGGCCAGCGCTTCGTCAAGTGGAAGACCGTGGAATGTAGCAGCGGGTGGAGAGGAAGGGAGGTGAGACAAGTGTGTGAGGAGGATGAGCCCTCACCCTCCTTTTATAGGGAGGAGGAGGAGGCATCCCAAGGGTGGGGTGCTGCCAGCCATGGTGGTGCCCCCACCTCTTCCCTCTTCATGTGAGTGGAAGCTCCACTCACCTCATGCTCCCATAAAACTCCACTTAGAGAATCTAAAGATTTTTCTTTAATAAATAAATAAAACATTTTTGTTTATTATTTTAATATTTGTTAATTGCATTAACAAACATTTTCATATAGCATCTCGAATCATTTGTTAATTCTATTAACAACCATTCGACAAAACCCCCCTGAACTATTTTAATTTTTCCCAAAACGATTCCGGTGTTGTCCAAACTTTTCTCCGATATTCCGTATCCTCCCAAATGTGTCATTGAACCTTAAGTGTGTCACCCTACGGTTCACGAATAACATAGACATGATCGAGACACCTCTCCGATCAATAATCAACAGCGGGATCTGGAGATCCGTGATGACTCCTATATATTCAACGATGAATCTCGTGATAGTGTGAACCATCAACGTCGTAACTAATTTCCTTTGTCTCGCGATATTTTACTTGTCCGAGATCCGATCATCAGTATCAATCATACCTTGTTCGATCTCGTTACCGACAAGTACTCTTTTACTCGTTCCGTGATATGACATTCTTGTGACCTAGTCACATGCTTGCAAGCGGTGTCAATGTGATATCACCGAGAGGGCCCAGAGTATATCTCTCCATTATTTTGGATGGACAAATCCCACTCATGATCCATGAGCCTCAACTAACACTTTCTGAATACCTAACGCCACCTTTATAGTCACCCTGTTACGTTGTGACGTTTGATGTCATCAAAGTACTCTTTCGGTATTAGTGATTGACATGATCTCATGGTATAAGGAATAAGGTTATTTCGAATGTAAGACATAACAATATAAACTAAATGACTTTATCGTATTGTCATACTTAGTTTGGGTATATGTTTATCACATCATTCTCCTAATGACATGACCCCGTTATTAACAACATCCAATGTTCATGATCAGGAAACCTTGATCATCGGTTAATCACCGAGCTAGTGAAAAGAGAGGCTTTACTAGGAACGTTTGTTTGTTTATTAAACACACATGCGTCAACATTTTCGGTTAATGCAATTCTAGCATGACAAATAAACATTTATCATAAACAAGTAATAAGATAATAACTACTTTATTATTGCCTCTCGGGCATATTCTCTTCAAATGTCTGCATCTCTCTCGATGCAAACTAATCCCTCATGAAATACCGTCCAGGGTGGAGACCAGTAGACATGCAATCTTGGATCATTTATATCATACACCAGTTGCTTGACAAATTCCTGTATCCACAAAACCGTGGAGTCTTCATAGCTCAAGGTAGCACATTTTCCAACAAAAAACCCATTATGCTCAATATAACCGTGAATAAACCCTCATCTGTTCCTACTCAATATATTGTGAATTAGGGACAAAGAAATATCTTGGAATACATATTTGAGAAATACTGGAACTGCTACAGAAGCAACAGACTACTGCTGAAACAGGGCAATATTTTTTTCCCACACGAACACGATTCCATGCTAGGAACCGCTCTAAAACAACCTACTCCATGTTCTACCTCAATACCTCCCATCAATTTACAAAGAAATCGACCAATTCCCACGCTACGACGCACACGACCGCTCATCGTCGCAGGAACATGACACAATTCAAACTCGCACCTTCACACGATCTTCTAGTATAAACTCATCTAAAACAACCTAATCCTAGTTCTAGGCCGATTAAATCAAGAATTTTCGGTGAAAATCCTTGTTCTTCACATACCCCTGCGACACCGTCGGCGGCGGCCTGCGAAGAAGGAAGAAAAGCTTACCATAGTCGGGATCCTCCTCACCTCAACCCAAGGACGGAGCAGGGCATCGAGTGGCATTGAGCGGCGGAGCAGCGATCGAGCGTCGACGACTCAGCGAGGGAACTGCCACAACGGAACGAACACGTGGAAGAGGAAAAGAAATACGTACCGGGGAAGGGAGCACGCGCCTGTAAGACAGTGGGGCCCAACTGTGAAACCGAAGAGGTTCTCTTGCAAAATTGCAAATGAGACTCGTGTCAAAATTTTAGCCAGTTTGAACTGTTTTCTCGTTTATGCACTTGTAATGGGAATTAATTAGTGTACCAATTCATCACCAAAATTGAGTTGTTGTATGAATTTACACATATAGGTATAGTTTATGTATCCCCGTGTATTTTTTTTTAAACATTTAGAGAAGCCGTTGGATGCACTGCCCTAAAACTTTGTCCGGACCAATTTCAATCGGCGGGCCGTCCTTTACAGTTTATACGAACCAAATAGATTAAATTTTGATCCATTTGCCCTTAGACTAGCCATAATAGGAGTAATATAGGTGGTATCATAAGTGTCACGTAGACAGAAAAAATAATGTGTCACTCATTTAATGAGGACAGAGGTGCTAGTGGTATCATAGGTAAATACCGTAACATAACGTATTTCAGGGCAAGATCAGTCTATAACCTAATAAATATAGTAGTATATGATACCACAAATATGTTATCATGCATTGTGGAGGTGATAAAATAGACTAATATCGTATACATGATATTCCCCATTGTAATTAGTCTTAGTCACATTGCGTCTCAATTAATGCAATTTTCCCTACCCGCACCGTACGAATTTAACATGTGTGTTTAGTTGCTGGAGCTGTATACGTACCTCCTGGCTCCTGTACCATCGAAATGGAAATGCTGGAAGCTAGTAGAAAGAGAGCGCGCGTTGGTTTTGGCACACGAATCCACAGCGAGCCGATGTACCAATCATGTTGAAGCACACGGATCGTGTGCTTCCTCCGGCAACTCGCAGTCCGTCAGATCGGCCATGGCCCCCAGGGTCAACGCATCCAACGGCTCCGTCCCACGTCTGCAAAGGACACCAGGCAAACGCCACAGCCAAGGGGGTCCGGCCACGGCTCCTGCCCCACCGGTCAGCCCAATAGAGAAGAGAGTCCTCGCGTAGCAATATCCAGCCCCGATAAATATACGGTTAGATCCGCGCGCGCGTCACACTTTTCGACCGCCCGCGTGCGCGCAGCAGCGTAGGACCCACCTTGAAGTGACGCATAAGCTACTTACATCGTATTCTCCGCATTCTATCCAGATGCGGCAATCGCAGAGGATACGCTTGGTAGCTCTGGTAACTTTTTGAGGTATTAGCATCAGCCATACAACAATTTGCACGGTGGGAACAGTTTCATACAAAAACTTGCAAACATTGAAAAGGTAATACAACAACTTGTTAAGTTGGAGAAAAAGGTCCAAAACCAATAGAAACGTGACATTTGGCATGGCTGGCTCTGCTTGGCACCGAGATTTTTTCTGAAACCCCCCGAAATTTGCCAAGTATAGTAAATAGGTACCAGAATCGTCCATGATGCTTGTTACACGTGGGGCACACATGTCAGCAAGGGAAGAAATAATTAAAATTATATGCAAGCCTGCAGGATTCGAACTTGGGTCTCGGTATTCAAGCAACACCTCGGTAGCCACCAAGACACCAATGAGTTTGTTTACATTTAGGTACTACATAATTTTATACTCTCTGCTGATGGCCAGTCACGTCATATCATATGATTGTCGAGCAAGCGCATCCTCCTCGCCGGCGACCGCGCCTTCTCAATCACGCTGCTCGTCATGCGCCCGCCCACGCCCAAGGTCACCTCCGCAGTCGAGACGCATGTCCGCCGCGAGGCCGCCTCCGGCCACGACATCCGCTTCCATCGCCTCCCCGTCGTGGAGCCTCCGACCGACGCCGCCGGAGTCGAGGAGTTCATTTCGCGGTACATCCATCTCCACGCTCCCCATGTCAGGGACGCCGTCGCGGGCATGTCGTGCCCCGTCTCCGCGCTCGTGCTGGATATGTTCGCGGCGCCGATGGTCGACGTGGCCCGCGAGCTCGGCGTGCCGTCCTACGTGTTTATGTCGTCCACTGGCGCCATGCTCGCGCTCATGCTGCACTTGCCCGTGCCCGTTGGTGGACAAGAAGAGCCCCAACTACACCTGGTTCGTGCGCCTGGGCATCATCGCGAACACTTCTGAAGAACTCGAGCCTGGGCCCCTCTCAGCTATCGCCGATGGCGCCTGGGTGCCCCGCGCCGCCTGTATACCCAATCAACCCGGTGCTTGCACTTGGAAGCAGAGTGTATCGCGTGGCTCGACTCGTAGCCGCCGGCGTCGGTGGTGTTCCTCTGTTTCGGTAGCATGGGGTGGTGCGCCGACGCGTGCGCCTGGATCTGGATGCCAATCGGGTACAGACCGTGGGAGCCGTGGAGCGGCAGGGAGGACACGTCGGCGTAGCCGTAGGGGTATGCGTCCAGCCGATGCATCGCGCGCCGGGCCAGTTTGCGCTCCCGCCGGTGCGTGTTCTGGTGCCCGCCTGCGCCTGCGAGCTGAAGAACTTCCTCTGGCAGTAGTTGCATGCGAACACACGCGACGGTTTGCGAACGGCCGCAGCGCCCTGCGCGCCCCCGCCGCTGCCGTTGCTGTCGGTGGTGCTCGACTCGGTGGTGGTTGCGGCGACGGCGACGACGCTGAGCGACAGGTTGAGTTTCACCGGCGGGCAGCGGACGAGTTGGACGCCTCCTGGCTGCTGATGTCGGACAGCTGATCCTCACACATTTCTTGGCGCACGATGATGTTGCTCTTCATCTCAGAAAAATCTCTCTGAACCTTTTTTTTCTTCCTGGAGTCACTTTGTTTCTTTATGTCTTCCAGAGAACAAAACAAACTCATGTAAGCACGTGTACTTGGTGAGATGATTTGATGCAGGCGACGATAAGGAAAGATCTGCGTGTTTCTAGTCTCGGCTATAGTACCTATAGTGCCTAATTACTTCAAAAATTGTTGCACGTCCTTGTGGCAACGGAAGCGTAGTTGCAACGTGAAGTCCCGAGTTCGAATCCCTGCGTAAACGATTAAAATTTAATTATTTCATCCGCCCTGACATGGGTGGCCCACATGTAAAAAACATACTGTCCTATCTGCATAGTTTGAAGGGGGTTTCTGCAAAGTTCCGATGCCACACGGATGCTACCGTGGCGTCCAAATGGCTTGCTCTGATTGGTTGTGGTCCTTTTTGCTCCAACTTAACAAGTTGTTGTATCATTTTTTCGAGGTTTGCAAGTTTTTGTATGAAACTGTTCAAACCATGCAAGTTGTTGTATGGCTGGTGCTAATACCTCTAACTTTTTGTTTAGCCAACTAATTAATCCTGCCACAGGAAAAGAATTAACCGTACCGTGGGCTTGAGACGCCTGGATGGGTATGTGTGTATTGATGAAGTGGAAGATAAGCATGAGGTACAGTCTTTTTACGAGAACCTATATGCTTCACAAGGTTTTCGGCAAATGCATGATCTGCTACAGTACGTTCCAGTCAAAGTGAGCACGCAGATGAACGATCTGCTTACTAAACCATATGATTCCGACGAGATTAGGAGGGCTTTATTTCAGATGGCCCCCTCCAAAGCTCCGGGAGTAGATGGTTTTACGGCGGGATTTTTCCAGAGGCATTGGGAGCTAATACGGGGTGATTTAGTCCCAGCTTTATTGGACTTCTTGCATGGTGGGGAGCTACCTCCAGGTATGAACAATACTTCAATCACATTAATTCCGAAGGTGTTCAATTCCCAAACCATATTGCAGTATCGTCCTATATCTCTCTGTCCGGTTGCATACAAAATAGCGGCTAAAGCAATTACAAATCGGCTAAGAGAACATATTGATAGTATTGTTGATGAAGAGCAAAGCGCGTTTGTTCCGGGACGCCTTATCACTGACAATGTGGTGGTGGCTTTCGAGAGTGTTCATACGATGAGAAGGAGGAAAAAAGGGAAGAACTACTCTTGTGCAGTTAAATTAGACATGATGAAGGCTTACGATCGCGTGGAGTGGCATTATCTTGAAGCTATTCTGCTAAGATTGGGCTTTGCATCTCAGTTTGTCCGGCTAGTCATGAAGTGTGTCTCGTCGGTATGATTTTCGGTCCGAGTGAATGGTGATCTGTTGCCTTATTTTTCACCCTCGCGTGGGCTTCGACAGGGAGACCCAATCTCGCCCTTCCTATTCCTATTGTGTGGGGAAGGATTTTCTTCTTTGTTGAATTTTCTACGGAGGGAATTATATTGACAGAGGCATTCGAGTGTCATATCGATCTCCTTGGGTGAATCATCTCCTGTTTGCCGATGATAGCCTCATTTTTATGAGTGCTTGTGACCAAAGTGCAGTGAGGCTCAATCATATTCTGCAAATTTACAGTGATTGCTCAGGTCAACGAGTGAACATGGAGAAGAGTACGATCTTTTTCTCACCGAATACACCTACCTCTCGCAGACATGACATTAAGAGGAGATTAAGTATTATGGTGGAGACTTTTAGTGGTCGTTATTTGGGACTTCCGACAGCGGTGGGTCGGATATCCCGTGGGACTTTTGACCACATTGGCGACAGAGCACTAAGCAAGATGCAAGGGTGGTCTGAAAAAAAAAATAGCGTGTGTGGGGAGAGAAATTTTATTGAAAACAGTGGTTCAAGCCATCCCCACATACAGTATGAGCTGTTTCAAGTTGTCAAAGAAGGTTTGTAAAAGTATATCTTCTAATATGGCTAAGTTCTGGTGGAGCAGTGCAATTGATAAAAGATCTCTTCATTGGATTTCTTGGAAAATACTCTCAACACCAAAAATTAGAGGTGGCATGGGCTTCAGAGATTTGGAAGTCTTTAACACAGCTCTTTTGGGTAAGCATGGATGGAGATTATTGGAGAATCCGGATTCTTTATGCTCACGAGTATTGAAAACATGGTATTTTCCAAACTCTGATTTCCTTAATGCAACCGTTCCTTCTTCTGCCTCGGCAATCTGGTGAGCCGTGATCGCAGGTAGAGAGGCACTACAGATGGGTTTATATAAAACCATTGGAGATGGCAGGAGCATCTCGGTATGGCACGATAAATGGATTCCATCCACTTCCAAGATGGCTCCTATGTTTATTCCTGATAATTCCCCAATAAACACGGTTAATGAATTGATTGACATGGATATATCTGGAAGTGGAAGATAGCTCTGGTTCGGGATACTTTCTCACGGCCAGATGCTGATGCGATACTCAATATACCACTCCGATATGGAGGTGGTGATGATTCTTTTGCGTTGGCTCATGAAAACTCTGGATCCTATTCTGTTAAATCTGCTTACCGTTCTCTCATGATTCATAAGGACGGTTTATCTCCAGAAGAAGGGGCGGCAACAAGTACCTCAGTGACAGAACAACAGATGTGGACTGCTGTGTGGAAGTTAAATGTGATCCCGAAGGTGAGAGTTTTTTGGTGGCGAGTTCTTCGAGGAATTCTGCCGGATGAATCAACATTGAAATTTAAACATATTAAGCTAGTCAGCACCTGTCGAGTCTGTCAAGCAACGGAGGAGAATCTGATGCATGCTTTGCTCGTTTGCTCCCATGCTAGACTGTTCTGGGATGAGGCACAGTCCCTGTTTGATTTTCGGCTCCCAAGATTGCATCCGCGGACATGGGCGCGAGATATCATGTGCGATCTCCGTTTTACCGAGGTAAGAGCGAAGATCATCACCGTTATGTGGTGCATCTGGCAGTCCCGCAATAGGAAAGTGCATGACGGTGAGCCTCTGGATCTAACATCATCGATCTCTCGGGTTAGAGAGGATCTCGCACTGCTTGACATCCTGATGCATGTAAAATGCATAGATGAATTTTGCATATTTTTACATGGTTTTCTATTACATATTGCATCATATAAGGGTATAATTCAATGTTTTATAGTATTCTGGGGTTAAATTACAAAGTCCCCCAACTTTTATGGAATTAACCCTGCCTGTCAGAAACCCCGTTTTCAATACTTTTGATGTTTCAGGGGGGCAAACTTCCGCGAAATCACCTGAAAATCTGCGGGGGTCATTTTCTTGGAAGGAGAAGACTTGCGGGCGAAGGATCCACGAGAATTGGGCAAGGGGGCCCAAAAGAGGACCCTCCACGCGGCCAGATTCCTTGGCCGCGTGAGAGGCCCCCTTTTGGCCCCTGTTGATGCGGGGAGGATACCTACTCCTATCATTGCGCCACCACCACCATCTATGTTGACAGTTGGAGTTTTCATATTTGCAATCCCTCCGCTAGATGAGGTGAAACCCAACTTTAGAACACCACCGTTGATGTTGCAGTTTGGTCCACGGCGTGAGGCCAAACATTGTTAGTGTTGGATAGTGCAGCGTGTTGCATACAGGATGACCAACGATTAGATGACATTCGTCTAAGTATGTACACGTGTTATTAGAGGCATGTGTGCCTTATTATTTGGCCGAGCCTTCTAATAGGCCGGTTTGTATCGCGTGTGTTAGGTTCGAGTCAGTTGTGTGTTCGGTTTGGGCCTGTCCAACCGAGCCCTTTGTGGCCTCCTATATAAAGGAGTGGCGCCTAGGGTTTTAGGGAGACAAGAATTTTACGAGTAAAGTTATCGTGAGGCTCCTCCCATGATGGGGCGCCGTTTGCGTATTTATGCTGGTTTTTGATTGCTGATCTTGTTGATCTGTTTGTGCGTGTGCGTGGAGTTGATCTTGTTCAATTCAACGTTGCTGTTTTGCGAATCACCGTGAAAGATTGGGCCAAAACCCCTCTCGGATCACGCTGATCCGTATCATCTTGGTATCAGATTCGTCGGGTTTCTCACGGCGTTTTTAGTACTGAGATTTATCTGCTGAAAGTTGCTGCCGGAGACGTTTCGTCAACACACCGGGCTTTGTTCTGTTGAGGAGGTTCCTTTCTACTGGTTGGTGTTGTTTTCCATCGCCTCCGCCGTCGTGTTCTTCGAGTTTCTATCGCTAAACAGCAATTGTGGAAATCTCGTGGTGTGTTCCGTGGAAGGGGCCAGTTAGGATCTGGATCGGATTCTATTTTCCTAGCTGCTCACGTACAAGAAACGGAAAGGAGAGCTAATCATGTGGTGATCAATTCTGCGTAGAGATTGGTACGGATCCACTGGTTACGAGAAGGCTGCAACTACCAATTCTGAATACTAGTCACGTATTTGAGCCACGATCACCTATTGGAGTACTAGTTGGAGTACTAGTTGGAGTCCTACTCCAATTCGTTTTGGTTGTGCAAAATTTCATCACGTGACTACATACTAGAGCCGACTACAAAAGTGATATCATCACGATCACTGTCCCTGCCAGAAAAGTTGCAGCGGCACAGAGCGATCTTCTCATCTGACCACACATTGATTCTTTTGCTCGCGACTGGGAAAAGTTTCTGTGTTGGAGAGTTGTCTTTGTCGCACACGCATCGCTAGCGTCTGGCCTGCTGTAATCTGTGGTTTCGAGTACGACGCCCTTCGACCTGCAGCGCCTCGTACTGCTCGCCATTAGACTGTCATCTATTGATTTTTGTCGCCATGGTTAACTCTGTGATCGCCGAAAATTCTACTGCTGCAGTTGCCGAACCTAAG
This sequence comes from Alopecurus myosuroides, assembly GCA_028641055.1. Lineage (NCBI taxonomy): Eukaryota > Viridiplantae > Streptophyta > Magnoliopsida > Poales > Poaceae > Alopecurus > Alopecurus myosuroides. The sequence goes on from CM054061.1 coordinate 119,494,191, forward strand.
AAGAAGGAAATTGCTCTCCCTGTTTATGCTGATGATCTTGCTCCCAATGTCCGCGATGGATTTGACAAAACTTGCGTATATATCAAGGACTGTACGGATGCTTTGGAGGAGAGATTAAATAGCAAATTTGAGGCATTCAATACTCGTCTTGATGCACTAGCGGATAATCTTATTCCGCGTCCGCGAGTGGAGGCCCCTCCCGCTACTACCTTACAAGATGCGCTACCACAACGACACGGACGGACTGATGGTCATCATCGCCGTCCCTTCGCACGAGCATATGGCGACGTCGATGCTGATTTAGAGGAAGATGCTGGTTATGCACCCCACCAGCGCACTTTTGATGCTCGTACTGCAGCTGCTGTTCGTGTTGGTCAGGCTGCACGTGTTTCCCTGGATGATGGTATTGGACGTGTTAAAATTTTCATACCGCCTTTCTCTGGCGCGGGCAGTCCCGATGATTATTTGGAGTGGGAGATGCGCGTGAATCATATTTTTGCAGCTCACCATTACACCGAGGAGAAGAAACTTCAATTCGCAGCTATTGAGTTCTCCGGTTATGTATTGATTTGGTGGAGCCAAATTTTGCGTATGGCCAATCGGCCGACGTCATGGAGAGGTATGAAAGAACTCATGCGACGCCGTTTTGTTCCTGAGCATTATAAGCGCGAGATGTACAATAAATTACAGCAGTTTACTCAAGGTATAAAATCTGTGGATGAGTATTATAAGGAGATGGAGTTGTTGATGATACGTACAGGAACAACGGAAGATCCGGAGGCCACAATGTCTCGGTTCTTTAATGGTTTGAATATTGAGGTGCAAGATCGTGTGGAGATGGTCGTCTATTATAATCTTCAGGATCTTGTGCACCAAGCTGAGCGTGCGGAGCAACAACTCAAACGACGTCAAGCTACAGCCTCTACACATACAAGGCGTCGTTCCAATAACGAGGCTGCTGGTTCTAGCGCTAAGCCGGCACCTTCTACACGCTCCAATAATATTTCTCTTGAGCCGCCAAAATCTGGAGTGTCCAAAGCTGCAGCTAGTACGCAGTCCACCGCACAGATTGAGTGTTTTACTTGTGGCGGTCGAGAACACATGAGGTGTGATTGCCCTAATGCAAAAAGGGTGATGCTCACACAAGATGGCTATGTTTCTGCAAGTGACGAGGAACAATCAGCAGGGTCGTCTAGTGATGAGGTTGAGGAAACTGACAAAGTGAATGTGGATGGGTATGAATTTGCTGCAAAGTGTAACAATCTGATGGTGCAACGTGTACCGGAAGATCGCATAGAAGGACAAGGGCAGCGCTGGGATATTTTTCAGACCCAATGCACAGTCAAGGATTCCGCTTGCAAGCTGATTATTGATAGTGGCAATTACACCAATATTATTAGCAAGAGCTTGGCGGATTCTCTTTCATTGCCTACATGGAAGCACCCGCAGCCACATTGCATTGAGTGCTTGTATAATTCAGGCATATTGAAGGTCACACATAAGGCGCGCCTGAAATTTTCTGTAGGTACCTATGAGGACACAGTGGTCTGTGATGTGTTGCCTATGGATGCATGTCACGTGCTACTAGGCCGACCGTGGCAGTTTGATCGGCGTTCCACGCATGAGGGGCGTTCCAATGTATATTCCTTGTGGCATAAAGGGAAGCGTCATGTTCTGCAGCCAATGGTTGACAAGGATATCAAGGTGGACGTCGTTGCTATGAAGACGAAGGTTCCAAGTGTCACGCTGAAACCGAGGACGGTTTCTCTTCAAGTTGGGGGGATGATACGGGGAGGATACCTACTCCTATCATTGCGCCACCACCGCCATCTATGTTGACAGTTGGAGATTTTATATTTGCAATCCCTCCGCTAGATGAGGTGAAACCCAACTTCAGAACACCACCGTTGATGTTGCAGTTTGGTCCACGGCGTGAGGCCAAACATTGTTAGTGTTGGATAGTGCAGCGTGTTGCATACAGGATGACCAACGATTAGATGACATTCGCGTGTTATTAGAGGCATGCGTGCCTTATTATTTGGCCGAGCCTTCTAATAGGCCGGTTTGTATCGCGTGTGTTAGGTTCGAGTCAGTTGTGTGTTCGGTTTGGGCCTGTCCAACCGAGTCCTTTGTGGCCTCCTATATAAAGGAGTGGCGCCTAGGGTTTTAGGGAGACAAGAATTTTACGAGTAAAGTTATCGTGAGGCTCCTCCCATGATGGGACGCCGTTTGCGTATTTATGCTGGTTTTTGATTGCTGATCTTGTTGATCTGTTTGTGCGCGTGCGTGGAGTTGATCTTGTTCAATTCAACGTTGTTGTTTTGTGAATCGTCGTGAAAGATTGGGCCAAAACCCCTCTCGAATCACGCTGATCTGTATCACCTGTGGCCCCAATTCCTTCCATCTTCGACTTACTGACTCCGTCTTGACCTAAAACCGACTATAAAAATGGCCCCTCATACCCTTACGGAGAATAGCGCCGCCGAAACACCGAAACACCGAAACAGAGACCAGAAGTTCCAGATTGGAGGGGGAAAACTCCGGCGAAGCGCCGCCGGTGTGATCTCCTACCCCTCCAACGTCATCTCCATCGACATCTCCATGAACAGGGAGTAGTCCACCCCAGGGCTATGGGTTTGTGGAAGTAGCACTTGTATCTCTCTCTCTATGTGCTTCACTAATTAGATCTGTATGAGCTGCCTCACATGATTACGGGCACCGTTGTAATTCCTATGTGGTGGATCTTGTCGAGACATCGTAGTAGTTTTCATAGACGGGGATGCCATGAGACTACGGGTAGAGACGTGGGGTAACGGGATCGCGTTGTAGACAAAGACACAGGATTTACCCAGGTTCGGTACGTCGCGATAATACGACGTTCCTACTCCTGCAATGTCACTAATCAGGACTAAAGCCTATGTATACAATTACAGTGTGAGGTTAGGTTTAGCTATTCGATGAGGATCCACTTCCCGGCGAGTTAGCCTGGAGCTTCTTGTCTGTTGATCTAATCTCCCGTCCGGCTTTATATAATAGCCGGGTTAGGGCATACAGAATAGGAAAACCTAGAAGTCTACGGTAACATCTAACTTGGAAAGTAAAGAATCCGCCTTCTCCTCCAAGTCAGGACACGCGGGTCGTGATCCGGGTTCTTCTAGAATCCAGTTTCTGTGCGTCAGCTTACTGGGCCGCCCAATGGACCATAGCCCATTACCACTTGGGCCACCCTGGTATCCGGCACTTTAGACTACCATCTGATATACCCCTATTCAGTATATATCCGACAGTAGCCCCCAAGAAGGATTAAAACTCTGATTCTCCGTCTTTCGCCAATTGTATATTGTCCGAGAAATATGAGCCAGTAGTCTTGATTCTTCTTATTCTTCTTATTCTTTGAAAAGAGATGGTAACGTGAAACTCGGAATTCGGAAAATCCGGCTTTTCTCGCACGATCCTTCGCAGAGAAGGAACCTCCTACGTCAGCATTTTAATCTTGCTGACGTAAGGGACGTTTGGGTTTTCGGCAAAAACCCAGACGCATATCTCTGACAGATTCTCGCGGGAAACGAGGAGATAGCTATAATCACCCTGTCGATTCATTTCCCGGATTTTCCGGCGAGTGACACGCGTTGATCATCCAACGGTCAAAAGAGCCGTTAGCACGTATCGTGACGGATTTCCGGCTATAAATAGCCTTCGTCGTCCTCCCGTTACACCTTCCGCACCACTCGAACGCCATTACAGCGCCCAAGCTCCCAGCAGAGAGAGAGCACCGAACGCACTGCGCCCAGAACGTCACCGGAAGCGAGCCGCGCCGCCACCCAATGGCATCCTCGCCGTCCTCGCTCTCACGCGCCGTCGAGCAAGGAATCGAAGACATCATCAACGACATGGATCCACAACTGGATTCCTCGCCCCGCGCCGGTGACGAGCCAGTGAGGACTGCGGATTCCGCGGCGACCGGAGGGAACCTCTCCGTCACCGCGGATCTTGCGGGCTCAAGCGCCGCGCCCTCCCCACCGTTTGCTCCTGAAACGGCGGAGGAGAAGATAACACTCCTTGGCGACGAGCTCGCCGCAGCAGAGGCCGCCGCGTCCGCCGCCACCGGAGCGGACGAAGAAGTGGAATCTGCCGGCAGCTGGGTTGCCTGCAGCATTCCCCCATCCCTCCTTCCAAACATGGAAAAGGAGGGGTTGGTGCTCAGAGGGAAGTGGCGCTTCCTGAGGACGAGAACGAACCCCTGCCACGCGACGGCGAAAGGGTTCTTCTCTCCTCCCATCTCCTACGAGGTATGGGATTACCTCCTTCCGCCTTTTTCCTCCAAGTCCTCTCCCACTATAATATCCAGCCTCACAACCTGCCACCCAACTCCATTCTTTATATGGCCGGGTTTCAGGCCCTTTTTGAGGGTTACCTAGGTATAGAACCTAGGTTAGACTTCTGGCTATATTGCTTCGGGGTTAAGCGGAACTCTTCGGAGGGCGCACTCCCGACTTGCGGGACCATCTCCTTTACTCTTAGGAGGTTTAGGGAAGATTGGTTCCCCAAGATCAAAACCTCGGAATCCGTCAAATTCTGGACGGGTTCCTTTTTCTACCATCCCGATGTCCCTTTTCCGAAAAAGGCCATCGGGGTTCCACCTTTCACCAACACCGCTGCTGTTCCCCAAGAAAATTGGGGAACAGAAGCCGTCCAAGTCTTGCCGCCTGACCTTCTAAGGATCAAGCGGCGCATTGCCAAGCTCACCTCCTCCGATCCGCCTCTAACCGGCATGGACACAGTCCTTTGCTGGTTGGACAGGCGGATCCAGCCATTGGCTAATCACGGTGGCCGTCTTCTCTGCGACTACACCGGCACCAAGGATAAAATGCGGACAACCAGCAAAGACTGGGCCGCGAAGGAGTTGAGGCGGCGCGTGAACCAGTTGGTCGCATCGCGCGATCAATACAAAGCGAGTCGGCCTATGTATACAGCCGACAATCCGGCTCCCAAGGTATCTTTTCCGTCATTTGGGTGGAATTTTGTCATTCTTTCTCGGATTTTTCGCTTCTAACTCTGATTCTTCTTTTCAACAGATCGTTGAACTTCCAGACTCGGAGCTAGCCTCCGAAGCTGAGCTGGATGCATTGCGTGCCACCTCTACGGGTGGGCGCAAACGCAAGAAGATTTCCTCCTCTGAGGAAGTCATCGATCTTGACTGAATTCCCGTCGCCACCTCCAGGTTAGAACATCTGGGTTATTTTATTTTGTCGAAGTTTTTCTTCGGAGTTTTAACTTTTTCTGGGTTTTCGTTTCTTGCCTTTAGCCTGCCTCCCTCCTCCCTCAAGCCAAAGAATCTGAAGAGGCACAAGGTTGTGTCTGGCAGAGGCGCTCAACCTTCTCCCGTCATCGCTCCGGGCACACCGTCCACGAAGGCGGAAGAGCACACCACAGCCCCCACCACCGAGTCGCTCGAGCCCAGCCAGCCCGTTGTGACGGACACGGACACGAGGGAAAGGGCGGCCCCAGAGGTGGGAAATTCTTCTCGGACAATCGATGAGGAGATTCCCACCTTCGACAAGGATTTCAAGAAACTCAACGATGGCCTAAGGGCGGCCGAGACTCTTTTTGCGGAGTACGCAAAGGAGTTCAATGAAAACTTGGCGGGTTTGCAGCGAATGAGCCAGGTATTTAACTCTAGCCCCCAAACATTTAGACAAAATGTGTACTTTTTGCCTTGATGCTTTTTTAGTTATACTTTTCCTTGTCGTGTTCCAGCAAACCGCTGAATCCATTAACTTGGAAGTTTTCAACAAGCTCTCAATCAAGAATAAAGAAGTGAGAAACCTTCTTTCTATTCTTGAGTTGAGAGAGGCGGAATTGGCATCATCTCAGCTGCAGCTGAAAGAAACAACAGGTAAACAATTTGTCCTCTGAAATTTTTTGATTCAGCTTTTTGTCTAAGTACTTTTCCGGGATTTTTCTAAACTCGGAATTTTCCTTGCTTTCCAGCTGCTTTGGCCAAGGCCAAGCAAATAGCTGAAGATGCCGGCAATGCTGCCAGCCTCCGTGAGGAGAATCTCGACCTTCACAAGCAGCTTGTGAAGGCTCAGAAAGATCTGGAAGCCAGTAATCTGGCCCTTGGAATTTCTCAATCCAAGGCTTCCGAACAGGCGGAGAAGGACAAGTACACTATCCAGGACTTGGAAAATGCTCTCAAACTTCGCCTGGAGGAAGGCTCCGAAATTGATAAACTTATCGGTAAGCTTTGCTCCATTCACCATGTTTCCATGTCTTGCTTTTTCTCTCAGCTTTTTCACTTAACCTTTTTGGTTGTTTTTGTCTGAAAAAACAGGAGGTAACCCAGACCAGGGTCGGATTGATAGAATCCGAGTCTTTGGGAAGACGTGGACTGCGATCAGAGCTGCTGGAATGCAGTTGATCAACAAGTTCCTTCCCTCAAGGACTGGGGAGTTCTCGGAAGTTGAAAAACTTCCAGGTGCCATCATGGAGGTGGCGGAGTCCAGGGAGTCCACCCTACGTTCCGCTGCACGGGGTGGTGCACGCATGGCACTTGGCCTTATGCGTATGCATTATCCTGGCGCGAAGTCTTGGCGCGTGGCATCCGGTATCCCTCAAGGATACACGGAAACTCAGCGAGCCACCATCTTTGACGAAATCAAAGGTCACGCCACCAAGATCGCCTCCATGGTGAACCTTGCCATCAACTATCCGGAAGAGGAGATCCCTGAAGCCCCCGAGAACGATAGCAGCGAGGAAGACTCGGATGCTTGAAGGGCTGCCTTAAACCTGGATGGTGGAAGCAGATAATAGGAGCATTACTGCACTTTCAAAATGTAATTCATATTGTAATGCTTCTATTCCTTTTGTATAAACAAGAATTCCGCCTTTTGCAGCTTTAATTACGAAATTCTTTGCAAGGTTTTTCGGGTTTTAGTATTCCTTTATCTTCTAAGTTCTCTGGCTTATATGTTTTAACTGTCCTTAGTGTTTGAAATGACTCGATAGTATTATGAATCATCATGCCGAGTAACCGGGTAGAACCAATCAGTTTAAACTCGAAAACATGGATCATACTAAAGGCATTTTTACTAACTAGCTCCAGTGACCCAACACATAAACAATCAGATAATGCTTAGAGAAAAATAAGGAATTTTTTGAAACATGGGCACGCAGGCACAATCCAAGTTTCCTTTAGCCGTTAATAGGCTGAAAATCATTCAGTTTTTAAACGCCGAGCACGCAGGCATAATTCGGGTTAACATTGAGTATTTTGTAAGATCATTGGGAAATAGATAAGATGGAATCATGCTTTGTACTATAATGAACTTGTAAAAAACATGGATATCAGAATTCCGAAAACTTTATTTCATGATCTCAAAAGATGTTTACATAGAAATTGAACTAAGTATAGAAGGGACGTAACTGCTGGATGCTCCAAGGCCTCTTTGTCTCTCCTAGTTCATCATTTATCTTTCTCTTTCTTTTGCGATTCGGCTTCTCGGGATCGTCTTCCGTATCTCGAATGTCAACAAGGTAGTATGACCCATTTTTCATGGCTTTACTGATGACATATGGTCCTTCCCATACTGGGGCCAATTTGTGCTTCCTTTACTGCACCAATCTCAGCACTAGGTCACCTTCTTTAAAAGAACGATGCCTGATTTTCCGACTATGATAACGTCGTAAACCTTGTTGGTAGATAGCGGATCTTTGAAGCACAAGCTCTCGTTCCTCTTCTAAGAGATCGACGGCATCCTGTCGTGCTTCTTCGGCGTCCGAGTCGTCGAAATCCTGCACTCTTGGGCTATCATGGATCATGTCCGTTGGAAGAATAGCTTCCGCACCATAAACTAGGAAAAACGGGGTTTGCCCAGTTGACCTGTTTGGTGTCGTTCTAATGCTCCAAAGCACGGAAGGTAACTCTTCTACCCATACTCCAGCTGCTCTATGAAGAGGAGATTCGAGTCTTGTGCGTATTCCTTGCAGGATTGAGCTATTCATTCGCTCAACCTGTCCATTGGATTGCGGGTGTGCCACAGATGCTAGATCTAGGCAAATTCCCGTTTGTCGGCAATATCTTGCCAACTCTCCAATGGTGAAATTTGTCCCATTGTCGGTTATTATGCTGTGTGGAACGCCATATCTCATGACTATGTCAATGATGAAATTTCTGGCAGTTACACCATCAAGTTTTTTGATGGGTTTTGGTATACTTATCCACTGCTACGAGTAGATGTGTAAATCCACCTCTCGCAGTTTTGAACGGTCCCATCATATCTAGCCCCCAGACCGCAAACGGCCATGTAATTGAGATAGTTTTGAGTGCTTGGGCTGGCAAATTAGTCTGCTTGGCGTAATATTGACACCCTGCACACGTGTTGACTATGTGCTCAGCATCTGTCTTGGCTGTTAGTCAGAAAACCCAGCACGGAATGCTTTTTTGACTATGCTTTTTGATTGAGCATGATGTCCGCAATCTCCAGCATGGATTTCTTCCAGTATTTCTCGTCCTTCTTATGGTGAGATACACCGCTGAAAAATTCCAGAAGTACTGCGTTTATACAGGCAATTATCAATTACCGTGTATCCTTTGCATCGACGCTTAATCTGTCTCTGCAAGACTTCGTCTGCTCCTTCCGGGTACTTCTGATTGACTAAGAAGTTTAAATATGGAATTGTCCAATCCGGGTTAACGAACATGACTTCAATTGACTCGGAAGCCAGAGGATAATCGATATCTCCACCTTTTATGGATGGTTCGTACAGATGCTGAACGAATACACATGGTGGTAGGGTTTTTACCCTCTCTGACCCCATGCGGGCTAACGCATCCGCGTTCCAATTTTCCTCTCTTTTGACGTGGAGTACTTCGAATCCAAAAAAACAAATGGCGAACTCGTCCACCGTTCTCCGATATTCGGCCATTATAGGGCTTTTTGCATCCCAGGTTTGGTTAAGCTGGTGCTGCACCAAATCTGAGTCGCCGTAGCACAGAATGCGCTTTACTCCTATTTCTTTTGCAATGTGCAAGCCATGAAGCAAAGCTTCGTATTCTTCCACGTTATTGCTGGCGTTGAAGTGTATTTGTAATACGTACTCCATTGTATCTCCTTTAGGAGATTTTAAGACTACACCAGCTCCAGCTTCCTCCTTCATCTTGGATCCGTCAAAGTGCATGATCCAATACTCGGACTCCGGCATTGGTGTATTCTCCATTGCTTCCGTCCAGTCGGCGACAAAGTCTGCCAAAACCTGGAATTTTATTGTCGTCCTTGGCTGGTACTTAATGTCGAAGGCTGCTAGCTCGATACCCCATTTGGCTACCCGGCCAGTTGCCTCCGCATTGTTTATTATATCCCCTAGTGGTGCTTTACATACCACTGTTATGGAATGTCCTTGGAAGTAACGGCGCAATTTTCTAGATGCGAAAAATACGCCATATGCCAGTTTTTGATAGTGTGGGTACCTTTGTTTGGACTCGGAGAAAACTTCACTTATGTAATATACCGGATGCTGATCTGGTATGCTTTGTTCGTCTTTCTTCCGTTCCACAACGATTACGGTGCTAATAACCCTGTTTGTAGCTGTGAGGTACAATAACATAGGTTCTTCGTCCTTTGGGGATGCCAAAATCGGCGCTTTCATCAAAGTTTCCTTCAACTGGGTTAACGCCGCATCGGCCTCTTCTGTCCACTCGAATTTGTCGGATTTTTTCAGCAACTTGTAGAGTGGTAAGGCTTTATCCCCCAGCCGACTAATAAATCTGCTGACGGCGGCGGCGGAACCCGTCAATCTTTGGACATCTTTCACACACGTAGGTTTGGAGATGTTCAAGATGGCTTTGATCTTTTCCGGGTTAACTTCTATTCCTCTGTGAGAAACGATGAAACCCAGAAGTTTTCCTGAGGGAACCCTGAATACACACTTTGATGGATTTAACTTCATCTTGTAAGTGCGCAAGTTTTCGAAGGTTTCTCGCAAATCCTCAAGGAGTGTATCTTTTTCCTTGGTTACGACAGCAATATCGTCCACGTAAACATGGACGTTTTTGCCAATCTGACTATGTAAGCAACGTTGCATGCAACGCTGGTATGTTGCACCTGCGTTCTTCAGGCCGAATGGCATGGTTACGTAATAATACGTCCCGTACGGGGTTATAAAAGAAGTCTTGATTTGATCTTCCTTTTTCATGCGTATTTGGTGGTACCCAGAGTATGCATCCGAAAAGCATAAAAGTTCAGAGCCTGCAGTGGCATCTATTATTTGATCGATTCGTGGTAACGCGAACCTATCTTTTGGACACAATTTGTTCAAGCCTGTGTAATCTATACACATTCTAAGAGCAGTAGTGTCTTTCTTCAGTACTAACACCGGATTTGCAGACCATTCAGTGTGGATTACTTCCTGGATGAAATCTGCTGCTAAAAGCCGGAAAATTTCTTTGCCAATAGCCTTCCGTCTTCTTCCGTCAAAACGACGGAGACCTTGTTTGACGGGTTTGGAGCCTGGAATCACCTTGAGTTGATGCTCAGCAAGTTCCCTGGGTACGCCTGGCATGTCCGCTGGACACCAGGCGAAAATATCCCAGTTCTCACGGAGGAACTTGATGAGCTCGCCTTCCTATTTGTCGGTCATCCCAGTTCCTACTACGACAAATTTTGTCGGATCTTTAGGATCTAGGATTACATGTCTTGTGTTATCGGACGCCTTGAAGCTATCTGCTGGCTTCCGGGTTTCTTTTCCTGCCGGTATTTCTGTCGGCGATACCTCCTTGGCCAGCTCCTTCAGTTCTTCCTTTGCTATGACTCTCTGAGCGCAAAGGGCGTTTTCTTTTTCCAACTCGGTTGCGAGCTTGAAGTATCCAGCAATGGTGATTACTCCTACTTTGGGCCCCGGCATCTTCAGCTTGTTATAGATATAACATGATCTTGCCATAATTTTGGCGAAAGCTGGACGTCCGAGTATTGCGTGATAGACGCTTTCGAACGGCACCACCCCGAAGGATACTTTTTCCTGACGGAAGTGATCTTTATCTCCGAAGGTGACATTTAGGGAAATTTCTCCTAAGGATCGTGCTTGTCTGCCAGGAACAATGCCATGGAAGCGTATGTTGCTGTAGTTGAGCTGAGACTCGGAGATTTTCAGATGCTTCAGCGTATCCAGATACATTATGTTAATGCTGGATCCTCCATCCATCAGCACTCTTTTTAGCCTAGTGTTTTGGACAATAGGGCTTACAACAAGAGCTTGTGTGCCGGGTTCAGGGATGTTCCCGGGATGATCAGACTGATCCCAGGTAATTGGTGTATTTGAATACTTCAAGAATTTCGGGGTTGCCGGAACAACCACGTTTATTTCTCGAAGCGTTCTTTTGGCCACCTTTGCTGACGGAGTTGCTAGGAATGTTAACAGTGCCTCTCCATCAACTCTCGGAAATTTGGGTTCGCCTTTTCGCTGTTGTTCCTGGATTTTTTCATCAGTGTCTGATTCACTGTCATCCTTTTCAGTTTCTGGCTTTTGTTTGGAGAATTTCCTTTTGGAGTTCTTCCCCTTATTTCCGGATCCTGTGCTGCCTTTCATGTGCTTATTCAGCCGGCATTGCGCGTTTGTATGGGTGGGTTTCCCAAATTGTGAATGGTGGATGCAGGGTTCAGACTTAATCTTCTCCCACTCTTCTTTGGTGTACTTGATTGGTTCTGGGTTGCGTCCTTTCCATTTACTCCCTTTTTCACTTCCAAAGGCTATGTTAACTTCTTTGGGTTTAGGTGTTGCTTCTGAAGTTCCTTTTTTCTCATTGCGAGGATTTTTCTTGGCCAATATCAGTGTGTCGATATTGCCTCCTCTTGCTCTGATGTCGTCTTCGGCTGCAGCGTGTTCATTGGAGGTTGTAAGCATAGATCCGAGATCTTTGTGCTGTTTGGAACCAACCATGAACGGTACAAGTCCGGGTTTTAGGACGTTGACGAAAGCATGCATTGCTTGTACGTCAGTTACTCCAGAACAACTATTCTTCATTGCAGTCCATCTGGAGATGAAATCCACGTATGGTTCATCCTCGAATTGGGTGCAACGGCTCAGCTGGTTGATGTTGTTCGGGCGTTTGTACGTTCCCCGGAAATGCTGAGTGAATACCTTAGCCATATCATCCCAGTTGTCGACTGTTCTTGATGGCAATCCATTGATCCAATCTTTGGCTACATCCAGTAACATTAGGGGAAGAAACTTTACAGCTTCCAGGTCTGTCCCGTTGTTAATCTGGACGGCTGTATAGTAGTCTGAGAGTCAGGTATCCGGGTTTGTACTGCCGGTGTATTTCTGGTACGTTGGACCGACCTTGGCAAAGCCAGAATGCAGGGTTATCCTTCGGATCCTATCAGTGAAACACTTAGGCCCAAAGTATAGATCATCCTTTTCCGCTCTATCAATGTGTGCGGAATATCTTCCGGCTGAATGGACAGAAGGAGATCTGCTCCTTTCTTTTCCATTGTTGCGGACGCGCTTTTCCAGGATCGTTTCTATCTCTTCCGTGATCACACCCTTTTGGATTAGGCGGAGTTCTGCTCCTGTGCCTTTCTTTATCCTTAGGAGGTGTCCGAGATCTCTCGCGCCTGTGAGGTATATCATATCTTTCGGCTTTTTCAGCTGGGTTTCTCGGAGGTGGCATTGTTTTGCCGTTATTCCAGTGTTTTTCTTCCCGATCATGGGGTTTGAGTCCACCTTTCGGGGGATGGGATACGGTTCGAGACGCTTCGTCCCTATTGTCGGGATTTTTCTTGTCTTTTCTCGGATCCGCTTTTTTATCCTTTGAATTGTCTGAATCTCCAGGTTCTTTCGGTCCGGGTGCTCCAACGGCGCAAGTAGCTGTTTTGCATAGGGCGGAATTGTCATGCAGCCTTCCTGATCGCTCTTGGCCCCGCTGTTGTTGTTGCAATGCTTTTCCTAGGAAAGCATACACCCCTTGAAGCTTTTCACCATTGGAGTACATGTCATTGTTCAGGATGGCGAACGCCGCTTCCGCGTTTTCTGCTGCTGTTTTGTATATTGGTTCGCCTCTGGCATCTTTGCCGTTTACCTGCTTTTGCCAAGATGGGTTGCGATACCTTTCTTTTGGCGGCAGTACTTCCGGTCTTACGATTCCGGGTAACCTTGTAGGTTTTGTGGCAGATCTATTCTTTCTCTCGTACTCCTCGATTTCTTCCTTCATGACCTTGATGTCATTCTGGGTTTTTTGGAGGTGTTCCCGAGATCTGAGTAGATGTTGCTGTTGTCGTTGGAACGCTCGTCCTCTGGCCTCCAGCATCTCAGGGGGTTCGTTTGGACCCACTGGCTTTTGTAACAGATCCTGTTCTTCTTGTTCTATCATTGGCATAACAAGGATTTCCTTTGGTTTTCTTTTCCGCGGGCTTTATTCCGCTTGCATCTCCTACTTCCGGGATTTCATCAGCTGGATCAGCCGATTTTTTCTTCCGGAGTTTTTTAGCGTCCTTGTGCCTTTTCTTGGAAGAGGGAGGTTTTTTGATAGGTTCATCCTCTGTCAATTCCTTAACACTAGGAAATACTGGAGAATTTTCTCCGTCTTCTCTCTCTTCCTCTGGCGGAGGCGTTTTAGGGCTTTCCTGACTGCCGGCATCCGTAGTTTCAGCTGGTTTTGCCATCAGCACTTCATGGAATCCCTCCTGAAGAGATTTCACCTTCTTTTCGAAAGTGTCTTCATCTTCGTCTTCGGAATCGAAGTCATCCGATCCGGCTTCTGACTCCAATCTCACCTCAATGGCGGCTAACACAGAGTCAGCTTCCGAGTTTGTCGTCATGTTGACGGATGTCGGATCTTCCACCTCTTTGGTGGGTGTGTTGTTATCTGCCTCTTGCGCGGGATTTACATCATCCGTGTTTTCAGCGACTTCGGATTGCACCATACCGATAAAGTGCGTATCCCTTCGGCGATCTGAGCAGAATCCGGGATCATGGTCATCCTCGACTGGGTATAGGGCGGGTGGGATAAATTTCCTTCCACCGCCAAACCCCATGGCCTCTGCAGTTAGTCCGATAAAGATGTTAGCAGATCCGATCGGTAACACGCAGGCACTTACCAAATGGTTTTGCGCCGGTATGTAGGATCCGTTGTCGAGGAAGCGTCCGACGTTCCAGGCTTCCGACAATTATTGATCTTCCGATTCCGCCGAGTACCCAGATCGGAACTTCACGCCTGGCGTCGTTTGCCCCACGGTGGGCGCCAACTGTCGAGACATCGTAGTAGTTTTCATAGACGGGGGTGCCATGAGACTACGGGTAGAGACGTGGGGTAACGGGATCGCGTTGTAGACAAAGACACAGGATTTACCTAGGTTCGGTACGTCGCGATAATACGACGTTCCTACTCCTGCAATCTCACTAATCAGGACTAAAGCCCGTGTATACAATTATAGTGTGAGGTTAGGTCTAGCTATTCGCTGAGGATCCACTTCCCGTCAAGTTAGCTTAGAGCTTCTTGTCTGTTGATCTAATCTCCCGTCAGGCTTTATATAATAGCCGGGTTAGGGCATACAGAATAGAAAAACCTAGAAGTCTACGGTAACATCTAACTTGGAAAGTAAAGAATCCGCCTTCTCCTCCAAGTCAGGACACGCGGGTCGTGATCCGGGTTCTTCTAGAATCCAGCTTCTGTGCGTCAGCTTAATGGGCCGCCCAATGGACCATAGCCCATTACCACTTGGGCCACCCTGGTATCCGGCACTTTAGACTACCATCTGATATACCCCTATTCAGTATATATCCGACAGATCTTTTCTATGAGTTATTGAATCTGAGATTGCAATTGTTTCTCTTGAGTTATTTGAGTAGATGTATCTTATGTACCTCGTTCTTATTTGCTAGCTTTGATCAATCTAGTTCTTGAGAGCGTGTGTGGGGTGATGGGTGCATTAGTTGGAGTAACGGGGGTGGGTAGTGCTGTGAAAGTGACAGAAGTTCAGCGATCCACTTAGGTTTTGTTAAACCTTTGTCAGTTACCTCACTAGGGATAAAAAGGAGTACCTTGTTACCGGGGATTTGAAGTGACACTAATCAATCTCCATGACTAGATCTAGCAAGTTCTTACTTCAACTTCATGTCACATTGCTTAAAGCTATACTCTGGTTTTTCCATAATTATCGAGGTGTTATGATTTATTTCGCATCTTGGTGGAGTATAAGAGGGATCAATATGACCGTAGAGATCTCTATGCTAGGACGTGATGCCCATATGAAAGTACTCAATGTTAAACATGTTATTGTAATCTCACATGTAATTCTTTATGTCCACCGTCTACCACTTTATTTGAGAGAATGCAAATGTGAAACCATGAACCCCGGTCCTATTTTAATTATAAGAAAACACTCTAGTTACTTTGCTGCAATTTACTTTACTTGCACTTTACTTTACTTGCATCTCCAATTCGAATTTACATTATCTCCATCACCACTTGCATCACAAAAATACAAAAACAATCCATTGCATATTTATTTTCTCATTTGCATTTAGTAGTAGATTTAATTATTGCGCATTTACATTCAGTTTTGCATTGCAATTTAGAAGTCTCACACCTTGTGCTTGACAACCACTTGGTGAGGTTGAGGGCACAAAATTCTCTACTTGTTTGCAGGATCCTGGAGGAAGTTTGGAAGACAACCGTTGAAATACTGGCTCCCCAAGAGTTCGATATAAACCCTCGAGTTACCCTCGTGGGGAAGAAGGCTTGCCACTAGCTACACACTCTGCACTTGGAGTCTCAACCTAGCCATCAAGCGTTTTTCTGGCGCCGTTGCCGGGGAGCCATAGGTGAAGGAGTTGTCCAAGGGAGCTCACAAGAAGTCTTCATCACCAACAAGGTGTGCAAACACCTAAGTTTGGGGAGGTTGCACCTACGTGAGTACCGTCCTTTCTATCTCTACCTTCTTTCAAGTAGATTGTTTTGTTTCTTATCTTGTTTTTGTTTTTGTTTTTGTTTTGTTTTTGTTCTTGTTTTTGTTTTGTCTTGCATATTTTATTTTGCATTTTAGTTTTGCATTTAGTTATCTAGATTATTTTAGTATTTAAAATTTGCTTAGTTACTTTACTTTTGTTTTGCATAAAAAATTAAAAACTACATAAAAACTTGGAAAATGGAGCAGAGAACTTATTGGCCATTTAGTGTTAGGAATTTCCCTCAAGAGCTAAATATTCCCGTTCAAAAATTAGAGGTAGATCCTAGTGTTATTAAAATGATTTATGAATCTTTCTATGGAAAGCCTAAAGAATACCCTTTGTTCCATCTTAAGAAATTTGATGAAAGATGTAAAACTTTGAACTTGAATCATGCAAACATCAACACTACTAAAGTTAAACTCTTTTCCTACTCACTAGGAGGCAAAGCATTAGATTGGATATTAAGATGGCTTCCTAGCAATTTTACTACTTGGTTCAACTTAAGGGCTGCATTTATTGAAAGGTTTTGTCATGCTGAAAAGAATTACAATGTTAAACACTTGCTCATTACCTTTAAACAAGAAAAAAATGAATCAATGATACAAGCATGGGAGAGATTTAGAAGTAGAGCATATGGAATAGGGCATGGCTTTAGAGATTGGATACTTATGCATATGTTTTATAAGGGACTTTCTGAAACTTCTAGAGCCTTTTTAGATAATGAATGTGGGGGATCTTTTACTAGTACTAATGCTGCAAATACCCATGTTTTGCTTGAAAGTTTGCTCTTAGAGGTTAAAATTAAAGAGAGCTTAAAAAAGGCTGAAGTACCCGATGATATTTTTGATGATCGCTATGAGATTTTTAATATGCATAATAGAAAAGGAAAAGTAGAGAAAATTATGATGCTTACTGAAATTAAGGATCTATTGCTTGATTTAGAAAAAATTAGTTTGCAAGAACTTATTGCTACTCTACAAATTTTTTCTAGTGATCCCATTATAAATGTATATCAACCTGGCTTTGGATCTTATATTGCTAATCATGTCTTGCAAGAAAAAATTGCTAGGTACAAGAATGAGGCCATGATACCACCTAAGCTCGGGGATGCATGGATCCCCAAGGTGCTAGTTTCAATTTGAAAAGAAATTCACCATGCTATGTTAGATCCAGGTTCTAGTGTATCGGTACTCTATGAATTGCTAGAACTAGAAAATTTAGAAAAGTGCTCAAGTGAATTTGTCCTTGCTGATAACTCTACTAAACATGCTGTAGGAAAAGTAAAAGATGTTATGATTGAATTGCACATGACTTTCGTACCCGTTGATTTAATTATTATGGATATGGGGGATAAATCCCCTAGTCCTATTATTTTGGGTAGACCTTTTCTTCGTACTACAGGTGCAATCATAGACTCCAAGGAAGGGAGTGTCAAGTTTCAGTTCCCTCACAAGAAAATCATGGAGCACTTCCCAAGGAAGAGGGGCACGCTGAAGAACAAGCTCCCCCATGAGCTTTATCCCTCTTGATTATCAAGTAAGTAAAGCCTAGCTATATGGCTATAAAGAAAGCGCTTTACGGGAGGCAACCCGGTTGTTTTTGTTTGGATTTTCCTAGTGTCCTCTTGCTGTCTCAAGAGATTAGTTTTTTGTTTTAATTCTGGAGTTTTCAATAAAGAGTCAAGTCAAACCCATTTGGACTTATAAGTTGCTATCCTAGTGCATGAAATTTCTGTTTCAGCACGAGTCTGCTCACCGTATGATTTTATGTTTTTTATTGGTATGTCGTATTGAGCTAAGTTTTTAGTATGTGCTGCAACTTTTCGTCTTCTATAAGCACAAAAATTGGCTTAATTTTTTGACGAGTCTAGATTAGGGAAAAACGTTCGTTTTGCTGCTGCTGCTTTTCTGGACAGATTCTGCCTTCTTTTGTTTTATGCACTCTTTGGGCTCGGGAATCGAATTTCCATGATTCTTTCAAGCAAGAGAGTGAACATACAACATAATGAACCTTATTGTCTATCTACTGGAGAATTTGATTTGGAATTTTGCACAGCAAGCATGTGATTTGTTTGTCCTTGCTAATCTCACCCCACAGAAAAAGAATGGGAGAAACATGTTTTGTGAAGTTTTTTTCACAGGGAATAGAGGAGCTGCGCCTCAAGACATCCAAGAATGGTGAAAGTCACAAGCTTGGGGATGTGATGAACACCCCACTAGAGCTACACTCTTTTGGTTAGCACACGTCTATTTTCTGTTTTTCTAAGCAAAGCATTTATCGTAGAGACTTGAAGCGTCTAGTTTTTGTTTTTATTTTTGTTTTGATAAGACCACCACCATCATTTTATATGAGATTGATCTACTGGAGTTTGGGGTTGGAATATATTGGATGCTAGTATTATGACTTGGAATAGGGATGCCATGGTTGATTTGAAGAGCTACATATGTTTGCATGATTTATAGACCTTTTATGTGTAGAAATTTGCAATAATGTTGTCTTGAGCTATCTCTTATTCATGTCCTTGATGTTAATTGCTGGTTTATTTAGTTTGTCATTAAATGAGTAGTTCTATGGACATATGCATGCATAGTAGCTGGTCAACTATCTCCCTCTTGCTAGCCCAAAAATTTAAAATTTCCAACAACTAAAAACTTGTTTCCAACACTCCTTAGCCAAGTATTTCCAGTGAGTCCACCATATATTCCCATTAGCTTCATTGATATTCCGAGTATGTTCACCATGTTATTGTGTTATTTATGTTCTAAATTAAGATATTCACTTTATTAATTGTCATGGGTTGAACTTGGGATAGGACTCTCACGAACTTTTGAAGGCACACTTTACTTTTTATGCATCTAATAAACATGACCCAATAATGGGAGTCACAAGTTTTGCGTTTGACAAGTATGTGGTTGGGAGCTAGCTATAAACGTGTATCACCGGAAAGCTTTCAACATTGGACAATTTTTTTACATTTGGTTGATATCATGTACTTTTGTTTTTGGACTCCTGCCATGCCGAAATGAAATAGAGGAATAGTAAGTTTTGATGAGTAAGTATCTATATGACTAGAGAAATGCATTGGGCCGCTAACCCAAACCATGCTTTATCATGGTGGAAATTTACTTACAGCTTGAGTGACTCTACAACACATCCTATAATAAAATAAGAAGCTATGCATAATAGTGAATGAAAATAAAAAGGACGATGAGTCTACTCCGTTTGTTCATCTTGTTATTGTAACATGGGCTTGTTTCCATGTCATGGGGCAAGAGGTACCTCTTTGCGGTTCTCTATGATGTCATTAATACTTATTATGATTGTACAAATCTTATTAGAAATCTTAAGTTGAGTAATCAAGGAGTAGGTTTTCACACTCACGGGGCATGAGGCTTTCAACCACCTTGTCAATCACATTACTTCAATGCTCACAATTTTAAGATGCTAGTGATAAAGGGGCAATGAGAGTCCTGGATCAATGGATACCACATTTCAATTAGTAATTTTAGATGAATAATTTAGAGGCTAAATAAGACTTGATCATGTTTTACCTCTACTCAATTTTCTCCAAAGTGTCCACCATATTTTCTATTCTCCATTATGCTATTATTTGACCAATATAGGATTTTATTTTTTATTTTGTGTATGCATTTGGTCCATAGTGCTTTTATTTCATTATACACTTTGTGAACTTTCATGAAGCATGTTTGCTTGCATATTTGATATTTCTTACAACATGAATTGTATATTGCTACTCATTTCTACTATTAATCATTTGATTATATGTAGCATGAATAATCCTCCTTTATATCCCATGATTGTTTCAATATGCAAAACTCATCTTAGTTTTATCACCTTCATACTCGAGGACGAGCATGGGTTAAGCTTGGGGATGTTGATGCATGTAAAATGCATAGATGAATTTTGCATATTTTTACATGGTTTCTATTACATATTGCATCATATAAGGGTATAATTCAAAGTTTTATAGTATTTTGGGGTTAAATTCAAAGTCCCCCAATTTTATGGAATTAACCCTGCCTGTCAGAAACCCCTCTTTCTATATTTTTGACGTTTCAGGGGGGCAAACTTCCGCAAAATCACCTGAAAATCTGCGAGGGACATTTTCTTGGAAGGAGAAGACTTGCGGGCGAAGGATCCACGAGAATTGGGCAAGGAGGCCCAAAAGAGGACCCTCCACGCGGTCAGATTCCTTGGCAGCGTGAGAGGCCCCCTTTTGGCCCCTGTGGCCCCAATTCCTTCCATCTTCGACTTACCGACTCCGTCTTGACCTAAAACCGACTATAAAAAGGGTCCCCCGTACCCTTAAGGAGAAGAGCACCGCCGAAACATCGAAACACCGAAACAGAGACCAGAAGTTCCAGATTGGAGGGGGAAAACTCCGGCGGGGCGCCGCCGGTGTGATCTCCTACCCCTCCAACGGCATCTCCATCGACATCTCCATGAAGAGGGAGTAGTCCACCCCAGGGCTATGGGTTTGTGGAAGTAGCACTTCTATCTCTCTCTCTATGTGCTTCACTAATTAGATCCGTATGAGCTGGCTCACATGATTACGGGTACCATTGTAATTCCTATGTGGTGGATCTTTTCTATGAGTTATTGAATCTGAGATTGCAATTGTTTCTCTTGAGTTATTTGAGTAGATGTATCTTATGTACCCCATTCTTATTTGCTAGCTTTGATCAATCTAGTTCTTGAGAGCGTGTGTGGGGTGATGGGTGCATTAGTTGGAGTAACGGGGGTGGCTAGTGCTGTGAAAGTGACAGAAGTTCAGCGATCCACTTAGGTTTTGTTAAACCTTTCTCAGTTACCTCACTAGGGATAAAAAGGAGTACCTTGTTACCGGGGATTTGGAGTGACACTAATCAATCTCCATGACTAGATCTAACAAGTTCTTACTTCAAATTCATGTCACGTTGCTTAAAGCTATACTCTGGTTTTTCCTTAATTATCGAGGTGTTATGATTTATTCGCATCTTGGTGGAGTATAATAGGGATCAATATGACCGTAGAGATCTCTATGCTAGGACGTGATGCCCATATGAAAGTACTCAATGTTAAACATGTTATTGTAATCTCACATGTAATTCCTTATGTCCACCGTCTACCACTTTATTTGAGAGAATGCAAGTGTGAAACCATGAACCCCGATCCTATTTTAATTATAAGAGAACACTCTAGTTACTTTGCTGCAAGTAATTTACCTGCACTTTACTTTATTTGCATCTCCAATTCGAATTTATATTATCTCCATCACCACTTGCATCACAAAAATACAAAAACAATCCATTGCATATTTATTTTCTCATTTGCATTTAGTAGTAGATTTAATTATTGCACATTTACATTCAGTTTTGCATTGCAATTTAGAAGTCTCACACCTTGTGCTTGACAACCACTTGGTGAGGTTTAGTGCGCAAAATTCTATACTTGTTTGCAGGATCCTGAGGAAGCTTGGAAGACAACTGCTGAAATACTGGCTCCCCAAGAGTTCGATATAAACCCTCGAGTCACCCTCGTGGAGAAGAAGGCTTGCCACTAGCTACACACTCTGCACTTGGAGTCTCAACCTAGCCATCACATCCCTAATGCGAGTGCAACCATGCTCCCGGGGCACGGATGGAGGCCACCTGATGTTGGGGTCATCAAAATTAACACTGATGCAGCGATTAATTCAGAAATGGGTAAGGCAGGAGCTGGTGGTGTTGTAAGGGCCTCTTCTGCTTTACTTGGTGCCTGGTGTAAACCCCTCGAGGGTGTTACAGATCCATTAATTGCGGAAGTTGAAGCTATGCGGGAAGGCGCCTTCTACGCCAAACTGCGGGGTTTCACACATGTGATAATGGAAACGGATTGTCTGGAGTTGGTTAATCTCTGGAAATCTCGTCACAACTCTCGAACAGTTGTGGCGCCTATTCTTTCGAACATTGGCGAGCTAGCTTTATCTTTTACTTCTTTTGTTATTCAACACGTAATTAGATCATCTAACCTTCCGACCCATCTCTGTGCACGACGTGCTAGTGTCTTGATGGGGACGGAGAGTTGGATTGATGCTGAACCTCCATTCCTGGTCAGTAGCCTTATGGCTGACTGCTCTAGGTGTGCTTTTGTTTGAATAAAGCTCGCAAATTTCCACGCAAAAAAAACTAATTAATCCTGCGATTTCGGGGATAATCCCATTATTTTCGCGAACACTCCGGAAAATCATTTTTCCTTTTTTTTAAAGCAACCACATGTTTCATTAATAAAAAAAATTAAATTACATGAATACAAATCTGGACACTAAAAGACATACCGAGATAAGCTGATTATATGCTAAAAACTTTGCAGGGAACATTCTAAGAGATCAAGAAATACAAAAATGTCGCTAAGGTTTCCTGCAACCACCGAAACTAGTGGCGGGCGCTCAAATCCACGCCACCAAGACGCATGCTGAAAAGAGACGTCGGACCTCCACCACTGCAAGATCAAAAAACGCAATCGCCAAGAAGAGCCTTTGTGAATCGATAAACATGCGTCTTGCTGTGTCACGTCGACCGGGGACATCCCTGTGCTGTGTTGGACCAAGATCCTCGCCTTCAATCGACAAAGTCAGAGAGGAACGACAGATCCACCACCTCTGGACCAACATCCTCGCTCCTGAGAAACCACCTCGTCTAAGCCGCCAACATCATCGTAGATAACGCCGAATGCCAGCGACACACCGAGAAATAAATCTCGCCAGGTCCGAAGAATGACGAGAAGACCAAGCTGTCGATCCGAAGGACCGACGAGCACACGTTGCAATCAACTTTGAAACGCCGCCATGAGATCTCCACTAGTGTGTAAATAGAGTTGATGCCAATTTATTTACCTGGACACCGCTCCCACCATCCCAACGGCAAGCCACAACAATATACCCTAACAAAAACTAGTAAATTAGGCCTGCCCTCCATCATGCCGCTAGAGCGGCAAGCAAAGTGGGTGAAGGAACCAATACTCACGCCGGCTGATATGTGGAGGAGTTGGATACTGCCACTGCCTAAGGGAGGGAGAGGAAAACATGGAAGTGGTGTCCTGAAAGTCATTTTTTCCTCTGGGCAGCCTTCGTTTTGAAAAAGATAAGAAAAAATATTGAGAAGCTTTAGAAAAATCGAAATTAGTTCTCAATGTAGTTTATGATGTTAAGATAAAAAAAGTAGTTTATGAAGTGTGTAAGACAACCCGGAATTCCTTTTATAACAATCTAAACAAAAATAAAAATTCTCGAAAAATTTGGTCATTTGAAACACTATGCTTATATTTGTACTAGTTGAATGCCCGTGCGTTGCCACGGTCTCAAATTTGTTTCTTGTATACTCTGGTGTTGTCAATTCAGCTACATAACAAATAAAAAAAAATTTGTGAACTCCTAACTATCCTAAGTAATATGGGTTTCACGTTAAAGGTGCAATTGTGTATTTTTGGCCAGGTTGTATCACGTAGCTCTCCCCTCCGTTATGAAAAGACATTACTAAGTGTGTTACTCTGGTATCGATACTGAATGAGAGAATGGCAATGGCAACAAACATCACCTGAATACAATAAATAGCGTCAATGGTGCATAGCAACATCTACGACCATCTTCACTCTACTCTCCACAAGACTTCCCTGATATACATTGATATTGCAAGAAGAAAAAAGTCCTTCATTTCACATAATCGCCTCCAGCAACGCTTCGATGAAGTCACCTCCAGGCTCCAATCTTCCCCACGCAAGGCCTCGATGGTGAAGGCTCACTCTGCCATCATCAATCAGGCCTTTATCCTTGCCTTAGCATTCCTTGGTGTTTAGGCCCCACTTATCTTCATGCAGCATCTATTATTAAGAAAGCCGATGGTTCAATTGGAACTTTGGAAACGACATCAATTTTTTTCTATTGGAATTGATTTGTATGGGTGCCTTCTAATGTCTTCCACAACGTATGGCCGCACCAGCCACTATTGCAATCTAAAAATTGAGCTTTTCACTTCAGTCAGTAAGTGAAAAAAAATGTCTTCAATCAAATGAAGTGAATTTCTCATGATCTTTTATTTTTGCAAAAATGGAACTATAAAATCATTCCATCACGTGCCAGAGGATTATTGTGAATCATATAATCATATAAAGTATCAGATGGATTGCTAGGGCCTGGTACATTCCAAGAAAACAAAATAAGGAATAATATATATTTTGGAATCTATGTCGACGAGCCCTAATATTATACAAGGTACTGCTCATGAATTTTAAAACGTGCTTGTACTTATGGAATTGCATGGTTGCCAATTTGCAGAAACAGAAGAGTAAATAACATTCTGCTTGCATCTTTGATCAAATCAGCGGGCGCCAAAAACTGCCAATTAATGTGCAGAAACAGAAGAGGCGCAAAGCTTAAATAACATTCTGCGCTTGGTTCTTTGATCAATTCATGATTTGAGATGTAGCGTGGAGCATAACACCACCATGCCCAAAACTCGATGTCCACGTTGACATAGCAATAGCTCATCAAGGAAGCATATCAATGTTATCTAACGCCCATTTTGTAGACACTATCTGATATATATTGGAATTGTGCATCTAGCGCTTAAACCTGTGAATAAGCAAAGCATTTTAGAGCATGCAAGAAAGAACATACCAGATTTCTTTTTCTAGCTTGGATAACCTCCCTGTAACCTATAAATAAAAGTAGGATTATGAAATCATCTGCAATTTATTACACAAAGTTACATATTATTACCTCGGGAATAGCTTATGTCCATGTTGGGCCTAAATAATTTAATAAGCGAAATGCCAGTATATTCATACTATAGATAATAATACTTTCCATTGAACCAATTATGATAAATCATGTGAGTAAACAGCTTCCTGGTTAACATCTTCATTGATGAAAATAGCGCTTCAAACATAGCTTGTTCAAAACAAATTTTATTCAAATCTTCACTACTAAAAGCTCAATCAGTTGTGTTCGTGATGGTGTAGATTGTACGTCCCCGAATTACCGCCTATAAGCTGGATTGGTAGACTGGTTATCACTGATTGTCAACTTATTATTTTTTTGTTCCTTAAAATAGTCGTCAATTTAGAAATATTGGTATGGCTAGAAAAATAAACATGTGGGATTTGAAATAGTCAAAAATTCAGAAATCTTGATACGCTAAAAAAATATATACTTGTGGGACAAAGATTATAGGCGAAAAAGCCTCAAGAACATCAAACAATGTCATATTCGATGGAACTATTAAAATAGACGATATGCTAGGATATACTTAGAGGTGAAAAAAATAAAAAATCTTATTTAAATGCCTGACAATATCAATGTGTAATTCTGAGTGAGATAAATATGTAATGGACGATATAAAAAAGTTCCTTTGTTTACTGATCTCTTAGTACGTATACCCTATAAAATTACATTGTCTTACGCATAATGTTACAGACCCTGCTGCGTAAACCACACTATATGACATAGATTAGAGACAGTTCGGAGCACTGACATAGCATATCATATCGTACTAAGCAAAAATATGCCTGAATGCAACAACTATGGGATGGGGGAAGGAACAACATAGTTCACCAGACCATGTGGTAGCTTTCTTGAGACTGATGATGAAGTCATATGGGATTGTAACGCCTCCCCTAGCCAACTCCAGCAAAATCAAGAAAAGCATCATATATCAATGAAACTGTTAATTACGGGCTGGACATCTCAATATATCAATTTAATGCACATGGAATGCAATAAATCTTAGGAGCATAACCTTCTACTAAGATTCAATTCCTGGATAACATCCCCAGTAAAAGAGCCGGTAAGGTACCAGACCCTGACGATCCATCTGATGCCTTCCACTGAGTTCCGTCTTGATTACCTCCGGTATGTAATACTGTTATTTGCTCTATTGTACTTATAAATGGTTTCAGAGCATATGGACCCATGCATGTACATCTGCTGCAATTCTTGGATTTCCTATTGAAGAAACGACAAATAACAACCATGAGAGCACAAAACAAACACGCGATGCTGGCAGTGGGCTTGCAAAGTGCACACAATGCAAAATGATAACTAATGAATTTGGAATTAAGCTTCTAGAGTGTAGTTAGCTAGTTGAGGTCACCTGGTTTAATTTGTAAAACATGGTTGAGTATTTTACATATTGTATGTAACTCTTGTTTTCCCCCTACTTTAATGCAAAAGCAGAACTCCTGCTGTTCAGTTTCAAAATTAACAATGTAGTTAGTGTGTTCCCTATATCTTGTAGCTAGGAACTATCAGAACAAAAACTAACAGATCAAATCAAAATGTGTACCTTGATAGTTCCTGTTTCATACTAACTTGTTGAGAATACACCCAACGGTGAAATTGAACATGAACAAGAATTCCACTGCGAAAGGGATGTGGTCGACAGACTGCTATCCCATGCAGACATTGATTCCATAAGAAAACACACACACACACACACAAAAATCAAGATTTGGTACTTGAATCAACACAAGCACGATTTGATGCATGCCGAGACCTACAATGCACTAATGAGCATGTCACTGTGAAGAATAAAGTTATCAGGAGAAAACAAATTAAGATGTAATAAAGGTTTTACCTTGATAATCTCAACCAGTTGAGCAACTCCATTTCTACATGGTATATAGACAAAACTTTCCACTATTTGAATATTCCAAGTAAAATATAAGGGTATGATGCAAGATATTTACAATAGATGAATAAATCAGAGTAGCAAAATTGCACAATTCTGTGCTATATACCATCTTGGACCGTGAAAAAAAAAAGATAATTGTACACCTGTATGGTTGTACAACAAAGAATATCACTATAAGTAAGTACAAACCTGCAGGATACAATTCACAGAATTCTATGATCAGCATACACGTGATAACAACAATTCCAGTCTCTAAAATTTATTGTTGACGGACTGGCCATGCGAGTTTCCGTCTTGACCTCAATCAGTTTGAAATATTTCTCAGCCGGCACATTCTTGGCATGTAGACTTTGTTTGATCTGCATTGCACATTCAGTCTCATCGGCGTAGTGGATCATAAATCGAAATAACAAAAAATCTAATTAACAAGACGAGCGGTATTTAGGTTGGGCATGTTGCAACCAACTTGAACATGGTGAACTTCTATTGGGTTTTCAGGAAAGTCGAGAAAGATGCCGTTCGTTGCGGCGATGTCCTTGGCCTTCGTCATCTGCTGCTCCAGGCTCATCCTTCCGCCGGACAACTTCCACACTAATGAAAAAATCGGATAATCAAGCGAGCGCGTGGTGGGGCAGCGACGGTGAATCTGGAGGCAGCACTGTGGACGGGGCAAGGAACATGTACATCAATTTTCTGATACCAGCGAAAGTAAATCACAATCTATGAATGAGAACACAAACTGTAATGGGAGAAGAAAATCAACAAAGCACAGATTTGGAACATTTGTATAAGAGGTTGTTACCTTCAGGAGGGCAGTGGCGTTCGCTCGTATGCGGACGAATCAACAACAGTTGGAAGGATCCAGGGATGGGGAAGAGGACGCCACGGGTGTGGCCGTAGGTTCCCGCTGGTGAGGAGGGCAGCGGCGGCACGGAGGAGAAGGTTGGCGTACGGGATCCGCCGTTCGATCTGGCTGGGCAGGGGTTGGAACTTGGATCCGCTATGGTGTGGGGGTGCCTAGGTCGGGAGGCTGGATGAGATTTGATTACCGATCTTGCAAACAATTAATGTACGCAATTACCGTCGGTGGTTTCCAAAAACCAGCGAGCGGAGTTGGACGAAAGGGACGACGTATTGGAGGGCGGGCGAAACCGGAACGAATCGTTTGTTTTAAGTAGTAGAGATAGAGATACTTGTTGTTTCTCTATAGCTCAAAATATTTCACGTCTATAGAATAGTACATGATAAAAAACACTTAGGATCTGTTTATATTTTTAAAACTATAAAATGCGACTTTTAATATTTTAAATACACCCATGGGTAAAGAAATCCCACGCTTGTCATCCTATAATCATCTCCCTTAATTTGTACCCGCGAGATTAAAAATAAGAAGATAAGGCGAAATAACGGAAAGGCAGACGCGTGGGTGGGGCCTCCCGCGGTCGGACGGGAGCGCTGGCGTCAGGCCTAAAAGGCTGTCAGAGCTGGGTGGGCCCAGGGGGAGAGTGAGGCTCCCTACTGATTTCGGCAGCTGAGCTCGACCCGGTCACGTATCGTATCGTACCGTCCAGCTTAATTCTTGCCTAAATTTCAGGGGTAAGAAACCGAACCGGCGAGGCAGATATAAGGTCTCCTCTCTGCTAATCTCGCCGTACGCATCTCATTCTCTCCTCCCCTCTCCCTCTCTCCTCCCCTCTCCCATCAAGAAGCAAGAACAGAGTAGCAGAGCCTCCTCCTCCCATGGCGGGTCAACCCTTGTTCGAGCAAAGCTCTTCCCCGGACAGCGTGGCCATGTCCTCGGCCTCTGAGCTTCGAAGGAAGCTCTTAGACCTTGGCCATGGCCTCGGTGCCCATGGATACATCTAGTCCCTACCGTGGGCCGCTTGCCCTGGCCAAACGAACAGAATCACCAAGGGTGGTATCAAGATTTGTTCTTGGCATAACTCCTGCGTGGTACGTGGATCTGTTTGCACATACAACGACTTACCTTTGGTTTTCTTACAAATTTTCAGATCAGATCCACCGACGCGGCACACGGATTCCGAGCGTCGTGTGTTGCGCGCATCGTGCGGATCCGGCAGGCAGCAGCGCCGCACGGTCAAGGGCAGAACACACGGTGACGAGAAGAAGATAGCCCTTGCTTTCCCATCCCATCCTCGACAATGGCCCATGTCCTTTCGATCCATTCAGAATCACGCCCATCCCACAATTACTGGCCCAAGCGATGCACCACACAGACCCGAACGCATTTCAGCCCATTTCGAGATTTCTGCCGCATCCAACGAAAACTGGCCCAAGTCGACGCGACCCACACCAAAGAACAGAGGAGCCTCTCCCACACTGCACACACACCCGACTACATAATTCCCCTTCCTTCGGAGAGAAGGAAGAAACTCAAAACCCTGGCTAGGGGTTAACCGTCTCCCTCCTTCGCCTTCCACAGAGCAAGCCTCAGAAGAGTCGGTCGCGTCGATTAATGGCGAATCCGCCTACCCGACCTCCTCCGCTCATCGATTCGGACCCAGATCCGGTCGACTGCCCTCTCAACATCTCTGCAGGGATGGGTTTCGATGCGAAGAAGAGGTAAACCGGCGGAACTCTCTCCTTCGTCATCTCTACTCTTCTGTCTTCCGATCTCCTCCATTTCGCTCGTTTCTTACCCCGCTGTTCTCATGCTCCATGCCAGTGACGCGCTTGGGAAGGGTCCATCTCGAGATCCTCGCGTCGATCCCGTCGCAGACCAGCAGACGAACTCCTCGACTCTCACCAGGTAAAGTTAGATCCCGCCGTCGTGTAATCCTTCATTTGGGGCTTCATGTTCTTCCCCCTCCTAACACTCGATTTCGTCCCTATATGGCAGGGATTTACCCAAGGAGAAGATTTCTCAAGCTACTGCGTCAGTTGATGATGACCCCTCGAATGCAAGGTTTGTTTGACGCAACCTTCAATACTGCTCTGACTTCTCTCATCTATGCATCTTATTAGATTTAGTCTTTGCGTGGTTAGATTGCTTATCAACTAAGGCCTTGAATTGCTGGCAGTAAAACCAGTGTAAGCATCAACTGAATCATGTAACGCAGTAGGGTTTTTAAGAGGAGTAGACGCAAATTACAACTAGTCCACTGCCACTGTTTTACTGTAATGATGACTCTGGGCAAATTATTAATGGCTCATCCTGTGCCCTTCTAAGCCTTCATTTGGGCCTTCATGTTCTTCCCCCTAACGCTGGGTTTTGTCTTTGTATCTCAGGGATTTACCTAAGTTGAAGATTTCTCAAGCTACTGCATCTGTTGATGATGACCCTTCCAGTGCAAGGTTTGTTTGACACAACCTTCAATATTGCTCTAAGTTCTCTCTGGTTAATGAGTGCCATTGGCATCATCTATGTATCTTATTAGATTTAGTCTTTGCGTGGCTAGATTGCTTATCAACTAAGGCCTTGAATTGCTGGCAGTAAAACCAGTGTAAGCATCAACTGAATCATGTAACGCAGTAGGGTTTTTAAGAGGAGTAGACGCAAATTACAACTAGTCCACTGCCACTGTTTTACTGTAATGATGACTCTGGGCAAATTATTAATGGCTCATCCTGTGCCCTTCTAAACCTTCATTTGGGGCTTCATGTTCTTCCCCCTAATGCTGGGTTTTGTCTCTGTATCTCAGGGATTTACCTAAGTTGAAGATTTCTCAAGCTACTGCATCTGTTGATGATGACCCTTCCAGTGCAAGGTTTGTTTGACACAACCTTCAATATTGCTCTAACCTCTCTCTGGTTAATGAGTGCCATTGGCATCATCTATGTATCTTATTAGATTTAGTCTTTGCGTGGCTAGATTGCTTATCAACTAAGGCCTTGAATTGCTGGCAGTAAAACCAGTATAAGCATCAACTGAATCATGTAACGCAGTAGGGTTTTTAAGAGGAGTAGACGCAAATTACAACTAGTCCACTGCCACTGTTTTACTGTCATGATGACTCTGTACAAATTATTAATGGCTCATCCTGTGCCCTTCTAAACTTCCATTTGGGCCTTCATGCTCTTCCCCCTAACGCTGGGTTTTGTCTCTGTATCTCAGGGATTTACCTAAGTTGAAGATTTCTCAAGCTACTGCATCTGTTGATGATGACCCTTCCAGTGCAAGGTTTGTTTGACCCAACCTTCAACATTGCTCTAACTTCTCTCTGGTTAATGAGTGCCATTGGCATCATCTATGCATCTTATTAGAGTTAGTCTTTGCGTGGCTAGATTGCTTATCAAGTAAGGCCTTGAATTGCTGGCAGTAAAACCAGTATAAGAATCAACTGAATCATGTAACGCAGTAGGGTTTTTTAAGAGGAGTAGATGCAAATTACAACTAGTCCACTGCCACTGTTTGACTGTCATGATGACTCTGTACAAATTATTAATGGCTCATCCTGTGCCCTTCTAAACTTTCATTTGGGCCTTCATGCTCTCCCCCCTAATACTGGGTTTTGTCTCTGCATCTCAGGGATTTACCTAAGGAGAATATTTCTCAAGCGATTGCATCTGTTGGTGATGACCCTTCCAGTGCAAGGTTTGTTTGACACAACCTTCAATATTGCTCTAAGTTCTCTCTGGTTAATGAGTGCCATTGGCATCATCTATGCATCTTATTAGATTTAGTCTTTGCGTGGCTAGATTGCTTATCAACTAAGGCCTTGAATTGCTGGCAGTAAAACCAGTATAAGAATCAACTGAATCATGCAACGCAGTAGGGTTTTTAAGAGGAGTAGATGCAAATTACAACTAGTCCACTGCCACTGTTTGACTGTCATGATGACTCTGTACAAATTATTAATGGCTCATCCTGTGCCCTTCTAAACTTTCATTTGGGCCTTCATGCTCTCCCCCCTAACACTGGGTTTTGTCTCTGCATCTCAGGGATTTACCTAAGGAGAATATTTCTCAAGCGATTGCATCTGTTGGTGATGACCCCTCCATCACAAGGTTCGCTTGATAGAACCTTAATTTTTGTTGCAACGTCCATATCGTTGGTCAGTGCCTCTACGCTGTTTGCTGTTGGCTCATACATTGTTTTACAAGTAGTCTTTGCCATGGTAGATTCCTTAGCACTAATGTCCTGAATTTGCTTGATTTCTCAACTGCTTGCAGTAAAACCGTTTTACAAGTAGCCTTTGCCATGGTAGATTCTTTAGCAACTAATGTCCTGAATTTGCTTGATTTCTCAACCTCTTGCGGTAAAACCCTTTTACAAGTAGTCTTTGCCATGGTAGATTCCTTAGCAACTAATGTCCTGAATTTGCTTGATTTCT
Source organism: Alopecurus myosuroides (assembly GCA_028641055.1). NCBI lineage: Eukaryota > Viridiplantae > Streptophyta > Magnoliopsida > Poales > Poaceae > Alopecurus > Alopecurus myosuroides. Next base: position 119,526,097 of record CM054061.1, read on the forward strand.
CAACTGCCTGCAGTAAAACCAATATAATGCATGGAATGAATCATGTAAATGCAATAGATTTTTTATGTTTAATGCAAATTACAAGTTGTTACGAGTTAAGAAATGCCCAGTTGCATGAAACATCAGCTTCTGTTGACATAGGCTAATAGTTTCCCACTATTGCATTGCTGTCCTGCTGTGTGTGCGTTTTAGGGTTATGGACTATTTTTACAACGAAGTATGTTTATGGAAGGCCGATGAATTGATGAAAAATTAACTTTGTGGTCATGCTGTCTCGAAAGTTTGTTTGTATTTTTTTTGTCTTAATTAGGTGTTTGCATTGTCACCTAAAATCAGCTGTTTAGATTAGGCCAATAGTTGCCCATTATTTCCTGCTCTGTGTGCGTTTTAGGCTTGATTGCCTATGGTCTATTGTACACTCGTTGGATGAAAACACTGTTAATTTGCATGGAAGCCTGTTACATCCTTCTTTTGACCTTCTATTTTCTTATGTACACACTATTCGTTTCTTACATTAATTCAGGGCTCCACCTAAAGACGAATGTACTCAAGTTACTGCATCTGTTTTGTCACTTTTCCAGCTTAGCTTAAAGTTTGCCTGACAGTAAATTCTGTCTTGTATTGTCCTTCTGTAACTTGTTTATTGCTTGTCTTGGCGCTTACGAACCAGCATATTTTTAGAGTAATGCAAGTAAAGGTTAAGAATGACAACCTTGATCCATTGTTACTCTTTGGCAATTATGATGATTGTTTAGGGACTAATTTCCTGTGGTCATGCTTGCTATAAAGTTGGTTTGTATTTGTTGCTAGTTAGATGCTTGCAATGCAACATTAGCTATGAGGTTATCTAAATTGTTTCCTGAGATTCTATTGTTTTTCTGTCTGTGTACACCTTTCGGTTGAATTGCATGTCTGACTATTTTGCAGTCTTGCTGTGAAAACGTGAGTTAATTTTTGAGGCTGTCATGTCGTTGTTTTGAATCTCTATTTTCTAACGTTAACACTTTATTTCGTCCTATATGTCAGGTCTGCGTCCAAGAATGATCCTTATCAAGTGTCTGCTTCTGTCGATGACCTTTCCGGCATAAGGTTTGCCTGACAGTTAATTCAGTATTTTAGTATCCTTCTATATCCTCTTTAGTTTAAGTGCTTTTGAACATGTATCCTTATAGATGCAGTCTTGCCTTGATAGGATTCTTAATAACTCAGTTCCTTCCAGTTAAAATAATATCAGAAGCAAGGAACATATCTTGAATGAGGTCTTGCTGGTTAGGAAGTTGGTTGATATTACTGGCATAGCTAGGTGCTTGTACTCTCATGCAACATCAGCATTTTAGGTTAGGCCTAGAGTATATCCGTTGGTTGCATTATTGCCTGTTGTGCACTATTGTTTTATGGTGTATTTACTGTCTTTGGGTGAAAAGATGATTCAGGTAACTTGTATGTGTATGAACTGCAGGAATCACAATGTTATCCAACGTTTTGTGTCCCAGTTCCTGGCTCTTCCCATGAAGAATTCTGCAAATTCTATCTTGAAGAGACCTTCTGTTGGAATGGAGGGTGGATTCCTAAATTATTTTTCGCAAAATTCAATGTTTCTGTCCTTTTCATCTGATCAAGAGGAACCTTCAACCTTTCAAAAGATCTCTACATGGTGTGTTGCATATCTTCCGAAGTTTTCGTAACTCCAGATGTCTTTACCTTATTTATTTTTAATAGATTCTCCCTTTTATCTATCCTTATAGGATGAAGGATAATCTTGTTCCTGGTGAGGCTGAGCGGAAGGCCTTTGTTATGATGTAAGTATTCTGCTAGTCCGCTTGTTCAATACCATGGATGCAGAAGTTTCATGATAATTATATATTTTTTATGCTCTAGGGTCCTAGAAATGAATGGTCTCCAGAACGAGATGTGTATTGGCCCTGCAATGGTACGACGATCTTGGTGTTTCCTTTCTATTTCTTTTATGATATGATGCTGTATTTGTAATATTCAGCTGTACTTGAGAATGTACCTTATTGCGGGGTTTACATATTATTCTGGTAAAATTAATTTCAAAGTCAACTAGTTGTTCTATTAGGTTGTATTTTTTTCTCCTATAGTATCATTGTTAACGAATAGTTCTGAAACCATTCTGAACTTTTTGAAATATATGGTGCATCCATGGTTTCAATGGCGACTTTATTGCCGTTTTTGCTTTCATTTAGTTGAAGCTTCATTACATTGATGTAGGAAATGGTCTAGAAGTTTTTTCGTCTCTTAGTCATATTTAAATGGTTGAAGTTTTTGGGCCTCTTAGTTCTGTTCTTCTCTGCATGCTAATCCTCTCTACTGCAGTTTACTCTGTTTTTCTCTACATGCTAATCCTCTCTATTGCAGTTCCTTCATTTTTGCTCCATCCTTATCTCATTTTTCTGTGATCTATTAGATGATTATGTAATATCTTATATGTGCTATTTGATTAATGGCTTGTTGATCCATTATTCTTATATCTAATTAAAATTACTCCCTCTGTCCCAAATAAGGTGTCGTGGATTTGTTAAAATACTGATGTATCTATACACTAAAATATGTCTAGATACATCCATATTTTAACTAGTCTATAACAACTAATTTGGGACGGAGAGAGTAGATCATATGGTGATTATGCAATGCAGCAAAACCTAATATGCAAAATGCTACATGATCTTTCGAAAAATTATTTATTCGCGAAATTTATTATGCATGTAAATCCCTAATATGTACAGCCTGCCACTTCTATCCTGCTTCGTCGTTGATCCTATTCATTATCTGCAATGTTTAGCCTGCCGTTAGAATGTTTATCTGCAATAATTGTGGTCTTCCAGTATATTTTTTTTTGCTAACATCTTCATATCTTTAGTTTCGGGGCCGCCATGTACTTCTGTCCATTGGACGAATTCAGTCATCTGTGAAGCAGATACAGAAACAGCTGGTTAAAGTTCAAAAGTCTGCAACTAATACAGAAGCTATTACCCAAGAAGGCGTTGAAATTCTGAAGGAGATTCGTGATCTCATTGCTGAAGGACATACTATCGCCAAAATTTTACAGGAGAATGCTGGAAAGGAAGTTGAAGCATCGTTCCTCGCTGAGTTGACAGCAAAAGTTCACAAGTTCAACAACAGCGATCTTGTAAAATTGCTCAAGGAGGTAGACGCTGCTGTAAACAATGTAGCCAACCCTTTTTCTTACCGAGAGCGGTTCAATAAGGTGAAAGTTGAACTACTGCTCCTTTCTACATTCCTCAACTCCCTTTCCAACACCCTTTCAAACATCAAGGGGGGTGTAAAAGAAGAGCCATCTGCTGAGAATGCGCAGCCTGATCCATCTGCTGAGAAATCCCAGCCTGATCCATCTGCTGAGAAAGGGCAGCCTGATCCATCTGCTGAGAAAACCCAGCCTGATCTATCTGCTGAGAAAGCGAAGTCCAAGTCCAATCTGTCTGGTCCAATTCCCTTTTCGTACTTGGGCAAAGTAGCAAAAGGTTTGTCTTCTTTTCTTTCTGCCTTATGATATATTGTGCAGTTTTCTGATCGGTGCTGTGTTTATTTACGGTTTTCTCATATTACATGTTATTTTGTTCTTAGTTCAATTATCTGAAGTTAATAGTGTGATTTTTTTTTGTTATCTGTTGCATGCTATCAGTAATATTGTTAGGGCAGAAACATTCGTAATATTGGATGCTATCAGTAATATTGTTGCTTTTTAGGCCAGGAAATTTGAATGATCAGTAATATTGGATGCTATCATTGATATTGTTGCTTTTTAGGCCGGGAAAATTAGAATGATCAGTTAATGTAATTTTTTTTATAAGAAGATTATTCTATTTTGTAGATTTGTTAATTGTAGTGCTCTATATTTGGGTTGTTGTACTGTACTTTATTTATTTAAAAAGTTGCGCTTACGATATACGTTTGCTGTAGATGTGTTGTACAAGGATTATGATCTTGGAGCCTTGCACGCTGATCTCAGATGCAAGTTAAACTATGGCTTGAAGAGAGATCCCACACTGTTCTTTAAGATCTGCTCAAAACCAGCATCTGTAAGTGTTTACTTTTGTGGACTCATAAACTTTCTTCAATTTTGGTCAATAAGTTTAGGTTGTTTAATTCGATGTTTGCTACTGTATTATCAATATAGGTAAAGGCGGTCATTAAGCAGAGTCATCTTTTTGGATGTGATATGACAGGAGCCCTGTCTTTCCTTTTGCCCTATGCGGACAATACATCTAAGGTTGCTGTCTTCTCTTTTAAATGCCGCCAGTATGTCAAGGTGTAGTGCTAATCCTGCTGTGTTTGCAGGCTAAGGTTCAGTTCCTGCATGAGCGGCTCGCTCTGAATGCAAGACTTGGCCTTTATTCTGAGCCGCACCTTACAATTGCTGCTATGGTCGGCTCAAGCCGCGCTGCAGCTGGTGGGCAGCTTGGCTTCAATACGAAAAATGGAGCAATATTTGACCTAAGTGTTGGTGCAACAGTTACTGATTCAGAACTGGGAACAATTTCAACCATGTTTAAACTGTGAGTACATATCTGCTTGTTTTATAAATGTTCTGTCTTATTTTGGTTGCTAGTTTGGATAAAAGGATCAGTGGTCTTATTACCTATTCCTGTAATATTTTGGAAGCTGTGTATCCCATATGTAGGAACCCATGGTGTGTAGTAATCATGAGCTGAGATTTTAAGGGTTGTTTATAGTTTATTGTCATTTTCTGTTATGCTGGATGCCATCAGTTCTTGTAATGCTGTTTAGGCCTGAAATTTTGTAAAGTTTGCTGCTGAATTGTTCCTGGAATATTTTGATCTCTGAAGCCAAATTGTATGTATCCATATTCTGTAGTAGTTATGAGCTTCTATACTATAGTAATAGTGGAGAAGATATATTGTGCCTAACCTAAAACTGTCCCTTTTCTAATGTATGTCGCATGCCTAATAGAAAACTGTCCTTTTTCTGTTGTATGTTGCATGCCTAATAGAAAACTGAGACTGTGCCCTCATCATATTGTCGTTGATTTATGTTTCTGATGTATCTTCGGTTGGGCTGCAGCACTGATAAGGGCAAAGTGGATCTGAAACATGGCTCTTACAAGGCAGTTTACTCCAAGTCTCATGGAAGTACTACATTTGCAGCAGAAATGGTGTACAAGTTAGTTGAGAAGTCTGGTGTTAAGCCCGAACACACTGTGGTTGGTGCTGCTGGTGTGCTCCACCAGTATGATTCTGGGTTGATGGTAAAGGCGAAGATGAGTACAACAGGCGAAGCTGCAGCAATGATTCAATTTTCAGGAGGCCCGGGCGGGAGCATTGTACGAGGTACAGTCAGTGTGGATCTTCATAAGCTTCGGCAGGAGCCAAAAGTTGGCGTCTCGATCTCGTTGGGTCCGACCGAGTGAAGATGTGTGTTGATTCATGGGTGCGTGTTTAGAAGTATTGTCTGATAACATGTTTGGTGATGGAATGTAACTGGTGGATGATGCACCAAGCAGGTTAAAAACTCTTGGATGGATGTTTTGCGTGAACTATTTTTGCAGGCAATTGCTAAAACCCTTTGACATATATTTGCTTGATAGCTTTAGAGTTTCTGAGTTGACTGTCCTTCTATTCTCCTGTTTTGTGTCAATAGCCACTTTTTGCAGCTTTTGTTCCCCATTGATTGTGATTTTTGCCATCGGTGTTTTGCTGCCTTCTTATTTAGTTATCTGGGCAAGTTGTTTGTGTCGTGCGGACTACTTGTGGTGTCTTTCATTTGTGGGTATATATTACTAGATGGACCTAGCGCGTTTTACTGCGCCGTTCTTTTGTACTACTTCCTATTCTCTTGAAATATAGCAACCATATTGCTTCGAAATGAACTGTATTTCAAAAGATATACTATTGCAGGAGTTATAGTTAAGTCACCGCAGTTTATGAGACCGAAAACATTCAGTGGTACATAAGCACAAAGGTATTGACCTCCAACTCAGACAGTCCCTCATGTTGAACGTGAAATAGTCTCCTCTTCCAATTGACGGAGCATGTGTACCTGATGTTAAAAAACTAAGTTGTATACTCACTCCGATAGATAAAAGTGTCGCCCATTTGGTACAAAATGTGCGCAATTTTAATGGATCGGAGGGAGTAGCAGATTTTTTGTACTCTTCACCAAGCTCAGCTTGCAATCATCTTCACCATCCAACCCGAGGTCTAGCAAAGATAGCACCGCACCATATGTTGAACAACACGAATGTGAAAACTTGTTAACATTCTAAGTGGTCAAATATTCAAACTGATTGGAGATCCAGATACAAAAAAGAACGATCCTTGCACTCATCGTATCTAGTATGCGCCGGGGTTCCAGAAGATTAACGGAACGACTTGTCTTGGATCTGTCGAGCTTGACGCGACATACATAATCTGGTACTGCGACGCGTGCATAGGTGAGCTGGCACGTGAGGAACAAATGAACCATGACGCTTAAATGTTACGGCACCACGGTAAAATGTGCTACGTCCTAATCCAGCTTTCCGGGCCCCGCCTTAGTCCAATAAAAAAGCTCTAACGCTATATGTGAGGCCACCATCCTACTGGGACCCACCGCTTCCTCTCTATCATCCCGATCCGTTCCTGCATCTACCGCTCATCTTTCTCCCAAAATCATGTCCTAGATGGTAAATTTCTTTCTAAGTCGCCTCCTAATTGGCAGCAAATCCGGTGTTAGACTTTTTTTTCTCTCTACACTCTCTAAACCACCAGCTTTCACTTTCCTAAGACCAAGCCGAACCAAGTCAACACAAATCCTATTAAAAAAGGGAATGACTATAGCTCAGTTGACTGAGATTTTGTTAAATCTCAGTCGACCACGTGATGTCACGGTTTTGCAGCCCGCGCGCGCGACGGGCCCCACTTGTCGTTTTGTCTTGACTTGTTTTTGTCAGCCCGTTTCTTTTTCTCCTACAAGCCCATTTCTTGTTCTGTCTTGTTTGCGCTCCAGCCAACACTTGGGCTTCATTTAATGGACTGCGTCACGCCATCATGGTCTCCCCCCAGTCATGCCCCTGCGAAATAAAAGCCAGTTGAGTAGAACTCAGACACATTTATTTCTGGCCCATAAACGCACAAGCGCAGAGATTCAGGAACAAAAACCCTTCTTCCTCGCAAGCTCCAGTCGAGCGAGCACAGATCGAGCCGCCACCTCCCGTCCCCCCTCCCCACGCACAAACCACCCCCACCCCACCACACCCCACCCCCTCCGTTCCCCTCCCTTCGCCATCGATGGAGCACTGAATTATCCCCCCTCTGAAGAACATCAGCCATCTCCCTCCTTCCCCTACTAGTTGCAGCCATGATCCTGCGAACAGAGTTCTGACAAGCCTCTGCTGGGAGAAAAAATAAGTTGTCACAGGTGTGGGGTGTGTGTTTGGGTGTGGGGGGGGGGGGGGGGGGGGGGAGAAATCAGCAGCATAGTGGACACCAAAAATTGTTTCAAGAACTAGAAACAGAAAACAAAACAGCAAAAAAATCTTCCATATGGATAGGCCATCAGGTACTTACATGGTTCTCTTGTTGTGCTAGTTGTAGTAAAGCTTCCTGGCACTTTCATGCCCTTCCAGCAAATAAAAACCAATGTGAATGTGATGTAGATGTGGATCCGATGGGCCAGCCATCTGAATTTTTCGCATATGTTGAAATCATACACGACATCGTCGCCGGCATGTCTCTGTTCTGCACAGCAAGAAAATTTTAATGACACCAAGATATCTTAATGCTGCATTTTTTTCCTCTATATAAAAAGGTCCTGCGGTTTCACTGTCAGATTGCACATTGCATTTGATCAGGTGCTCATTTAGAAATGTAGAATGCACATAGCTAAAAGCGTTTTGCACTTGCACTTGTTTTCTGAATTTGTAAACTGTCATTTAGATAACAAAAAAATAAAATCTTATGCAGGTATCCATGAAGAGGGTGGTGGTGTTCCTGACAGTCAAGGAAGTGATTCATTCATTTGCACTCAGGTTTGTGTTGAAAAAAAAAAGAGTCGGAAAAGTAGTAGAGTATTTCATAGTTCAACAACTTGCATTCTAAGTTGGTGTGTTGTAATCCAAAAACAGGTTCCAAGCACTCACTGGCAGTACCCAGCTGGTTCAGACAATGACTCTGGTGTCTGTAACCATAATACTGAACTCTTACACTTTCAGCAGACTAAAAGTGCTCAACTGGATAACAACAACATTGTGACAAATCATACAACTCAAAGTCTGGTATGTACGAAACTCAAAAAATGTGTTGTTTACTTAACTGTGAAAACTTGTTGTCTCACTGATGCAAAACTCTGCTTGTTTGTGTATAGGTTCATAATGCTCCTCTCTTCGAGAACAATTCCGGCTATTTTACATCAACCGTGAGTTCACATGATCCAAAGGTAAAAAACCAAAAAAATAAGTAATCAAACCAACTAAAACAAACCAAAAAAATAGAAAAATTCATGTACTGATAACTTTTGATTTAAAATTGCAGGTTGGTTCGTCCAAGTTATCGACAATGTCCTTCACAGACTTGTTGTTAGCTGATGACAACTCTACTGAGCTGGAGGTTTGTGTGACAAGCAAATAAATATGCATCTCATTTTCCGCGCAAAAAAAAAACAAAAACTAAGAAAATTGAAATACATGTAATTATGCAGGGGATATTCGGAGGTTATGGAAACCTGAACCAAGATATGCTAGGTTCTGAGGTACACCGAAAATTTCTAGTTTCTAGGGAAAAAACTACTTGTATGTTTCCTCTTTTTGTTGTTTTAATCTCTGTAACAATGTGATGTGCAGAACAAAATGTTTATGATAACAGGGCGATACTCAAGTAATAGTCAAAATGAATATGAGGAAAGCTATGCACAAGGCGCCACAGTTGCGGGGGATGTCTCCGAGAGTGATTGCATTCAAAATGACAAATGTCAAACTGCTGAAATGGAAGGGACAACTTTTGACAACGAAGATGCAACCATGACACCAGGCAATGATTTCGAGCAGCCTCCACAAGAAAACTCTGCTGACCAATCAGATGAAGATGTTGATATAACAGAAAAACTGCCTGATCTGTTTGGTGATGATGAGGAGGAACCAGTAGACATAGAAGGAGATAACAATATGGAAAATGGTGCTGAGCAGCTCACACAAGAAGATATCCTTATTTTTCTTTAAAATGACAGTGTCACTGCTGCGCAGAGTTGCAGTCAAGAGGTCCACAGCCGTCATGTTCCACATGTGAACCAGGTTTTTGATTCAGAGGATGCTGCTTATAGATTTTACAACGAATATGCCTCAATTTGTGGGTTTGCTAGCAAGAAGGCTGGGAACTACCATGGGAGAAAAGCTGGTTCTAGCTCAGCTACAAGGTACACCTATACATGCAATCGGTCTGGCAGGATATTGGATCAAGAAGTTCTTGAAGAAAGGAGAAGGAAAAAGCAACTGAGGCAACAAGAAAAGACAGGAATACCACCCCAAGAAAACAAAAGGAAAAGGAAGAGGAATGTGATTGAAATTACTAACTGTAAAGCTAAGATGGTGGTGACACTGAAAGAGGGCAAGTGGGTTGTTACAGCTATTGACTTAGAGCACAACCATGATCTCTGCCCACCCGAAGAGTCAAAATACTTAAGGTTGCACAAGCGTATGACGGATGAGGAGAAGCTTCTTATTCGTACATTCAATTCTGTCAAATTACCAACGCGCAAAATCATGGCAATACTATCATACTTAAGGGGTGGTGTTGGTGCTGTGCCATACACAAAGAAGTATGTAAGCAATGTGAGGAATGCTCTTAGATCAGAGAGCAACAAAAATGATATGACCCAGGTTCTTGATTACTTTAGAAAAAGACAGGCTGAGGATCCAAGGTTTTACCATGCATTTAAACTGGGAAAGAACAACAAAGTCCTAAGCATATTCTGGTCAGACGGAAATGCTAGGAGGATGTATGATCTCTATGGGGACTGCCTGAGTTTCGACACCACATACAAAACAAACAAGTACAATATGCCCTTTGCTCCATTTGTGGGTATCACAGGACACGGAAATAACTGCCTATTTGCTTGTGCTATACTACAAGACGAAACAATTGCAACTTTTACATGGCTGTTTGAAACATTGCTTCATTGCATGGGTGGCAAGGCTCCATTGACAGTCATAACAGACCAAGATGTTGCAATGAAATCAGCAGTTCCAGCTGTGTTCCCACAGTCAAGGCACAGAAATTGCTTCTTTCACATCAAGAAAAAAGGTGAGGAAAAGTGTGGTCGGTGTTTTGCAAAAAAACCAGAACTTCATATCGAATTCAACGATGTCTTAAAAAATTCATTGACTGAAGCAGAGTTTGAGCATCTCTGGACAGATATGATACAACGATATGAAGTTGGACACATCAAATATTTCAAAACTATGTGGGACACAAGAACAAGATTTGTGCCTGTGTATTTCAAGACAGACTTTTTCCCGTTTATCCACTCAACAGCAAGAAGTGAGGGCACAAATGCTGTCTTCAAAGATAATGTTGGATCCATATTTAGTGTCATTAGTTTGCTTGCGGAGTACCAGAGAATCTCATAGAACATACAGGAGAAAGAAAAGGAGCAAGCCACAATTACAAGAACAACTCAACCAAGTTACTGGGTTCACAGTGACCTGGAGGTGCAAGCTGCCCGTCTGTACAACAGGCAAATATTCTACAAATTCCAAAATCAAATTAAATTCACTACAAAGCTCCATGTTGATGAGATCGAGAGGAATGTGAGATTCGAAGTATACAAGACAAGATTGATAGCTGAGAAAGATTTTAGGCCCCGCCGGTACTCAGTTTTGGTTAACCTTGAAGGAGAGGATTATAGTTGCATTTGTGGCAAGTTTCAAAAGGATGGTATGCTCTGTAGCCATGTGCTTCGTGTTCTTGTGCATCTCAACAAGTCAGAGCTACCAGAGAAATACTATATTGATAGGTGGAGGCCAAAAAAAAAAGAAATATCTTCGGGACAAACAATTCAATATACCTATTGAGCTCACAGCTTTAAACTCGCACCTAAGATTCAACATTTTGTCAAAACGTCTAATTGACATGGCTGCAGATGGTTCGAAAACAAATGAGAGGTATTTGTTTGTAGTGAACGAGTGCAAGAAAATAGAAGAGAAGCTTGATGAAATGTCAAAAATGGAAGAAGATGCAGAAGCTGAGAATAGAAAGTCTGGTACTTCACTGCCACCAAAGGAAAAAGTTGATGGATATGCTGATCAGCTAGTGGATCCGGACTTTGTTCCTTCAAAAGGCCGTCCAAGTATTGGTGGTAGACAGAAAACTATTGTGGAACAAATCTTTTCAAAACAGAAGATAACTTGTAGCCACTGTGGTTCACATGAACACAAGAAAGCAACGTGCGGAAATTTACATCTTGATGAATCCATTTTTCAGAAGAAGAAGAAAGTAACAAAGAAAAAAGGTGCATATTATCATTCTTTTTTGAGTTGGCTAACAAAAAAAAGTTTGACAAAAAAGAATAGTGACTTGATGCTTTCTCTCTGTATTGATGCACTTTTTACAAATTGCAGGGGCTTCAGGTTCTAACGAAACTATGAAGAAACAGCAGGAAAAGAAAAGTCAAGTAAAAAACAGCCGGTAACTGAACACGAAATGGTGACATGGCCATATCGCACTGGCTAGAACTCTGGTCTGTTCTGATGCAGTCGCTAAGAAGAAAAACGGACATCAACGATTTTCCATACACATTTTTAGCATGAACAAAAGAAAAATGTTCTACATATAATGTAAATTGCAGTGGGCGTTGGCTATCATAGACATCAAAATAAATTGCTTAATTATTGCAACCGAGCAATTTTCAAAGCTTTGTGTAATGAAAATGTATGTACTATTGTTCAGTTATCTTTGTTCTTCCTCACCCCCTGACACATTTTGTACACGCTTCTATAAAAAAAACTTGCAATTTTGTTCCCTTGAAAAAAGCTGAGGATAAATTTACAAGGTAAATGCATTATCTGCTTGCAAATAAAAAGACAGGTAGTGATCAAAAAGTGTACGTAAAAATTCGTTAACTTACACATAATTCGGGGAAAACCACCCGCCTGGTAGGCACTTGATTCACACGAAAACAAATAGTGCGCGCCGTGTCTGATGGCACAAGAAAACTACAAGAACACATGAAAAATGTAAGCATCTCTTTGTACTGAAGAGCTTGATAGAAAAGAAATCAAAAGCATTTGATATACCTGTGGGGGTAGGTGACAACTGCCACATCTGCGAGTCGAAAAAAACCTTTATCACTGATATTGCTGATACATTATCACCAAAATGATATAAAATGCCGAATCACAAGCCATCATTTTGGGTCCCCCCCTGTGGGGGTACCTTGATGCATGCATTACAGACTTTAAAAAAATTTAGCTGTTTTCGTGGAGGAAAAAACAGAGTAATTGTAAGGGTATGAAAATTTATAACTAAAAAATAAAAAACAGAGACTAACACAAACCAAACGCAAAAATCAAGAGACTGACATTCAAAAACCTCATGAAAAATGGTAATGAGATTGAAAATAAGAAAATGAAAACCCCTCCTCCTTTATCCGGGCTTGGGACCGGCTACCATACACATAAAACAATGGTAGGTGGAGTTACCTGCTGAAAAATAAAAAAAATTAGAAATACGCAACACAAAACACACACATCAGGTGCACGTCTCTCCCCCCCCCCGCATGCCCCCACCCCGAACCCACCACCCATAAGCATGGGAAATAAACACTTGTAACGTCTTTCAAAACATAAAACAGAATGTCTACATAAAAACAAACAACACAAAAATCATAGTCCATTTTGTGTGAGCAGGGATAAAAAGTTTCAAAAATGAAAAAGGTAGAGCCAGAAAAATGCCCTTATTTCAAGTTGGACTGCACTCGTCGACAACCGGCTAGGATAAAAGAGCGAGATGGCAGCAAAGGCTACCAGCAGCATAGTATCCAGAACAAAAAAGAGGAAAAGTCACGATAATGCAGCAGATTGCGTGAGCTAATAAAGCGGGTGGAGTGCACCTGCGAGGCCACCGCCTCCGGGTCCTCCACCGCACCGGCCACAGTCGCGTCGCTCCTGCAGCAGCATGATAACCCGTTCAGACAGGGAAAGCAACAGCAGCACATGCGACCGACAGAAAAAATCAGTAAAATAGCTGACAGCAGAGAGTGCAGAACTGGGTATACTAGACTAGTAGCAGCGCTCCGAGAACAATTCATAAGATAAAGATGATGATTTTAAACTAAACTTAAATAAAAAAGTGGCGAAATTCCTCCCTGCTGGTGTTAACACAGGCTAGCAGAGAATTGATTGCAGCCAACATCATCAAAAAAACATGTACCTATTCTTGATGTGGACTATCATTGCACAATCACTCAAACTCGGTGACAGATATCCAAACCCTTCACCACCATCAGACAGAAGCACACTTTAGACAAGCAACAAGCTACTACACTACTTGACACTACAGCTCCAACTCAATCGACCAATCTAGTACTGAGGACCAAAAAAGCAAAAACCTGAATTAACACATACTAGAGTGTATTTCTCTATTGACAAAAAATTGAAACTGATAAACATAAAAGGGATAATAAACTCGTCGACAACCGGCTAGGATAAAAGAGCGAGATGGTAGCAAAGGCTACCAGCAGCATAGTATCCAGAACAAAAGAGGAAAGTCACGATAAAATGCAGCAGATTGCTTTAGCTAAAATAAGCGGGTGGAGGAGCAGGGAGAGAAGTGCATTGTATTGAAGGCGGAGAGCAAAATACATGTGCACCTGCGAGGCCACCGCCTCCGGTCCTCCACCGCGCCGGCCACCGTCGCGTCGCTCCTGCAGCAGCATGATAACCAGTTTACAGGGAAAAAGCAGCAGAAGCACATGCGACCGTCAGAAACATCAGTAAAATAGCTGACAGCAGAGAGTGCAGAACTGGTATACTAGACTAGTAGAAGCGCTCCGATAACAATTCATAAGATAAAGATGATGTTTAAAAACTAAACTTAAAATAAAAAAGTGGCAAAATTCCTCCCTGGTGGTGTTAACACAGGCTAGCAGAGAATTGCTTGCAGCCAACATCATAAAAAATAACATGTACCTATTCTTGATGTGGACTATCATTGCACAATCACTCAAACTCGGTGACAGGATATCCAAAGCCTTCACCACCATCAGACATAACCACACTTTAGACAAGCAACAAAGCTACTACACTACTTGACACTACAACTCCAACTCAATCCACCAATCTAGTACTGAGGGCCAAAGAAGCAAAAACCTGAATTAACACATACTACACTGTATTTCTCTATTGACAAAAAATTTAAACTGATAAACATAAAAGGGATAATAAACTCACAGAAAGAGGCCAAAAACCAGTCAGCAAAATTGTTAATAACCCCCGTGGGAATAAGAAACTGACAACACAAGATTGGCGGGAAAATTTGTATTTGTTCAAGGATCAAAAAAAAAGTTAACATGAAAATGATCAAAAAGATATACTAGTGCCTCCTCCTTTATCCAGGCTTGGAACCGGCTATCCAACCTAAGATAAAAAATACACCTAGTAATGTCCAGATAGGCGGAGTTACCCAGTTTTGACCCGCATTTCCCCCGAGAAAGAGAACAGAGAAAAACACTTTGCTCAAAAAATAAAAACAAAAAGAGATAATTGAGATAAGAATATTCAGAAAACATATAATTCATCTAGCAGTTGTTTGTCCAAAAATATAATTGACAACTCTTATGAAAATCTTTCACTGTCTGGTCGCTAGCTAACAGAGAAAGCACAAAAAAAAGGGACACAGCGATGTACAAACTTGTAAGGTTCATAATTCCATGTGCTTGTAAAAGAAAAAAGAAAATATCTGCAAAACAAATGTATGAATAGACAAGCAGTCGCCTATCTAGTAGCCAGAGTACACATCTCCCCCGTGTTCACCTTCAGTTGTTGTCATTGCATATGCCTTGTATTCCTAAAATAAAAAACATGATGCAAAAAAAGAAAGATCAAAAATTAAAATCCCCATCAGGTTTGTATGAAACAAAAATAAAAAATTCATAATTGCAGGTGGCTGTAGAAAAACCTTGAGTTTGAAACTTGCGATGATCATTTTGGCATCGTGTTCTATGTTGTAGTCGTTGAACAAGTTATCGATTACAAGCTTGATACGGAACCGTGGTATATCTTTTGATGTGAATAAGCATGAAAACGCGTTTCGAGGGCACCACAATTCCATAAGTTTCATCGCAAAAATACCACAATCATCGCTGCGCGTGCATAAACACATAAAAAGAAAATGAGGACAGAGTAGTGACTGCTATTAGCTAGTCATATGCCTACATAGAAAAACTCCCTTCTTTCAAGTTTTAATCCTTTTGAGTCATTTATTTGTAGGTCTTCTAGAAATAAAAGCAACAACTTGAAAATCATGCTAAGAAAATTACATTGTGAAAAATTTTGAAGGCAGAAAAAAAATTAGAGTACTATACCCTGTTGTTTGCTTAGGGCCTTAGGATAGCTCACTGTATAGTCATCGAAATCTTTTAGCTTCTGATCGCTTTCTAACCATGTTTTCTTGAAATTTTCAATCTATACAAATTGTTAAATGTAGAAAAAATAACATGAATATTCAAGTACGCACAAAAAATGGGTTTGAACAGAAAAATATATCACACATTATGAAGAAACTTGTTGTGTTACAGCTCAAGAATTACCATCACGTCTTTTATGTTTGTGTGGTAGTTTCTTGTTTCTCCATACAATGAGTCCAGAAAAAAGAAGGAGCGAGCTCTCATGTCCACAATAAAAACAAACCAGTGTGAATCGTGGTGAGATAGAAAATAGAGCTGCCAAAACAAGAAAAATAATGTTACAAATAAAGAGGATGCATTGAAGACAAAAAAAGAAAACACAGCAACTATAATGTAAAAATGTATTCATATAGGCAAAAAATGGTTGCACCCTGTCAGACAAGTGCAGTTTCTTCGCTGATCCTGCTCCTTTAAATCCTCTTATTGCATTATCCCTCCACCTAATTCTTGCGGGTTCTGTCTTCCACTTCTCTAGGAAATATTCCTGTGTGAATTAACAAGCGATGATTACTCATATGCAACGTAAAGTATGCAAACAACAAAAAATGATAATAAAATGCAAATACGCTCATAAGGGCAAAAGATTATTCATTATAAAACAGATGCTTACGCCGACAGTGTGAAAGAAATAATGCTTATTTGAATTTCTTGGATGATTGTCTCGAAAAAGTTTCCGGCAAAATGCATTGATTACATATGCCTCTACCCAACCTCCAGGCTTGAAAGAATTTCCCAACTGATTCAAAAACACCCTGCAGTTATCGATGTTTATGGCCACTGTACTGAAAAAATAAAACAAAAGACAAAAATGCAATTATGTTAGAAAAATAAAAAGGCAAACCATAGAAAACATGGACATGAAATTTCTGAATCAAAATATACAACTGAAAGAACAACTAGACTTACTCTTTGAATTCCGGATAATTACAAATGGTTATCAAAGTTTCGTATCTTTTCAGATCTTCTTGCGTGAGTGCCCCTCTGGAATTTTTTTCATACGGAGATGACACATACTTGCTAGTATTGACAACTCTTTTTGGAGGCATGTTCTCCTTGCGACGAGAATAACTTGATGTTCCAAGAGTCAGATTTGTGTTGTATAAACTCTCTGATTATTTGCACATATTATTGCAAGTTTGCTTGAAATTCTTTTCACCAAGAAACTGTATCTCTGGAGATGAAATCTATATTTACAAAATTAAAAGAATTAGTTAAACAGTCTGGGGAAAAAAGAAAAAAACAGACATGAAACGGGTTGCACGCAGACATGAACAGGTTGCACATTACCTAGGGGTGAGTGCAGCTCGTTTAAAAAAAACAACCTAGAAGGCTTTACAAAGTCAATTACACATCAGGTGATCTTGTGTGTAACTATTATGTGTCAGTTGCTCTCATGTGGAGGCGGGGGTGTGCGACTGTTTTCACTAGTTGCGCACGGGATTGGTTTCATGTGTAACTGGTGCTATTGTCGAGTGAGATACAGTCAGTCCCGAAATTAAAAGAAGACAAAAAAGAATTGGGTGAGTGCAGTTAGTTTTAAAAACACAATTAACTTGGCTTTACAAAAAGTCAGTTGCACATGAGGTGGTCTTGTGTGCAACTAATATGAGTCAAGTGAGATATAGCCAGTCCCGAAAAATAAAAAGTCAGTTGCACGTGAGGTGTTCTTGCGTGCAACTACTATGTGTCAAGTCAGAGATATAGTCAGTCCCGAAAATAAAGTCAGTTGGACATGAGGTGGTCTTGTGTGCAACTACAAGTCAGTTCGCACTATGAGGTGTTCTTGTGTGCAACTACAAGTCAGTTCGCACTATGAGGTGTTCTTGTGTGCAACTACTATGTGTCAAGTCATAGATATAGTCAGCCCCAAAATTAAAAAAGAAAACAAAAAGAATTGGGTGAGTGCAACACAACTAATTTGGCTTAACTAGAAAGTCACTTGCACATGAGGGGGTCCTTGTGTGCAACTACTATGTGTCAGTTGGAAGAAGACAAAAACAAAACAAAAAATGGAGTAAAGAAAAAACAATCTGCACATGAGGAGAAAATGTGTGCGACTGGTTTAACTAGTTGCACACTTCTTACAGATAAGTGCAACTGGTTTATAAAGAAACAAATAAACAAGAGAAACTGGATTGGTCAGATAGTTTACTTCAAAAACAAACGGGGGGGGGGGGGGGTTGCGCATGACGTGCTCTTGCATGTAACTGGTATGGTCAATGGCAAAAAAGCCCGTGTCCGCAAAACTTCATATTTAGTGGCCCGTGTGATTAAAATAGACAAAAAGAAAACAGAAAAAGATAATTGCACATTGTCTTAGGCGTGCGTGCAACTGGTTTTTGACAAAAAAAGAAGGCGTGGCTGGGTGATTGCGCATGGCATTCCTTTGTGTGAAATTGACAGAAATTACATGTCAAGTCATAGATATAGTCAGCCCCAAAATTAAAAAAGAAAACAAAAAGAATTGGGTGAGTGCAACAGAACTAATTTGGCTTAACTAAAAAGTCACTTGCACATGAGGGGGTCCTTGTGTGCAACTACTATGTGTTAGTTGGAAGAAGACAAAAACAAAACAAAAAATGGAGTAAAGAAAAAACAATTTGCGCATGAGGAGGAAATGTGTGCGACTGGTTTAACTAGTTGCACACTTCTTACACATAAGTGCAACTGGTTTAACTAAAAAACAAAAAAAAGGAGGGGTTGCACATGTGGAGGGAGTGTGTGCAATGATTTTTAACTAAAAAAATTACGCACAAGAAAAAAGGGAATTCACTGCTAAGACACGCGTGCAAAAAAGAAAAATAAAAAAATCTCACTTACAATCTCAACCTGAGTTACTTCCACGCATAGAGGAGTCTTCTGTTTATTTTCACTTTGAGAAAGATCGGTGAAGAGCCTTCGACCGATTATTGGAGATCTAGCTTGCTCCTCGTTATCGTGCTGAGATTGATTGACCTTAGATGACAGTGATTCATTCCTGAGATACTCGTGATTCTGTTCTTTCTGGGCACAGTGAACACTAGAGTCCGTGAGGAGACGTTTGGGCCTACAGCTGCTTTCAGCTTTTGCGATGTTGTCCTGCAAGAAAAGTATTCAATGAGAAAAACAATAACAAAAACCTGAACCTATAAAGCTCCAAAAAATATACACGACTTCCAAAAATAAAAAATAAAAAGACAAAACATATTCACATATAAGAAAAAGAAAAAGGAGTTACCTCCACAAGCTTGTTATAATCATGTAAATTCATGTCTAAGGGGCGCAACAGTTCCGCCTCTTCGATGTTTGTTCCATTGTCATCTTCCCACTCGTTTAGTCTAAATGTTGGTATAGACTCATCATTGAAATGATATTTCTTCCTAGCTTCCTGAAGATACACACTTTTGCTTGTCGTGTTCTCCAGCTTGGTATCTAGATTCTCTTCATACAAAGTACATGAAGAAAAAAGCATTTCCCGCCGTATGTTAGAACAAAAAACAAAACAGGTACCATAAGAAAAAGAGTTGCTATCATCAGAGAAAAAGACAAAACATAAGAAATGTGCAGGGGATTTGCGAGAAAATAAAGCCACCATAAAAATTAAAAGCGCAAAAACAGCATGAAAAAAGAATTTTACCAAGCTCTGGAGTGGGCGTTGAGGTTAAATTGATGAAAATTTTCAATTCTGAGTTGGGCTTATTGTTGATGAATCCAACAAAATCTACATTAGCACGAGATGTTTGCTGTTGTTCCAGCTGCTTCATATGTGCAACGGGAGAAAATTCCCCTACTCAAAATGAGACAAAAAGGAAAGTAAACACAACTGATGAAGGGGGTGCAAAAAAGAAATAAAACTGAGAAATGTGAAACGATAAGAAAAACTTGAAGTGGTTCAATTGCTACCTTCGTAAGCATTTGACTTGCTGCTAGTGGCCTCTTCCACCATATACTTTAGACTAACACTTTTCTGTATGCTGGTACAATCTATCAAAATCTCCTTCATGAGAGGAAAATAAACACACAAAAAGTATAAGTACCAGAAACAGTTCAAAATACAATGACGCAGGTTAGATTTAGCAAACATTCTATTAATGAAAAAGAACCTTGCTGTTTGATTTAGTCTTGTCCGTCTGGTAATCTTCTTTATCCTTCCTACAGATTGTCTGCATACCTGCAAAACAAAAGGAAAAAAAAAGAAAACGCTCAACTAGCAAAAAAGCAAAAAAAGCAACACAACACACAAAAAGTTATGATGTTTGTAAAGAAATAACTTGTTAAGAAAAAATACCTTCTCCTTCGCATTGCTTTTCGCATATCGTCTTCGAGCTATCTGCTGCATTATCATTAACTTCAATCGACATATGGGTATCTTCTGATTCATCAAGTTTTAGAGTGTCCATAGACTCGCCGTTGGCACAAATATGCCTTAAGATATCCAGCAAGAGCAACTGAGCTTTGCTACAAAATTTGAAACTCTGATCCTTCATATGGTTTTGGAAATCTAATATGATATCCTCTTTAACCTGTACACATTTAAAAACGAAAAAAATACTTGCATGACAACTAACAAAGAGAAAATTATAAAACAAAATCTCTTAAACAAAAACAGAGAAGAGACAAAAATTGCAGATGACACACACCTTGTCAGTCAGGCTATTCCCAGTAATAGCATCGATCGAATCTCTGAAAACTCGAGAATCAAACTGTATTCCACGCCCAGGAGCATCAAGAGCATAACAAGTTTCAGCTTCGTCCTTTATCTGACACAAAAAAATAGAAATGAAAAAGGAAACAAAAGACTCCCCCCTATCAGAAAGCAGGGCAAAAAACACTTTCAGAGTATATAAAAAAGGCACACCGAACTCGATTGATTATGTCAAGCATAACACTTATTAGAAATGAAAAATGAACTCGCAAAAACGCTAAAAAAAAGAAAGAAAAGGTCAGAACTCACTGGGTGTGCTCCATAATCCCCACTTCTGCTCATGTCCATGTCGCTGAATATTTTGATCATCTCGCCCTTCCAAACATGGATTCTAGGAATGGTTTGAGGCATCTGGATTAATCCAAAATCCATGAAATCTAGACATCTCACCTGTGCAAAAAACACACAACAAAAAAAGAGAAAAATCCACATGAGATACTACTGTCTTAGCAAAAAACAAACCCAAACAACAAACTAATCTATGCAAACAAAAATTAGGGGAATACTTATCGTACATTGAGTTGGTATATACAACCACCAAGTGTTAGTGACATCCGATTTTGTTTGAGCTTGTATTTCCGATATTTTGATATATAAGTCAGCAGCCAGTTGTGAACAAATTTGCACCAGTTCCTATCCTTGATTTTGTCAACATCCATCAATGCTCCCATGTACTTGGTGCTTGGTTTTGTATTCGAATTGGGACAGAGAAATGTACCCAAGGCAACAACCATGAAGCACCTTTTGAAGTCTGCTTC
This sequence comes from Alopecurus myosuroides, assembly GCA_028641055.1. Classification (NCBI taxonomy): domain Eukaryota; kingdom Viridiplantae; phylum Streptophyta; class Magnoliopsida; order Poales; family Poaceae; genus Alopecurus; species Alopecurus myosuroides. The sequence continues at coordinate 119,547,193 of CM054061.1, forward strand.
TTCAAGTTCTTCCGAGATAATCTTGTTTCCAAAGAATGATATTGGAGGAACTTCAGTTAAACCAAACAGAGCGAGAAACCCCAGTTTTCCTGCCTCTTCATCACCTTCAACATCCAAACTACCTGCTGGTATATTAAGAACATCCTTCACAGAATCTGCCGCAAGTGGGATTATTTTGTTACGGAGCAGAATTGCCTTGGCTTCAGGGAGTGTGTGGTCTGCTATCCACTGTGCAAACAATCTAGGTACATAACAATCGTTTATTGCCAACAAATCTCCAAACCCTATATCTTTGACCAGCTTTGTCAAATGATGACTCTTTAACACTACTTTGATAACCTCATGGAAGTAAGAAAGGCTGCATCTGCTGTATGCTACAGGAAGAGCATCATCAACAGGGCCGTTGATTTTAGACCTCTAGAAAAAGAAGAGAAAACAAAAACAAAAGAAAAAAAGTAAGGAATGGACTTTTCAGGCATGTCACACAAACAGACATTTGAGACCAATCAAATTAAGTTGCTGCCTCACCAGAAAAATCAATTATAACCTATGCAAAATGAACAAAAAAGATAACAGATATAAAAACATCACTGTGGACTTAAAAAATCAGTCATTACCTTTCTCTTTTGCTTACGTACAGTGTTGCGTTTCTCTCTCCTTTTTACACTTTTTGCTAGCTGACCATACTGCAAGAGAAATATACATGGAAACAAAAGAGAAAAAGGAACAAAAACATTAGTAAAAAACAAGTTGCACATGGGACAAAGCAAAAAAACAGAAAAAGAGAAAGGGATTACACATCCAACACACAGTACATTTAGGTGTTTACGAAAAATCTGACATACCATTCTCTTAACCTCCTGGTAAAATAGACCTTGGGATAACTCTGTGTCACTAATGTCTTTGTGATATTGGCCATCAACACACAACTCATTGTCATCACTATCTTGGGCACCAATCAGTGTAACACCTTTGTCACTGCAGGGTAAATTCGCTTCGACCTCCATGCTAAAACAAAGTTAAACACCAAAAAAAAAAACAGAAGTTACTTCTGTTCAATAATTGCCGAAAACCCGCATACATAACTCAAAAATTTAGTACACATAAATTAAGATCAAATTGTTTTCAGGATACCTGATACAGAAAGCTAATCTATATTTTTTTTGCAGTCAAAACACAAAAAAAATTACATTGCTCACAGCAGCAAAAACAAAAAGCTGAAAAACATCTTCAGTCATTTACATGCAAAAACAAAAACAGTTTCAACCTCGTGCCCCTCGTTCTAACACGATCATTACCCGCGCATAGGAAAAAAATACAACTCTTCAAGCTACAAAATGAAGAACATGAAGATCACACTATCTTCCATGACAGGTCGGTGAAGGCTGGTGACCGTGCAAGCAAAGCTTGCCCAGCTCGACCAAAAACCACTGCTGCAACAACACAACAGTCATTAGTGCTCCGTAAGACGCCGCGAAAAGGCACGCACGGATCACTCGACTATCTCCCGGGATTTTCCGGACGCGGCTGGCCTCGACTATCTTTTTCCGTGAGATTTGGCAAGCGATTCGCCGATGTTGAGCAGTGCCGCCCAACCCATGGGAGCCTCACCCTCCTTGTGCTTTGGTTGGCGGCACATACGACCCCAACTTGCACTATGCTCGGCATATCATCGCGAGCACGCCACGGGGGACGTAGACTGATGGTCAACACAAGAGCATGCAGAGTCGTGTATGTATCCGCAAAAACAAAACAGTTTCAACTTCGTGCCCCTCGTTCTAACACGATCATTACCCGCGCATAGGAAAAAAAAATACAACTCTTCAAACTACAAATGTAGAACATGAAGAGCACACTATCATATAGGATCAAAAGCCCCCCCTACCCCCCTAGTCTGCCACTACAGAAGCAAAAACTGCATATAGATATCACTACACCCCCAGCACACACACACGCATCCATGGAAAACTGGATTAGGGATTCACCACGCCCCTGTAAAAAATCACACCACCATGTATCGGCTGCAAACACAAAAAATCATCACCCACACATCCCCAACAACAAAAGCATCACACGGGGTTAGCACGCAGCAAAGGGCCATCGCCACAAACAGATAATGCCTCTGACACTACGAGCATCACAGAATTCGCACTCCACATACACTTCGAGGGCCGCCCAGTCCTCTAAAATACACTACATGAATCACAGATCCGCAAAAAAATCGAGCAAAACGCACCCCTAGATCTCGCTGCTCCACCAAACGCATCCCCAAAACCTGTAGCAAGGAGGCGCTCGAGCACAATCGACACCAAAAAACATCACAATCAGTCTCGAAATCCTACGAAACCCAACGATTTAGAGCTAATCGCTCTTCGTTCAGCCACAAACCAGCAAGCGCAAGGGGAGATGGGGACACGAGCAGGACAAAAACTCACATGCGAAGAAGCTTCGGTTCAGAGCTTCCGCCGAAGAGATGGGAGCATAGCGAACCAAGCCGCGTAGACGTCAGACTACCCCTAGCCTCCCCCCTCGTCAGCCCCCCTCCCCCGTCGCACAGAGCCTCCGTCGGCGCCGCCCTCTTCGCAACCGCTTCCGCCTCCAATGGCTAGCACGAGAAAATCTTTCCCCTTCCTCTGTCCTAACCACTGTTTCAAATGGGAGCCGTTTCTTCTACGCTACCTTTCCAAGTTCCGACAGCTACAACGGAAGCGGAGACAAAACGGCCCGGCCCCGACCAAAAACCACACAACGGAGAGAAAACGGCCCGGCCGAAAAGACAACGCAACTCAAATGCACGCAGGAAAAAAAGGTTTGCGCGAATCTTGGCGTGCCGAATCGAACGGTGAAACACGTGACTGAGATTTAACAAAATCTTAGGCGCCTGAGTTTTAGCAAATCTGATTAAAAAATTAGGCTAGACTGCTAGAGCACAAGGGCCCTGGGTGGGACGTGCTACAGGCAAGCTACCCCGCTCGCCATGGCTGCATCTCCAAGCTCTCTAGTCTGGCTGCCATGGATGCGAGTCCGGATGGCAATGGGCCCCGAAACCCGTAAATCCGACGGGTACCGGTGTTAAATGGGGAGGGTTTGGTTAAAGAAAATACCCACGGAACCGCTTATCAGGAAAAACTAAATTTGTCGGGTATGGGGTGCCAAACCCGCACCCGTTAACCCGTAGACCCGGCTTAAAAAGGTGTGGGCCTACATGTCATCTGGGGGCCTACATGTCTTCTGTAAAGAGAAAGGAAAGAATGCACCAAGACACACACACACGGGGATGCACCACACAACCCGTACGCAGGGCCACACGGGAATACAGGATCGATTGATTGAGCGACCCCTATTCCTCTTCTTCTCTAATCTCCACTCAATCTCTTATCCCATCGCGCCGCCGCCTGAACTCCTCACGAGAGCCCCGCCCCCACGACTCTCTTTCTGTTCCCTCGAGGCCCTCGACCTTGCTCCTCCACGAGCGCTCTCTCCCGTCCCGCCTTCCTCTGGTGGCTGTCGTCACCCTGCCATGTTCGCATCGGCCGCCACCGCCCTGCCATGGCCGCAGCTCGGAGCTTCCCTTAGCGGCGGAACCTCCGACCAGCCCACGCAGCTCCAACCTGGCGCACTGCTGGGCAATCACGGCCTGTCGGGTGCCTTTTCTCTCACCTTGCTCCTACTCTGCTTGTAGATGAAGCACCGGCGACCGATATGGCGGGTACCCGTCGGGTGCTGTCGACCCGGCGGGTGGCGGGTACGGCGGAGATCTGGACCCGGTGACTGGTATCGGGACGGGTGGCAGGGACGGGGAGGATGGTCGGGTGCGGGTATGGGGTGTCAAACCCGGCCCCGTCATGCGACCACCACCTCGCGCCGCCGGTTGTGGGCATGGCGTCCGTCATGGCAGTGCGTGTAATTTCTCAATAGCTGGATTTGAGAGCTATGACTGTGACCTCGAGCTCCGGCCGCTGTCCCCGTTCCCGAGCTCGCGCTGGCTGGATATCCATGGAATGTGTGCGCGACGCAAAGTAAGTTCGAGACTCAGACGCTCGCCTAACTTTTCCTCACTCCTTTTCACTCGAAGAGACGGCCGCCTGCAGGGAACCGACCCACTTTTGCCCAAACTACGTGTCAACTCCTCATTGGTGCGGACTGAAGAGCAACCTCAGGGCGTGAATAGCCCTGCGGTTAGATCTCTTAGAGATTTCGTAGGATTGTCAATGTGCATTGTTCCCTTCGCCACAATTCGCAAGCAAACCGAGCTTTATTTTGTTTAGCTGTATGCTTGGTTCTTAGGCGTTCAGTATGAAATTTGCATGGGAACCACTTCAGCCAGGAATTCACAGCTGTTATGAGAGATGGTGGAAAATCTTTTTTAACGACTTCTCTTTCTACTACTACCTCTGTCCCAAATTAGATGTCATGTATTTGTCAAAATATGCATGACGGAGGGAGTATATAATCAATGCGGTCACAACTGTATATCTACGCACGGCTGGAAGGTTCTTATTTGAGTGATCTGGCAGGCAGGGATAGGTAAGGCTATAACTAGCTACAAGTTCAATGGTGTTGTTTCTTTATTTCACAATGGTGTATCATCCTCCGCAAATGTTCATACATAGACGAGGTCTTAGTTTTTGTTTAAGAAAAATAGACGAGGTCTTAAAAGTCTTTTCGTAGGACCTCGTTCTTTCTATCAGTATTACTAGCACAATACCCGTGGGCTGCTATGGAAAAAGCGAGGGTTGCATCCACATGTGTAACATACAGTGTTTGAGAGGTTATAAGGATCTAAATATAATATGTGCATTTGCAAATCATGCATCTAAAAGTACGGGAAATTTCGGCGCGAAAGTTTAAACGAATCAAAGTGACCAATGTTTCACTTGACATGATGAAATAGGTCTAGTTCATCTAGTCATGAGTACATTTGGAGTGATCTTTATAACATGTATCTTAAGAAACTAAATCACTTGATAACACAAACCATGATTGGTTGTGACCAACTCAAACTATCAACAACCTTAACCACAAGTCTACATGTGACTTGGGATGATTTACTAGATATCTAGAACTCAAAGAGGGGTGAGTATCCAAATCTCATAACTAATGACCACACTTCCACAAGTTAGTAATGCTTGGTGGAATAATCTCATCAACAAATATTTTAGACTCTCTAAAACATGAACTACTTAAGTTATCAATCAATCTACATAACATATTTATAAATCATCTCATAACCACTAAGTGAACCTTCACAAGTAAATAACAAAGGTCAATAGAACACAAGTGATACAAACAAGTGTTAACCCAAGTCCCACAAGTGGGAAATAACTTAATTATCATTAACAACATATTTATCGAATATGTATATATCTCCTCAACCATAAAAGAAGTATCTAAAAGAAGAAATAAATCTTCTTAACCTACTATTAAACCTTGATCATTACATAGGATATTCCCAAACCTCTATATCTGCATTATGATGCCAAAGTTAATAAAGAGAAGGATATAAAGTAACAACATGACACCTAAGAAAAACAACTAACAACTTTGACATAAGTCATTAAACCCAATAACTTTCACATGCTCATTGTTTTAATCATCTCATACAAGTGAGCATATGAAATCTTAACACATCAATGAACCATTTGATCAACTTACTATCTAAATACATCATTCCACAAACACTCCACATTTCTATTCAACTCATCATTAAACAACTAAAGCATCTCTGATACAACTAATGAATAACAAAAAGTTATAACCTCTATTAGAGGAATTGAGTTAATAACTAAGTAAACAAATCCTATATGATATAATTACATATCTTTTGGGAAATAAAATAAGAAGTATATGGAAGGATAATAAAAGCATGAAGTAACTCGTAATCTAGATCTTGTTATGTTGTCAAGACCATTCTATCTTTTTTCCCAACCTTCTCTAAGTCATTCTACAAGAGAAGCAACCCACAAGAAAGGAGGAACTATCACAAGAAGATCTACAGAAGGATTCTTTAGGTTGTGTTAGAAGTGCTAACTCAATATATCCTAGAGAATTTGCAAATCATACACCAAGATCAATTCTTATTAAACTATCTAGAAACAATGTGGTATTCTAATGTTGGTGTTATATAGAAGTAATTTGGTAACAAGTTTGCAACCTTGTTAACAAATCACTTTTGTAGGCTCTAACAATTGAGTGTCATATACAAGTAAACATAAGGTTTGATAACCTTGTATCTATCAGCCAATTGTATATGAAAAGTAATTTGAGTGCAAGCCTTGCAAACTTGTCAACAAATTCTTCTTATATGCATAGGGAAAATTGATGTTATAAAATACACCTACATTCTGTTATATATAAAACCATGATCCATAAAAGGAGAAGAATAACAAGGAGAAAAATAATAAACCACAGTATGACTTGAACCACACATGCAAGTTATAAATAAGGAAGAAACCAAGATAAGGAAGAAAACAAACAACATGTTGAAATCCAAGTGTTTGATGTTATATAAGAATAATTTGATTACAAGGTCAGATCAACCTTGTGAACAGAATATTCATGTAAGTATTAAAACAACTGAGTTTCAATAAGCTAGTCTTCATCATAATTGAATACACCACAAGAATGAAGTGGTTATGGAGTAAAATGAATTCATTTCATCAGGAGCTACAATTAACTACTAAAGTTAGTATCTGGGAACCATCCCATATATATCCTATGAGCTCTAGTGGTGAAGTTCTTAAGTCAAGAGACCCACAAAGGATAATATTGCTTGCAAGTGATAAAGGCAGTACCAGAAGACTAGTGGTAGCTAGAGAGAAGAACATCAAGCAACAGAAGACCACAAGGAGCAACACTGCCTCAGCAAGGGATCATAAGAAATTATCCAGTGAATCATTAGGATATATTAGAGAACCATTAACCTATATCAAACTCATCATAGATGAGGAGCTCATAATAATGTCTTAAATGGAGACAATTATCAAGTATGAAATAATAACCAGCCATTGCATCCACATGTCTTGTGATATGTGGATGTTAATGGTAACAAGCTTAATACCTTGTTTTCCATCACATTTTCATACATAAGAGTAATAGATGATACCAAAAATTCATCTACATATAATCATGTAGATGATTACATGTTCCAAAACAAACATGGGATAATATCCATATTGGAACCTATGTGGAAAACCAGTAAATAAGATTTCAAAGCCACACATGTTTTCCAATTGATCATGTCCTTAAAATAACAAACCTGATTGATACATACTTAAGTAAAAAGTCAACCAAAATTGCTAAGAGTTCAACGATAAGAATTACAAAGTTTTACAAAAGAAAACAAGTATATTTACTAACCAAAGTATTGGGTAGGACTAGGAAGAATATTCCATATTTGGTGAATTTTCCATAGCACATAAAAACACTACTATGTAGTGTTATCAAACTATTTTCCAAAAGGGATTGTATCCAAATTGTTCCCAATTATGCTACACCACCTTGTATCCACATGATTGGAGTGTGCACTTTATCAAACATGCTTAAGCATAATTTAAAAGCCATTGAATAAATAAAATGTAGAGAAAACAACTAAATCACTTAATCTAGCACCCTAAATAAAAAATACAAATATTCTTCAAATTCACAAAAACAAAACATGGTGAGATGTGAAATTTTATAAGGAATTCAAATATGATTTTTAATAATTTTTAAGTACACAAAAAAACCCAGAAAGGAAGCTTTCCTTTTCAGTGTTTAGTAACAGAAGGACCTAGTGGTAAATAATAGAAACTTCAGAGGGTTACTGCAATGTGGCATTTTATTTCTTTCTTCTTCTCCTCCGGCCAGAAGGCAGAGCAGAAGTTCGTCGCGTCACCGTGGTCGATGCCACTGTTGGGAATATGCCCTAGAGGCAATCATGTATGATGTAATTCCCACTGTATTCATAAAGTTATTAAGTTGTCCTTGTTTTGAACATCTGATATATGTCATTGAATATGTGATTCGATTGTGGAACTATATATTGTTCATACTAGATTGTCCTTGGTCATTTAGGTTGTGCTGGACACACACCCTAGACTAATGTGAGTGTTGGCTGATGACACGGTTCCACTTGTCATGGGCATGGTGATGCTATTCCAACGTTCACGGACTTGGCTAAAGAGTTTAGCAAGTCGGAATGACCCACATTGAGATGCAACGATCAAGTCGTTATTTGCATGTCTCAATCAATGTAATCCTTAGACCTGAGGTTGTCGCACAATCCGAGTTGTGGATCACCAACTTAGGTTCTGTCAAACGTTGTTTTGTGACAAGACAACTATAAAGGCAGAGTTCGGGTCGAATGAGAAGCAAGCTGTGTGATGTGGATAATCAAGATGGGATTTTGCCCCTCCGATTGGAGAGATATTCTCTGGGCCCTCTCGAGTGATATGATTCAGGAAGCATGGCCATGCGCAACTCAGTTAAGTGTTAACTGAGTCTGTTGACTAAGAGTTAGTCAGATGAATCACATATCACGGATCGAGAAGAGAGTTGAACTATTTAAGGGATGACGATAAATCGCCTATAGTTCGACAAGGTATATCGTGAGGCAAAAGGGACTAAGATGTACATCACATTGAAAGGTATGTCGTCATGACTCAATGGGACTTGGGAGTCGGCACGTTCTGCTAGGAGCCGCTACCGATTGATCGATTGAGAGTCGGACTCCAATCGTGTCCAAGTCGCCATGAGCCTGCAGGGTCGCACACTTAAGAGCGGGAGCAAGCATTGGTCGGGTTGGACCCGAACCGGAAAATGGACTGAGTTGTGAGTCGGACTCACAGAGGGAATGGGCCACAAGTGTTGTGAAGCCCATTACCATACACTATATAAAGAGGGGCGCAGGTTGCCGAGCGGGCACGTTAGTCCACTCCCATGCGATGGGAACCCTAGCCCACTCAGTCCAGCCGTCGCATCAGACCTAGCAGTCTGCCGTCGGAGCTCCTCCTCGTACGTGTGGATACCGGCAGAGGTGCTGTACGTTCAGCACTTCGACGTTCGAGGGATTGGATCAGCCGTACCGGATCGTGGGACTGCACTGCCCCGACGCGCTTCATCGATAATCCTCAACCGCGCGTCTAGTGGTAACCATCGTGGCCTTCTACCTCGGCTAGATCTTGGGAGCACCGTGTAGGAAAAGTTTTTGTTTATCTCTACGCGTCCCAACAGCCACGTCCTGCTCGCCGCCTCTGCGCCTGGATAAAGCCTAGAAGGCGTCTGCATCCCGCGCTCTTCCTCGCAATCCCTCTCTCTGTCTCTTTCTCTCTCTGAACCGAAGGAAAACCCTAACCCTAACCACCACGGTCACCGCCGTGCGCCGTCGTTTTCGGCCACCCTGGGATGAACGGTGACCACCACTGGAACCGCCATCCTCTCTTCTCCATCCTCGTCGAGCCTCGTTTGCTGGGAAGGCCGGGAGACAACGAATTTGGCTGTTCCTTTTCTCTCCGACCGCCGCGGAGAACAGCACGCCGCCGGCGACCTCGACCTCACCGAGCCTCATCGACCTCATCATCGCGCTCAGGGTGAGCTTAGGAACCTACGGATGCTCTCCGTTTTGAGTTTGGGTCACGGAATCGGTGTTTCCACCAAGCACTTGCACCTGCCGCCACGCCGGTGGTCGCCGGCGAGTCTCCAGCGACCATTTAGTCGATGCGCCACCACCTTTAGGATTCCCTAGTCGCCCTCCATCTCTTGTTACGCTCCGATTGAATTAATTCGAAGCAAATCCATCGATCTGAGATCAACAGAGATGGATTGCTCTGTGATGACGCAACCATGACATCATCATGATGTCATAAGCCTGTTTCTTTTCTTTTTTGAATTAAAACCGAACATGACAGGTGGGACCCACCTGTAATTAAAAAATGACAGAAATAATTAAAATTTATTTATTCAATAACTTTAATTCTGTAAATCAGAAAATATAAATAACATATCATATTAATCAGAAAAATAAAATCTACTTGATTATAAACTTTTCAAATGAATTTGATAAAGTTTAAAATGAAACATTTTTCTTTAATTAATTAAATCATTTAGAAATTAAGAAAAAATAATAAATTCATAAAATCAGAAAAATACAAGTTATATACCAAAATGCCCCAAATGACATATGCAACTCATCTATGATGTTTACAAAGTCATCTGGCCAAGTTTTTATGTTTGCAATGTTTTTCCTAATCATTTAATTCATTTAAAACTAATAACTTATTCAAATAGTTTTAGAAAGCATGAAATGTTATATAAAATTAAAGAGAAACACATTTTCAACTCAAATATGTCAAACACAAAATATTTTGTTTAACTATTAAACTTGTTTCTAAGAGTGTAATTGAATTTGATAATATTCCATTATAACCAGCAATAACTATCTTAATATCATTTTTCTTATTAAAACCCTCATGTTTTCAATCTACTAAACCTATCATCACATGGTAATATTAAGTTATGTGATGGTAGAATTGGTTATATTAGTTACTCGTTTTCCATTCAACTCCTTGTCATTAGTTCTACACCTGTGAACATAAAATAAAATGTGTTTGTTATCTTTTTAATAATTGTTTTCCATGTGTTGTTGTTTTGTTATCTAATCAAGTAATAAACACTTCTACCTAAACATGATAACAATTGTTTGCTAAGTAAAAGTGAAACACATTTAAGTCTAAAAGAAGTAGAAACCACATCACCCCAAATAATGGAACATTTCACCCAAACCCTCTATGAAAACGTTATCGTGTCAAACGTGGCTTACACTTGTAAGCTGGGGTATTTTCAGGGTGTTTTGCGATGCATATCATTAATATGCATGTATCATCTTGCCATTGTATTCTGTAGTCCTTACCGAGACTACTTTGCTATCTTTCAGATCTCGGGATTTCTCTACGCGACCCTTGAACCCGAAGACATGGTTTATTATTGTTATTTCAATCTCAGGCAAGTTCACCACTTGCTCATATCCTTTGCAGTATCTCATAACAAACTATTTGCAAAAACCCTATCGTATTATCACCTACTCTCAAAAGAATGCATGATTCTGTTTTATAATAATATGACTAATTGAATGACTACCCAAGTGGTAGTGCTCTGTTTGGTGGGCGGATGGGACAATGGTAAGATGAATAGGTCAAAGGAAGGTTCCATCTGCATGGGAACGTATTACCTAGGAATTAACAACAACTGCCGTCAGGATTCTTGCGCCGTAAATTCGCATTAACCATGGGTCTTCTATGGGGGGAGTAAGTCAGCTGTGATATTTTCTCGTTCACATGTCAACGGGCTGCCAGAGACGTATGCGGTAGGTCTTGCGAGACTACATGCACATGGGTGGGAGCCCTTACGTCCCACGGACTCTGGGGTCTATGAGTGTCTGCCAGGGGCGCGTAGATCTCCATCGTGAGGGGTGGAATCAGGCGTTCAACCTGCTGGTGGAAATGGGTCGGCATGCGTTGTGCGGAGAAGCACGGTTTGGCTTGGACCAACAACCGGGCCCCACACCTGAGTGGGAGTGGACAGGATCGCGCGCCTGGTTGTGCAACATGGTCTTGGTCGTCCATGGGTAAAGTAACGCACCTCTGCAGAGTGTAAAAGGATGTGGCATGTCACCCCTTGTTCCGGGAAGGAGCTGCGAACGCCGCAGGAAAGGCAACTCCATGAAAGTTCTAATCATGTGAAGATCTGACGGGCATAGTTTTCAGAATTAAAAGCAACCTCTTGAAGAAAGATTTACAAAAACCTTGCATTAGCTTATGACTCTTTCTAGTCTAAAGCTGTAGTTAGCGCATCAAACCACCCACTATAAATCATGAACATGCTGAGTAACGCTCGTTACTCATTCGTTCCCGTTTGATCCCCTGCTTAGAGATGAAGCCCTATGGAAGCCGTCATCGTGAAGCCATCTCTACCTCATGAAGCTAGGTGGAGTGATCTACTACTTAGTCGGTAAAGCATCATCATCAACAACGCTGGTGGAGAAGAAGCTATCAAGGTGTAGATGGAGACCATTCTCGAACTTAGCAGTTACAAGCCATAGTTTAGGGCTGACATCAGCCGTAGTGGATTAGTTCTGAGCTAGAGTTCTTCTCCGGCTTGGAGCTTCGAATTGCTTCTTCTGATGTTTCATTTGTATGAGATCTTCTTGATTCATCAAGGAGATTCTCTAGATTTTGTATTGAAGTTTGTATCCTATAGCTTTGCTTGGCCCCGCTGTGTTTCCGTTGTACCACTCTAAGAGATGTAATATTCATGGATAAGTCCTTCCGTGAGTATTATGTCACCGACTTGCGCACTACACATGCAGTGGTGTGCTGGGTCATCACAACATGTGAGGTGTGGGTGGAAATTTTGTGGCAAAGGTCGACCGACAAAGAAAAAAGGACCCTTGGCAGAGCTGAATCATCTTCCTGCTTGGGATACATTCCCGTGTCATAAGGATTGAGACCTGCCTAGAATGTATACGAACGATTGACCACTTGATGAACTCCCAGAGCATGTGTATAACAAAGCACATGTCACAAACTAAGACGGTCATGACATAAACATGACCATCTTAATCCAGTGTCAACACGACCATACATGCCTTTTTTTTAGAAACACAGTACAAATGTAAGCGCTCATATACACGCGTAGACAATCACCCTTATGAACGCACACACGCAAAACCTACCCTTATGAGCACCTCCGAGAGACCGATCCGACGGGTCTTGAGATTGACGAAGTCACCACAGACGCCTCGCTATCGACGGGAACGTCGCCTTGCACTGAAAGAAAATTCCGTCTAAATGCAAACACACAGATGTCAAACCTAAGGTTTGAACTCTGGTGAGCAGGGGGTACGGTTGGAACTTGTAGAGATAAACAAAAACTTTTCTACGCGGTACTTCCAAAATCTAGCCGAGGCAGAAGGCCACAAGGATTACCACTAGACGCGCAGGTGCGGATTATCGATGAAGCGATGCAGTGAAGTCCCTCGATCCGATCCAGCCGATCCAATACCACGATCGTCGAAGTGCTGAACGTACAACACCTCTGCCGGTATCCACACGTGCGAGGAGGAGCTCCGACGGCGGACTGCTAGGTCCGGTGCGACGGCTGGACCGAATGGGGCTAGGGTTCCCAACGCATGGGAGTGCAATCACGTGAACGCTAGGCAACCTGCGCCCCTCTTTATATAGCGAGTGGCAGTGGGCTTCACAACGCTTGTGGCCCATTCCCTCTATGAGTCCGACTCACAAACTTAGTCCGTTTCCGGTTCGGGTCCAACCCGACCAATATATTTGCTCCCGCTCTTAAGTGTGTGACCTCATGGCGACTTGGACACGATTGGAGTCCGACTCGCAATTGATCAATCGGTAGCGGCTCCTAGCAGAACGTGCCGACTCCCAAGTGCCATAGAGTCATGACGACATACCTTTGAATGTGACTTTTATCTGAGTCCTTTTTGCCTCACGATATACTTTTTTGAACTATAGGCGAATCATCGTCATCCCTTGACTAGCTCAACTCTCTTCTCGGCCTGTGATAAATGATTTATCTGATTAACTTTTAGTCAATAGACCCAGTTAACACTTAACCGAGTCACGCATGGCCATGCTTCCGGAATCATATCACTCGAGAGGGCCCAGAGAATATCTCTCCATTCGGAGAGGGAAAATCCCATCTTGATTATCCACATCACGCAGCTTGCTTCTCATTCAACCTGAACTCTGCCTTTATAACTGCCTTGTCACAGAACAACGTTTGACAGAACCTAAATCGGTGATCGACAACTTGGATTGTGCGACAACCTTAGGTCTAAGGATTACATTGATCGAGACATGCAAATGACGACTTACTCGTTGCATCTCAATATGGGTCAGTACGACCTGCTAAACTCTTTAGCCAAGTCTGTGAACATTGAAATGACATCGCCATGTCCATGACAAGTGGAACCGAGTCATCAGCCAACACTCACAATAGTCTAGGGTGTGTGTCCCGCACAAGCTTAATGACCAAGGATAATTTAGCATGAACAACATGAATACATAGTTCCACAATCGAATCACATATTCAATGACATGTATCAGATGTTCAAAATAAGGGTGACTTAATAACTTTATGAATACATCGGGAATTACATCATACATGATTGCCTCTAAAACATATTCCCAACAGGTACAACCAAACTCCTAACCATCCAACCACACGTTGGTCTACCACGACCAGGGCCGGCCCTCGGGGTGGACAGGGTGTGCTGCCGCCCCGGGCCCCCACCTGGATATGCTATATGCCTACGTATTAGCCAAACAAAAAAATAAATAAAAAGCCTTTGGGATATAATGGGCTACGTGGTGCTTTGACAGGGAGGCCAGCGTCGCACGCGCGCACATAAATTATCTATAACTGATACGTGTTTCCTCTTAAGAAAAAGATCAACCGATCGAATCGGCCATAGTACCAGTACCCTGTCCATCCGCCGCCGCCCAAGCAGTCAGCAGCGCCCTCCCTGGTTGACGTGAGGTAAAATTAATTAATGATGATCTAGAGATTCATGATAAGGATCCGTCCAGTAACGTAATTACGTATTTTATGCTCAGCCCCTGTTTATATGCACTTATCGGATCTAGGTCGAAGGACGTAATGTTAGTTGTCCCGCTGTTTCAACTTCTGGGCCCCAATTGCGACAACACGCCACGCCGATTTGGCTATTTTCTTTCTCATCCTCAACATGCACAAATTACCAAATTGATTTATTTTAGTCATGTCAGAGAGCTTGATTGCTATCCTACTACTGTCTATAAAGCTTATCGCCTCTTATTGGTGCCTATGACTGTCACATTGGCTGAATGAAGCTTTTCTAAGTTAAAATTATTGAAAAATTATTTGAGGTCAACAATGACTCAACAGAGGTTAACTGGTTTGACGACATTATGCATCAAGAAGAAATTTTTGGACAACATTGATATCGGCCCTACTATATGTGACTTTGCATCGAGGATTTTTTTTATAGATAACATATATAAATTATTTGATATGAGTAGTGCTTTTGGATCCCATGTTTTATTCATAACATATTTTTCCACATATATTATTATTATTATTATTTTGATGTCTATAGTAAGGGCCCAAGTTTAAGTTTTAGCCCCCGGGGCACCCAAATGTCAGGACCGGCCCTGACCACGACCATACATACTGGACCGGTGAGTGTAGTACTGATTGACACGGGGAACTGGGAACCTAAAGTTCGCACTCAACAACATCGGAGGACACAGTAGACACTGACTGAAGCAACCAACAGTACCATCAACAGTATTGACTGGACTTGTGAGTAAACCGTGGCACAAGAGCCAGCCAGCCAGCTGACGGCGCTTGCACTGTGTTAGCAATAATCTTTACTTTTTAATCATCATTTAATCATCTTGTTTACTTTATTATGCGAGATGCAGCACGATGGCGAGATGCCGATGTCTTGCGGTACAAAGCTGAAGGCAACAGGCTACAAGTGTATATTTAGAGATTCGAAAAGATTATCTTGGTCTAACCCTAAATCTCCAAATATCCCGAAAAACTCGTTTGGTTCAAATGGATTAGTAGGCATTATTCCCACTATTTAAGATTTCTGCTAAAATTTTCGTCCAACATAAAAAGAGCGTTTTATCATCCCACCAAACAACATAATTCACACTATGACAATACGGTTTCGTTCAATTTTCTTATCTGCCCCGACCTGCACTGCTTCTTCCACCGCGCCAGGTACACTTCGCCAGGCGCCAGCCCCTGCCGACGGCCACTGCCATGAGATCCCCACCTCCATATGTGAGCGGTATTGGTCCACGGTTGGATGAAATATGAGCATCTCCAGTCGCGCCCCCCAAACGCGCCCCCACGACCTCTTCCTGTCCGGACGGGCCCTGAGCGCGCCCAGTCGCGCCCCCATTGGGCCTTCCCGTCCGGACGTCCCCGTCTTCCCGTCCGAAAACCCCAGCCCAACCCCCCCAGGGCTCCCGTGGGGGCACCGGACGAGTTGAAATGCGTCGCGGGCCCGTCTTGCCAGCGACACAAGACGGCCAAAAAACTGGCACACGCCGCCACGTCTGCTTCCTCTGCCTCACAGCACGGCCACACTCGCCCACCGGCGCCGCCGCCCAAGTCGACAAAAATGGGCAAAATTTTGGAAACTGAAATAATTCATTGATAGGGGGCCGAATATAGGCGATATTTTTACATATTTTTAGACGAAATCTAAACTAAATACGGCGCCTACATGCCTAGGGCCTTGTACATCTTGGTGTAGTCACCACCGTCGTCGTCGTCGCTCAGCGGCGCGTCTTTCGGGGCGGCGCTGCTGCTGCCCTGCCCTGGGTCGTCAACGTACATTGGCGGGGGAGGGCAGGCAGCATCGTCGTCGTCGCTTTCGGAGACGAGAATGAACTCGCCCGGCGCCTGCGGAGGAGGGCCTTCCCTGATGAC
Organism: Alopecurus myosuroides; assembly: GCA_028641055.1. Taxonomy (NCBI): domain Eukaryota; kingdom Viridiplantae; phylum Streptophyta; class Magnoliopsida; order Poales; family Poaceae; genus Alopecurus; species Alopecurus myosuroides. The sequence continues at coordinate 119,563,684 of CM054061.1, forward strand.
AAGGGTCTGGCTGCGGGTCCGGCGGCGTGTAGGCGCCTCCTGCGGCTCCTCCTTGATGACGGCGAGCGGGGTAGGCGGAGAGGGCGCGGTCGCGCGGTGGTTCCTCCCCCGCAGCCGTATCTGCCGCTCGATGTGCGCGAGGACACGGGCGAGCGTACGCCCGGGCTTGCTCCACCTCATGCGGTGGCCGGCGGCGTTGTTGCGGTCCGAGATGAAGCTGCGGGTAGGGACCTGGGAGAGCTCTCTCTCGAACCGGTCCTGGAAGTACGCCGTCCAGGCCGCCTCGTTGGCGGGATGCCACTCCGGCTGGTTGCGCACCACCGGCGGCAGCAGCTTCCGGATCTCTTCGATCTCGGCGACGCGCTCTGGCCCAGTGGGCGGCAGAGGCACATGCACGCAGCACGCCGGCTGCGTTGAGCCTCCAGTGCCTTGGGGCGCTCATCCCCGCGGCTAATGGTAGTTGGCTTCGTACATAAGCCGCGCTTCCCAAACGCGCAGGGTTAGGCGGCCGAACCCGTTGGCGGCCACGCCGACGAGGTGGTTGCGGTTCACCATGGCTAGGGGAGGCGGGAAGAGTGGCGAGGGGAGGCGGGAAGAGCGGCGAGGGGGAGGAAGGAAGAGCGGCGAGGAATGGGGCCGGGGATGGCGACGCGGAAGGGTTTTTGTAGCCGGGGAGGGCAAGACGAGGCGGCGGCAGCGCCATTACTCCGCTCAGGGGCGGATCCAGGATTTGAGCATGACGAGGGCCAGATTGTAAAAGATGAAAAAAATATCAAGTTGCATAAGTGTCTTTATTAGGGCTATGCCCATAGTCGTGCCAAAAGTGTCAACCGCACAGGGCCCACGAATTTGGGGGCCCCAAAAATATTACTTAGGTCTATATACGGTAGTTACTCCGGTCCATAAAAAGTGTCGCTTATTTCGTACTAAGTCACACTTTTTATGGATCGAAGGGGTATATACCAAGCGTTGCCTTCCTGAACATTATGCTGGGCCGCGTCCCACTAGAAGCGTCGCTCGCTCGCGCGGATGCCAGCGACAACGATTTCTGTCCCTTCCTCCCGATTTTGGCACGGAGAATCAGCTGATTTCCAAGTTCCGTGACGTCTATTCCAGTTGCCTGCCTCCAGATTCCCGTCCCTTTTTAAAAGGCGACTAGGCTTAACGGCGAACTAGCGATTTCGGCAGAGATAATCAGTTTTGCCAACTCGATCAACAATCGTCTTATAGACTATGTAAGCTAGATGGTTTATCTTATTGTCAAAGATAGAAACATATTTTATTTTAATCTCTAATAATCAAATTTATGAACACAAAAAAGATAACGATGTTCAAATAAACATTTTGCAACTTGAAGTTAAATAGGTAAGATTCTCAATATATTCGATTGTTTTGTAAAATATTATTTCATATACATTAAGTTGTTTCTTAGTTCAATTTTATGTGAGATAGGGCCCGGTTTTAAACTTTCGCATATGGTCCTAGATTTTTCCGGCCCGGCTCTGATCATTATGTATAGTAGGTTGTACCGTAATCGTTGTTTCGTTGGGTAGATTTATATTTTTAGCCTCATAACTGGAATTTTAACCAATCGTCTTGAGATAATTACTAATTGGTGGCATTTTCTTATTCATAGCAAGCATCTATACTATTAAAAAAAATTAAGAAATTATAAATAGCTAATTTTTTTTATCAAGGATCGGATATATTATACTAGCTGGGAGCTTGGGGGATCACTGAATCAGATTAGGCGAGAAAATTGATAATGGGGTTGTCGGCATGGGACGGTGGCAGCAGTAGGTCGCCGTCGCCAATTGAGATTCCTTGATTTTTCGTTTCGAATATGTACGTGTCTTACGGTGACGGCGGCAACATCGCTCAATAGAATTTGGCAGACATGCAATATGGATTATGCGACTGTGGTTGTCCGATTGTGTGCACGCCGTGCAATCTAAAAGTATGGTACACGTGCGTGCCATTATGGTCTTAGGACCGTGACTACATGCATTGGCTTTCGCCTACACAGATTATCATACGGCTATGGTGGACTAGGAGGAATAGAATTAGTCTAATTACCAGGATTAGAATTAGTCTAATTACCAGATTATACTAGTTAACGTGTACGTGCAACTAGAGGGAACATTACAAGCATACACGTTTTCCTTGTCCAAACAAGAAAAACTACTATAAAATTAGTCCAAAACTACACTTCAAATACAAAAGGTTAAAACAGTGCATGTCTTGAAAGAACTTATCTCTTTGTCCAAATATCACAAAATAGCTTACAGAAATTGATATGCCATATGCACGCTTAGTATTGCACACTGCTTGTCATTCAACGACTAATTCACGGCGAGGATTATTCGCATCGAACATAGGGCTTTGGATGATATCGAAATACGGAATTGCTCTGCGTACGACAAAACCTGTACGACTCTTGTCCGATCATGCGATCCATCGATGGGCTTTGAGGCCTACATAGAATCGAACGGTCATGGCTTTGTGTTGTACGCATGTCGGACACAGAGTGTAACATCCAAGTATGAAAAACTCCCTAGTTGTTTTACTTCCTTGTTTAATTAAGCAATGCATCATGTCATCATCCTCATTTTATTTCTGTTTGCATTGTTTTCATAATGAAATTCAATCTTTAATCAACAGTTGTTTTCATACTTGTCTGTTACAATTTTTTCAAATAAAGAAATGCAAAACAAAACCTCCTTTGCTTCCAAATAATTCCTTAATGTTCACTTATTAACTTGTTGCTTTAAATCAATCAATTAAATTCCACCAATTAATTCAAATCATCTGCAAATGCAAATCCAAGTCATCAAATAACAACCCACTTGAGTTTTTTTGAAATATCTAAGCAAAGCAACTAATTTCAAACATTTAATCTATAGGGGCCACCCTATAAAAATGCTTTGTTTTCTTAAAGTTAATCAATATTAAAATTCATTCAATTTGGTTTAAAATATAAACAACATTTTAAATCTCAAATTTTTGAAAACCAACCTGGGCATTTGGTTGCTATTGGTCTAACAAGCCTAACCTAATTTTTTTCAGAATTTTTACTAATTTAAAACCTATGTTTTTCTTCCAAAAGGAAAACCTACAAAAAAAAAAAACAGAAAAGGAAAAAAAGAAAAGAAAGGAGAAACGCAGCGCGCGCGGCAGATAAGCTGGCCCAGCCCGTTTTCCTTCCACGCGCGCGCAAGCCCAACCCACCTATCCTCACTTACCGCTTCAAAGATCGTGCTGATCTTCTTTCTCCCGTACGGCAAGCATCGCAGCGTGCCACCGCGACAGCGCGGCGACTCCGGCGGCCACCCCCTTGCTTTCCGCGCCTACAAGTACCCCCAGGGCCCCCGCAGACCTAACCCTAGAACCTAGGACCCTGTCCCATCGCCAGCGCCGCCAATTGCTTCCTCCTCATCGCAATTCCTCTCTGCTGTCCACCTCACCGGAGCTGCTCGCCTGAATCCCTCCACTGCGCCGTCGCCATGTCGCTCCTCTACCCTACCTAAACCTTGGAACCACGTCGCCGTCGTCTCCTCTCTCCGTTGAACACCTAATCGCCACCGGTAAGCCACTGTCTCGCCGCCGCGATCTTCTCCCTCTCCGGCCACCGTGCCCCCGTATCTGAACCCGAGGTTGCCGTCGACGGTGCAGGGGACCTCGACGTGATCTGAGCACGGCTATCCATCCACCTCTTCCTCCTCTACGTTTTGGACACCGAAGGGAGCTCGGAGGGCCACCGGATCAGCGCCGCCGTCCTCTTCCCCGCCGCAGCAGTCGACGTCAGCCGCCGTCAGCAACTCCTGCTTCCTCTACAGAACCGTGGTGAGCGCGCCAATCTCCTCCCCTCTCTCCTATCTGTGCGTCCACGCGCGTGTTGCACCTCCAGATCCATCAACTATGCGCACAAGCACGGTGATCGCCGCCGGCGAGTCTTTCTGTCAGTCGATCAAGCGATTGTTCGTCAGTTAAAAGTGCAGTTAACCACGCGATGAAGTGTTAACCTGACCGCGTCTGTATCTCTGTCAAACGAATGCATCCAGCGCAGTGGCAGCGCGCTGCTCTCCCGCACGCCAGCTCGCGTGTTCGAGCCCTGGGTTGCGCGGATTAATTCCACCCCATTTTTGCTTCCCCGCGCAGCCGCGCTGACAGCCGTGGTCCACGCTTCAGTGACTGCCACGGCCACGCAAGCATTGCTCCGCGCCACGCTGGCTAGGCCCACGGGGCAGTGACCGTGGCTGGCTACCAGTGCAGTGAGAAAGGTTTCTGCGAATTCCTGTTAATTCCAAAATCTTTTAAATAACAGATTTAAAACTAAAACTTCAAACTTTAATAACTTTTATTCTGTAATTCCAATAAATACAAGTTTTATATGTTTTCTGTTCCAAATTTCATAATCTTTCCAAATAATCAATTTGTGTACTGTTTTGGAAACTCCAAATGCATTTAAAATTCAAACTTAAATAATTCAAATGCTAATTTCTAAATTCAATAACTAATTCTTTATTAATCCAATAAATGCAAATAAAATATGTTTTCCATACCATTTCACCTCACCTTTGCAAATATAATTTTTGTTTTCTGTTTTGAATAATTAAAATTGCCTAAACAATTTAAATCTTGTTTAATTCAATTAAAATTTGTTTAATTTTGTTTAATTCATAATTAAATAATCCTAATTCCAATTTCAATAACTGAAACATGTAATCCAACTAAAATTTGATGTTCTTTTCAAATATCAACTTTGCCTTTTGTTTTGAGCAAATTAACTTGATGAAAAAAACAATTACTTGTATAACATCTTTAAGTAACCAATAATTTCCAAAACTTAATAAATGTCTTCTTAACTTGTTAACCATCATTCCAATTGCATCTAATATTGTTATCTTATTGTTCTCATCATGCATGCATCATGCTAACTCACTTACACCTGATGTTTAGTTGTAGCCCAACTAATTCAACCATAAGGCATGGGCTTTCCATATGCAATCCTTGCATATGGGTCCATTTAAATTGTGTATCAAGTCAACTAGTTACTTTGATGCATCTATTAACATGACATGCATCATCCCATGTTTGTGCACCTATGCCATGTATTGATTGTTCGTCCTTTTAGATTGTGTGTTTGCTTCTTCTCGCTTTAGACGACGACACTGAGCTTGACGAGACTTACGACACCACTACCCAGGACCTAGCCCAGTACCCGGCTGCTGAGCTTCCAGGCAAGTTATCACTCACATGAATCATCGAGTTCTCTTCCACACTTGTTGTCGATACTATCCTTTTGTCTATTTCTGCTAGCCCTATGAATCGATGCTTGTTCTCCGAACCCATCACATGATACCCTGAACCAATGATATTGCCTCACCTCCATACCTACAGCCTTTGCTTGTGCCTGTTCTTATCTAGAATGCTTAGGGTTGCTTTTGCTCGAGTCTGTTGCCGGTTACTTCGTTTACTATCTTATTATTGTACCGGGGGCTCGAATGCTATTCAATCAATCCTGATAATTGCTATGGTAATAATAATAATTTGATGATAAGGCACCGGCAGGAGGCCCTAGTGGTTTTGAGGCCTGCTAGTGTCGACCCTAATAGGAAAAGGGTCTTGTCTACTGATCCACGATGAGCGCACTACCCGCATGTGGGAAGCGAGTATGGGCGCCCCCCTCAGTTTGACCCGATTCGCATCTCGTCCAAATCGCCTCATTTAGTTCGGGTTTTCCATTTGCTGCATGCATGATCTTGCGAGCCCTTGGATCCCGGGTGGAACTTTCGTAGTCGGCATATAGGGGGACACGGTCTTACAGTGCTATGAGGGTCCATTTTCTTCTGGGCTCGATTAGCCGTGCGCCCAAGGTGCTTTGGGCTTGATGCGAAGAACGGTTGGATTGTGTTGAGTGTCTCGTTTGGTGGGTTTGATTCCCATCTGACGGGATATTCTTACGTGTACGGCCAAATTGGTGCAACCCTGCAGGGATAATCTTCTCGAGAAGCCGTGTTTTCCGCGGTTATGGACTACTTGGTGAAAGTACTGGCTAACAAGTACTCAGGACAACTTCAACATAATGATCAATCATGTTTCACCCAATGATTAATAACTTGACTAGTAATAGGTTATTCACACAATAACTTGACTCACCTCTAATCAAACTGTGTGAGTTATTCTCGGATTGCTTCTTCGGATAAGGGGCGAGATCCAGGATGGGTTTGGTTGAAGTTATCTTTCAGTTGGTTACAATTCCTCGATCTTATCTTTTCTGTTAGCCGGAACTAGTAGTATCTTCTGTAGTTGGTTAGGGCAGCCCGCTGCAGCTTTTATAATACCTATCTTCTTCCGTTGATCCCAAGCATCAAAGCTGGTGTTGACGGGTAACTCCTTGATGAAGTGTGAGTCTTGCTTGCCAGTACTTGGATGTACTGACCCTGTTGGGGCTGTGGTTTACGCAGACTACGACTACGACTACGACTACGATGCTTCCCAGGACGGCTACTTCGTGGAGTTTGACGAGACTGCAGACGAGTAGACTAGCTGGACCCCGGGCAGGATCCGGGACCTACGTGGATGGGCTTCGTCTTCTTTATTTTCCCCGGCTTCTTAAGCCTTTGGTTTTGTCTGTACTCAGACACCGTTGTTTGCTTCCGCTGATGTAATGAATGATATGTTGGGACATGTGTCCTCTGAATGTTTGTATCTGATATTCTCTGCCTTAGTGAAGGCTATTTGCAAACTTATTTCATTCTTTTGTGTCTTAGAGACATTCTGTGCTATCCTTTGTTTAACGCTGTCGACGTACCCTGCGTGCTTGATATGAAGTACGTCGGCAGTAGTGCCTTAGATTCCTATCGTATAGTTTACATCGACGATGGAATAGCAGGGCTTGTGTTGTCGCGCATAAGCGCAGGCCTACCAGGAAGCTGGGACGTGGGAGCAGGTATGCCCCATAATCCAAGCACCTGCTATCCAGTTCGGCTCGATGAGTATCCCATAGAAGTCAGGGTGCGACAAATGGTATCAGAGCCTGTCTGACCGTAGGATCCCTTTTACTGTTCGCAGTTTGAGTCTAGAAAATATTTTGTAGCTATATAGGAAAAATGAAACGTGAGAGTAGGAACTCTGTTCTTTTTCTTCTTTTCCCTCCCTCCCACCTCCTTTTCTGGTAAGGAAGTGCAACGTTGATTTTTTTTCCCTCCTCACCTAAACTTTCAAGTTAGGATTTCACGTGTTTTGGGTTCTCCGTAGTACCTCAGGTTTTTGGTCCCGTTTTCCCGATGTTGCTTCAATATCATGCTTTCTCTCAAGAACCTATCGTCCATTGAAACTTGTTGTTGTTTCCACTTCCATTGTTTCTATCGGAGTCTAATCAAATTCCCAAAATCATATGCAGATGGGTCTCAGCTACTACCCGCAGGTGGTGCAGATGACCCGTTGTGAGGACACTACCGGTTATCTGGAGACGCTGAGAGACATGGTTACCTATCTGGGGTTCCGTTGGGCACCAGAGTACCAGGTCTACGAGCACCAGCGCGAGTTCGACCAAACTTTCTACCGAGCCATCGTCTACATTCTGTCGGATGATGGTAGGAGGGTAGTCCACCGCTACGAGGCCGTAGGTTCCACCGTGGACATGGCAGTGCAGCAGGCAGCGTATGTGGGTCTCACTGTTCTACGTGCTGACTACTGGGGGTTTGATGATTCCATCTATCGTCACATCCCCCGTGGTTACATCACGTCCGCAGGAGCTCACTTCACCCTCTACAACAACTTGGAGCCTGACGAGAATGATAGCTCCAGGATGCACGTCACATCACAGTTTGTGAGGCATAGTGATGCTATGGCTATCACGCTTGCTCAGGAGTTAGCTTCAGTCTGGGTGCCAAATGGTGCTGTCACTCGGGCTCCATACGCCCAAGCTTCCCCAGGCTTTGCTCCCCGCCCACCCAACCCAGCTCAGATGCAGAGTCAGAGGGGTCCAGTGGGGCAGCCAAGGCCAGGACCTCCTCGTATCGTCACGTGCTACAAGTGCAAGGACACTGGGCACTATGCTGACAAGTGTCCTCAGAAGCAGCTCCCTCCACCACCACCTCGCCCCAACACCAACCAGGCGATGGTCCGCGCACCTCCGCACAAGGCCTTCAACTCCAACAACAGGCCTGGCGGGAGGAACGCAAGGGTGAACCACGTCAAGGTTGACACAGCTGAGGAATCTGCCGACGTTGTTCTCGGTACATTACCCGTAAACTCTATTCCAGCTAAAGTGTTGTTTGATACCGGAGCATCGCATTCATTTGTGTCAAAAATCTTTGCCTCAACATACAACCTAACTCTGGTTTCACTAAGCAATCAAATCTATGTTCACTCTCCGGGAACTAAAATGATCACTTCTAAGATAAGTATGGACAACCAAATTCTGATTGGAGGTCGCATATTCCTTGCTTCACTCATGTTGCTGGGAAATTCTGACATTGATGTCATCCTTGGTATGGATTGGTTGAAGACCAACAAAGCCAAAATTGACTGTGCTCAAAAGTCAATAACTCTCTCCCACCCTTCTGGCCAGATAGTCTATTCTCCATATGGATCAAGTTCCACTCAGCTCTACACACTTGATGCTAAAACTCTTCCTCTACTTGAAAATGTTCCGGTGGTGTGTGAATTCCCTGACGTCTTTCCAGAAGAATTGCCAGGGATGCCTCCGGACAGAGCAGTGGAGTTCGTGATCGAGCTTGAACCAGGTACTGCTCCCATCTCTAAGCATCCATACAAGATAGCTCCTCCTGAACTGAAGTTGTTGAAGGAGCAAATCGATATGTACATGGAGAAAGGCTACATTCAGCCTAGTTCCTCCGCTTGGGGTTGCCCAACTCTGTTCGTAGCCAAGAAAGACCAAACTAAGAGACTTGTTGTGGACTATCGTCCTCTTAACGAGAAAACCATCAAGAACAAATACCCAATTCCTCGTATCGATGATCTTTTTGATCAACTTGCTGGAGCCTCAATATTCTCAAAGTTGGACTTGAGGATGGGTTACCATCAAATAAAGATCAGAAAGGAAGATATTCCAAAGACAGCCTTCACCACTCGCTACGGTCTATATGAATACACCGTAATGTCCTTTGGTCTCACCAATGCACCGGCGACCTTCTCTCGACTCATGAATTCTGTCTTCCACGAATACCTCGACAAGTTCGTTGTGGTATATCTTGATGATATTCTTGTCTACTCAAAATCCGAGAAAGAGCATGAAGAACATCTTCGTCTCACTCTCATGAAACTCCGCGAGCATCGACTCTATGCCAAATACTCCAAATGTGAGTTCTGGATTTCAGAAGTGGCCTATCTTGGTCATATCATCTCTGCCAAGGGCATAGCCATTGATCCTGAAAAGGTTAAGGCAATTGTTGACTGGAAACCCCCTAAGACGGTGAAGCAAGTCAGAAGTTTCCTTGGCTTGGCTAGCTATTGCCGTCGTTTCGTCGAAAACTTCTCCAAGATTGCAAAACCTCTCACTGATCTCACCAAGAAGGACAAGAAGTTCGTTTGGTCTCCACAGTGTGATGAAAGTTTCAATCTCCTCAAAACTAAACTCACTTCTACTCCAGTTCTAGTGGGTCCAGATACCACCAAACCTTTCCAGATATTCTGTGATGCTTCTCTCCAAGGCCTAGGTGCAGTTCTTATGCAAGAACGTCAAGTTGTGGCCTATGCTTCACGTCAGTTGAACCCACATGAGCAAAACTATCCCACTCATGATCTTGAACTCGCAGCAGTTGTGTTTGCCCTCAAGAAATGGAGACAATACTTGTTGGGTAACAAAACTGAAATCTTTTCCGATCACAAGAGTCTGAAATACATCTTCACTCAACCAGATCTAAACCTCAGGCAAAGTAGATGGATTGAAAAGATCAAAGACTTCGATCTCACCATTTCTTACACACCAGGCAAGGCTAATGTTATGGCCGATGCTCTCAGTCGCAAATCCTATTGCAACAATCTCATGATCATGGACAGCCAACCTCCACTTCATGAAGAATTCCAGAAGCTGAACCTTGGTCTTGTTCCTCAAGGCTATCTTGCTAGCTTGACAGCCAGTCCAACTCTCGAGGACAAGATTCGTTCTGAACAGTTTCGTGATGCTGAAATAAAGAAGATGGTAGAGCAAATCAAAGAGGGCAGTGATAAGTTCAAGTCCTTCTCAATTGATGACAAAGGAGCTGTGTTCTTCGAAGGACGCATTGCAGTTCCTCAGATTCAAAGTCTCAAAGATATCATTCTCAAGGAGGCTCATGAAACTCCTCTCTCCATCCACCCTGGAAGTACAAAGATGTACCAGGATCTCAAGACACTCTATTGGTGGCCTGGCATGAAACATGAAATTGCTCAATACGTTTCTTAATGCGACGTTTGTCAACGTGTCAAGGCAGTTCATCAGAAAACAGCCGGTCTTCTCCAACCTCTCAAAATCCCTGAGTGGAAGTGGGAAATGATTGAAATGGACTTCGTTACTGGGTTTCCAAAGTCCAAGAAGGGCAACGATGCAATCTTCGTTGTCATTGATCGTCTCACTAAGGTTGCTCACTTCTTTGCTGTCAAAGAGACTATCTCAGCTAGCCAGTTAGCAGAACTCTACACAACAAAGATTGTTCCTCTTCATGGTGTTCCATTGGAAATAAGCTCAGACCGTGGAAGCATATTCACTTCTCATTTCTGGAAGAGTTTCCAGGATGCATTGGGCACTAAACTTCTGTTCAGCACAGCTTATCACCCTCAGTCTCAAGGGCAAGTCGAAAGAGTCAATCAGATTCTCGAGGATATGCTTAGAGCATGTGGTCTCTCCTTTGGCATGAAATGGGAGGATTGTCTTCCATATGCTGAATTCTCCTACAACAACAGTTTCCAGGCAAGCCTAGGCATGGCACCATTTGAGGCATTGTATGGCCGCAGATGCAGGAGTCCAATCAATTGGTCTGGAGCTGGTGAACGTTCACTCTTAGGTCCTGACATTGTTAAAGAGGCCGAAGAGAAAGTTCGCATCATTCGTGACAATCTCAAGATTGCTCAGTCTCGTCAGAAGAGTTACTATGACAGCAAGCACAGGGACATGATCTATGCTCCTGGTGACAAAGCATATCTCCGTGTAACTCCCTTCAGAGGCACTCATCGTTTTGGTGTGAAAGGAAAGTTGGCACCAAGATACATTGGTCCTTTCAACATCCTGTCAAGACGTGCAGAAAATGCCTATCGTCTCGAGCTTCCAGAAAAACTATCCAAAGTGCACGATGTGTTCCACGTGTCACAACTCAAGAAGTGCTTCAAGGATCCAGATCGTGCAGTTGATCATGATGACATTGAACTGCAAGATGATCTCTCTTATGAGGAGCACCCTACTCGAATTCTCGATGAGACCGTTCGTAAGACTCGCAACAAGAGCACCAAGTTCTTGAAAGTGCAATGGTCGCATCATTCCGATAAAGAGGCAACATGGGAGACCGAAGAGGATCTTCGCAAGAAGTATCCGGACCTTTTCACTTATCAGTAGGAATCTCGGGGCGCGATTCCTTCAAGGGGGGGGCGTTTTGTAACATCCAAGTATGAAAAACTCCCTAGTTGTTTTACTTCTTGTTTAATTAAGCAATGCATCATGTCATCATCCTCATTTTATTTCTGTTTGCATTGTTTTCATAATGAAATTCAATCTTTAATCAACAGTTGTTTTCATACTTGTCTGTTACAATCTTTTCAAATAAAGAAATGCAAAACAAAACCTCCTTTGCTTCCAAATAATTCCTTAATGTTCACTTATTAACTTGTTGCTTTAAATCAATCAATTAAATTCCACCTATTAATTCAAATCATCTGCAAATGCAAATCCAAGTCATCAAACAACAACCCACTTGAGTTTTTTTTGAAATCTCTAAGCAAAGCAACTAATTTCAAACATTTAATCTATAGGGGCCACCCTATAAAAATGCTTTGTTTTCTTAAAGTTAATCAATATTAAAATTCATTCAATTTGGTTTCAAATATAAACAACATTTTAAATCTCAAATTTTTGAAAACCAACCTTGGCATTTGGTTGCTATTGGTCTAACAAGCCTAACCTAATTTTTTTCAGAATTTTTACTAATTTAAAACCTATGTTTTTCTTCCAAAAGCAAAACCTACAAAAAAAAAAACAGAAAAGGAAAAAAAGAAAAGAAAGGAGAAACGCAGCGCGCGCGGCAGATAAGCTGGCCCAGCCCGTTTTCCTTCCACGCGCGCGCAAGCCCAACCCACCTATCCTCACTTACCGCTTCAAAGATCGTGCTGATCTTCTTTCTCCCGTACGGCAAGCATCGCAGCGTGCCACCGCGACAGCGCGGCGACTCCGGCGGCCACCCCCTTGCTTTCCGCGCCTACAAGTACCCCCAGGGCCCCCGCAGACCTAACCCTAGAACCTAGGACCCTGTCCCATCGCCAGCGCTACCAATTGCTTCCTCCTCATCGCAATTCCTCTATGCTGTCCACCTCACCGGAGTTGCTCGCCTGAATCCCTCCACCGCGCCGTCGCCATGTCGCTCCTCTACCCTACCTAAACCTTGGAACCACGTCGCCGTCGTCTCCTCTCTCCGTTGAACACCTAATCGCCACCGGTAAGCCACTGTCTCGCCGCCGCGATCTTCTCCCTCTCCGGCCACCGAGCCTCCGTATCTGAACCCGAGGTTGCCGTCGACGGTGCAGGGGACCTCGACGTGATCTGAGCACGGCTATCCATCCACCTCTTCCTCCTCTACGTTTTGGACACCGAAGGGAGCTCGGAGGGCCACCGGATCAGCGCCGCCGTCCTCTTCCCCGCCGCAGTAGTCGACGTCAGCCGCCGTTAGCAACTCCTGCTTCCTCTACAGAACCGTGGTGAGCGCGCCAATCTCCTCCCCTCTCTCCTATCTGTGCGTCCACGCGCGTGTTGCACCTCCAGATCCATCAACTATGCGCACAAGCACGGTGATCGCCGCCGGCGAGTCTTTCTGTCAGTCGATCAAGCGATTGTTCGTCAGTTAAAAGTGCAGTTAACCGCGCGATGAAGTGTTAACCTGATCGCGTCTGTATCTCTGTCAAACGAATGCATCCAGCGCAGTGGCAGCGCGCTGCTCTCCCGCATGCCAGCTCGCGTGTTCGAGCCCTGGGTTGCGCGGATTAATTCCACCCCATTTTTGCTTCCCCGCGCTGACAGCCGTGGCCCACGCTTCAGTGACTGCCACGGCCACGCAAGCATTGCTCCGCGCCACGCTGGCTAGGCCCACGGGGCAGTGACCGTGGCTGGCTACCAGTGCAGTGAGAAAGGTTTCTGCAAATTCCTGTTAATTCCAAAATCTTTTAAATAACAGATTTAAAACTAAAACTTCAAACTTTAATAACTTTTATTCTGTAATTCCAATAAATACAAGTTTTATATGTTTTCTGTTCCAAATTTCATAATCTTTCCAAATAATCAATTTGTGTACTGTTTTGGAAACTCCAAATGCATTTAAAATTCAAACTTAAATAATTCAAATGCTAATTTCTAAATTCAATAACTAATTCTTTATTAATCCAATAAATGCAAATAAAATATGTTTTCCATACCATTTCACCTCACCTTTGCAAATATAATTTTTTTTCTGTTTTGAATAATTAAAATTGCCTAAACAATTTAAATCTTGTTTAATTCAATTAAAATTTGTTTAATATTGTTTAATTCATAATTAAATAATCCTAATTCCAATTTCAATAATTGAAACATGTAATCCAACTAAAATTTGATGTTCTTTTCAAATATCAACTTTGCCTTTTGTTTTGAGCAAATTAACTTGATGAAAACAACAATTACTTGTATAACATCTTTAAGTAACCAATAATTTCCAAAACTTAATAAATGTCTTCTTAACTTGTTAACCATCATTCCAATTGCATCTAATATTGTTATCTTATTGTTCTCATCATGCATGCATCATGCTAACTCACTTACACCTGATGTTTAGTTGTAGCCCAACTAATTCAACCATAAGGCATGGGCTTTCCATATGCAATCCTTGCATATGGGTCCATTTAAATTGTGTATCAAGTCAACTAGTTACTTTGATGCATCTATTAACATGACATGCATCATCCCATGTTTGTGCACCTATGCCATGTATTGATTGTTCGTCCTTTTCGATTGTGTGTTTGCTTCTTCTCGCTTTAGACGACGACGCTAAGCTTGACGAGACTTACGACACCACTACCCAGGACCTAGCCCAGTACCCGGCTGCTGAGCTTCCAGGCAAGTTATCACTCACATGAATCATCGAGTTCTCTTCCACACTTGTTGTCGATACTATCCTTTTGTCTATTTCTGCTAGCCCTATGAATCGATGCTTGTTCTCCGAACCCATCACATGATACCCTGAACCAATGATATTGCCTCACCTCCATACCTACAGCCTTTGCTTGTGCCTGTTCTTATCTAGCATGCTTAGGGTTGCTTTTGCTCGAGTCTGTTGCCGGTTACTTCGTTTACTATCTTATTATTGTACCGGGGGCTCGAATGCTATTGAATCAATCCTGATAATTGCTATGGTAATAATAATAATTTGATGATAAGGCACCGGCAGGAGGCCCTAGTGGTTTTGAGGCCTGCTAGTGTCGACCCTAATAGGAAAAGGGTCTTGTCTACTGATCCACGATGAGCGCACTACCCGCATGTGGGAAGCGAGTATGGGCGCCCCCCTCAGTTTGACCCGATTCGCATCTCGTCCAAATCGCCTCATTTAGTTCGGGTTTTCCATTTGCTGCATGCATGATCTTGCGAGCCCTTGGATCCCGGGTGGAACTTTCGTAGTCGGCATATAGGGGGACACGGTCTTACAGTGCTATGAGGGTCCATTTTCTTCTGGGCTCGATTAGCCGTGCGCCCAAGGTGCTTTGGGCTTGATGCGAAGAACGGTTGGATTGTGTTGAGTGTCTCGTTTGGTGGGTTTGATTCCCATCTGACGGGATATTCTTACGTGTACGGCCAAATTGGTGCAACCCTGCAGGGATAATCTTCTCGAGAAGCCGTGTTTTCCGCGGTTATGGACTACTTGGTGAAAGTACTGGCTAACAAGTACTCAGGACAACTTCAACATAATGATCAATCATGTTTCACCCAATGATTAATAACTTGACTAGTAATAGGTTATTCACACAATAACTTGACTCACCTCTAATCAAACTGTGTGAGTTATCCTCGGATTGCTTCTTCGGATAAGGGGCGAGATCCAGGATGGGTTTGGTTGAAGTTATCTTTCAGTTGGTTACAATTCCTCGATCTTATCTTTTCTGTTAGCCGGAACTAGTAGTATCTTCTGTAGTTGGTTAGGGCAGCCCGCTGCAGCTTTTATAATACCTATCTTCTTCCGTTGATCCCAAGCATCAAAGCTGGTGTTGACGGGTAACTCCTTGATGAAGTGTGAGTCTTGCTTGCCAGTACTTGGATGTACTGACCCCGTTGGGGCTGTGGTTTACGCAGACTACGACTACGACTACGACTACGATGCTTCCCAGGACGGCTACTTCGTGGAGTTTGACGAGACTGCAGACGAGTAGACAAGCTGGACCCCGGGCAGGATCCAGGACCTACGTGGATGGGCTTCGTCTTCTTTATTTTCCCCGGCTTCTTAAGCCTTTGGTTTTGTCTGTACTCAGACACCGTTGTTTGCTTCCGCTGATGTAATGAATGATATGTTGGGACATGTGTCCTCTGAATGTTTGTATCTGATATTCTCTGCCTTAGTGAAGGCTATTTGCAAACTTATTTCATTCTTTTGTGTCTTAGAGACATTCTGTGCTATCCTTTGTTTAACGCTGTCGACGTACCCTGCGTGCTTGATATGAAGTACGTAGGCAGTAGTGCCTTAGATTCCTATCGGATAGTTTACATCGACGATGGAATAGCAGGGCTTGTGTTGTCGCGCATAAGCGCAGGCCTACCAGGAAGCTGGGACGTGGGAGCAGGTATGCCCCATAATCCAAGCACCTGCTATCCAGTTCGGCTCGATGAGTATCCCATAGAAGTCAGGGTGCGACAAATGGTATCAGAGCCTGTCTGACCGTAGGATCCCTTTTACTGGTCGCAATTTGAGTCTAGAAAATATTTTGTAGCTATATAGGAAAAATGAAACGTGAGAGTAGGAACTCTGTTCTTTTTCTTCTTTTCCCTCCCTCCCACCTCCTTTTCTGGTAAGGAAGTGCAACGTTGATTTTTTTCCCTCCTCACCTAAACTTTCAAGTTAGGATTTCACGTGTTTTGGGTTCTCCGTAGTACCTCAGGTTTTTGGTCCCGTTTTCCCGATGTTGCTTCAATATCATGCTTTCTCTCAAGAACCTATCGTCCATTGAAACTTGTTGTTGTTTCCACTTCCATTGTTTCTACCGGAGTCTAATCAAATTCCCAAAATCATATGCAGATGGGTCTCAGCTACTACCCGCAGGTGGTGCGGATGACCCGTTGTGAGGACACTACCGGTTGTCTGGAGACGCTGAGAGACATGGTTACCTATCTGGGGTTCCGTTGGGTACCAGAGTACCAGGTCTACGAGCACCAGCGCGAGTTCTACCAAACTTTCTACCGAGCCATCGTCTACATTCTGTCGGATGATGGTAGGAGGGTAGTCCACCGCTACGAGGCCGTAGGTTCCACCGTGGACATGGCAGTGCAGCAGGCAGCGTATGTGGGTCTCACTGTTCTACATGCTGACTACTGGGGGTTTGATGATTCCATCTATCGTCACATCCCCCGTGGTTACATCACGTCCGCAGGAGCTCACTTCACCCTCTACAACAACTTGGAGCCTGACGAGAATGATAGCTCCAGGATGCACGTCACAGCACAGTTCGTGAGGCATAGTGATGCTATGGCTATCACGCTTGCTCAGGAGTTAGCTTCAGTCTGGGTGCCAAATGGTGCTGTCACTCGGGCTCCATGCGCCCAAGCTTCCCCAGGCTTTGCTCCCCGCCCACCCAACCCAGCTCAGATGCAGAGTCAGAGGGGTCCAGTGGGGCAGCCAAGGCCAGGACCTCCTCGTATCGTCACGTGCTACAAGTGCAAGGACACTGGGCACTATGCTGACAAGTGTCCTCAGAAGCAGCTCCCTCCACCACCACCTCGCCCCAACACCAACCAGGCGATGGTCCGCGCACCTCCGCACAAGGCCTTCAACTCCAACAACAGGCCTGGCGGGAGGAACGCAAGGGTGAACCACGTCAAGGTTGACACAGCTGAGGAATCTGCCGACGTTGTTCTCGGTACATTACCCGTAAACTCTATTCCAGCTAAAGTGTTGTTTGATACCGGAGCATCGCATTCATTTGTGTCAAAAATCTTTGCCTCAACATACAACCTAACTCTGGTTCCACTAAGCAATCAAATCTATGTTCACTCTCCGGGAACTAAAATGATCACTTCTAAGATAAGTATGGACAACCAAATTCTGATTGGAGGTCGCATATTCCTTGCTTCACTCATGTTGCTGGGAAATTCTGACATTGATGTCATCCTTGGTATGGATTGGTTGAAGACCAACAAAGCCAAAATTGACTGTGCTCAAAAGTCAATAACTCTCTCCCACCCTTCTGGCCAGATAGTCTATTCTCCATATGGATCAAGTTCCACTCAGCTCTACACACTTGATGCTAAAACTCTTCCTCTACTTGAAAATGTTCCGGTGGTGTGTGAATTCCCTGACGTCTTTCCAGAAGAATTGCCAGGGATGCCTCCGGACAGAGCAGTGGAGTTCGTGATCGAGCTTGAACCAGGTACTGCTCCCATCTCTAAGCATCCATACAAGATAGCTCCTCCTGAACTGAAGTTGTTGAAGGAGCAAATCGATATGTACATGGAGAAAGGCTACATTCAGCCTAGTTCCTCCGCTTGGGGTTGCCCAACTCTGTTCGTAGCCAAGAAAGACCAAACTAAGAGACTTGTTGTGGACTATCGTCCTCTTAACGAGAAAACCATCAAGAACAAATACCCAATTCCTCGTATCGATGATCTTTTTGATCAACTTGCTGGAGCCTCAATATTCTCAAAGTTGGACTTGAGGATGGGTTACCATCAAATAAAGATCAGAAAGGAAGATATTCCAAAGACAGCCTTCACCACTCGCTACGGTCTATATGAATACACCGTAATGTCCTTTGGTCTCACCAATGCACCGGCGACCTTCTCTCGACTCATGAATTCTGTCTTCCACGAATACCTCGACAAGTTCGTTGTGGTATATCTTGATGATATTCTTGTCTACTCAAAATCCGAGAAAGAGCATGAAGAACATCTTCGTCTCACTCTCATGAAACTCCGCGAGCATCGACTCTATGCCAAATACTCCAAATGTGAGTTCTGGATTTCACAAGTGGCCTATCTTGGTCATATCATCTCTGCCAAGGGCATAGCCATTGATCCTGAAAAGGTTAAGGCAATTGTTGACTGGAAACCCCCTAAGACGGTGAAGCAAGTCAGAAGTTTCCTTGGCTTGGCTAGCTATTGCCGTCGTTTCGTCGAAAACTTCTCCAAGATTGCAAAACCTCTCACTGATCTCACCAAGAAGGACAAGAAGTTCGTTTGGTCTCCACAGTGTGATGAAAGTTTCAATCTCCTCAAAACTAAACTCACTTCTACTCCAGTTCTAGTGGGTCCAGATACCACCAAACCTTTCCAGATATTCTGTGATGCTTCTCTCCAAGGCCTAGGTGCAGTTCTTATGCAAGAACGTCAAGTTGTGGCCTATGCTTCACGTCAGTTGAACCCACATGAGCAAAACTATCCCACTCATGATCTTGAACTCGCAGCAGTTGTGTTTGCCCTCAAGAAATGGAGACAATACTTGTTGGGTAACAAAACTGAAATCTTTTCCGATCACAAGAGTCTGAAATACATCTTCACTCAACCAGATCTAAACCTCAGGCAAAGTAGATGGATTGAAAAGATCAAAGACTTCGATCTCACCATTTCTTACACACCAGGCAAGGCTAATGTTATGGCCGATGCTCTCAGTCGCAAATCCTATTGCAACAATCTCATGATCATGGACAGCCAACCTCCACTTCATGAAGAATTCCAGAAGCTGAACCTTGGTCTTGTTCCTCAAGGCTATCTTGCTAGCTTGACAGCCAGTCCAACTCTCGAGGACAAGATTCGTTCTGAACAGTTTCGTGATGCTGAAATAAAGAAGATGGTAGAGCAAATCAAAGAGGGCAGTGATAAGTTCAAGTCCTTCTCAATTGATGACAAAGTAGCTGTGTTCTTCGAAGGACGCATTGCAGTTCCTCAGATTCAAAGTCTCAAAGATATCATTCTCAAGGAGGCTCATGAAACTCCTCTCTCCATCCACCCTGGAAGTACAAAGATGTACCAGGATCTCAAGACACTCTATTGGTGGCCTGGGATGAAACGTGAAATTGCTCAATACGTTTCTTAATGCGACGTTTGTCAACGTGTCAAGGCAGTTCATCAGAAAACAGCCGGTCTTCTCCAACCTCTCAAAATCCCTGAGTGGAAGTGGGACATGATTGAAATGGACTTCGTTACTGGGTTTCCAAAGTCCAAGAAGGGCAACGATGCAATCTTCGTTGTCATTGATCGTCTCACTAAGGTTGCTCACTTCTTTGCTGTCAAAGAGACTATCTCAGCTAGCCAGTTAGCAGAACTCTACACAACAAAGATTGTTCCTCTTCATGGTGTTCCATTGGAAATAAGCTCAGACCGTGGAAGCATATTCACTTCTCATTTCTGGAAGAGTTTCCAGGATGCATTGGGCACTAAACTTCTGTTCAGCACAGCTTATCACCCTCAGTCTCAAGGGCAAGTCGAAAGAGTCAATCAGATTCTCGAGGATATGCTTAGAGCATGTGGTCTCTCCTTTGGCATGAAATGGGAGGATTGTCTTCCATATGCTGAATTCTCCTACAACAACAGTTTCCAGGCAAGCCTAGGCATGGCACCATTTGAGACATTGTATGGCCGCAGATGCAGGAGTCCAATCAATTGGTCTGGAGCTGGTGAACGTTCACTCTTAGGTACTGACATTGTTAAAGAGGCCGAAGAGAAAGTTCGCATCATTCGTGACAATCTCAAGATTGCTCAGTCTCGTCAGAATAGTTACTATGACAGCAAGCACAGGGACATGATCTATGCTCCTGGTGACAAAGCATATCTCCGTGTAACTCCCTTCAGAGGCACTCATCGTTTTGGTGTGAAAGGAAAGTTGGCACCAAGATACATTGGTCCTTTCAACATCCTGTCAAGACGTGCAGAAAATGCCTATCGTCTCGAGCTTCCAGAAAAACTATCCAAAGTGCACGATGTGTTCCACGTGTCACAGCTCAAGAAGTGCTTCAAGGATCCAGATCGTGCAGTTGATCATGATGACATTGAACTGCAAGATGATCTCTCTTATGAGGAGCACCCTACTCGAATTCTCGATGAGACCGTTCGTAAGACTCACAACAAGAGCACCAAGTTCTTGAAAGTGCAATGGTCGCATCATTCCGATAAAGAGGCAACATGGGAGACCGAAGAGGATCTTCGCAAGAAGTATCCAGACCTTTTCACTTATCAGTAAAAATCTCGGGGTGCGATTCCTTCAAGGGGGGGCGTTTTGTAAGATCCAAGTATGAAAAACTCCCTAGTTGTTTTACTTCCTTGTTTAATTAAGCAATGCATCATGTCATCATCCTCATTTTATTTCTGTTTGCATTGTTTTCATAATGAAATTCAATCTTTAATCAACAGTTGTTTTCATACTTGTCTGTTACAATCTTTTCAAATAAAGAAATGCAAAACAAAACCTCCTTTGCTTCCAAATAATTCCTTAATGTTCACTTATTAACTTGTTGCTTTAAATCAATCAATTAAATTCCACCAATTAATTCAAATCATCTGCAAATGCAAATCCAAGTCATCAAACAACAACCCACTTGAGTTTTTTTTTGAAATCTCTAAGCAAAGCAACTAATTTCAAACATTTAATCTATAGGGGCCACCCTATAAAAATGCTTTGTTTTCTTAAAGTTAATCAATATTAAAATTCATTCAATTTGGTTTCAAATATAAACAACATTTTAAATCTCAAATTTTTGAAAACCAACCTTGGCATTTGGTTGCTATTGGTCTAACAAGCCTAACCTAATTTTTTTCAGAATTTTTACTAATTTAAAACCTATGTTTTTCTTCCAAAAGCAAAACCTACAAAAAAAAACAGAAAAGGAAAAAAAGAAAAGAAAGGAGAAACGCAGCGCGCGCGGCAGATAAGCTGGCCCAGCCCGTTTTCCTTCCACGCGCGCGCAAGCCCAACCCACCTATCCTCACTTACCGCTTCAAAGATCGTGCTGATCTTCTTTCTCCCGTACGGCAAGCATCGCAGCGTGCCACCGCGACAGCGCGGCGACTCCGGCGGCCACCCCCTTGCTTTCCGCGCCTACAAGTACCCCCAGGGCCCCCGCAGACCTAACCCTAGAACCTAGGACCCTGTCCCATCGCCAGCGCTGCCAATTGCTTCCTCCTCATCGCAATTCCTCTATGCTGTCCACCTCACCGGAGTTGCTCGCCTGAATCCCTCCACCGCGCCGTCGCCATGTCGCTCCTCTACCCTACCTAAACCTTGGAACCACGTCGCCGTCGTCTCCTCTCTCCGTTGAACACCTAATCGCCACCGGTAAGCCACTGTCTCGCCGCCGCGATCTTCTCCCTCTCCGGCCACCGTGCCTCCGTATCTGAACCCGAGGTTGCCGTCGACGGTGCAGGGGACCTCGACGTGATCTGAGCACGGCTATCCATCCACCTCTTCCTCCTCTACGTTTTGGACACCGAAGGGAGCTCGGAGGGCCACCGGATCAGCGCCGCCGTCCTCTTCCCCGCCGCAGCAGTCGACGTCAGCCGCCGTCAGCAACTCCTGCTTCCTCTACAGAACCGTGGTGAGCGCGCCAATCTCCTCCCCTCTCTCCTATCTGTGCGTCCACGCGCGTGTTGCACCTCCAGATCCATCAACTATGCGTACAAGCACGGTGATCGCCGCCGGCGAGTCTTTCTGTCAGTCGATCAAGCGATTGTTCGTCAGTTAAAAGTGCAGTTAACCGCGCGATGAAGTGTTAACCTGATCGCGTCTGTATCTCTGTCAAACGAATGCATCCAGCGCAGTGGCAGCGCGCTGCTCTCCCGCATGCCAGCTCGCGTGTTCGAGCCCTGGGTTGCGCGGATTAATTCCACCCCATTTTATCTTCCCCGCGCTGACAGCCGTGGCCCACGCTTCAGTGACTGCCACGGCCACGCAAGCATTGCTCCGCGCCACGCTGGCTAGGCCCACGGGGCAGTGACCGTGGCTGGCTACCAGTGCAGTGAGAAAGGTTTCTGCGAATTCCTGTTAATTCCAAAATCTTTTAAATAACAGATTTAAAACTAAAACTTCAAACTTTAATAACTTTTATTCTGTAATTCCAATAAATACAAGTTTTATATGTTTTCTGTTCCAAATTTCATAATCTTTCCAAATAATCAATTTGTGTACTGTTTTGGAAACTCCAAATGCATTTAAAATTCAAACTTAAATAATTCAAATGCTAATTTCTAAATTCAATAACTAATTCTTTATTAATCCAATAAATGCAAATAAAATATGTTTTCCATACCATTTCACCTCACCTTTGCAAATATAATTTTTTTTTCTGTTTTGAATAATTAAAATTGCCTAAACAATTTAAATCTTGTTTAATTCAATTAAAATTTGTTTAATATTGTTTAATTCATAATTAAATAATCCTAATTCCAATTTCAATAATTGAAACATGTAATCCAACTAAAATTTGATGTTCTTTTCAAATATCAACTTTGCCTTTTGTTTTGAGCAAATTAACTTGATGAAAACAACAATTACTTGTATAACATCTTTAAGTAACCAATAATTTCCAAAACTTAATAAATGTCTTCTTAACTTGTTAACCATCATTCCAATTGCATCTAATATTGTTATCTTATTGTTCTCATCATGCATGCATCATGCTAACTCACTTACACCTGATGTTTAGTTGTAGCCCAACTAATTCAACCATAAGGCATGGGCTTTCCATATGCAATCCTTGCATATGGGTCCATTTAAATTGTGTATCAAGTCAACTAGTTACTTTGATGCATCTATTAACATGACATGCATCATCCCATGTTTGTGCACCTATGCCATGTATTGATTGTTCGTCCTTTTCGATTGTGTGTTTGCTTCTTCTCGCTTTAGACGACGACGCTGAGCTTGACGAGACTTACGACACCACTACCCAGGACCTAGCCCAGTACCCGGCTGCTGAGCTTCCAGGCAAGTTATCACTCACATGAATCATCGAGTTCTCTTCCACACTTGTTGTCGATACTATCCTTTTGTCTATTTCTGCTAGCCCTATGAATCGATGCTTGTTCTCCGAACCCATCACATGATACCCTGAACCAATGATATTGCCTCACCTCCATACCTACAGCCTTTGCTTGTGCCTGTTCTTATCTAGCATGCTTAGGGTTGCTTTTGCTCGAGTCTGTTGCCGGTTATTTCGTTTACTATCTTATTATTGTACCGGGGACTCGAATGCTATTCAATCAATCCTGATAATTGCTATGGTAATAATAATAATTTGATGATAAGGCACCGGCAGGAGGCCCTAGTGGTTTTGAGGCCTGCTAGTGTCGACCCTAATAGGAAAAGGGTCTTGTCTACTGATCCACGATGAGCGCACTACCCGCATGTGGGAAGCGAGTATGGGCGCCCCCCTCAGTTTGACCCGATTCGCATCTCGTCCAAATCGCCTCATTTAGTTCGGGTTTTCCATTTGCTGCATGCATGATCTTGCGAGCCCTTGGATCCCGGGTGGAACTTTCGTAGTCGGCATATAGGGGGACACGGTCTTACAGTGCTATGAGGGTCCATTTTCTTCTGGGCTCGATTAGCCGTGCGCCCAAGGTGCTTTGGGCTTGATGCGAAGAACGGTTGGATTGTGTTGAGTGTCTCGTTTGGTGGGTTTGATTCCCATCTGACGGGATATTCTTACGTGTACGGCCAAATTGGTGCAACCCTGCAGGGATAATCTTCTCGAGAAGCCGTGTTTTCCGCGGTTATGGACTACTTGGTGAAAGTACTGGCTAACAAGTACTCAGGACAACTTCAACATAATGATCAATCATGTTTCACCCAATGATTAATAACTTGACTAGTAATAGGTTATTCACACAATAACTTGACTCACCTCTAATCAAACTGTGTGAGTTATCCTCGGATTGCTTCTTCGGATAAGGGGCGAGATCCAGGATGGGTTTGGTTGAAGTTATCTTTCAGTTGGTTACAATTCCTCGATCTTATCTTTTCTGTTAGCCGGAACTAGTAGTATCTTCTGTAGTTGGTTAGGGCAGCCCGCTGCAGCTTTTATAATACCTATCTTCTTCCGTTGATCCCAAGCATCAAAGCTGGTGTTGACGGGTAACTCCTTGATGAAGTGTGAGTCTTGCTTGCCAGTACTTGGATGTACTGACCCCGTTGGGGCTGTGGTTTACGCAGACTACGACTACGACTACGACTACGATGCTTCCCAGGACGGCTACTTCGTGGAGTTTGACGAGACTGCAGACGAGTAGACTAGCTGGACCCCGGGCAGGATCCAGGACCTACGGGCTTCGTCTTCTTTATTTTCCCCGGCTTCTTAAGCCTTTGGTTTTGTCTGTACTCAGACACCGTTGTTTGCTTCCGCTGATATAATGAATGATATGTTGGGACATGTGTCCTCTGAATGTTTGTATCTGATATTCTCTGCCTTAGTGAAGGCTATTTGCAAACTTATTTCATTCTTTTGTGTCTTAGAGACATTCTGTGCTATCCTTTGTTTAACGCTGTCGACGTACCCTGCGTGCTTGATATGAAGTACGTCGGCAGTAGTGCCTTAGATTCCTATCGGATAGTTTACATCGACGATGGAATAGCAGGGCTTGTGTTGTCGCGCATAAGCGCAGGCCTACCAGGAAGCTGGGACGTGGGAGCAGGTATGCCCCATAATCCAAGCACCTGCTATCCAGTTCGGCTCGATGAGTATCCCATAGAAGTCAGGGTGCGACACAGAGCGTCGGACGCAAAGCACAACTCATCGAAATATATGTGAGATGTGGCTCGTGAGTGGTGCGGTGTTGCCATAGATGTAGGCGACGGGCAGGAAAACATGACTTATATGAGAATAACTGTTTAAGAGAAAACTATCTTATAAAGTGTTGCAAATTATAAAGCCTCTGTTGTTAAAGTAATTAACGATGAGCTAGTAGAAGGAATTGGTCATATTTCTTATACAAACGTAGATTATCCTGGAATTTCCATCAATAATTTATTTTTCATAGTTCAAATAAGGGCTCCTTCCTTTAAATCTTCTTGTGTGCTTATAGTGGAGAAACAATTGTAAGTTTTGATTTACCTGATTACCTCAATTGTATTTGTTCATTAGAGCAAACGCTGGTTCCATAGGACCAGACAGGTTCCATATATAGGACCAGAAAATAGAATCACTCAAGTTATATTATTCCAAAAAGGACAACCATCCTAAATGAATAATGAAACATACCCTGGACTGATTTAGCAACGAAGATGGTTGTAGAGGGACGACGTCACAGGGGAGGCGGCGTCGCTTGGGAGAATGTCATCATCAAGAATGGGCAGGCCTTTCACACGCTCGCTCACAGTTGGCTTATGTAGGAGATAATAATCCACTCCCTCGCATCCTTCGAGGCCACAACCACTCCATGATTAGGGCATCTCCAACAATGTATATGTCATCGTAAGATAGCATGCCAACTCATAAAAAATCCTACATGGCATAGTAATAATGATGTGAGAGAATATAGGTTGTATGATATGCAACCAACAAGGTAGCACGTATGCCAAGACACTTTTTCCTTTGGTCCCACTAAATGGACTATATGATTGGATAGATTGTACTACTTTACCAACAACTCTACCAACAACCATTGAGATAGTTGTATGATAACTTGTTGGTTGACGAGTTGGACAACTATCATACGGTCTTATCTTACAACCCATTAAAGATGCCCTTAGAGGCCAGATGTAGATTGCCCAGAGTGGTCAGTGTGACAATCCACACAACGTCGTCAATACAACTAAAACTCTTGCATGAAAGCTTTGATGAAACGCCAAGATGGACAACTAAGTTAGTGACCATCTATGGAGATGCGTTGATTCACTTGAGTTGCCCTACAGACTCCTCCTGCCAGCATATCAGGAAGAACCTAAGAAGTGATAATGTGGAAGATTGCATAATTAGACATACTACCATGCATATATACGTCTACATTTTTTTTGATAAAGAGAAGAATATATTAATATCACGGAGATACAAATTACACTCGGCCTCTGCAACAACGCAATGGATGCACACAGCCGAAAAATAATAAAAAGAAGAAGAAAAAAAGTCCCGCTACAGGGTTACAATCCTCGCGGTATCCGCACAATCACCACCTAAACAACAGCTAACGTCCAACTCTTCGAAAGCAACGTCTCTAAGAAGAACGGTACCAGGCACAACCAATTAAGGCCAGACCTTGGGTTTTCACCCTGAAGATAATCCTCGCTCTCAAAACAACGGCTCCAAGAAGACCAGTGCAAGACACAACCAATTAAGGCCAGACCTTGAGTTTTCACCTCTGATATATATATACGCCTACATGGTTCAAATAGATTTTGATACCTAGAGAGGTTCCGCCAACCCTCCAGGAAGTCGCACTTCTTGTTGCCGTCCAGATCCTTGGTCATCATCTTAGGACATCTCCAGCGGGGCTGCTCATTTGGCCCGGACTGGCCGGATTTGAGCAGGCCCGGGCAAAACCAGGCCCCAACGGGGCTGCTCAACCCACGGCCTGGTCCCTTTTCAGTCCGCGGATGCTCAAATCCTGACCAAATTTGGGTCAGATTTGAGCAGCCCGCGGACACGAAACGGACGCGCGCGCTCGGTCGTGTCCCTTTTCGGTCAAAGGGGGTGGCCCGCCGGCCAGTGACCACGGCGACGGCTCGGCTACCCACGGGGTCCTATTTAAATGGGACCCGCGGCCACGCGTCCCTTCCCCACGCGCACCGCCTCCTCGCAGTCCCCCACGCCATCACTGCCCCTCGCAGTCACCACCTCCTCCCCTCGGCTTCCTCGCCGCCGGCCATGGGCCGCAACTGGCTCAACTGGGGGCGCGGCAAGAACGACCACGAGGCCGGCGGCTCACGCCGCCGCCGCGCGCCCTCGCCCTCTCCCCCGCTCCCACCTCCGCCACCCCTCACCCGCGCCCAGCGCGCCCAAGCCGAGCAGGTGCGCACGCCGCCGGCCTCTCCCCCTCCTTCTTCTCAGGGCCCGGCGGCCCCATTCCGCCTGGTGCCCGCCAGGGTACGGGACCGTCCCTACCTCAACAAAACGAGGTGCCAATGGTACTGGGATCGTGCGATCCCAGTGCCATGGCCAGATGTCCACCTCCCCGATGGGTGGCATCTGAACAGGGACAGGATCCCTGTGCCGTCGGTACCGCGGTCGGGCGCGGCGCGGGTGGCGGAGATCCACCGCCGGCGCGATGAGCTGCCGCCGGACCTGCGCGGCCATCCGGCGTTCACGGTGGACAGTCCCCACTGGGACACTTGGTTCACCGACGAGCACGACCTGCGCCGCAGGTCGTACTTCGGTGCGCGCCAAGCCCGCGGGGAGGCCCAGCTCCCGCCGCCGTCACCTCCACGCCAGGCGAGGCGTGGCGCCGCCCCTCCACCGGCCCCCCAACGCCCCCTCCGCATTGGCGGCCGCGCCCCGGTCGTCAAGGACGAACCAGAGGAGGAACCTCCTCAATGGTACGAGGAGGAGGACGACCAGGATGTCGCCATGGCCGAGCCAAAGCCCAACGAGGAGCTCCAGCTGGCCATGGCCATTGAGGCCTCCAGGAGGGAGGCAGAAGCAGCGGCCGCGGCGGAGGAGCGCGCGCTGGCAGACGCCCTCGCGGCGGTGGCCGCCCAGCAGGCCGCGGAGGAGGCGGAGGCCCGCGCAGCCGGCGCGCGGGCTGTGGACGAGGCCGTGGCGGCCATCCACGCCCAGGAGGTGGACGTCTACCCCTACGGCGAGGAGGTAGACGACGACGGGCGCGATGAGCACGCGCCGGTGCCGGCCTGGTTCCAGCCCCTTGTGGGCATGCATTGGGCGTGGCAGGCGCCACCACCGGAGGAGCTACTGCCGCCGCCCCAGCCGGCCACGCCGCCGCCGCTCACCCAGCCTCCCACGCCGCAGGGGGCCAGGGCCGCCCCACTGCCACCCCACCTCGCCCCCGAGACCCCGGACTACGTCATCCTAGATGACTAGGAGCTCCGGGGGCAACTCCGGCCGCCGCCATGCCACTGGCCAGTGGCCGTCTAGCCCTAGCTAGACGTTTTTTTTAGGTTGTAAATCTATGGGCCCCTATGGGCCCTACTCAATCTATGCAATGTCCATTTTGGTATGAGCAGCCCCACTGGGGGCACCTGGTCCGGGCCGTGTCCGAGGACAGCGGACGGCTGCTCAAACAGACAAAATGGGGACCAAATTGGTCCGCATTTGAGCAGCCCCGCTGGAGATGTCCTTAGCAGTCCATTGGGACTTGCAACAATTCCGATTCAATTTAACTGTACATAACATCTGGAATCCCACATGGCCACATCACATTACGGAAATAAAAAAAACAAGGTGATGCGCACTCACCGACGACAGACCAAAGCCACGTTCAGGGTGTCCTGCTCCTCCCGTAGAAACCACTTCTCCTTCTCCATGCCCCCGGTACCAGCTAAGCTACGAAAATACACCAATAAATCCCATGAGCAATTTGTCAAATTCCTTGGAAAATCAAAACAGACTGTCCCAGAGGTCTACAGATTGGTTAACTTGGCGGACGGGAGGATCTAAGATGCATCAAAGTCCTCGGCGTGGGGCTTTGTGACCTTGGCCGCGTCGAGGAGGAGGTGGTGGACGAAGCGGGCACGGCGGCGCACCGGTCCATGGAGGCAGGGGCGGTGGAGTCAGGATGGCGGCGTAGGGCGGCAGGGCGAGCCGAATGGCAGGGTGCGACGCGTCGGACGGCGTCACGTTGCTGGAGCGTCCCCCGGTGCTACGGACGGCGTAGAAGCGTCGCGCTAGCGTGGAGGCTGCCGGCGACCATATAGCAGTGGGGCGAACATAGATCGTGACGTGGAGATGAGAGGACAACACAGTCTAGATTGTGCGTGTGTCTGCAGCCGTGATGGAGACGGGATGAAAGGAGAGGCGGCGGCAGGGGCTGATGAGTTTGGAGGTAGGCGATCGCTATGTCTACCGTGATTAGTGGCGTGATTTGTGTGCGGGGACGTTAGCTGGGGCGGAATTTTTCGTCCGCCAGTGCGTGTTCCGCCCTGGTTATTTGCTAATTGCACACCAGACATCGGATTAAATCCATCCTAGCGGTTAGATTTCATTAATTCGAGCCGATCTAGCCGTGGGGTTTGTTCTGTGTACGTTTTCTGTGTGTATATAAGAAAGAAAATGTTTGCTTGTTTTATAGTAGTAGAGATAGCGATATCTGCTGGCCCCTTCTACGTACCATTGGGAGCGGCCAAATCATGGGGGTGGCCTGGCCACCCCTCGCCCCCCACTGGATCCGCCTCTGACTCCGCCGCATCGTTCCGTCTCGTCAAAGCGTCAGTGCGCGCGTCTTCCCAAGGCGACGAGTGTTCCCTCGTTGATAGGGCGGACCCGCAGCCGACGGGGTTTGGGTTGGGGCTGCGAGTGGAAATGGGACAACCCCGTGGGCACCTTCCCGTCCAGACGAGCCCCCAAAGGGTCTCGCCGAGAGCCCATCCGGACGTCTATTGAGGGTCTCGACTAGAGATGCTCTTATATTTTCCTACCGCCTGGCGAAGTGGCGATACGCGGCATGTTGTGCTCTGCCGCGCCGCCCGCAGCAACTCAGGCCGTAAGTGGTCAAGTCCACGGCTGTCCACCAGCGAGCCACCTGTCTCCAGATGATTTAATCGGTTGGTCCACTTTTGCCCATTTTTTTCCCACTTTTGCCCATTTTTTTTTGCCATATTACGCGGCACCCACGATGTCCACTTATACCCACCTAAATGAATTCTGCGGTAACAATGCTAGGGAAGGCATGCGCGACGCTGGCCATGGAGCTGAGCTGAATTGAACCGGTTGTTCTAGCCGGGGAGCGTGGCCTCGCCGGCCATGGCAGCACAAACAGAAGCGACGTACTCGGCCGCTCCAGCACCTCCCTTGCGCCACGGCACCGCTCGGCCGCCACGGACCGCGCCGCCCACCACAGCGTCGGGACGACGCCCACGTAGAGCTGGAGGCACGAGTGCATGCCTTCGTCGGCTCGGCGTACGCCATAGATGCTCGGCGAGGGCGAGCGCAGACTCGAGGCTGGCCTTGCGCGCCGTGGAGTTGGCCGTCACAAGCCTTGTGGCGAGTGCGGCGTGGTCCTGCGTGCCACGCGCAGAGCCCCGGGCGGAGGCGTCGACGCAGACGCAGAGCGCAGACGCGCGTAGCTCCGGCGTGACGTAGAAGCTGCCCAGGCTGCTCCCGGCAGCGAGTAGCAGAGTCAAATCTTGTATTCAATGGAGACAGTTACACTCGTACTAGTACTACTGGCCTACTGCACCGAGACCCAACAGCAAGCACCAAGGTTGCCGATGATTCATGACACGGAGCATGGTTGCCTCGTGTCCGCGCACGGACGACAGCTAGGCAGCAAGACGTGGGCGGTGACGGGTGACGGGCAGACTATCACCGCCGCGCCCGGATGTCCATCAGTCACCGGCGTCGGTCCGTCCGGTCGCTCGCACGCACACACACGGAGGCTGGTTGATCAACGCAACAACTCGAAAGCTACTGTGAACTTTTGTGGGGAACCTACTGCCGACCATGGCGTGGTTGCGCGCAGTGCTCCGGCAGAGGCGTCGACGCAGACGCAGAGCGTTGACGCGCACAGCTCCGGCGTGACGTAGAAGCTGCCCAGGCTCCCGACCAGCTGGTCCAGTGGCACAGAGGCGAGGTTGCTGACGTGGACATCGACGACGGGCGAGAGGAGGAAGAGAAGGACGAGGGCTGGGCATAGCCATGATGAGAAGCACAGGGCGTCCTGGCGGCGGTAGAGAACGCGCCACGACTGTTCATCTTTTTTTTCCCTGTTCCGTGGGTGTCCACTAAACGGAAAGAAGTGGGATAGGCTGGCGGCGCCGTGGTCAGCCCGTGCCCAGTTAGGCTGGTGCCAACGCGGGCGTTAGGGCGGGCGGTATCGCCCCGCCCGGGGCGAGAGGAGTCGAGAGGGGGGGGGGGGGGGGGGGGGGCGGGAGGGGCCAGGCGGGCG
The DNA here is from genome assembly GCA_028641055.1 of Alopecurus myosuroides. Lineage (NCBI taxonomy): Eukaryota > Viridiplantae > Streptophyta > Magnoliopsida > Poales > Poaceae > Alopecurus > Alopecurus myosuroides. Next base: position 119,595,101 of record CM054061.1, read on the forward strand.
ACGGAGGGCTCGCCCGGCGAGAGGGGGCGATATCGCCCGCTATCGCCCGCGCTGACCGGGCGAGAGGGGTGGGAGGGGGCGAGAGGCGGGGCGAGGCGGTGGCGGCACGGGGCGAGAGGAGGAAGACGACGGTGACGTCAGCGATGACGTCACCTTTTATTTTTCTTTTTATTGCTGTTTTAAAGATTAATTCATAACTTTTGTTTTATAACCCCAAATGACCTGAAATAAATTTCTGTATTCTTGAATTTTCACATACTTTTCAACAGTATCATTTTGTAAACTTTTCCACATATTTATATTTTTGAAGTTTGAATAATTTCTTAATAGTGGTTTAATGTTATTTCCAAAATAAAAAATAAAATAAATGTAAAACTTACTCAATTTAAATTTTAGTGACATTCTATTAGTGGAATATCTTTACTACTCCCTCCGTCCTGGTGTATAGGGCACATATAGCAATTCTCTAGGCCCTAGGTATTCATTCATTGGGCTTTAAACATTACATGCATTGGTGAAGAGAGGTGGAGAGAGCCAACCACCCACTAATTAGAAGAGATTTAATGCAAAATGTGCCTAAGAGATGGGACAACATGATTTTGGTATTGTGCCCTATACACCAGGACGGAGGGAGTATTAAGGTTACAGTAGCGGTGAGGCGGTGTCACACTTCCATTAAATTACAGAAGAAATGTCACTCTAATAATTACACCTAATGCCACCGCACGCACGGAAATTATCCCAAAAAAATTGCATACGACCTTATCCTGTCATGCTAACAACTTGGCAACGACCACTTACTTGCATGCTTTCACGTACACGCTTCAAACAACTTGGCAACTTTTCACTTTTGGCTAAACAAGCTATCCCAAAAAAATCTCAGATCCAACCGCTCCAAACAACACATCCACCTTCACGTCCATGCTTCTAAAAACATGGTACGAGCCCACGCTTCTAAAAACATGGTACGAGGCCACTTTAGTCTAACAACTATTCAAAAATGGTCTCTGTAAACAGTCTAACAACTTTTGCCCGCTTTAGTCTAACAACTATTCAAAATAGCTGCTGGAAACGGTCGTCGTCATTTTGGTCGTCGTCGCTTCCTCGCTTTGGTCACCGGCGTTCTTGTCATCGTCTTGGCCATTGTCGCTTCCTCGCCTTGGTCGCCGGCGTTCTTGTCATCGTCTTGAACAGGGAGCACTTCCTCGCCTTGGTCGCCGTCGCTCGGGTCATCGTCGCTTCCTCGCCTTGGTCGCCGTCGCTCGCTCTGGTCATCTGTGAGTCATTCCAATCATGCAAGAACAGAAATGCAAGAACAAAATTGTTAAACAGTATTTACAAAACATGCAAGAGCCCATCTCCTTCATTGTCACCTACCTTTGGGTGGCAATTCCTTTCTCCTTCATTGTTCACATCCTTTGGGGCGGGGCAATGGTAGCAACACACAATTCGGCCCTTGGTTTCATCCTTTGGGTGGCAATGGCTTAATTTCCACTCTACCAGGTTTTGGACTCCTGGTGCATGGGGATTGAGCTGTGAGCTGCAGATTATTTTAGCCATACTCGTACATAGAAGAAGGTTGAGAAGGCTATCTAAAAACCAATTTAATGAACGATAAATGGTTCTATGAATTGATAACAGATCGATTGGAGTTATGTTTTTCCATGTCCTATATAATATAATGGTTATATGAATTGATAACAGGGTTATACGAATGGTGCCAACTAGGAGCATTTGAAAGATGACTGATAAAGGAAAAAAATGGTATGAACGAATTTATAAGATGCCTTTCCTTTCACATTTTAAATTCTTCTGAACGTCTGATAAGTTTGTGTGTGCATGTCGACAATGGTTGATTACGCTATTGGTTCGTCACATACACAAACAGGTTTGTTCATACGTGAACCGATTGCAGATCAGACACTTTCATCATCAGATGAAAGTGATCAGAGTTGGTTGGCACGTACCTTTCCAACTCAAAGTACCCTTACAATAAGACGAACTCCAGTGGTCGGGGAGAGCTCAAATGGTATGAGTACCCTTACAATAAGAGGAACTCCAATGGTCGGGGAGAGTTCAAATGGTATGACCATAGACAGACGTGGACAGATGAGAGTGTCCATTCCAACTCAAAGTACACTAACAACAGAAGTTCCTCCAGAGTCAATGACTCCGGAGCCTAAAGTAATCTCAAACGGTAGGTTCATCAACAAACTGCAAGTTATATGTGTAACAGAAAACTGCCGAGTAGGTTCATCTATGTACTCCTGATTGCCTAATGTATGTCATGATTGCAGATGTACAGGCTCAAAGGAAACAGGCATCACGAGAGAGTCAAGGAGCTCGTCGACAAAGTCTAACTATTGAGCAAAGACAAGAGCTTAATGCACGTAGGCGCGCAATTTGCGCGTCGACAAAGTCTAACAACTGATCAACGACAAGCCATCAATCTAAATCAAAGAACACGTCGGCAGCGAGCAACAACGCAGAAAGCCCTCAAGGTGAATGCCAACAGAAGAGCACGTTCGCAGAGTATGACGGAATATCAAAGGCAGACCCAACTTTCTCGCCGCAGTGCCAATCGCGTGGCTAGGCGGAACACCCCGTGTGCTGCATCCATCGCTATGCCGCGCCCAGACGCAGCTTTCCCTGCCTTCCTATCAGTGAGGTCACACGCATCACCAGTCGAAGCTAATTCGCCTATCGCCTCCCCTACAACGAGCACACCGGGTCGTACCATCAGGACCGACGGTAAAGCACCTATCTTTCCCCCCTTTATGTGTTGGCGCATTAAACTATTATTATATCATCTAATTTAAGTCTCCACAAATGTTGAAGCGGACATGGATGCCTTCCTTAGCGGCAACATGGGCGAGAATGCCATCTCAAATAACCTCATGGACGAGGAGGGCTGCCTGTTTCACGGGGAAGGTACGTCTGCTTAACTTTTTTTCAGACCTCTATATTACAAGTGAATTGAACACACCAATCTGACACGCTATATCTATAGGTTCGGAAGAAGACGATGTCGAGGACCTCGATGAACCCACTAACTTGTCTAGCATGGGATCTATCGATCCTTTCGACTTCGTGTACTCGAACCTCCCAGATAGCACACATATCTTGAAGCAAGTACCGAATTGCCATCACTGTGGGGCACAGAGGTTTGAACATGAGCCCGACGGATTCTGTTGACGAAATGGAGATGTCAAGCTACGCGAACCAGAACCTATCCCAGAGCTAATGAACTTATGGTCTAGCACGGATGCAGAATCGCGTCATTTTCGTGAGAGTATCCGGTTCTTCAACGGTCACTTCTCCTTCACAACCCTTGGAGTCAACCTCGACACCAGTTGCACCAACATGAGGTCTGGGGTTTACACTTCCGTGCGGGCGGCATGTTATACCACAAGGTGCATTCGTTTGGGCCAGGCTCTCGTCCGAAACATCTACAATTATACTTCTATGATGACGATCCCACCCTGTCTCATCGCAAGGAAGCCACCGCAAATCTTGATCAAGATGTCGTCCGGAAAGTGACGAACATCATGAGAGAAAACCCCTACTCCAAGCAGTTTAGGAGTTTGGGCGCACACAGACAACCTCCAGGATTACCGGATAGAGCTGAATACCGACAAGAAGCTAGACCAACGAAGATACAATACACCAGTCTCGTCCGAGGTGGCTGCCATCTGGGTCGAAAGAAACGATCTGGCAAACAGGTTCAAACGCAGCATTACCTTCTATGGCAACAATAACGAAAGACATAGCATACAGGCCACCCAAGGATGCTACGACCCGCTCTCATATCCTCTCTTCTTCCCAAAGGGGGAGCTCGGTTGGCATCCAAATATTCCTAAATGTGATAAGTCTTGGGAAGTTGCACAACTCCCAATAGCGAACCGTGATGACGATGAAGGTTCATCTATATTATATGTACATCAATTTTTCTATGCTTCTCGTGAGTTTTCTAACCTTCACTTTCCTACCATACACGCAGAGGGGGGTGGTCATTTATGCATCTTCGTCAAAGACTACTACTGTTATAGGCTACAAACACGTCCAGCGATATTCAACCCCATTCTGCATGGAGGGCGTTTATTCCAGCAATTTAGTGTCGACATGTACATCAAGATCGAGGGTTGTAGGTTGAAATGGGTCAGGGACCACCAGCCAGAATTACGTGCCGACCTTTATAAAGGTGTGGTTGATAGCATCACCGCCAGGGAGACACGAGCGAGTGCTGTTGGCACTAGGACGGTTCTCCCGTGGTCATTCCAGGGAGGCTACCGAGACATGAAGAAGAGGCATATGGACGCCATGGTCCTGGTGCAGACGTATGGAAAACCTGACATCTTTCTGACAATGACCTGCAACCCAAACTGGCAGGAGATACAAGATGAGCTGCTTCCCGGTCAATCAGCACAGGACAGACCAGATCTCGTGGCTAGAGTGTTCCGAGCCAAGCTGGTCACCATGAAACATATGTTGACCAAAGAAAATATCCTAGGCGTTGTGAAGGCATATGTGTACGTGGTTGAGTTTCAGAAGAGGGGTCTCCCGCATGCCCATTTCCTGTTGATAATGGATTCAAAGTATAAACTTGTTGTGCCAGACCAGTACGACTGTCTCATATCCGCCGAGCTACCAAACAAGGATAAGTACCCGGAGCTCTACGCGATGGTCGTGAAGCATATGATGCACGGCCCACGCGGTGTTTTGAACCCTAACAATGTGTGCATGCAAGAGGGGTCGTGCAAGTGCAAGTACCCACGAGAGTTCACCGAGACCACCGTCCAGGGAAAGGACTCCTACCCCGTCTATCGGAGACGAAAAGACGGTCGTTCGGCCAAAGTCCGGCGTAAGACGCTAGACAGCCGATGGGTTGTTCCATACAACCCTTACCTCCTGCAGATGTTCAACTGCCACATCAACGTGGAGGTGTGCTCCAGCATAAAGGCCGTGAAGTATCTTTACAAGTACATATACAAGGGCCACGATCAGACTTCTTTCAATATTGACATACCAGACTCCGACGGTAACATAGACGAGATCAAGCTTCTTGATTAGCATGCAATACCACCTTAGAGCTTAGCTGAGAGTTAGAAACAAACCTCATATTGGCAACAGTTGAAGATAAGCAATTTAATATCCATAATACGACGGATTGAATCACCTAACATCAATCTGCAAGAGTTAAAAATAAGCAATTTAATTATAGCTCTAACTTCCAAATAATTTACAAGTCTGCAATTGACGTTTCACCGAAAACTTCAGAACTAACACACACTCACAACTTCAGAAAATTGGATGCAAGTACATGATAAGACTGAAATACAGTATCATGCGCGTGCACAAAAATACTCAGTAGTGAGTAGGACTAACATTTACGGGAGTGTTTCATATTATATTACCTGTGCAAGGTAGTCCCCCAATTGCTGGGCCAATTATAAGCCAATCCCATGCTGTATTGACCTAAAATTTGGTGAACTGATCAACTTGACTTCATGGTATGTAACAGAGTGGTACTGTCGATAGCGCAAGAGTAGTTAAGTGTTTAATACGGAAAATGCAGACACATTGCCCTGGTCATAAAAAGAGGATCCATATAACTACCAAAATGCACATCAAGTTCAATATTCGATAAGTAAGAATCACCTGAACTAAGAGAAGAAGAACTTCGAACAGTATTTTCATAAGCCATGACTCAAACTGATCAATAGCATGACTAATCCGCTGCTCTTCTTTAGGTTCTGAATCCCTCTGTTCATCCATACTTTGTCCATACTCATTATTCAGATAAGAGTTATTTGCAGCTTCACTTTTTCAGTAACCGGTGCATCTTCAACTATCATAGGCTCCAATAGGTGTGCATGAATCCCAAGGTTTAGTATCAGATCAAAAGCCTTTGTTCTGGCAGGTGATTTTTGAGAGCTTAACATGCCCTGGCATATAAATAAATGTTAGAAATAGTTTACGTGTTCTGTTTGGGACACAATTGAGGAGAGTATACCTACTCGAGCATATAAAGTGTCAGAAGAGGAGCAGCCTCAGGGTCCATAACTCACAGTTGACATGCCCAAAGCTTGTTGTTCATCCCGACAAACTTCAATGCAGTAAGCCTGCATTCGCAAGTAATCGCATTATTCAAATACACATTTGACAGAACTGTAATAATATACATAGCTGCTAATAATCCTATATTTAGGAAGAAGATATGGTATTTATATATTGCGAAATACCTTTATTGGTGCAAGAAATCCATTTAAAGCGCCAAGAAGAAGCCTTTGTAGTAATAGCCATCCAACATAGAATCCAATAACTTCCACTCGTTGAGCAACATGCAAGTCTTGTATCTGTTTCAGAGAAGGGAAAGACTTAGTGCTTCTTTTTGCAAAGTATACTTCTTTGAAATATTAGACCGTAGGAGTGCACTATGCTGCGATAAACTGGATCAGAAACTATTTGTGAAACCAAACACAAGAAAAATGTCCCCTTCTCTTTTCAGACAAGAGGATCTCTGGTACTCTGTACTATTCCTCTATCGTCAATGAAAAGCAACTCTGATCTTCCTTTACGTCAAAAAGAAGGAAGAGTAGATGAGTCTCCTAACAGCCGCCTGCTTACAAGTCGTTCAAAAATTAATTTAGAGATGACCGCTGGGCTGCGGTTGATCTCCTTTATGTCACTGGAATTTGTAAGCATCTTCTTTTCGCTCCCGATTTGTATCACTAACTTGTGGATCTAAACAATATTAGAATGACAAAAGGAAATGAATAAAATGGCTCAGTGGCAAAAGCGTATAGTTTTAAGTAATAGCTGGCTAGATGGTTAAGTTAGTAACTGGAGTACATGAAGATTAACCACTTTGTTTTCTTAGAGGCACATAGGTAGCTATATTAGGCACTCTAGAGGACTCCTGTCTTTTACGAATGTTTTTTATTCCAGAAAACTGAGATGCAACAAATAATGAGCGCAAGCAAAAGGATACAAATGAAGGGTACAAAAAATATATTACGAGACTACACGACTAACTAACTATTAAACTACCGAGATAAGATTTCTAATCCTAACAACCCTGCAAAATTTTCCCATAACAACCTAGCTACCTTTAGAATAATCTTGACATAAATTAGTTGTAATTCTATTCCTCATCTTCACCCGCGCTAAGACCCGATGGTTACCTCTTCTCCCGAGCGACGAATCTCCAAAGGCGACAGCAATCCTCGACGACAAGGTATCCAATCCACATGTTTCCTTCCTTGAGCACCATGCGCGCACTGCAACCGGGCTCTACCTGTGGCGGTAGCCGGTAGCATAGTTGAACACATCTGCCAAAGAAGGCCTCGGGGATGGGCCACGGTGAGCCTGTAGATGTTCCGGGGTACCCTGCCGCGGCGTCGAGCAGGATACATCCGCGCCGGCTCAGACGTGAGGGCGACGGGCGGGAATTGGTCGTTTTGGAGAGCGCCGCGCCAGAGGTCGGCGGGCGGCCGACGGCAAGAAACGTGCGCGCGGCGGGCAGCCGACGGCGAGAACCCGTGCGGTCCCTTGTGGGGGAGGAGACGGCGGGGTTCTGCGCCGGCACAAGCGCGCGGGCGATGGACAACCACTGGTCGATTTGGGAGAGCGCCACAATGGATGGCCGCGGGCGGCTAACGTCAGGATCCCGGGCGGTCCGTCGTGATAGAGAGAGGAGCGGGGCAAGGAGGGGATGCAGGCATGGCCATCCAAGCCCCTGAGAGCAGCAGGGCAAGGAAGAGGAGGCGGCATGGCCATCCAGAGTTCCAGACGGCGGGGGTCGGAGAGCAGCGGCGACACTGGCCTCTCCCAGTGGATTTGGGAAAAGAGGTGAGGCTTGGGGATAAAGTGGCCAGTTGGGCTAGACCGTAGACGACCTACTCCACTCCTACTCCACTTGCTTTTTGCTTGTCGACCGAGAGGCTTGGCTTTCTGACATTGCGTGTAAGCTGTGTACAGCTCTAGACATAGTTTTTTTTTGGTCTCCACTTGCCTTTTGCTCGTCTTACCAGATGCTGTCTACACCTCTTTTGCCATTTGTCTAGCACAAATCATATGTTAAGATTGATTACTCTATATAAGGGCATCTCCAGTCGTTGCGCCCCCCAGGTCCCAAAACGCCGCCATTTTGGGGCCGCCGCGGCGCTAAACGGCGTTATTCTGGAACCTGGGGGGCAGTCTTCCCAGTCGCTCCCCGAGCCCAAGATCCGGCCCAAACAAACGCAATTTGAAAACTAGCGATTTTTATTGAATTTTGCGAAGTGCGTACATATTCGGCGCGAATTAAAAAAACTAGAACGAGAATTTAAACTAAAATAAAGCTACTGATGAAGGCCGAGGCTCGCGGCGATGGCCTGGCTATAGTCGACGTCGTCGTCGTCGGGGCCGTCGCCGGGGCGCTTGCGCGGCCCCTGTCCGGCGTCGCCGCAGCCATCCCACCTGCTCGCCGCGAGGGCTTGCTGGATGTCATCCTCGTCGTCGGAGTCTGGGTCCAGGACGATGTAGACGTTCTCCTGCGGCGGCGGTGGGGGAGGGACGCGGAGGCGGGCCGCGTTGGCGGTGGCCTCCTTGTCGCACGCCGCCTTGCGCTTCTCGGCGTCCGCTAGCAGGCGGCGCTGGAGCTCCAGCTCCGCCGCGGTGTTCTCCCGCAGGCTCCACGTCGCGGCGGCGTCGTCGTCGAGCGGCTGGATCGTGTCCATGGACAGCTGCTCCGCGACCTTCTGGTCGGGCCACTCGTCCTCGTCGTCGCCGGCGTCCTCCGTCTTTGGGCAAACCACGCGTTCGAAGCGTGGCTCGCCGATGCGGAGCGCGCCGCCGCTACGCCTGCGGGCTGGCGCGCCGGCGTTCAGAAGGGGGGGGGAGATAGAGAGGGACTGCGCGGCGGAGGAGCTGGACGTCACCGACGACGAGGAGGAGCCCGTCCGCCGTGCTTCCCACGACTGGTTCTGCCGGGGCGGCATCTCCAGCCGCGGCTCGTTGTCGGCGTGGATGTGGTCGAGGACCCACTCCACGGTCCTGTTGGGGCCGCTCCACCAGCGGCGGCGCCCGTTGGCGTTGAAGAGGCCGTCGACCGGGCCGTTGTCGTTGAGGGAGGCAATCTCCCTGTCGCGGCGGCTGGTGAGCTGCTGCCACCAGAACTCGTCGACGCCCGTCTTCGGGAAACGGTCGGGCTCCGCCATGGCGTCGCGCATCTCGCGGATGGCGCGCCGGAACTCGGGGTCCGTGTTGGGGAGGGGAGGCACGGGCACCCCGCCGCCGCTGAGCGCCCAGCGGCTCTGCCCAGCGCCGGAGCTCGGGAGGCGCATGTCCGGCGGGCACGGGTAGCCCGCGCGGTACAGCGCCATCGCCTCGCTCCGGCGAAGGTGGCGGCGTGGGAACCCGTTGGCCGCTGCGCCGTCCTTGTAGCTGGCCATTGCGTGGAGAACGAGGGAGAGGAGAAGAGAGGAGAGCGCCGAGGGGAAGAAGAGAAGAGGAGAGCGCCGGTGGAAGAATGGAGAGTGCGGCGAGCGGCGGGGGGATTTTATAGGCGGCCGGGCATTTACTGCGTGCGCGTCCCCTCGCTGCCGCCTGCCACGCCATTACGCCGGCAGCCTTTGAACGGGCGCATGCACTGGGCGGCCACCACGCCATAAACGCCGGCAGCCTATTGACCGCGCGGAAGCCGAGAAGATGATCACGGGGCGGTTATGTTCCTGCGCTTTCTCGTCGCGTCACTGACAGAGTTGGCCCGCGCGCGCGGCCGCGCAGTTTCGCCCCCCCCCCCCCCCAGGCCGAACCCAGCGGGCTGGGTTTGGCCTGGGTGCCGCGGCGCGAAATAGCGCCGAAACGGCGCTATTTTGGCTTCTGGGGGGGCCAAGTGGTGAAGAAACGGCGCTATTCACCGCTTCCGGCGCGAAAAAGGCCCCCTGGGGGGGCTCGGGGGGGATGGCTGGAGATGCCCTAAGATCATAAACATTCAGCTTTCATCTTAACATGTTCGTTTCTTTTTTAGTCACTTTTATGGAGACATATGGCACCCACACTTTGGCATTGGAAAGGGGCAAAAAATTTACACAATCAAATGAGGTGCGGTGGTAGGGTTTTATTATATGCACTTTCTAAATAAATGAATTTCTTATTTGGTATATATTTTCCATTTTGTAGATCGAGGACGGGACAAAAACAGATATTGTGGAAACTTCACAAGAACCCACCGACATAGACTCGAATGCAATGTTGTTGGACGAAACAGAAAATTCATCGAATCTTGCACAATCGGATGAGGTGATTGTCTTTTTTATGCATATTCCCTTATAAAAAAATTTAAAATTTATTTTGATAAATGTTGTGTTTTTGTAGGTCATGCATGATGTAAACAACGATTTAGTTCATGTTCCAACAGATGCCACCACCGTATCCCTCGATGATATGTTGTTGAAACGGTCCCTAGGGGAAATCCGTTCACGGCATAATAAACCAAAGAAAGCAAACACAATGGTCGTCTCGGAAGGTACTTAATTTCGCTCTGCTATCGTCTTTTCTTTTTTCCAGAGTTTATTTTACCGCACTAATCATGCATACTTATACCGTGTTAGACTATGTCTGCACCGTTGAAGATTTTACTGTTATCGAGTCCATCATGTCCGAAAATGGAAATACCAAGTTAGTGAGTATCGAGGATGCCTTATTATCTAAAGACAACTTGGGATGTCTTACACGTGATGATGGATTCTTGCCCGACGACGTAAGTAAATATCATAGACCACTATTTACTCTTTATTTTCTAATATTTTCTTTAATTGAAATGCATTTTATGTGTCCAATTATAGGTGATAAATGCGTACATATACTGCTTGTCTGCATGTGATCATCTTCTGAATAGAGCGGGTGGTAGGGTATACCTCGACAACACGTTCGTCTCTGGCTTGCTGAAAAGGGACCTGAAAGAACATCGCCACATAATAGCACAGGTGTATCTTTATCTAAAGCATGACATGGTAAAAAATAATTTAACTACCTATGCATTAAATTCAATATATTTTTAACTTGTGCACGGGTGTATATTTATCTAAAGCATGAGATGGTAGAAATTAATTTAACTACCTATGACATAATAGCACATGTGTATGTCTTATATAATATATTTTTCAGATCTTCCTTCCAATAAACATTAGTAAGACCCACTGGTATTTAGCGGTAATCAATGCGAAAAAACGGCTGATACAAGTACTGGACTCCCTTGGCACTGGAATGAGTCGACGTGATCTCACTCTTATGGTAAGTAGCTCTTAATTGTGATTTTCTCTTTATATTGTGTTTGCCTCTAAAACGAATTACTATAACAGCTGCAGGGACTTGAGAGGCATATGAAGATCGTATCCCAAATGAAGGACTTTCACATAGGTGAAAAGTGGCAGGATCTCAATGTCACAACATGGCCAATAGTAGAATTTTTCGAAAAACAAGTGCAAACTGATGGGTATGTTGAACCAAAATCTCAAACTGGTTTTAAAAAATTGATGTATTTATGATTGTATAAATAGTAGAACGGTTGCATTAGTGGACATGGGTACAAATAGTACACTTTTGATTAAAAAACAATGTTGTATTTAATAGTCCACAAAATATTAAATATTTACACTAGCCATGCATGTATTTAGATATATACAAGGAGTCTTAACACTCCTTGGGATAGTTTCTTTATGTTGATTTTCTAGAAAAAATCCTCATGCAATATTTTGTAATCTCGCAGTGCATCGTGCGGATTGTTCATGTTAAATTTTATGGAATATTGGACAGGAGATATGCTTTCTGACAATGTCACCCAGGTACTCATTTTTGTTCACGTCTTAGTAATAGGTTGCATCTTGGGTCACTATCTTAAAAGAGTAATTGTTCTTACTATTATGCAGAAGGACATGAACGAATTTCGAAAAAAATTAGTTGTCATCTTGTACAAGTCGGAATTGAATAAGTTAAGAGGTAGTCCGATCTACAGTAAGGAATCTGATTCTGATATTGAAGAGCTACCGAGTCTAAAGGGACCAGATTCAGAGGATGTAGCCAAAGAAAATTGTATCATTCCCTCCTTCATTTTGTCTACCAACCAGGATGATTTAGCTAACAACATCATCAGATACACCATGTCCATTGGAAATGCAAAATGCTTGGACTAAGATGCCATATTATGAAAAACATTAAGTGTCAATATTTATTATGATGTCATCATTCTTACCAATTGTTTCACAGGAAAGAATAGGTACGGAGCTCGAAACCATATCCACTGGGATTGAGTTTAAAGCAAATTCAGGGCATACTCGGAACAGACAAACCTATGGACAAAGACTGCTTCAACATGGGTGTGCGTATAGTGGCATGCGACGAGATACAATGGTTGATAGAGCCTCTCGTGCACAACATGGACTTAAGATTTTGTGTAAGTTAACTATTATAATCACATAGAGTCATTATCACTTTCATGTTTTTGAATGTTGTATATTATGCAGAACGCATTATCCGATAGCATGAAACATCCAAAGTGGCGTGTAAAGCCAGATATTAAGGCGTTGGCAACACTGTTTCACAGTTGGCCGGAGATTAACTATGATATCTCTTCCTGCCATATGGTAAGTTGGCTTGATTTACATCTTTCCCATTATTTGTATTGGTATGGTTTATATTTTATTAATGTTTGCCACTTGTAGATTTTGTTGCCGGATGCATTCTCAAGACCACTTCATGTTGTTCTCCATCGATAAGCATAAATATCGTGTATCCATTTTGGACCCTATTACTAAACCGATGTCAAAAGAGAGGTATCAATTAAAATTCCAGAGGTATGCAATCTACCTAAACGAAGCACTCGGAATAGCACAACCCGACTGGAATTCAGATATATATTTCTGGCCACGTAGTTATCCGTCTGGTATTCCAAGGAGCCATCTCATGTGATTTTTAAATTTCAAGATAATTACAGTGCATTGAGGTTTTACATGCAGGAATTTGTCAGGTTACTTCGTGTTTAGTTTTATGCTCTCATGGGATGGTGAAAAGTCCAGTTTGTACCGTGAGTTTCTCTATTCCACATTCTTTACATCTTTAATTTCAAACTTATAAGGTAACCTATATTTATATTGCTCGTGTAGGATGGTTACGAAATATGGAAAAGATTTTTTGCTATATCTGCTTAAGTACCCTGCAAATGAAGCAGAAGACAATATACCCGGTGTTGTACGGGAATATCTTAAACATTTCAATAGATCGTGTTTTGGTTAACACAAATTATTTATTTTTGTACACATGACTTTGAAATGTGAGAGTGAGTTTTTGTTTGTTGGAATATATTCTTATACACATTACATTAAATTCGGAGAGTGATTTTAGTTTGTTGCAATACTATGTGTTTATCTTATCTATGTACATTCAAAAATTAAACCGTGGCAACGCACGGGCATTCAACTAGTTATTTTTAAAGGTCATTACCACTTATTTTCATATTTTATACTTGTAAGACATAAGTGATTTATTAATAGCAGCTAATGTCATTTTTTTTTTAAAATAGAAAAGCTAATAAACATTAAAGTGGCTTAATAAAATAATTTCCTTGCATTATTTTGAATGTTTTCGTCTCAAAAATATGTGTTGACGTGGAGGAGAGAGAAAAGCTGATGTGGCAGAGAGAGAAGTGAGAGTGAGGGCTATAGCCCGTGCACTGGCTTCATGCCGTGAGAGTGGCGTGAGAGTGGGGTGATAGTGAGGGAAAAAGCTGACGTGGCGGAGCTATAGCCCGTGAGAAGGTGTGATGCATTGGCACCAGCCTTAGGGCATCTCCAGTCGTCCCCCCCCAGAGCCCCCCAAGGCGGCCTTTTTCGCGCCGGAAGCGGCGAATAGCGACGTTTCTTCACCACTCGGCCCCCACAGAAGCCCAAATAGCGCCGAAACGGCGCTATTTCGCGCCGCGGCACCCAGGCCAAACCCAGCCGCTGGGTTCGGCCTGGGGGGACGAAACTGCGCGGCCGAGCGCGCGGGCCAGCTCTGTCAGTGACGCGCCTGGAAAACGCGGGAACAGAATCCCCCGCCCGTGACCTTCTTCTCTGCGCCCGCGCCGTCAAAGGCTGCCGGAGTAATGGCGTGGCGGCCACCCATGGCATGCGCCCAAGTAAAAGGCTGCCGGATTAATGGCGGGGCGGCAGCGGTGACACGCGCGGCGCGGCGACTGCCCCGCTAGGCTATAAAAAAGATGCCCGCCCCTCTCTGTCCGCCCATTCTCGCCTCCTCCTCCTCGCCGTTCTCCTCCATTCCAGCCTCCTCCTCCTCGCCGCAACGATGGACCGTCTCTGGGAGGCGTGGCCCGAGAGCGACGACGACGAGCTGCAGGATCCGGCGCAGGAAGTGGCGCCGGAGCAGCATCCGGCGTAGGGAGCGGTGGCGTCCGAGCAGCCGCCTGTCCAGAACGAGGTGCCACCCGAGCAGGAAGCGGCGCAGGCTGCCCGGCGGGCTGCCCGTCACTGGAGGAGGGAGCGGAGTGTTAGGAATAGGAATATGCAACTTGTATTCCACGGGGCCAAAGGCCACAATATATAGTACATGTACAGGTGGCAATATGCAGGGGACCCCCTGTGCAATAGGGAAACTACTAATATACACATATGTCTCTAACACCCCCCTCAAACTCATGGTGGATAAACAACACTAAGTTTGGAGAGAAAGAAACTATGTTGTGCTCTAGTCTGGGCCTTCGTAAAGAAGTCCGCAACTGTAACTCTGTAGGCACATACTGGAGCGAAATAATCTGATCCTGCACACTAGCACGCACAAAAGAAGCATCAACACCAATATGCTTGGTAAGCTCATGCTTCACCGGGTCACGTGCAATACTGATAGCACCTGTACTGTCAGACAATAGATCAGTGGGTGTCGTAACGGAGACACCAAAATATGCAAGTAACCACCGTAACCAAGTCACCTCAGCAGTCAAAAGAGCCATCGCTCGTAACTCAGCCTCTGCACTCGAACGGGAAACTGCGGTCTGCTTCTTCGTCTTCCAGGCAATGAGAGAACCACCAAGAAAAACACAGTAAGCAGACAGTGACCGGCGATCCATAGGATCACTAGCCCACGTAGCATCAGAGTAGGACTGGAGCTGTAACGAGCTAGAACGAGGAAAGAAGAGACAAAGTGAGATCGTTCCACGAAGATAGCGCAGAACACGAAGAAGGTGACTATAGTGAACCGAGGTAGGAGTAGAAACAAACTGACTCAAGATATGAACAGGATAAGAAATATCTGGACGAGTAACAGCTAGATAGACAAGACTCCCGACAAGATGTCGATAACGAGTCGGATCAGAGAGGGGATCACCATCGGAAGCACGAAGAGAGAGATGGAGGTCCATAGGAGTCTCAGCAGTACGCTCATCAGTAAGAGCGGCACGAGTAAGGAGATCATGAATATACCGTTCTTGGGATATATAGAAACCATCAGAGGTAGATGAAACCTCAATCCCAAGAAAGTAACGAAGTGGACCAAGATCCGACATAAGAAACTGCTCACTCAGACGGGCCTTAACAAAGGCAATATACTCAGGGTCGTCACCGGTGATGATCATGTCATCGACATATAGAAGAAGGAGAGTACGACCACGAGGAGAGCAGTGAACAAACAACGCAGGATCATGAGTACTCGGAGAAAAACCAGCAGCCATGACCACAGAAGCAAAGCGCTCAAACCATGCACGAGGGGCTTGCTTAAGGCCATAGAGAGAGCGACGAAAACGGCAGACCATGCCCTCATCAACAGAATACCCAGGTGGTGGTCGCATATAGACCTCCTCACGCAACTCACCATTAAGAAAGGCATTCTTAACATCAAGCTGAGACACAGACCAACGGCGAACAGATGCAATGGCAAGAAGAGTACGAACAGTGGTCATGTGAGCGACAGGAGCGAAAGTCTCATCATAATCGCGGCCATGCTCCTGCTGAAAGCCACGAGCGACTAGACGAGCTTTATAACGCTCAAGGGACCCATCAGAGCGAGTCTTCACCTTATAGACCCACTTACAGGTGATAGGGCGAATAGAAGGAGGGAGAGAAACAATCTCCCATGTACCGGTGCGCTCGAGTGCAGCGATCTCCTCGGCCATCGCAAGCTGCCATTCAGGACGAACAACAGCCTCACGATACGTAGTCGGCTCCGGAATAGTAGTAACACTGTAACTGGCGGGATTATAGAAATCAGGTGTATTACAAGGCCGACTGCGAAGAGAATAAGTCGGCTGAGACGGTGCGCCAGAAGTAGATGGTGCATCGGAGGACTCGTTCACAACACGTGGACGACGAGTATAGTAAAAGGGAAAAGTAGGATGAGAGGGAATGGTAGGAGGAGATGGAGAGGGAGAAGACACCGATGAAGAGGGTGGAGAACGTGGCGACGAAGGAGAAGAGGATGGTGTCGGTGTAGCGGGCTCCGGGGTAACAGGATGAGAAAAAGGATAAGAAATAGGAGGGGGAGGAGAATCAGGAAGAGTAAGAAAAGAGAGATCCTCCATAGTGGAGGTCGAGGAGGTCGATCGCGGATAGAAAGGTCGAGACTCATCAAAAGTCACATCCCGAGAAATACGCATCCGACGCGCCACCGGATCCCAACAACGATAGCCCTTATGCTCATCACTATATCCGAGAAAAACACACTCAACAGACTGAGCGGTTAGTTTGGTGCGTTCACGAGGAGCGAGGAGAACATAGCAAACACAACCAAACAAACGCAACACAGAATAGTCAGGAGAGCGATCACAAAGTCGCTGAAGAGGAATGCCACCCTGAAGGGCGGCAGAAGGCTGAATGTTAATGAGATAGGCCGGGGTAGAGACAGACTCGGCCCAAAAATGAGGTGGGAGAGAAGAAGCGATCATCATCGCACGAGCAGTCTCAAGAAGATGATGATGCTTACGCTCGGCAACGCCATTCTGAGCATGTGCACCGGGACAAGAGAACTGAGCGAGAGTACCCTGCTCAGCTAGAAAACCACGTATATGCTTGGAGATATACTCCCCAGCAGAATCAGCACGAAACACACGAATAGGTGTAGAGAACTGAGTGTGAACCATGGCAGCAAACCGCTTATAGATAGAGAGAACCTCGCTACGGGAGGACATAAAGTAAATCCAAGTGTAACGAGAGTAATCATCGATGAAAATGATATAGTACCGATGACCCCCTTTCGAAGTGAAGGGAGCCGGACCCCAAACATGTGAATGAATGAGATCAAAAGGACGCTCAGACACAGAATCACTATGAGGATATGGTAGCTGAATCTGCTTACAAAGCCTACAACCCATACAATCCAAAGAAGTATTTCCGGAGACAGACCCCAGAACACCACGATGAACAAGAGACGAGAGACGAGAACCACATAAGTGGCCTAGACGATGATGCCACTGTTGAAAAGAGCTGGTGGCTGCGACAACAGGGGACGAGAGACTGGTGGCGGTGGCAGCGGAAGGAAGACGAAGCCAGTCAAGCTCCCATAGGCCATCATGGCGTCGGGGGCCAGCACCAAGCAAAGCGCCCGTGCAACGATCCTGAACAGAACAGGAATCAAAATCTAGAGTGACCCTACAACGAGAATCAACAATCTGACTACCAGAGAAGAGCTGCATGGTGAGTCGAGGAATATGAGCAACGGAAGGAACATGAAATGCGGAACTGCTAAGAGTGCCTCGACTAGCAACGGGGATAGAAGTACCATCAGCAGTACAAACAGAGACAGGAGACTCGACAGGTAGAACAGAGCTCAAAGTGGAAGAATCATAAGTCATATGAAAAGATGCTCCGGTATCAAGAATCCAAGAGGATGTACCTGAATGAGAAGAAGGTGGTCTCTCAATGCCAGAAAAGTCAGCCGCAGAACCAGCAGTACATGTCAGTGAAGAGTCCCAAGTAGCAAGCAGGCATCGAAGTTGCGCAATCTCATGCGCGGTCAAAGCCGCAACTGAAGAGCTCGACGTAGACGCGTCGACCAAGGAGGACCAATCACCAGCATGCGTGGTAGTTGCGCGGGGAGGCGACGGAGAGCCGTCACAAATACGTGCACAAACCACTCGAGGAGCCGACGTTAAGCCAACCGAATCATGTGCAAATGCCGCAAGAGTCGACGTAGAGCGGCAAGTCGACATAGATGGAGTCGACGTAGAGCGACAAGTCGGCGTAGACGGAGTCGACGTAGGGCAGCCACAACTGCGGGCAGAAGCCGCGAGAGTCGACGTAGAGCGGCAAGTCGGCGTAGACGAAGTCGCCGTAGAGCACCCACAACCGCGGGCAGAAGCCGCGAGAGTCGACGTAGAGCGGCAAGTCGGCGTAGACGAAGTCACCGTAGAACAGCCATAACCGCTGGCAGAAGCCGCGAGAGTCGACGTAGAGCGGCAAGTCGGCGTAGATGGAGTCGACATAGAGCGGCCATAACCGCGGGCAGAAGCCGCAAGAGACGCCGTATAGTGGCGAGTCGATATAGACGAAGAAGACGTAGAGCTGCGAGGAAACCGCGGAGGAGCACCGAGTAGAGAAGGAGCATCACACGACATGGATTTTTTTTTTTTTGGTCAACGCACGAACCTAACAGATACAGATTGGATCGCGTACGAGCAAAGACAGAGGGCAGCCAGCAACGCGTACGTTTCGTACGGAGCCGACCGGGCCGGGGCGGCACCAACCAGAGATGGAGGCAGCCGAGGCGGCCGGGACGGAGGCGGCCGAGGCCGGGACGACGGCGGCCGGGACGGCTGCGGCCGGGACGGAGGCGGCCGAGACAGCAGCGGACGGAGGTGGCGGTCGCCGTACCTGGAGCTCAGACGGGCGGAGCAGCGACGGACGGCGGCCTGAGCAGCAGACGACGCTAACGCTCGCGTGAAGATTGAAGACGTGAGCTCGCACGGAGGCAGAGGAACCAGCAGACGATCTGTACGTGTACTGAACAAGAGATTGAAGATCAATCTGTACGTGGAGAAGGATCGCACGAGTTGCGGCGTGCTGGGAATCGGAAAACCTAGTCTGATACCATGTTAGGAATAGGAATATGCAACTTGTATTCCACGGGGCCAAAGACCACAATATATAGTACATGTACAGGTGGCAATATGCAGGGGACCCCCTGTGCAATAGGGAAACTACTAATATACACATATGTCTCTAACACGGAGGAGGCAGCCCATATGGCCGGAGCAGCACGCCGGGCTGTACTCCTTCGAGACCGCGCAGAACGAGGGCGCATACTGCCAGGTCCGCGGCGTCCTCGAGCACGCTCTGGAGACGCACCAGAGGGAAGAGGCGGCGCGAGAGGTGCGCCGGCAGCTGCCGAGAACGCTGCATCGGCCGAGCAGCAGGCCATCATCGCGCTGTACGAGGCAGACCGGCGGCAGGTGGCGCTGCAGAGCGAGCGGCGCAACCGTCCGCCCTCCGAGCAGGCGCAGCTGCACCGGCTGCGGGTGCAAGGCCGAGCGGAGCGGGCGGAGCAACGCTGGCTCGCCGCGGCGAGGGAGGGCGAAGCTACTCCCTCCAACCAGCTGGTGGCGAAGGCGGGCCGCGAGGAGGACGCCGATGAAGACGACGATGCCTAGGGTAGTCGTCGCATAGATGTTTTAGTTTAAATTTCCGTCGAATATGTACGCACTTCGCTAAATCAATAAAATTCGCCTAGTTTTTCAAATTGCGTTTGTTTGGGCCGAAATTTAGGCTCGGGGAGCGACTGGGAAGACTGCCCCCAGATTCCAGAATAGCGTCGTTTGGCGTCGCGGCGGCGTTTTGTGCCCTTGGGGGCGCAACGACTGGAGATGGCCTTACAGCCTGAGCAGCAACCAGCCGTCGCACCCACACGCTGCGGCACTATGCTGGCACGCCGTCCCCTGCGAGCCCGTACGTTCGGCGCGCGTCTGCCGCTGCTCCTGGTGCGTTCGCCCGCATCATCGTACCAGTGTTCTCCTCGGGAACCCGCCTCCACTGTCTCCCCTGCTTCTACTCAGGCCCTGCCAAGTCCGGATGCATACTAAGATTTTGTCAGATGTGCTGATGCAGCTAGCAGGGACGAACTCCTGCTGCGTCGGTGTCCCTGTGATGTACGCGATGGCGTCAACCTATGATCAAAAGTGCACCGGCGGTGTTGTGTACCTGACGAGCGCGAGAATAAATCTTGATGTGCTGGAAAACATGACAGCGGTGGTCTCCACCAGCGAGAGGAGGTCCTTGCTGGCGGCATTATCCGGTGATATAGCTTCGGGTCAAGGCCGGTCCTGGGGTGGGGCGGGAGGGGCGCCGCCCAGGGTCCAGAAATTTTTGGGGACCCTCCCTGTTATACATACGCTAGTACTAGCTATAATTACGTAACCAATTCTTAAAAAATGGGTATATGTTATATGTACGTGACGAAAAAAAGAAAGAAAAATGGCCTGAAAGGAGCAGCGTACCACGTAGAAATTGGGCCTTGTATTTTGGTTTCAGGCCTGTGAGCTCGGAGAGGAAAGGACTAGCGAGCACTTTAAGTAAACTACCTTGCGAGTTGCTAGCGTGGCTGGTAGTTTTGTGCTTCCGAGGATCGATTCCATCACATCAGGATCTATTCATTGAATACACCGATCGGCGACAGCTATCGAAAACACATCTGATTGTCCTGATTCGTTCCCATGCGCCATACCGAGCGGCAGGTGATCTATTTGATTAATTTTGGTCTTCTCTAGTTCTCTATTTTAGGTGGGTTATGCTTTAATTTTGACTACTAGTTACTTTTTGCTTTTAACGCTCTTATGAAGACTCTATCTGGTAGTGCGAAAAAGAAAATTAAATATTGATCTACAAGATGAAGACATCAACAAGAAGATAAAATGTGAGTGATCATGAGCACATATTTAATTCATCTTCTACAGAATTTGCTAGTGTTGATGAGAAACCTGTCCGTGTGGATATTTATGACCCGCCAAATTGGGCAATCTTGGTAATAAAGCATGTGACACATTTTTTGTATTTTTATTGGAGAAGGGTCGTAATAGAGAAAAATATTAAATTTCGTTTGAATGACAAGTAAGACATTTTATATCCATTATAACAATATGTAATGGAGAGGTACATGGTCAAATGGTTAGGGCATCTCCAGCCGTCCCCCCAGAGCCCCCAGGGGGGCCTTTTCGTGGCGGAAGCGGCGAATAGCGTCGTTTCTTCACCACTCGGCCCCCCAGAGGCCCAAATAGCGCTGTTTCGGCGCTATTTCGCGCCGTGGCACCCAGGCCAAACCAAGCCCGCTGGGTTCGGCCTGGGGGGGGGGGGGGCGAAACTGCGCGGCCACGCGGGCGGGCCAGCTCTGTCAGCGACGCAACGAGAAAGCGCGCGAACAGGATCCACCGCCCGTGACCTTCTTCTCGGCGCCCGCGCCGTCAAAGGCTGCCGGAGTAATGGCGTGGCGCCCGGCCAGTGCATGCGCCCCAGTCAAAGGCTGCCGGATTAATGGCGGGGGCAGCAGCGGTGACACGCGCGGCGCAGCGACTGGACCGCCAGGCTATAAAAAGGGTGCTCGGCCCTCGCCGTCCGCCCATTCTTGCCTCCTCCTCCCCGCCGCTCCCCATTCTAGCCTCCTTCTTCTCTCCCCCTCGCCGCGCCTAGCAACGATGGACGGCCTCTGGGATGCGTGGCCCGAGAGCGACGGCGAGGAACAACAGGAAGAGGCGCCGGCGCAGCAGCCGCCGCAGGGACTAGCGGCGCCCGAGCAGCCGCCGCAGGGACTAGCGGCGCCCGAGCAGCCGCCTGTCCAGGCAGAGCTCGCGCCTGATAAGGAGGCGGCGCAGGCTGCTCGGCAGGCTGCCCGGCGCTGGAGGAGGGAGCGGAGGCTGCAGCCGATATGGCCGGAGCAGCACGCCGCCCTGTACTCCATCGAGACCGCGCAGAACGAGGGGACGTACCGCCAGGTCCTCGGCGGCCTCGAGCAGGCGGCGGCGGCGGCGGAGGCTGCCGCCGTTCGGGCGTCTCTGGAGACTCATCAGAGGGAAGAGGCCGAGCGTGAGGTGCGCCGGCAGCTGGCCGAGAACGCTGCATCAGCCGAGCAGCAGTCGATCATCGCGCAGTACGAGGCCGACCTGCGGCAGGTGGCGCTGCGGAGCGAGCGGCGCACCCGCCAGCCCTCCGAGCAGGCGCAGCTGCACCGGCTGCGGGTGCAAGGCCGGGCGGAGCGGCACCGGCTCGCCGCGGCGAAGGATGACGGCGAGGCTGGTCCCTCCAACCGGCTCGCCGCGGCGAAGGAAGACGACGACGCCTAGGATAGTCGTCGATGTTTTAGTTTTACTTCTCGATGTTTAGTTTAAATTCGCGTCGAATTGTACGAAGTTTGCCTAATTCAATAAAAATCGCCTATTTTCGAATTGTGTTTGTTTGGGCCGAATCATGGGCTCGGGGAGCGACTGGGAAGCCTGCCCCCCAGGTTCCAGAATAGCGCCGCTTAGCGCCGCGGCGGCCCCAAAACGGCGGCGTTTTGGGCCCTGGGGGAGCGCAACGACTGGAGATGCCCTTAGTTTAGTGGAATGTTTTTATGTAAGTTGTTCAATTCGATAAACTTCAAGAGTTATTTTGTGTATGATGAGTTTAGATATTGAAAGCATATTACTTATAGTCTCAAAAAACATGAAACTAGTGTTATATGTATACTTATACTAAGGGGCCCGAAGTCTTAGTCTCGCCCGAGCCCCCGAAATCTCAGGACCGGCCCTGCTTCGGGTCCTCTCCAGTAAAAGGTACTATAGAAGTTGCCCTTTAAAATCATAGAGCCGACTCTGCGCAAAGGAGGGCCTCCGCATCACCATGCACTAAGTTGTTAATCTCTTCCAGCTGTTTGTCTTGTCTTGTATCACACTTGATCCGTGCTTAATTAATTCTCAGCGGTGACCGGATGTGTTGAGTTCCACCTTGTGTAGGTCTGGAAGCTTGCAGGTTTTAGTAATTTTAGATATGGTGATCATGTGTATCTGATGGTATAACCATACAAAAATCACAATGAGTAAGAGTTAGTCACCTGTACATTCTTTACTGCGTCAGATTTATGATATTCAGTTGAGGGGTTCTGTAAGGGCACCTCAAATTGCCAATAGAAATAAATTAAACATTCACTTATTCTCATATAATATTGACAAATGATGTACATCCCCCTTCTAAACTCGGAAGCTACGTTCAGCAGGTCAATCTGCAAGTATAAGATGCATTAAGCAAGAATGACGCGACACTTCATACTGCCAATAGAAAGAACGTATACATTCACTTGTTTCTGAAAATCAATATTCACCGGCGATATACATTACCATTCTAAACTTTGAAGCTACATTGAGCATGTCAATGCGCAGGTACTCTCTCCGTCTCATAATAAATGTCTCAAAGTTGGACGAAACTAGACGTATCTAACACTAAAATCTATCTAGATACATCCAATTTTGTCTAACTTTGAGACAATTAATTTAAGACGGAGAAAATGCAAGAATCATTAACCAAGAATTAGGAAAAGTCAAGTCAGGGACATGGTTCTCGTTGCTCTGCCTGGCGTCTTTAGGAGAATGAGTACAACCAGACCGAGCTTGTAGTGCAAACCGACGAAGCGAGGATGGGGCTGCCAGCAGCGTCCGCATCAGGAACGGGCCGCCAGTGGATTCGTGGCTTCACACGGCACGAGGCTGGGGACGGACAGCGGTGCATCGGGCTGGGGGCGTAGTGGCATGGCATCCTCTTCTGGTGACGGCGAGCGTTGATGCGGCCGCCGGCCGCTTCGGCGTCTGGATGGGCGAGAAGGTGAGCGCGGCACGGAGGCTTCCGGCGACGACTACCTCTCAGAGACTCTCACCGGTACCGAGCTTGTCGCTTCAAGAGAATGGGAATTGATGCGAGTCAAGTTTCGTACTCGCTCCGATTGTTGGAAGCTATACCTATAATTTGTATGTGATTCGTTTATTTGTGGCGATACATTTTTAGAATTGAAGGGAGTAATATTTTCAAAACATGGGGTACTTAACAAAATTGGAAGTAGAGGTGGCACGTACGATTTTGATCGACCGGCCATTCCCGCTTCGGATGCACGGATACAGAAAACAACCGGATTCACAAGATACGACGCCCCCGAATTATAATTGGCTTGTATTACCCACAATGCCAATTTTACTACCAATTTTTCTTTTTGAAAATAAATTTTACTACCAAATACCATATACCTTAATATGAACGGAACTGTACTCGTGTGAGACAGAAGAGATGTATGGAACTGTACACGCATACCTGAAAAATGTTTATCCGTTCTTGGTTGGTGCTGATAGCATCATACCACTAGCTGAATCTGATCTTCATTCTCTCCGTGAAAAGATAACCGGCAGTACTCTTTTATGGCACATCTTCTTCCCTCGCAAGGAATATTTGGAGATGCACATACTCCATGATGATGCAATGCAATACGTGTAATTTCTCTCGATAAATAAGATATTCCTGCGATGAATAAACATTGTATCAACTCCTTAATAACAGAAAAAATATCGAGTAGTGTGTGACTAAGGGCATCTCCAGCCGTCCCCCAGAGCCCGGGGGGGCCTTTTTCGCGGCGGAAGCGGCGAATAGCGCCGTTTCTTCACCACTCGCCCCCCCAGAGGCTCAAATAGCGCCGTTTCGGCGCTATTTCGCGCCGCGACACCCAGGCCGAACCCAGCGGGCGTGGGCCAGCTCTGTCAGCGACGCGACGGGAAAGCGCGGGAACAGCCCGTGACATTCTTCTCGGCGCCCGCGCCGTCAAAGGCTGCCGGAGTAATGGCGTGGCGGCCGCCCAGTGCATGCGCCCCAGTCAAAGGCTGCCGGATTAATGGCGGGGCGGCAGCGCTGACACGCGCGGCGCGGCGACTGGCCCGACAGGCTATAAAAAAGGGTTCCCGTCCCTCTCCGTCCGCCCATTCTCGCCTCCTCCTCCTCGCCGTTCTCCTCCTCCTCGCCGTTCTCCTCCATTCCAGCCTCCCCTTCCTCGCCGCAACGATGGACCGTCTCTGGGACGCGTGGCCCGAGAGCGACGACGACGAGCTACCACAAGAAGTGGCGTCGGAGCAGCATCCGACGCAGGAAGCGGCGGCGCCCGAGCAGCCGCCTGTGCAGAACGCGGTGCCGCCTGAGCAGGAAGCGGCGCGTGCTGCCCGGCGTGCTGCCCGTCGCTTGAAGAGGAGGCAGCCCATATGGCTGGAGCAGCACGCCGGGCTGTACTCCTTCGAGACCGCGCAGAACGAGGGCGCGTACCGCCAGGTCCGCGGCGTCCTCGAGCAGGCGGCGGAAGCGGCGGAGGCTGCCGCCATTCGGGCCTCTCTGGAGACGCACCAGAGGGAAGAGGCGGCGCGAGAGGTGCGCCGGCAGCTGGCCGAGAACGCTGCCTCGGCCGAGCAGCAGACCACCATCGCGCTGTACGAGGCCGACCGGCGGCAGGTGGCGCTGCAGAGCGAGCGGCGCAACCGTCCGCCCTCCGAGCAGGCGCAGCTGCACCGGCTGCGGGTGGCAGGCCGAGCGGAGCGGGCGGAGCAAAGCTGGCTCGCCGCGGCGAGGGAGGGCGAAGCTGGTCCCTCCAACCAGCTGGTGGCGAAGGGGGGCCGCGAGGAGGACGCCGATGAAGACGACGATGCCTAGGGGTAGTCGTCACATAGTCAATAAAATTTCCGTCGATGTTTATTAGTTTAAATTTCCGTCGAATATGTACGCAATTCGCTAAATCAATAAAAATCGCCGCGTTTTTCAAATTGCGTTTGTTTAGGCCGAAATTTGGGCTCGGGAGCGACTGGGAAGACTGCCCCCCAGCTTTCAGAATAGCGCCGTTTGGCGCCGCGGCGGTCCCAAAACGACGACGTTTTGGGCCCTGGGGGGCGCAACGACTGGAGATGCCCTAAGGTCAGTCCTGCAATTTTGGATCAAATAGACTAGCAGGGTCAGACACATATTCATGTGGTAACAAAGCATGTCAGGTTAAGAAATCACCTTCATGGAAGCACACGTGTTGAAATCAAACTGGTATTTGCCTGGGAAGAAATTCGTGAGACGAACCATCATATAGGAATAGGAGCTCCTCCTGACGAAGAAAGATAAAGAAGTTATGCGAAGGCAAAAATTACGTCATGGAAAAGGTTAATACAGAACTGGAGCTGAAAATTAAATCATTAACGAGCTACTGGTTGCAGATTAGGTATACCAGCTCTATCCAGCAGGGAGACGAAATAGTCATTCGCCCTGCTATATTAATATAGCAACCACACCTTACAACTTGCAAACTATTGCTGGGGCAAACAACACAAACATGCCCAAAAGAAAATAAAAAGAAAAGAAGAGAAAACAATGCCAACACCGGCGGATCAACGAAAACAACAATGACTCGCAACCTCTGCGGCCTCTCCGGAGACACCCCACCACACTGCTCACACTCTGAATCTCCGCGTACCCAACAACACCTCCAAGAAGTAAGGCAACGACAACGACGCTACTGCCCAGACTAGTCCTAAGGTTTTCCTCGGTACTTTACCAGAAGTGGGGAAGAGGTACACCCGACACCCTTCAAGAAGGAGAGGCGACACTCACAAGCGTCACCACATCAGTGTCAAGATGACAGGGATTTCTCCCGACCCCCCCCCCCCCCCCCCCCCAAAAACCACCTCGCCGGAGAATTCATAGTGCTCCACCCAACTTGCCACCCACCAAACGCCACCTCAGAATTGCAGTCACCATCGTCGTATCACCATGGCAAGCATCGCACGACTGGCCAAACTGAGAAGAACACGCCGTAGACAAGGAGCGCCAGTACCACACCCACGCGGGAGGGAACAGCCTCCACCGCCATAGGCGGTAGCCGACCGAACGCAGCACGCAAGAGCACACTAGACCACCGATGGAGCCGGAGGGCGACAACATCACGGCCGCCTGGAGGGCTTCCTCCACCGCCATCGGCGGGTGCCGACCGGACGCAGCAACGAAGACACATCAGGCCGGGCAGGCCCGGCCGGGCCCTTGGAAGGGCCCGTGAAGCCTCCATAGGCCACCGTCGTCGCTACCCTCCAACTCGGCACCACCGGCCCAGCCGGACCCGGATAGGTCCGCAAAGCTCCTGTCGCCACGCAGCAGCAGGCGCGGTGTCATCGCCACCATTCCAGTCCTGGCCATGCTCAGTGGTTCAGCCGAGCAGCAGGGCCGAGCTCAACACGCCCTAACCCAGATCTGGGCCTGCAGGGCCCTGGCCGAAGCACTGCGCCCTGGCCGAAGCGCCTACGCCGCCCGCACCCCCAACGGAGGCGCCGCCGCCATGCTACCATCCGCAGGCCCGGGAAACCCGCCGCCCAAGCGGACCGCCGCCGCCTTTCCGCACCGCCAAGCATCATGCCGCCCTGCGCGAGGAGGACGCCGAGAGGGTAAAGTCGAGGTGGCCGCTGGCGCCGGTGCCGTCCGGGACAAGCCCGACACGCACGCCGACGACGGCGGGAGGGGAGAGGAGAGGAGGGGAGCTGCTCGCACAAGTCGGCGGCGCGGCCGGTGACCCGCGCGGGGGGCGACCAGTCGCGAGAGGATAGGGGGAGGGGGGGGGGGAAGAAACTCCCGGTCTTTCCCGATGTTTTTCCAACTTCTTCTATCCAGTAGGGAGCACTACAGTTTTATACATAAAAGGAATTTTTTCCAAGGCATCGCTTGATCAAGAATCATTCTACATCAAAGTTATTCTGAATCTTTCAGATTAACTACTTTCAGGTCCGTACGCACTAACCCAGTCTGTGATGTATGGACCTATTAATACTTTAGTTAGATAATAAGGGGAATGCTGGCCATCCAAACAAACACCTTATATGGACTAATTCTCTGCTAAGTATCACCAAACTTTTCTATATGAAGGGCCAATGGTGTCGCTTTTTAGCCAGTTCAATCCAAAACCTTAAACCCTGTTTCTCCTTCAACCCCATTAATATAGACTAGATCAAATATGCCTAATGCATTTTGAGCTTCTTACACTGCATCGAAATGCGGAGGTTTTTCTAGCAAAAAAGAACTGGATGTCTATGAGGTACAACACGTGCAGAGTATTGGTTGCTGGTGGATTTTCATACCAACTTAAAAAGGGCCTAGCTGATACCAACTTTGCAAGTGCAAGTCCATATTTCAACAAAACCAGTTACATTTCTGTCAGCCAACATTCAGAAGTGTGCAGAGGGTGCATCTGCAGTGGCAAAACACAGGGTAACGGATAGTGCAAGCCAGGCTAAGTACAACACATATCAAGGAACAGAAAGTTGCACTTTCTTCGTCTCAAATTAATTGTCACAAAGATGGACAAAAGCTGACATACTTCACACTAATTTGAGATGGAGGGAGTACTTGTATGTATTCCAACGCTGCGGAGTCCTGTCCCGCCTTGTCAGAGAGAGGACGTGGCCTCGCCCATACCCTGTGCCCATGTACGTTCCTACATAATCCGTATTGTAAGTTGAACCGCATGCGTGTACTCTCCCGTGATCTCCGGGATCTCACCTACTCCATTGACCTTGGTCCGAGATGACCGGTTCTTCATGTAACCCGGATTCTCCAAGTGCAACTCGGATAACCCGGGGGAGTATCCACCTGCAAGTTTTCTCATCTGGCGCCTCTTACCGAGATAGCTCCATCACGGTAACCAGCAACTCGGTCTAGGTACGGATCTCGGTCAATAGTATCTTGGTATCCACTCCTTGAATACTATTTTATGCGAAGCTTGGCCCTACCCGGGGTAGCCCCACGACACTTTAACTACTGCTCTTATTGTTCAACCACCTGATTAGAATTTGCTTTTTAAAATTATTTGTGATGCTAGTGATTTTGATGTAGGTGTTGTTCTTTGACAGCAAGTAGATAAGAAATTGAATGGTATTCATTACGCTAGTAAGAATTATGCTACCACTGAAAAATAGTTCTTAGCTGTAGTTTTTTGCTTGTGATAAATTTAGACCTTATATAGTTGATTCAAAATTTACTATTTACACTGATCATGCTGCCATTAAATACCTTATGGAAAAGAAATATGTTAAGCCTAGGCTTATTAGATGGGTGCTGCTTTTACAAGAATTTGATTTGCATATTGTGGATAGGAAGGGTGCTGAAAATCCTTTTGCTGATAATTTGTCTAGATTGGAAAACATTGCTGATGGCGCTATTCCTGTTAGTGATAGTTTTCCAAATGAACAACTGGCTACAATAAAAGTAAACTCCCGAGATAGTCCTTGGTATGCAAATTATGCTAACTTAATTGTTTTCAAATATTTGCCTTCAACATTTACAACTTATCAAAGAAAAAAATTCTTTTATGATTTGAGGCATTATTTTTAGGATGACCTACTCTTATATAAAAAAGGACTAGATGGTATTATGCGAAGATATGTTCCAGAACATGAACAACGAGAGATATTGAGAAAGTGCCATGATAGTGCTTATGGAGGACATCACGCTGGAGATAGAACCGCGTAGAAGGTTCTACAATCAGGTTTCTATTGGCCTACTCTCTTTAAATATGCATGAAAATTTATTTTATCTTGTGATAAATATCAAAGAGTTGGTAATATTTCTAGACGTATTGAAATGCCTATGAATTATTCTCTTGCTATTGAACCTTTTGATTGTTGGGATTTTTTACTTTATGGGTTTGTTTCCCCTTTCGAATGGTTATACTCATATACTTGTCACCGTTGATCATGTTACTAAATGGGTAGAAGCTATACCTACAAAGAGTGAGGATGGTGAAACCTCTTAAAAATGCTTAAAGATGTTATTTTCCCTAAATTTGGTGTGCCTAGATATCTAATGACTGATGGAACTTCTCATTTTATTCATGGTGGTTTTAGAAAAACCCTTGCTAGATATGGTGTTAATCGTAGAATAGCCTCAGCTTATCATCCTCAAACAAGTGGGCAAGCAGAATTATCAAATAGAGAAATCAAATTTATCTTGCAAAAGGCTGTTAATAAATCTAGGAAAAAATGGTATGATAAATTGAATGTTGCTTTTGAAGGGAATATGCCCGAGAGGCAATAATAAAGTGGTTATTATCTTATTCCTTGTTTATGATAAATGTTTATTTCTCATGCTAGAATTGTATTACCCGGAAACGTTGATACATGTGTGTTTATTAAACAAACAATGGTTCCTAGTAAAGCCTCTCTTTTAACTAGCTCGTTGATTAATAGATGATCAAGGTTTCGTGATCATGAACATTGGATGTTGTTAATAACGGGGTCATGTCATTAGAAGAATGATGTGATGAACATAGACCCAATATCAAGATAACAATACGATCAAGTCATTTAGTTTATATTGTTATATCTTGCGTACGAAGTAACTTATTCCTTAGACCATGAGATAATGCCAATCACTGGTACCAGAAGGGTGCTTTGATGTCATCAAACGTCACACCGTAACAGGGTGACTATAAAGGCGCCATTAGGTATTCGGAAATTATTAGTTGAGTATCATGGATCAAGAGTGGGATTTTTCCATCCAAAATGACGGAGAGATATACTCTGGGTCCTCCCGATGATCCACCTCATGTTCATGCGCTTGGCGAAGCCTTGAACGAAGTTTTCTCCACCACACCACGCCTTGGTGTCATCTTCACTTCCTATCCACCCGCTACTCCATTCCATGGTCTCGGGCTTGGCAAAGCCCTGACCGTGGGATTCTTTACCACCACCACACCGTCGTGCTGCTGGAGTTCCGAGGTACTCTACTTCCGCCTCCCCGCTGGATCGAGGGAACGGAGGTCGTCATCAACCGTACGTGTGACTGATCACGGATGCATCGCCGGATTGCGGTGCACATCTTCACGATCTTGATATCGATGTGAGTACGACTACATCACCAACGAGATTTGATCTCGTAACGCTTTGTGTATTCGAGGGTATGTCCTTGTTAAGACTCTCTCTATGCCCGTTGCTTTCATCTCCTAGATTAGATCTTGAACTTTCGGGTGTCTCTCGCGTAGGAAATTTATTGTTTTCTATGCAACGACCCCTTCAGTGGTATCAGAGTCGGATCTATGCGTAGATGATTTGTACGGGTAGAACACATAGGAGTATGTGGGCGTTGATGATCATGTTTTTGCCTCCTTGAGTATTTATGATCTTAGTGGCATAGTAGGATGAAGCTGCCCTAGACTAAATTTACGTGTAGTATGTACGCGAGAACTGAGGGGGTGTCCGTTTCTCCTACTATAGGTAAGATATACTCTACGAAGGGTTGTTAAAAATGTGTTTATCAACGTTGTGGTTGATGTTCGTAGGTATGAACAGTTCTATCCTCAAAAGCCCTAAGCCACGTAAAATATGCAAAAATAAATTAGAAGCGTCTAACTAGTTTTTGCTGGGCATGTGATGTGATGTGATCAATAGTACAAATTTGATTATGAGATGATCTCATTTGTAAATTATTGATATACCGAAAGGTATCCATATGGTTGTATTATTATTGTTGGACAATCAAGATGGGGGTGCCATGGAACTTGGTACCACGCCGGTGGAATGATGGAGATCATACCATGATGCACATGATGAAGATTAAGTGCAAGAAGGACCATATCATATCACATTATCCTTACATGTGATGTTAATCCTTTTATGCATCTTATTTTGCTTAGATAGCGACGGTAGCATTATAAGATGATCCCTCTCACTTAATATCAAGATAATAATGTGTTCTTCCTTAAAGTATGCACCGTTAAGAAAGTTCGTCGTTTCGAGACACCACGTGATGATCAGGTGTGATAGACTCAACGTTCACATACAATGGGTGTTTTCAAGCCTAGCATGTATAGACATGGCCTTGAAGCACACCCAATACTACGGTTCTACTTGGCGATCCTAGCATGTACAGACATGGCCTCGGAACACATAACCGAAAGGTAAAGCATGAGTCATATGGATGATATGATGAACATGTCGATGTTCGCCTTTGCAGCTACATCATCTCACGTGATGATCAGTTTTGGTGTAGTGAATTTGGTTTGTGTAAGCACTAAAGACAACTAAGAGGGATGTTGTTTTTGAGTGGGAGTTCATGGGATAATGTTGAATTAACTTGAACTTATTTATCATGAACAACCAATCAAAGTGAATTTGCACAAATTATTGTATTCATTGGCATCCACAAAAATACCATACACTTAGATTGTTAATTAAGATATAACTGTTATGATCTGATAAAAAATCATTTAAGATTGGTACCGTATTAGTGAAATTTAAAATTGAGTCCTATTGTATATTTTTGGCATTTCCTACCTAGCTCCATATGGTTAATGATTGATTGATCTACAGAGCAAATAATTCCTACTTAGAATCCAGAGTCATGGTTGCTTCCATATTACTTTATCTTCAAAATAATTTTTGTTGATCAATGTGATTTAGGAACTGAAAAGAATTGTTTTCAGAAACAATCAAGTGAAAGATATATTGATATCTAGAAACTTTTTTGTGGCAACATGACTGAGTATAATTTAGTGTGACAATGTATGCTTATATTATTTGAATATATGCAATGATTGAAGACGCTAGGCGTTTGAATATTCCAAGAAATTGGGCGCTAAAAATTATCCTCTAAATTCCTTTCTTCGAGCTATAGTAGCTTAATCATAAAATTGTTATGATTGGATGGATTAAAAGTATGGGTAAAGTCGTTTGTCTTACTTGGAGATTGCTAAGAGTGGAATTTAGAAGAATACTATTAATATGGTGATATTAGTAGAACAATCAAACTCAAAGTATGACTCAATGGGTGATAGTATATGACTAACACGCCAAGGAAAATGTGCTAGTACGACTAGAATTGTTTGATGTTGAATGATTCTTCTGCAAAGGAAAGGGAATATTGAAAATAGAATTACAAAAAGATATATGGCAGAAAAACAAGATAACCAGAAAAGTCCAGCTCAGGTGTATATGCTTGATATACAAGTTATAGATGTATCACTAGTTAAGAAAGTATTTTTTTGGGGTATTTTGATACCACATTGGTTGGTATGAGTTGTCATAAAAATCAACGCAATGCAATAAATACAAGGGCCTAAAAGAAACTAGTAGTAGATGTGGAATCGATCATGACAAGAACAGAAATAAAGTGTTATTGTGTTCATCGTCGTATCAAACCAAACATTCTAGATTTATTTTAAGAACTTTATAAGTTGTTATTTTGTTCTGATTCTTTGTGAGAACAAATGAGATTGTTCAAACTATGGCCATATTCCATAAATAATGGATGAGTTAATATAAATCGTGTTGGTAAAGTAAACATCTATAAGACTAAATGCTAAACGTTGCCAGACGTAAAATAATTTCACTTAAATTGTGACACCACCATTTTAGTTCATATTGGAAAGGAAAACATGAAGGAACTCCATATTGATGGACTTCCGGAGTCATTCTGTTTTAAATAAATTGACGCTTGTGAGACCTCTTCCAAAAGATGACTAGAATTCCATTCATAGGCCAAAGTAGAATGGATGAATAATTTAGTAGAGATTATACATATTGATGTATATAGTACATTATGTGTAGTCGTGTGTGGCAGATTATATTTTCTTTCATAAAATTCCGTCGATGATTTGAGTATATCTATTTAAAGAGAATGGAGTTTGACATGTTTGAATTGGTTCAAACTATTGTTAGTATTAAGTAAAAAATCGTAGTAACAAGATAATCAAGTATTTATGATTGGATCATAAAGTATAAAGTTTGAGTTACAAGTTTAGCAAAATATCCGAGAAGTTGCAGAACTGTTCTACAACTTATATTTCTCGGATACCCCACATTATTTTGGAGTGTTCGAGAGACAAAATTGTAACAGCCCAATTTTTGGAAGACAGGAAAAACTTGTTTTCAATAACCCAAAAATCAGGGCCAACAAAAACTTTTTAATATATTTGACTAATGCTTGTGTTTTCATTTCTATGTGGTTGTTGTATGTGTTTGTGTTTGTGTTTGTGTTTGTGTTTGTGTTTGTGTTTGTGTTTGTGTTTGTGTTTGTGTTTGTGTTTGTGTTTGTTAACAACTAACATTAAAACCAATGATCATAACTTTCTTAAAACATAACCCTTGTGATCAAGTAATGACAAGAAAGCTGATCATCTTCATCCATCACACTCTTTTGGCAAAAACCTTTTTGAAAATGTTTTGATTTGAGAAGAAACCCAAAGGCCAAGTTTTGAGAAAACAATAGATAATTTCCAAAACTGTATGAAAATTATTTTGGAGATAATCAGCTCCAACCTGTTTTCAACCAAGATGTTTTTTCAAGTATTTCAAAAATTCCTTCCCACTTCCTTCTTTTGCAAAAAATATAAGAAGGGACTATGTTACCCCTGGGTTTTTCTTCCATTATATTCTTTTGGAAATAACAAGCTTTGAGCTAAACCTTTTTACAAACTCCTCTTGTCATGCTGTGGATTGATCACTACCTCTATTTAACAAATGAGAAAACATCCTGGAAATTGATTTGAAGAACTCAGTTGTTTGAGTGATCTTGTGTGGCTTGTTATTTTATCTGCTTGTTGTGTGATCTTATCTTGTGTTTGCTTTGAAGTATTTATTTCTGTTTGTTGACTAATGTGTTTTTTTTTAATAAAATAAAACCTAGTAATAACAAGATCAAACATCAATACCATATTCCATCTCATGTCCATATCATCTTCTGTTTTCTTAAAAATCTCCAACTTTGGAGACAGGCTCCTATGGCAAGTCTTGAACTAATCATCAATGCATCATCATACATCTCATTTTCTATATCCATGATATGAATCCAAGTAATTAATTTGGATATTTAAACCCTTTGGTACCATCTTTCAAAGCCCTTTTGAAGGCATCCCCAACTTAATGACCATATCTCCCTTATTATGAAACACTTTGTCCATGTTACTCCAAATCACTCCTTATTGTTTTCAGGCCCAATAAACCTATCCTTGTCATATTAATGACCTATACATCACCTCCATATGGCCCATTTATTTTCCAATCGACATTTAATTACTCTTCTCTCATGATTTTTATCCTATTAAGTAAACTCCTGTTTTCACCCTTTTTCCACTTGGTGTCTCAAATATTTTCAAAAGAGTTGTTTATTAAAAATCACTTTTGAGACCTATATCATGTACTCTCTCCTCCCAACTCAAAAATATTTTTTTAAAAAGAAATTTACTATTTATTATTTTCCATTTTCCAAAAGGCCAGAAATGGACTTTTAAATATTTTATGAAGACAAGTATTTACTAAAATCTTGGAAAAACTACCCAACATGCCTATGGTCAAGTGGGAATTATTTATACAAAAACATTTGGAAGTTGTGCTAAAAAGTTTGGAGAAAACATTTAAAAATTGTTTCTGCCATTTTTGAATTCCCAAAATTTTGTGAAAGAAAAGTTTTCAGAAAAACTTGAGACCACCACCCCTAGACTCCATTTTTCATCCTCTATCCAATGGATATGATTTTTCACTTATGTTCTATAAAAAATTCTGGTGAAAACAAGCAAAACCCATCTCTGTTAGTTCTGGACATGGTTGAGTTCATCCATGTGTTGACCAATTATTGCACTCTCTCTGCCTCTCTCCTGTTCTGTGAGGTAGAAAACCTCCCCATCACTCTCCTAGACATGGTATATCCACCCATAGCTATCTCTCTCACTTTTTCTCTCAAACCAACTACAAGTGGACAAGGATGGTGATCACCTCTTTTCCTCTATTCACCACCCCAGTCCATCCAGGGTATAAACATTGCTCCTGAAGCCTCCACTCGCACCTGTGATCCCTCTAGAAAGGACCCTCCCCTCTCCTTGTCTCCTTCCCCCTCCACCATGCGCTGGCCATGGCACCCAGGACGTCCTTGACACGTCCCCCGCGTTCCGACACCTGGGGCACATGCCCGAGCGCGTGGCCTCTTGATTCAGCTCCACTAGCACTCTAGGAACCCGCTCGTGCTCCTCTCTTGTCTCCTATCGTCCTTCCTCCTCCTCTAATCGATGTCGAACACCTGCGGGTGCGAGCGGTGAAATCTCGGCTCCGCCCACCTCCAACTCCCATCTCTTCCTCTACCAGCTCCTGGAGGACCGCATCACCTCCTCTAGCCTCCCCATTGAGCTCCGTACGTCACATTGCGCACAGAGCGAGCCTGTCCGTAGCCGCCATGGACGCCGCCCACGGAGCATCGAGGCTTGATCGTCCAGAGCCTTCCCCTTCCTCAAAACCTTGTCAATACACCATACCTCCATCCTAATCGAACACCAGTACAAAAATCCCCCTCGCTACCTCACCACATCGCCGGAATCGAGCGCGTCTTCTCCGCCGGTGACCTCCCGTCGACCGAAAGGTACAGGGACTCTCCGACCTCACCGATTGCTTCCCTGGCCTTCCCTTCCACCTCTCTTACCCGCGCCCACGCTTATTCGCTTCCTTGTCCATCGCAGGTTCGCCACCCTCCATGGCATGGCCGGCCGCCACGGGTTCCCGCCGAACTCCGGCTGGGAGTCTTCCCCAGCAAGCGCCGATGGGGGCATCAGATTCGCGCCATCTCCCTGGTTCACCTCGGCCTTCTTGCGCATCCCGGTAGCCTCCGGAGCGGCGTACGGCATTTCTCCGCCGAAGATCCGCCTCGGGCCGCCGTGTTTTCTGTTTTCCGCCGCCGGTTTTTGGTTGCCGCCGGTTGGGGATGTCGTGGCCTCATCGCAGCCCTCCGTCGTCGATCCAGCGGCCGGGTACCGGTTCGGTGGAGATTCTCACCGACGGCTGGGTCCTGCCTGGGCCCATTGACAGCCTTTTGACTTCTTCCTCGCGCGGGAAATGCTCGTGGGCCGGCCCATCACCCCTCTTCTCTCCGCGCCTCTCAGCTCGGAGCAGATTCGGCCCACTAATTCTTTTCTGCAGGTTGTTTTTCTTTTCCTGCAGCTCTGTTTTCTGAAGTTTGATTTAATTCGAAATAAAATGCAAATGTGTAAAACTTGCCAAACAAAAAATCACAGTTGTAGATCTACTAATTATTAACCATCTCCATCTTGTAGATCTGGGTTTTGTGCTGTATTTTAGGAGAAACAAAATAAATGGCAGAAGCACTCATTAACACCTTTTATTTAATAACTTGAGTTTTAAGTATCCAAATCTTGCAAACTCAAATGTTATGAGTAGACCTTGATAATATATATCTGAGGAACTTGACCTTGTGTTGACTTGAGTTGTGGTGTGAAAATACATGCATGTTAGTTTTAGGCCAGAGAGCACTTCTGTGAATTGTTTAATTTTATTGGTGATGAATTTGGATGTGAATCCACTTGTGTTGGTTTTCTTATGACTAGGAGAATCTTATACTAGATTTTAATGATTTTAGGAGTTACTTAATAGGCTTGGTAGCATATTTAGTGTTTAGCTCTTTTTTGCATACTATTGCTATGCCTTTATTAAAATTGTGTGTTATATTATTTTTGTTATAAAAGTGATTCCTAGCATGTGTAAGGTATTAACACATGATTGATATGTGTTTTGAGTGATTCATTATCGTGATAGGGTTTGGGTGTAGAAAACCATGTTTGTTATAGTTTTATTCTCATAGGGTGTTTTCCTAGTAATAATAGGTCAAACTATGTTATTCTTCATATTGGTATGATGAATTGAATAAATGCTTTAGTATTGTTATCTATAGAATAGCTACTGTTATTATAGCATATTATAATTTCTTGCATGCTTGAGTGAGCTCTAGATCAAATTGTCATGCATATTAGTTTTAGATGTTTTTTCTGCCATGATGTTGTTATTTGCATGCTCAATCTTTGAGGCATTGATTAGGTTGTTATTTTGAGATTACTAGCATGTCTAGGTGTTGTTTTCTCTGTTATTTGGATGCTATCATACAGATCCATCATGTTAGAATAAATCATGTTTTATGATCCATTATTGTTATGCATGTATGCATGTCTAAATAGCCCCTTTTGCATCTCTAGTTTTAGTGGTCATTTTGCTCCATGATTATTTCCATGTATTGAGTGATGCCATGATATGTTTGGTATTGTTTTGTCTCTGTTATTAGGTTGTTTAGCTACTGGTTATATTAGTTCTCCATGCTTAGAAAAGCATGTGTTACTATGGGCTTGTAGTATTGCTTGTTATTATTTTCCTATGCATGTGTATGTGTTCCTAGGTTGTTTTCTTGTTTTTTTTCTCATCCTCATGAATGACCAGAGAGTCATTTAACCTTATTTGAGCATGATATGAGAGTGGCACACCCGCTGAATTCATGCCATTTTGGTTGAGGATCCATAGCACCTATTCTAGTGTTATTCATGTGTATTGTCTGTGCCTGTTTTGCTTGTTGGTGTGCACCCTAGTAATATTGTTCGTGAGTGTACTTGTTTGATGAAATGCTTGTTGTATGTTTACTTTTTGTAAAGTGCTTGCCTTTGTTTGGTTATGATTGGGTGTTTTCCTTTTTGTGTTTACAACGTTAGATAACGAAGACGGTATTATTTCCCGGAGAGGTTTTTCTTGCAACTCTTGTTTATTTCAAGAGCAAGACCAAGACCAGTGCCAAGGCAAGCCATTCTAAATGCTTGCTGTTGTTTTACTTATCATTATCTATCATGCATGTTTTACTTCTGAAGTTTTACAAAAGTTTGATTCAAAAACTATTCTTTTAAGTGGACTATACCACTATTTATTTTATGTATCTAATATGTTATATCCACTATATAATCTTGGTATTGCCAAGACCTTTAGATATTTTAGTATCATCACTTAATCAACTTAAGTACCCTATTGGAAATTTTAACTTGATGTTTTTGGAAAGAAAAAGCTTGGAAAAACCCCGAGGAAAGGTGGGACCTTGTCCGAGGGAGGTTTGTGAAGAAGGAAATGTTTTTGACTTGTTTTCCAAACATGACACATAACCTAGTCTTCGCCGGACAACCAAGCCGTGCTGCCACATTACCCCAATATGGGAACGGGGTCTAGCTAATTGCTTGTCAGTGTTAGTCCGTGTCTACCTCAAAGTGCTATAGGGGTTCGAGTCCCCCGAACCGAATTGTCGCTAGGAGGGAGAATGGGACATTCAGAGTGTGGGGATTAAGTTCGCCACCGGGTGCAACAGTTGGGTCTCCTGCCATGGCGGTGTGTTGTCAGGGGAAACCGGATCGATACGGCTGACTCACTCGGTGCCGGGGAGAACAAACCCAGTTGAAGAGGTAGTCATTTACTAGCGCTGACATAGTGGATGGTTAGGACCAGTTATCCGATGTTTGCATACTGTCTCAGACAGTCCGTGGTTGTTCACGGCGGATGTACTGGATCTTGTGGATTGTGTACACCTCTGCAGAGTAAAACTATTCAGAATAGCCGCGTCCTCGGATGTGGACAGTTGAATGGCCATGTAGCTAGCATTGTGTCAATGTTTTCGAAAACTGGAGAAGTGTTTTGGAATTTGTACCTGGGAGGTACGTTGAATGGGAATGATTGTACCTTTGAGGTACCGGATAAATGATGATCATAAAGATGTGTTTTTCCAAGAAGTTTTGCAAAGAGAAATGTTTTATTTATTTAGAATGCTTTATCAAAACCTTGTGGACATGCTATATCTACAAGAGAAATGAAATATCTTTTGAAGTATCTTCTTCAACAAAGAAAAATAAAACTTGTGCAACTATGATGGGTCTGAAATTCATCATGGCTAGTTGAGACCTAATTAAAGCCTTCCTACCACCTATATATATGCATACTTGCATGTTTAGCTTTCATTTGGGGTGTCTTGCGGAGTACATTCAAACATACTCATATTGGTTTCGTCCCTGGCTATTGTCTTAGGCAGACTTTGAGCAGAAAACCGGAGAACCTGTAGAAGATGGTGTCGCTGACGGCTATGCGAAGTAGGAACGTCTCCGAGTCAGTAGCCTGTAGGTAGTCAAGGCATGACTTGGGTTTACCACGAGTATGTTTTGTAGACTTCCGCTGTGTTTTAGTGTGTGTTCCTGTCCTGCGTGGCAGTTGTTTTCAACCGAGTCATGTGACCAGTTATGTAAGCCTTGTATTCGTGTAGTGGATGTTGTAATATGCAATGCCAACTCGAGTATGTTGTTCACGACTAACTGACCATGGGATCGTGAATGTATGCATACTAGAGGTCTCGGACTATTAGTATGTGGTCCCCGCAAAAATCAATCCTTGTTTGACATGGTAAGATTAATAAAATGCCATTATAATGTTGTAGTTTATACATTAGAGACAACCACTTTTACACTGAAAAGAGCGCCATCATGATCCGTTGAAATTGACACCATATAAGATATGGTTTGGGTAGTGACCCGAATTGTCTTTTCTTAAGTTTTGGTATGCATAGCATGTGTAAAATGCTTACAACCAAAATAAGATAAATATATGTTTATAAGGTTATCCAAAATAATCCATTGGGTATTTATCCTATCACCAAACCAAAAGACAAATGTTGTTTGTCAGAAACGGTTGATTTCTCGAGAAAGCAGTTCTTGCGAAACAAGTGAGTGGGAGGACTGTACAAACTCGACGAGATTAGAGAATTTTTGTTACCATGTCAAGAGTAGCGCAACACTGGAAGTTGTTCTGTGGTTTTCTATTTTGACCAAGTAGAAGAGACTACATGTGTTGTAGAGACTTCAAATGAGTTTGCGAACTAAACCACAAAAGTCCTAAAACTTTGTACTTAGACCAACTTGTGGTTTAAGAGTAAAGAGTCGTTTTAACAACAAAGGACCTGGACCTTATAAAGGAAGCAAATGATGGGCCCTGACTTCGTAAAATTGACTATGAGTCATTATATCCGCCATAGTATCCTTGTATGAATATCAAGTATGTGACTTGGTAGTCCTTTTGATAGGCATGATGCCTAAAGATAGCAAAAGGGTCTATATAGCGACAAAGACATGGATTTTTACATCCTTTGAAAGTTGTACTTATCGAAAAGTTATTTTCGAAAAAGTTCAAAAAGTTGACTACTACAAGATTTTTATCTTCCGTAGTGATGCTTTAGTCTTTGCGGATATTTCTAGCAAAAGTTACATATTATGATATGGCAGTTGAATAACAAAACCAACACTCCTATCGAGGAAGTTTGATCGAAGATGTGTACTTCACACAGTCTGAGAGTTTTGTATAATTTAAAAGGTTGTTGGAAAGGTATGCAAACTTCAATGGTTGAAGTGAGCATAACGAAGTAGGAATCTTTATCTTAATGAATTTATCAAAAGAGTTTGATTCCATCATGAATGATAAAGATGCTTGTAAAGTTACAAGAAATTAAGTGGGAGCTCTATGACATATTTCCAATACTTTATGTAGATGACAT
The DNA here is from genome assembly GCA_028641055.1 of Alopecurus myosuroides. NCBI lineage: Eukaryota > Viridiplantae > Streptophyta > Magnoliopsida > Poales > Poaceae > Alopecurus > Alopecurus myosuroides. The sequence goes on from CM054061.1 coordinate 119,636,458, forward strand.
ATGGTTGATTGGAAAATATGTATTTCAAATTAACACGGTTAAATTTTTTATATTGATGAAAGGCTTAGAAGATATTGGGCATCGACATCCATAAGAGATGGATTAAAGCACCTAATATGGTTGAGCCAAATTACATAGATGAAATATTGAAGTAAGTCAATATCGAAATGACAAGAAGGAGTTATTGTCACATGGTAAATAATTGAGCAAGATTCAAGTGTTTTGACACATGATGAGCATCATTGAAATTGTGACTTCTAAGTCATGTTTCCATGCTATGTACACAACCAGATGAGTCCTATGCTATAAAATGTTATAGCATGATAATTCAAATGATGATTAGAGAACAGTGGAAGAGATCCTTGTGTCATTTTAGAAATGTTAAGGATGTGTTTTCCTATATAGTAATGATAAAATATTTGTTGTAATATGTTACACTAATAGTCTTGTCATATATTCATATAAATTTATCTCAATTAAAAATATGTGATAAAGGGTAGCACAATAGGCTGGAAGAAAGTTCGATGCTGGATTTGAAAGAATTTCAAAATTAAAGTATTGTGACGGATACTACAAAGGCTAAGTATATCGTTGTGTTGACAACAAATAATAAGAGTATTTTGTGTCAAGGAGTTCTTTATTAAACTTGGTGAATTTCCAAGAATGCTCACACTATGGAGCTACATTTTCACAATGTTAGTAACATTGGTTCAAGCTGAGGAATTAAGGTTTCACCGGTTGACCAAATATATACAAAGCCATCTCATTAGAGAATGAGTTATGCGTGTAGACGCAAAGAACATGCAAATACAATAGGACCTGAACAGTTCAGATCTTTTTGATGATGTTTACCACATGCGAAGTATGGTAATAAAACTGGAACGCCATATGTGTTAAGTGCTTACAGACTAGAGTATTGACACTAGTGCAAGTGGGAGACTGAAGTGAATATGCCCGAGAGGCAATAATAAAGTGGTTATTATCTTATTTCTTGTTTATGATAAATGTTTATTTCTCATGCTAGAATTGTATTACCTGGAAACATTGATACATGTGTGTTTAATAAACAAACAATGGTTCCTAGTAAAGCCTCTCTTTTAACTAGCTCGTTGATTAATAAATGATCAAGGTTTCCTGATCATGAACATTGGATGTTGTTAATAACGGGGTCATGTCATTAGAAGAATGATGTGATGAACATAGACCAAATATCAAGATAACAATACGATCAAGTCATTTAGTTTATATTGTTATATCTTGCGTACGAAGTAACTTATTCCTTAGACCATGGGATCATGACAATCACTGGTACCAGAAGAGTGCTTTGATGTCATCAAACATCACACCGTAACAGGGTGACTATAAAGGTGCCGTTAGGTATTCGGAAAGTACTAGTTGAGGATCATGGATCAAGAGTGGGATTTGTCCATCCAAAATGACGGATAGATATACTCTGGGCCCTCTCGGTGATATCACATCGACACCGCTTGCAAGCACGTGATATGATCACAAGGATGTCATATCACAGAAACGATAAAAAAGTACTTGTCGGTAACGAGATCAAAACAGGGTATGGGTAATACCGATGTTCGGATCTCGGACAAGTAAAATATCGCGAGACAAAGGGAATAGTCACTACGTTGATGGTTCACACGATCACAAGAGTCATCGCTGAATATATAGGAGTCTTCACGGATCTCCAGATCCCGCTGTTGCTTATTGATCGGAGAGGAGTCTCGATCATGTCTATCTTATTCGCGAACCGTAGGGTGACACACCTAAGGTTCGACGACGCATTTGATAGGATACGGAATATCGAAGAATGTTTTGGGCAACACCGAAATTGTTTCAGGGAATATTGAAATAGTCGCCGAAAATGTTTCGGAAAATATTGAAATAATTCAAGGTGGTATATGTTAATGTTTGATTAACAAATAGTTCAAGGGGGTAAGTGTTAATGTTTGTTAATAGGATTAACAAATATTAAAATAAATAAATGAAATTGTTTTATTTATTTATTAAAGAAAACCCTTTGAATTTTGAGTGGGAATTGATGAGAGAATGAGTGGGTTGAGTCTAGACTCCACCCACATGATGAGGGGAGAGGTGGAGGCACAAAAACTCGTGGCTGCCTCCCTCTCCTATATAAAGAGGGGTTGGAGCTCCCTCTCCCCACACACTTAATGTCATCTTCACTTCCTCTCTACCCGCTGCTCCATTCCATAGTCTCGGGCTTGGGAAAGCCCTGACCATGGGATTCTTCACCACCACCACGCCTTCGTGCTTATGGAGTTCCGAGGAATCCTCTACTTTCGCCTCCCCGCTGGATCGTGGGAACGGAGGTCGTCATCAACCGTACGTGTGACCGATCACGGATGCATCGTCGGATTGCGGTGCACATCTTCACGTATCTGGAGATCGATGTGAGTACGACTACATCACCAACGAGATTTGATCTCGTAACGCTTTGTGTCTTCGAGGGTATGTTCTTATTAAGACTCTCTGTATGACCATTGCTTTCATCTCCTAGATTAGATCTTGGCCTTTCGGGTGTCTCTCGCGTAGGAAATTTATTGTTTTCTATGCAACGACCCCTTCAGCTTTATGGGCTTATAGAACTTCTTATAAAAATCCTATGGATGTGTCTCCTTATAAATGGTTTATGGAAAATCTTGTCACTTTCCTTTAGCATTAGAACACAAAGCTTATTAGGCAGTCAGAGAACGAAAAAGAGATTTTAAAATTTCCGGTAAGAAAAGAATGCCTGACTTGAGTTCTTTAGATTAATGGAGAAGTGAGGCGTATGAAAATGCTAGACTATTTAAAGATAAAGTTTAAAAAATGGCATGATAGGAGAATTCTTAAAAGAGAGTTTCATGTTGGTGAGAAAGTTCTATTCTATAGGTCTCTTCTTAGTTTTTTGCAGGAAAATTACTTTCAAGATGGGAAGGATCTTTTATTATTGAAGAAGTGCATCGTTCGGGTGCAATTAAAATTGTTTCCCTCAAAGATAACACTACACAAGTGGTGAAGGGGCAAAGACTCAAACATTATTTTTCCCGAGATTCTTATGATGAAGATGTTGATACTATTCAAATGGTGACTCCGGAAGAGTTCTCAGAGAGAAAATTTCAGAAACTGCAGAGTCCGTTTTCGAATAGGTAACAGTTCCGTTAAGAAAAGGTTCGCGCATTACTTTCCAACTTATATTTTTGTTTTTTATGGAAAGTATGAAAAATAATGAGCCGAAAAAGGGTAGAAGTCGGTGCCCGAGGTTACCACACCACCTGGTGGCGCGGGCCCACCCCTTGCCGTGCCACCACATGGTGTGTGCACCTCGGAGCCCGTCTCCGACCTGTTTTCTCCCTGCACTTCCTTTTGTTACGTAAATTTTTGCTATAGAATCCCCCGGACCCCTCGAGGTTCGTATATCGTTTTCTCGTCGTGTTTTCATTTCGACCTGTTTTTGGCATATTTCATCTTCAGATTTAGAGCCACAATGTCCTCTTCCGGGCCTCCCAAGGACAATTTCTTTGTGAACGTCGTCAACCCGTACATGAACGAGTTGAAGATGTATCCCAAAGAGTTGCTGCTCAAGGATGGGGAGGTCCAGAAAGAACTTGATCAGGGTCCTAAAGGAGAAGGCAGTCTGGAAGCGAGGATGGAAGACCTGAAGCAAGAAATCTTTAGGTACAAGAAGTTGGCGGAGAGTGAAGTGAACATCATCCACAAAATAAATGCAGAACTCACAGCTAAGCACAAGAAGGAGGCTTCCAAGCTTTGGGAGGAAATCTTCTCGCTCGACGAGGCCGCCAATAAATTACAAGCACAACTCTACGACATGCAGAATCAAAACTGTGAGTATGGGCTCAGGTTTAAACATATAAGTGCTGCTGCCAGTTTCAGGATATCAGAGACCAAGTCATCATTTGTTGATGGGGAGCCTTTGCCTTGTAAGTCTGATGATGAGAAGGATTCACCATCACCACCGACAAGTAATTCGTCATTGGTATTTGGCATCCCTTTGGCTTGTTCCAAGTTTGGGGGAGTACCGCGGTGTCACACCTTTATCTTTAACCTTTTTTATCTTTTAGTAGAGTCATATCATGAGTAGAGAAGTTATCATATAAGATGGTTTGCAGTATGAAAGTATCTCTCCTTTAGTTGGTTATCGATGTATCCCTTGGTGCGAGTTGCCGTTATGGAATATTAATGAGAAGTTTTATCATTTAATTTACATGCATTTTATTTTAGATTGCAATTTCTGTTATATGATTGATCTTGTTGTTAGTATTGGTACCAATGTGGGAGCATCAAGTTAATTTGTTTGGTTTTGGCAAACTTAGCATTGGTCAGTTGTCGGATATATACTGAATAGGGGTATATCAGATGGTAGTCAAAAGTGCCTGATTACTAGGGTGGCCCAAGTGGTAGTGGGCTATGGTCCATTGGGCGGCCCAGTAAGCTGACGCACAGAATCCGGATTCTAGAAGAACCCGGATCACGGCCCACGTGATCTGGCTTGGAGGAGAAGGCGGATTCCTTACTTTCGAAGTTAGAAGTTACCGTAGTATTCTAGGTTTCCTACTCTGTATGCCCTAACCCGGCTATTATATAAAGCCGGACGGGAGATAAGATAGAGAGACAAGAAGCTATAGGCTAACTCGCCGGGAAGTTGATCCTCAGCGAATAGCTAAACCGAACCTCACATTGTAATTGTATACACAGGCTTTAGCCTGATTAGTGAGATTGCAGGAGTAGGAACGTCGTATTATTACGACGTACCGAACCTGGGTAAATCCTGTGTCTTTTCCTTCAACGCGATCCCGTTTCCCCACGTCTCTACCCGTAGTCTCATGGCACCCCCGTCTATGAAAACTACTACGATGTCTCCACAGTTGGCGCCCACCGTGGGGCAAACGACGCCAGGCGTTAAGTTCTGATCTGGGATACTCGGCGGGATTGGTAGCTCCATAACTGTCGGAAGCCTGGAGTTCGACGACGACGTCGGACGCTTCCTCGACAATGGATCCTACATACCGACGCAAAATCATCTGGTAAGTGCCTGCGTGTTACCGATCGGATCTGCTAATATCTTTATCGGACTAACTGCAGAGGCCATGGGGTTTTGCGGTGGAAGCAAATTTTTCCCACCCGCCCTATACCCAGTCGAGGATGACTATGATCCCGGATTTTGCTCAGATCGCCGACATGAAAGTGATACACACTTTATCGGTATGGTGCAATCCGAAGTCGCCGAAAACACGGATGGCGGAAACCCCGTGCAGGAGGCAGACAACAGCACACCCACCACAGAGGTGGAAGATCCGACATCCGTCAACATGGCGATGAACTCGGAAGCTAACTCTGTGCTAGCCGCCATTGAGACGAGATTAGAGTCAGAAACCGGATCGGATGATTTCGATTCCGAAGATGAAGATGAGGACACCTTCGAGAGAAAAGTGAAGTCTCTTCAAGAGGGATTCCATGAAGTACTAATGGCAAAACCGACTGAAACCACGGACGCCGGCAGTCAGGAAAGCCCTAAAACTCCTCCGCCAGAGGAAGAGAGAGAATATGGAGAAACCTCTCCGATATTTTCCAATGTCAAGGAATTGACAGAGGATGAACCTGCTAAAAAGCCTCCCTCTTCCAAGAAAAGGCACAAGGCCGCTAAAAAACTCCAGTACAAACTCCGGAAGAAAAAATCGGCTGATCCAGCTGATGAAAGCCCGGAAGTAGGAGATGCAAGCGGAATAAAGCCCGCGGAGAAGAAAACCAAGGAAATCCTTGTTCTGCCAATGACAGAACAAGAAGAACAAGATCTGTTACAAACGCCAGTGGGACTAAACGAACCCCCTGAGATGCTGGAAGCCAGGAGACAAGCTTTCGAATGGCAGAAGCAACATCTACTCAGATCTCGTGAACACCTCCAAAAAACCCAGGATGACATCAAGCTCATGAAGGAAGAAATCGAGGAGTACGAGAAAAAGAATAGGTCTGCCTTAAAACCTACAAGGTTACCCGGAATCGTAAGACCGGAAGTACTGCCGCCAAAGGAAAGGTTTCATAACCCATCTTGGCAAAAGCAAGTAAACGGCAAGGATGCCAGAGGTGAACCAATATACAAAACCGCAGCAGAAAATACGGAAGCAGCGTTCGCCATCCTCAACAATGACATGTACTCCAACGGCGAAAAACTCCAAGGGGTGTATGCTTTCCTAGGAAAAGCATTGCAACAACAACAGCGGGGCCAAGAGCGATCAGGGAAGTTGCATGACGACTCCGCCCTATGCAAAACAGCTACTTGCGCCGCTGGAGCACCTGGACCGAAAGAACCTGGAGATTCAGATGATTCAAAGGATAAAAAAGCAGATACGAGAAAAGACAAGAAAAATCCCGACAATAGGGATGAAGCGTCTAGAACCATATCCCATCCCCCGAAAGGTGGACTCAAACTCCACGATCGGGAAGAAAAATACCGGAATGACGGCAAAGCAATGCCACCTCTGAGACGCCCAGCTGAGAAAGCTGGAAGACATGATGTACCTCATAGGCATGAGAGATCTCGGACACCTCCTAAGGATAAAGAAAGGCACATGAGTAGAACTCCGCCTCATCCAAAAGGGCGTGATCTCGGAAGAACTAGAAACGATCCCGGAAAATCGCGTCGGCGCAACAATGGAAAAGAAAGGAGTAGATCCCCTTCTGTCCATTCAGCCGGAAGGTATTCCGCACACATGGATAGGGAGGAAAAGGATGATCTATACTTTGGACCTAAGTGTTTCACTGATAGGATCCGAAGGATAACCCTGCATTCTGGCTTTGCCAAGGTCGGTCCAACGTACCAGAAATACACCGGCAGTACAAACCCGGATACCTGGCTCTCAGACTACTATACAGCCGTCCAGATTAACAATGGGACAGACCTGGAAGCTGTAAAGTTTCTTCCCCTAATGTTACTGGATGGAGCCAGAGATTGGATCAATGGATTGCCATCAAGAACTGTCGACAGCTGGGATGATATGGCTCGAGTATTCACTCAGCATTTCCGGGGAACTTACAAACGCCCAAACAACATCAACCAGCTGAACCGTTGCACCCAATTCGAGGATGAACCATACGTGGATTTGATCTCCAGATGGACCGCAATGAAGAATAGTTGTTCTGGAGTAACTGACGTACAAGCAATACATGCTTTCGTCAATGGCCTAAAACCCGGACTTGTATCGTTCATGGTCGGTTCCAAACAGCACAAGGATCTCGGATCTATGCTTACAACCGCCAATGAACACGCTGCAGCCGAAGACGACATCAAACCAAGAGGAGGCAATATCGACGCACTGATACTGGCCAAGAAAAATCCTCGCCCTGAGAAAAAAGGAACTTCAGATGCAAGACCAAAACCCAAAGAAGTTAACATAGCCTTTGGAAGTGAAAAAGGGAATAGATGGAAAGGACGCAGTTCAGAACCAATCAACTACACTAAAGAAGAGTGGGAGAAGATTAAGTCGGAACCCTGCGTCCACCATTCGCAATTTGGGAAACCCACCCATATGAACGCGTAATGCTGGATGAATAAGCACATGAAAGGCAGTGCAGGATCCGGAAATAAGGGGAAGAGTTCCAAAAGGAAATTCTCCAAACAAAAGCCAGAACCTGAGAAAGAAGACAGTGAATCGGACACTGATGAAAAAATCCAGGAACAACAGCGAAAAGGAGAACCCAAATTTCCGAGAGTTGATGGAGAGTGCGCCCTAACGTTCTTAGCAACTCCGTCAGCAAAGGTGGCAAAAAGAACGCTTCGAGAAATAAACGCGGTTGTTCTGGCAACCCCGAAATTCTTGAAGTATTCGAACACACCAATTACCTGGGATCAGTCTGATCATCCCGGGAACATCCCTGAACCCGGCACACAGGATCTTGTTGTAAGCCCTATTGTCCAGAACACTAGGCTAAAAAGAGTGCTGATGGATGGAGGATCCAGCATTAACATAATGTATCTGGATACGCTGAAGCATCTGAAAATCTCCGAGTCCCAGCTCAATTACAGCAACATACGCTTCCATGGCATTGTTCCTGGCAGACAAGCACGATCCCTAGGAGAAATTTCCCTAGATGTCACTTTTGGAGAAAAAGATCACTTCCGTCAGGAAAAAGTATCCTTCGAGGTGGTGCCGTTCGAAAGCGTGTATCACGCAATACTCGGACGTCCAGCTTTCGCCAAATTTATGGCAAGATCATGTTATATCTATAACAAGCTGAAGATGCCAGGGCCCAAAGGAGGAGTAATCACCATAACTGGAGACTTCAAGCTGGCAAACGAGCTGGAAAAAGAAAACGCCCTTTGCGCTCAGAGAGTTATAGCAAAGGAAGAACTGAAGGAGCTGGCTAAGGAGGTATCACCGACAGAAATGCCGGCAGGAAAAGAAACCCGGAAGCCAGCAGATAGCTTCAAGGCGTCCGAGAATACAAGACAGGTAATCCTAGATCCCAAGGACCCGACAAAATTTGTCGTAGTAGGAACTGGGATGACCGACAAATAGGAAGGCGAGCTCATCAAGTTCCTCCGTGAGAACTGGGATATTTTCGCCTGGTGTCCAGCTGACATGCCAGGCGTACCCAGGGAACTTGCTGAGCATCAACTCAAGGTGATTCCAGGCTCCAAACCCGTCAAACAAGGTCTCCGTCGATTTGACGGAAGAAGACGGAAGGCTATTGGCAAGGAAATTATCCGGCTTTTAGCAGCAGATTTCATACAGGAAGTAATACACACTGAATGGTCTACAAATCCGGTATTAGTACCGAAGAAAGACACTACTGCTCTTAGAATGTGTATAGATTACACCGGCTTGAACAAATTGTGTCCAAAAGATAGGTTCGCGTTACCGCGAATCGATCAAATAATAGATGCCACCGCAGGCTCTGAGCTTTTATGCATTTTGGATGCTTATTCCGGGTATCACCAAATACGCATGAAAAAGGAAGATCAAATTAAGACTTCTTTTATAACCCCGTACGGGACGTATTATTACGTAACCATGCCATTTGGCCTGAAGAACGCAGGTGCAACTTACCAGCGTTGCATGCAACGTTGTTTGCATAGTCAGATTGGCAAAAATGTCCACGTTTACGTGGACGATATTGCTGTCATAACCAAGGAAAAAGATACGCTCCTTGAAGATTTGCGAGAAACCTTCGAAAACTTGCGCACTTACAAGATGAAGCTAAATCCATCAAAGTGCGTATTCGGGGTTCCCTCAGGAAAACTTCTAGGTTTCATCGTTTCTCACAGAGGAATAGAAGTTAACCCAGAAAATATCAAAGCCATCTTGAACATCTCCAAACCTACGTGTGTGAAAGATGTCCAAAGATTGACGGGTTCCGCCGCTGCCGTCAGCAGATTTATTAGTCGGCTGGGGGATAAAGCCTTACCACTCTACAAGTTGCTGAAAAAATCCGACAAATTCGAGTGGACAGAAGAGGTTGATGCAGCGTTAACCCAGCTGAAGGAAACTTTGATGAAAGCTCCCATTTTGGCATCCCCAAAAGACGAAGAACCTATGTTATTCTACCTCACGGCTACAAACAGGGTTATTAGTGCAGTAATTGTTGTAGAACGGAAGAAAGACGAACAAAGCATACCAGATCAGCATCCGGTATATTATATAAGTGAAGTTTTCTCCGAGTCCAAGCAAAGGTACCCATACTATCAAAAACTGGCATATGGCGTATTTTTCGCATCTAGAAAATTGCGCCATTACTTTCAAGGACATTCCATAACAGTGGTATGTAAAGCACCACTAGGGGATATAATAAACAATGCAGAGGCAACTGGCCGGGTAGCCAAATGGGGTATCGAGCTAGCAGCCTTCGACATTAAGTATCAGCCAAGGACGGCAATAAAATCCCAGGTTTTGGCAGACTTTGTCGCCGACTGTACGGAAGCAATGGAGAAAACACCAATGCCGGAGTCCGAGTACTGGATCATGCACTTTGACGGATCGAAGATGAAGGAGGGCGCTGGAGCTGGTGTAGTCTTAAAATTCCCTAAAGGAGACACAATGGAGTACGTATTACAAATACACTTCAACGCCAGCAATAACGTGGCAGAATACGAAGCTTTGCTTCATGGCTTGCACAATGCAAAAGAAATAGGGGTTAAACGCATCCTGTGCTACGGCGACTCGGATTTGGTACAACATTAGCATAACCAAACCTGGGACGCAAAAAACCCTATAATGGCCGAATACCGGAGAACGGTGGACGAGTTCGCCATTTGTTTTTTCGGATTCGAAGTACTCCACGTTAAAAGGGAGGAAAATTGGAACGCGGATGCGTTAGCCCGCATGGGGTCAGAAAGGGTAAAAGTATTACCACCCGGATTATTCGTCCAGCATTTGTATGAACCATCCATAAAAGGTGGAGATGTTGATTATCCTCTGGCTTCCGAGTGAATTGAAGTTATGCTCGTTAACCCGGACTGGACAATTCCATATTTAAACTTCTTAGTCAACCAGAAGTACCCGGAAGGAGCAGACGAAGTCTTGCAGAGACAAATCCAGCGTCGATGCAAAGGATACACGGTAATTGACAATTGCCTGTACAAACGCAGTACTTCCGGAATTTTTCTGCGGTGTAAAGGACGAGAAATCCTGCAAGAAATCCATGCCGGAGATTGCGGACATCATGCTCAATCAAAAAGCATAGTCAAAAAAGCATTCCGTGCTGGGTTTTTCTGGCTAACAGCCAAGACAGATGTTGAGCACATAGTCAACACATGTGCAGGGTGTCAATATTACGCCAAGCAGACTAATATGCCGGCCCAAGCACTCAAAACTATCCCAATTACATGGCCATTTGCGGTCTGGGGGCTAGATATGATGGGACCGTTCAAAACTACGCGAGACGGACTTACACATCTACTTGTAGCTGTGGATAAGTATACCAAATGGGTGGAGGCCAAACCCATCAAAAAGCTTGACGGTGTAAATGCCAGAAATTTCATTATTGACATAGTCATGAGATATGGCGTTCCACACAGCATAATAACCGACAACAGGACAAATTTCTCCATTGGAGAGTTGGCAAAATATTGCCGACAAACGGGAATTCGGCTAGATCTCGCATCTGTGGCACACCCGCAATCCAATGGACAGGTTGAGAGAATGAATAGCTCAATCCTGCAAGGAATACGCCCAAGACTCGAATCTCCTCTTCACAGAGCAGCTGGAGCATGGTGAAAGCGCATGGTTCCCCCATATGTGGTTTTGGTAATTAATGACAATCCTTATGGACTAATGTTTGCATTGAGTTATCTTTGTAGATCTTGTTCATAGGAAATAATGGAGTTCATGTGTTGAACTCTATTAGCTTCCTTGATGGCCATTGTTACATTCAAGGATTTATATGAAGAATGGTCATGGTTTGAGTTGAGCTTATTGCTAGTGTGTCTTGAAGAAAAGGATTAGGTGATCTTTCATTATCTTCTTCAAGACATCATCTTTAGAAGTGAGAAGCAAAGATACAAGGTTGATCAAGCAAGCGATCAACACACAAAGCTACAAGTTGTACCAAGTGGGATTGTGTATCTCATGGTATGGTAAGCAATTGTCAAATTAGCATTGTGAACTAACCCATGATATGTGTGTGTCGCATCTCTATGTGTGGTTAGGTATCTTTCCATGGGCATGAACCAAAAGGAAGATTTCATATAGCCCATGGTCTATGTCGTCGTCAAGCGGTGTTTGTCATCTAGCTTGACGTGGAAGCTCAAGTGAAGCATCTAGAAGATATCCTATGCTTGATGCTTGCCACCCTTTTGGAGATTGTGGCCTTGTGAAGATTTGCCGAAGGGTCTCTCCCATAATGGTGTATGGGGGAGCTAGTCTCTCCCATAATGGTGTATGGGGGAGCAACTTGCAAGTCTTCATGAAGCGGAGTTTGTGCTAGCAAGCGCAATCAAGAAAGAAGATCCAACTTGAGAAAGTCAAGATCTTCATCATCTAGCTCAAGTGGAATGCTCAAGGCAAAGGTATAATCTTGATAGGTTTTCTATTTTACCGGTCTCGTGTCTTTGGGAGACCGGGTTATAGGATAGATAGTCGTACTATCAAGAGGGGCTCTCAAGTGAGTAACTCGATCGAATCGTTATGGAGAGCTCAAACCTTTGCATACTTTGCATATCATCTTTCTTGGTTCTTATTTGGCTTTTGTCTCCTTTGGGTTTTAGTGCTTGTCGTGATCTTCATGACAAGCCTTGGTTTCTCGAAAACGGATTTCGTAAGAAAAACTTGTTGCGTTTTCGGTGGTGAAAATATTCCGTTCGTCTTTGAGAATGTTCCCACACCTTCCATGTGTGGTAACTTCTCCCTACTCCTTGTTGTTATCTTTCCAATGCAATTGGATTTACCTCGTTCGGAGTTCATTTGCAAAAGTTATGGGGTTTCTAGTTCAGCCTCTCTGTTTCAGAACTCAACCGGATTATTCTAACCGGATTATTCCGGGCAACCGGATATTCCGGTTAGGGTAGTTTTGGTCCATATTCGGGACAGAGATGAGCCGGATTATTTGGAGCCGGATTATTCATCTCAAACCGGATATTCCGGTTGTGGAGTTTGTTGCGAAAAATGGCTAAGGACTGGAAGCTTGGAGCTACTGGAGTCAACCGGATTATTTGGTCCGGATTATTCATCCTGGACCGGATATTCCGGTTGCTGCGAAAAATGGCTAAGGACTGGAAGCTTGAACCTTCTGGAGTGAACCGGATTATTTGAACCGGATTATTCGAGGCATACCGGATATTCCGGTTTGGGCAGTTTTCAGACCAATTTGCTCACAGAGTTGAGCCGGATTATTGGTACCGGATTATTCCAATGGGACCGGATATTCCGGTTAAAGTCAACAGGTTTCGAGCAGATCTTGAGACCGGATATTCCGGTCCAAACTTGGACCGGATATTCCGGTCCCAAATTCCTGCACAAACGGCTAGTTTTTGTGGGGACCTATTTAAGGGGGCTTTCTTCCCCATTGGTCCCCAAGCCTTCTAAGCACGTTTTTCCTCTTCTCTCCCACCATTGTTGACCTTGGAAAGCTTGCCCCTCTCCCAATCCCTCCTATGATTCTTGCATATCTTTGAGGGAGAAGGTAGAGGAGATCTCGATCTACATTTCCACCAATCCATCTTCCTTCTTAGTGAGGGAAACTTAGTAGATCTTGATCTTGGAGTTCTTGGTGTTTCTCCTCCATTGTTCTTCCTCTCTTATTCCCCCATAAGCATTTGTTGCTTTGTTGGAATTTGAGAGTGAAGGATTTGAGCACTTGTGCTCTTGCCATTTGCATCGGTTGCATCGGTTTGCTCTCTCCACGAGGATTCGTGGAAGTTGAAAGTTTGTGAGCTTGTTACTCTTGGGTCTTGGACCCTAGACGACTTGTGGTGTTCTTGGGAGCCTCCAATTGAGTTTTGGATGCGTGCCCCAAGATTGTGGTGACACCGAGAGCCTCCAATTGAGTTGTGGATGCGTGCCTCGGGTTTGAAGGTTGCCAATAGTGGAAGGTGAACTAGGCCTTTGTGGCGGGGTTCATCGGAGAATAGGGTGAGGCCTTTGTGGCATTGAGTAGGCCTTCGTGGCGAGCTCACACCCCTCCAACGAGACGTACTCCCCTTTGTGGGAGGAACTCGGGAATACATCATTGTCTCCGTGTGCCTCGGTTATTTCTATACCCGAGCTTTTTACTTATGCAATTTACATTGTGATAGCCTTCGAGCTTGAAGTTATATATCTTGCTATCACCTTGTTACTTGTATTGCTTAGAATAAGTTGTTGGTTCATCTAGTTGACCCTAGAATATTTAGGTTGTATGCTTGTTAATTTAAACACCTAGTTTATTTCCGCATTTAGCAAGCATTAACCGGAAAAGTTTTAATCGCCTATTCACCCCCCCCCCTCTAGGCGACGTCGTTGTCCGTTCACATGGGTAGAAGAGCTACCTTCCGTGCTTTGGAGTATTCGAACGACGCCAAATAGGTCAACTGGGAAAACCCCGTTTTTCCTAGTTTATGGTGCGAAAGAGTGCAGGATTTCGACGACTCGGATGCCGAAGAAGCACGACAGGATGCCGTCGATCTCTTAGAAGAGGAACGAGAGATTGTGCTTCAAAGATCCGCCATCTACCAGCAAGGTTTACGGCGTTATCATAGTCGGAAAATCAGGCATCGTTCTTTTAAAGAAGGTGACCTAGTGCTGAGATTGGTACAGCAAAGGAAGCACAAATTGGCCCCAGTATGGGAAGGACCATTTGTCATTAGTAAAGCTATGAAGAATGGATCATACTATCTTGTCAACATTCGAGATACGGAAGACGATCCCGAGAAGCCGAATCGCAAAAGAAAGAGAAAGATAGATGTTGAGCTAGGAGAGACAAAGAGGCCTTGGAGTATCCAGCAGTTACGTCCCTTCTATACTTAGTTCAATTTCTATGTAAACATCTTTGAGATCATGAAATAAAGTTGTCAGAATTCTGATATCCATGTTTTTACAAGTTCATTATAGTACAAAGCATGATTCCACCTTATCTATTTCCCAATGATCTTACAAAATACTCAATGTTAACCCGAATTGTGCCTGCGTGCTCGGCATTTAAAAACTGAATGATTTTCAGCCTACTAACGGCTAAAGGAAACTTGGATTGTGCCTGCGTGCCCAAGTTTCATTCAAAAAATTCCTTACTTTTCTCTAAGCATTATCTGATTGTTTATGTGTTGGGTCACTGGAGCTAGTTAGTAAAAATGCCTTTAGTATAATCCATGTTTCCGAGTTTAAGCTGATTGGTTATACCCAGTAACTCGGCATGATGATTCCTAGTACTATTGAGCCATTTCAAACACTAAGGACAGTTAAAGCATATAAGCCAGAGAACTTAGAAGATAAAGGAATACTAAAACCCGAAAACCTTGCAAAGAATTTCATAATTAAAACTGCAAAAGGCGGAGTTCTTGTTTATACAAAAGGAATAGAAGCATTACAATATAAGTTACATTGTAAAAGTGCAGTAATGCTCCTATTGTCTACTTCCACCATCCAGGTTAAGGGCAGCCCTTCAAGCATTTTAGTCTTCTTCGCTGCTGTCATTCTCGGGGGCTTCGAGGATCTCCTCTTCTGGATAGGTGATGGAGATGTTCACCATGGAGGCGATCTTGGTGGCGTGACCTTTGATTTCATCAAAGATGGTGGTTCGCTGGGTTTCCGTGTATCCTTGAGGGATACCGGACGCCACGCGCCAAGACTTTGCACCAGGGTAGTGCATACGCATAAGGCCGAGTGCCATACGTGTACCACCCCGTGCAGCGGAGCGTAAGGTGGACTCCCTGGACTCCGCCACCTCCAGGATGGCACCCGGAAGTTTCTCAACTTCCGCGAACTCCCCAGTCCTTGTGGGAAGAAACTTGTTGACCAGCTGCATGCCAGCAGCTCTGATCGCAGTCCACATCTTCCCAAAGGCTCGGATTCTATCAATCCGAGTGAGATCTGGGTTATCTCCTGTTTTTTCAGACAAAACAACCAAAAAGGTTAAGTGAAAAAGCAGAGAAAGAAAGCAAGACATGGAAAAATGGTAAATGAAGTAAAACTTACCGATAATCTTGTCGATTTCGGAGCCTTCCTCCAGGCGAAGGTTTAAGGCATTTTCCAAGTCCTGGATAGTGGACTTATCCTTCTCCGCCTGTTCGGAAGCCTTGGAATGAGCAATTCCAAGGGCCAGATTGCTAGCTTCCAGATCTTTTTGAGCCTTCACAAGATCCTTGTGAAGGTCCAAATTCTCCTTTCGGAGAAACTCGGCATTGCCGGCGTCTTCAGCTATTTCCTTGGCCTTAGCCAAAGCAGCTGGAAAGCAAGGAAAAAATTCCGAGTTTAGGAAAAATTCGGGAAAAGTACTTAGACAAAAAGCTGAATCAAAAAACTTCAGAGGAAAAAAGCTTACCTGTTGTTTCCGACTGCTGCAGCTGAGACGATGCCAGCTCCGCCTCTTTCACATCAAGAATAGAAAGAAGATTTTTAACTTCTTTATTCTTGACGGAAAGTTTATTGAAAACTTCCATGTTAATGGATTCAGCGGTTTGCTAGAACACGACAAGGAAAAGAGTAACTAAAAAGCATCAAGGCGAAAAGTATACATTTTGCTTAATGCTTGGGGGCTAGAGTTAAATACCTGGCTCATTCGCTGCAACCCTGCCAAGTTTTCATTGAACTCTTTTGCGTATTCCGCAAAAAGAATTCCAGCCGCGCTTAGGCCATCGTTGATGTTCTTGAAGTCCTTGTCAAAGGTGGGAATCTCCTCATCGGTCGTTCGAGAAGAATTTCCCACCTCTGGAGCCGCCCTTTCCCTCGTGTCCGTGTCCGGCACAACGGGCTGGCTGGGCTCCAAAGACTCGGTGGTGGGGGCTGTGGCATGCTCTTCTGCCATCGTGGACGGTGTGTCCGGGGCGATGACGGGAGAAGGTTGAGAGCCCCTGCTGGACACAACCTTGTGCCTCTTCAGCTTTTTTGGGTTTAAGGTAGAAGGAGGCAGGCTAAAGGCAAAAAACAAAAAACCCGGAAAAAGTTAAAACTCCGAAGGCAAAAGAAAACTTCGACAAAAGAAAATAACCCGGATGCTCTAACGTGGAAGTGGCGACGGGAACCCCGTCAAGATCAATGATTTCCTCAGAGGAGGAGATCTTCTTGCGCTTTCGCCCACCTGCAAAGGCGGTGCGCAATGCCTCCAGTTCAGCTTCGGAGGCCAGCTCCGATTCAGGAAGATCAGCAATCTGTCGAAAAGAAAAAAAGCAGAGTTAGAAGCGAAAAATCCGAGAAAACATGGAAAAGTTTAAACCCAAAATGACGGAAATAATACCTTGGGAGCCGGATTGTCGGCCGTATACATTAGCCGACTCGCTTCATATTGGTCGCGTGATGCGACCAACTGGTTCACGCGCCTCCGTAGATCCCTCACGGCCCAATCTTTGCTGGTTGTCCGTATTTTTTCGCCGCACACCCGTGTACTCGCAAAGGAGACGGCCACCATGGTTGGCTAACGGCTGGATCCGCCAGTCCAACCAGCAAAGGACTGTGTCCATGCCGGTTAGAGACGGATCAGAGGAAGTGAGTTTGGCGATGCGCCGCTTGATCCTTAGAAGATCAGGCGGCAGAACTTGGACGGCTTCAGTTCCCCAATTTTCTTGGGGAACGGCAGCGGTGTTTGAGAAAGGTGGAACCCCGATGGCCTTTTTCGGGAAAGGAACATCGGGATGATAAAAGAAGGAACCCGTCCAGAATTTGACGGATTCCGAGGTTTTGATCTTGGGGAACCAATCCTCCCTAAATCTCCTAAGAGTGAAGGAAATGGTTCCGCAAGTCGGGAGTGCGCCCTCCGAAGCGTTCCGCTTAACCCCGAAGCAGTATAACCAGAAATCTAATCTAGGTTCTATGCCTAGAAATCCCTCGAAGAGGGCCTGAAAGCCGGCCATATACAGAATAGAATTTGGTGGCAGGTTATGGGGTTGGATATTGTAATGGGAGAGGACCTGGAGGAAGAAGGCAGAAGGTAGCAGTCCCATACCTCTCAGAAGGTGGGAGGAGAGAAGAACTCGTTCGCCGTCGTTCGGCATGGGTTCGTTCTCGTCCTCCGGAAGCCGCCACTTCCCTTTCAGCACTAACCCCTCCTTTTCCATGTTTGGAAGGAGGGACGGTGGAATGCTACAGGCAATCCAATTGCCGGCAGTCTCCATTTCTTCGTCAGCTCCGGCGGCGGCGGACGCGGCAGCCTCTGCAGCGGCGAGCTCGTCGCCAACGAGCGTGATTTTCTCCTCCGCCGTCTCGGGAGCGAACGGCGGAGAGGGCGCGGAGCTCGAGCCTGCAAGATCCACGGCGGAGGAAGGATTCCCTCCGTCCGCCGCAGTGCCCGCGGTCTTCACTGGCTCGCCGCCGGCGTGCGTTGGGGAATCCAACAGAGGATCCATCGTGTTGATGATATCCTCGATGTCTTGCGTGGCGTTGCGGGCGGGCGAAGACGACGGAGATGCCATTAGGTGGCGGCGCTGGCTCGCCTCCGGTGAGGTCTTGGACGTGATACGCGTTCGGAAGTTTCTCTCTGCTCGGAAGCTTGGGCGCGGTAATGGCGTTGGAAGTGGGAGCGGAAGATTTTCCGGGAGGACGAAGAAGGCTATGTATAGCCGGAAATCCGTCACGATACGTGCTAACGGCTCTTTTGACCGTTGGATGATCAACACGTGTCACTCGCCGGAAAATCTGGAAAATGAATCGACAGGGTGATTATGGCTATCTCCTCATTTCCCGCGAGAATCTGTCAAAGATATGTTCCTGGGTTTCCCGCTTGAAACCCAAACGTCCCTTACGTCAGCATGATTAAAGCGCTGACGTAGGAAGTTCCTTCTCCACGAAGGATCGTGTGAGAAAAGCCGGATTTCCAGAATTCCGAGTTTTACGTTACCATCTCTTTTTAAAGAAGAATAAGAAGAATCAAGACTGTTGGCCAATATTTCTCGGACAATATGCATTTGGCGAAAGACGGCGAATCAGAGTTTTAATCCTTCTTGGGGGCTACTGTCGGATATATACTGAATAGGGGTATATCAGATGGTAGTCAAAAGTGCCTGGTTACTAGGGTGGCCCAAGTGGTAGTGGGCTATGGTCCATTGGGCGGCCCAGTAAGCTGACGCACAGAAGCCGGATTCTAGAAGAACCCGGATCACGGCCCACGTGATCTGGCTTGGAGGAGAAGGCGGATTCCTTACTTTCCAAGTTAGAAGTTACCGTAGTCTTCTAGGTTTCCTACTCTGTATGCCCTAACCCGGCTATTATATAAAGCCGGACGGGAGATAAGATAGAGAGACAAGAAGCTATAGGCTAACTCTCCGGAAGTTGATCCTCAGCGAATAGCTAAACCGAACCTCACATTGTAATTGTATACACAGGCTTTAGCCCTGATTAGTGAGATTGCAGGAGTAGGAACGTCGTATTATTACGACGTACCGAACCTGGGTAAATCATGTGTCTTTGCCTTCAACGCGATCCCGTTTCCCCACGTCTCTACCCGTAGTCTCATGGCACCCCCGTCTATGAAAACTACTACGCTGTCTCGACATCAGTAGCAACAATACTTTGAGGCTTAAGTAGAAAAGAGAGAGATGCATGTAGATATATTGTTCCATGGTCTTTCTTTCTTGTTGTCTCATAAGCTTAGTATTCTCAAGTTAAGATCATGTGTACTTCCATGGAAGATTGCATGATTTTTTCTATCACATGTATATTTGCTTGTTTTCTCTCAACTCTTATGCTTGCTACCCAGCCTTGCTAGCCATAAACCTGTACTGAGAGGGAGTGCTTCTCTTGCATCCAAACCTTGAGCCAAAAACCATGCCATTTGTGTCCATCATACCTACCTATATGCGGTATTTAACCGCCACTCTAAGTAAATTTCTCATGTGCTATCTTTAAAACCTTCAAAATTATACCTGTTTTGTACCCCTGTTTTTGCTCATGAGGACGTAGGTAGACGGTCTTTATTTTACTCGTTGATTGTACTTTACACACCTGGACTAGTGGCACATCCTCTTATCCAACTTCTAGAAGAGATTACAACGGGTTCCAGACCCAAACTTAATTACTATAGATTCTCTTTACTCTTTTTGCCTCTGATTTATCAGTCAAAACATAATTGTGTAAACGAAAGAGAAGAGGGATGATCGACTACCCCAGTAGCGTCCTTCAATGGGAGCCTCTATTGTAAGGTCTAGTTGGCTTGTGACTTAATGTACGGTTTGCTTACTGATTCGTTGACATAGACATACACCTCTCTCAACATTTTTCATCACTTCTGTTTATAAAATAAAAATCTCTAGCACATGAGTTAATCCCTACTTCCCTTTGCGAAGGGCCTATCTTTTACTTTTGTGTTGAGTCAGTAAACATACTCCTTTCTATCCTAAGAAAGCATATGAGTTGTTGTGATCCAACAATTTATATGTTGATTTCTTCAATCATGTATTTTTATCCTTCCTTATTTAGTACAATGTTTTTTATCTGAATGAATATCACTTTGAAAGTTATCAATGACTGCAAAAAGACTGTTATGATTGAGCATGTTAAACTCTGCAATATAAGCTCTAATAAAAAGACTCTGATCGAAAGATAAGTACAATTTGTTAATTGTTCACTGACCAAGAACAAAATTTGCCTTAACCAAATATGATTTCCTTTTTGCACCTTTATTGTGACTCCCTCTACTAGTTTTAAGTTGAGTTACATGAGAGGAAGTTGCTGTCTAGAATGACTTGTGTATTGATAAATGTGATGCTTCTTGTTCGTATTTTATTTACCGGCACTTCACTCCATAAACCTGTCGTCATGTTCACTGGGTTCAGTTTCGCTTGGGGACAAGCGAGGTCTAGGAACGGGGGGGGGGAGGGGGGATTTGATACGTACATTTTGTATCACTATTTTATGTCGTAATTTTCCGTTATTCATCGATATATTTCATATTATGATGCATTACTTATGTTATTTCATCTTATTTTGCAATTTTGATAATTATTGCAGAAAAGAAGGCGGGCATCGGAGGAGTCTTAGAAGAACACATGAGGGAGCCCACGAGGGGAGCTAGAGGGGGCCACCATGGACCCACACCACCTGGTGGCGCTCCCCTTGGACGCGCCGCCACGTGGTGTGGCCATCCTGGCCCACAAATGGCATCCCCCTCTCGCGTACTTCATCCTCGGGGAACCCTAAGACCACGGGAACCATCGAGGAAATATTCCGCCGCCTCCTCGGGGCGGAAAACAACAGAGAGGGAAAAGCTCTCCGGCAGGGAAAAATCTACCGGAAAAATTCCTCCCCGGAGAGGTGAAATCATCGCCATCGTCACCGTCATCTCTCCGGGCATCATCAAGATCATCATCGTCATCATTATCATCACCAGCACCATCATCCTGACCATCCACCTCCGCCCTGTTGTAACAATTAGGGTTCTATATTGTTGTTTTCTACTAGATCTCTCTCCCGTTGTGGATTCCTTGTTATTGGTTGATGCTTACGAGAGTTTGCATTTTATGACCAGATTGTTATTCATCATTGTATAACCTCTGATTATGATCCATATGATGTCTTGTGAGTAGTTCGTTTAGTTCTTGAGTACATGGGAGAAGTCAATATGTTAGTAGTGAAATTCTGTTGAAGTAATATCTAATGGTTTTACGGTGCTATTCTTCTAGTGGTGTCATGTGAACGTCGACTACATGACACTTCACCTTTATGGGCCTAGAGGGATGCATTGTGTATTTGGCTACTAATTGTGGGGTTGATGGAGTGACAGAAACCTAAACCTCCGTTAGGAAACCGATGCACGAGGGAGCGTAGGATCCCAGAGTTTAATGTTGTGGTTAGATTTATCTTAATTCTTATAGTTGCGGATGCTTGCAAGGGGTTTAATCACAATTATGTATTAGTCCTAGTTGGGCGGTGCATTATAATAGATTCATCCACACACCACTTATCAAAACAATAAATATTAATCAGTTGTATGAAACGAAAGCGTTTGACAAAGTTTCTATGTGCCCTCGAGAACGTTTGGTAATCATAAGTAAACAAACCGGCTTGTACTTTGCTCTAAAAAGGATTGGTCCACTCACTGTAATTATTATTATTGTCTTATATTAACTCGCACTTTATTTATCTGCTATATTAAAAACCACAAAAAACCTTTCAGCTGTTGTTTACAGTGAATATTCTATCCAACCTGCTTGTCAACATCTTCTGCTCCTTGTTGGGTTCGACACTTATATTTATCGAAAGTACTACGATACACCCCATATACTTGTGAGTCATTAGGCCTTGGATACGTTCACCATCGCCATCGGGATGTCCACCAACTTCCATAAGAGCATCTTCGTGCCCATGTGCGCCCCGCACGGCGAGGTCGCGACTCTCGCAGGTTTGTTCGGATACCCGGTTTCGATGTTCCCTCAAAGCTACCTCGGCCTCCCCCCTCTGAGATAAAACTCTCCGCCAACACGCTAGAATTCCTTGCGGAAAAAATGGTGCGCAAAATCCCCAGTTGGCGCCTGCAAACATTGGACCCTTGGCGCCCGGCTGACGCTCACCTCTGCTGTTTTGTTGGCGCCACCGTCCTTCGCCATGTCGGTGATCCCACTTCCCTAGAGTGTCATTGATCAGATCGACCCCCCGCGCCGCGCCATGTTTTTTACGGCGTCTGCGGCATTCTTCTGAAGGAGACTGTCTGCTATCTTGGGAAACTGCGTGCCGGTTGTGTACTAAAGGCGGCCAAGTCCTCCTTGACCTTGGCACCCAAAACAAGTGCCTCCTCATGAAGATCGTCTATAAGCTCCTCACGGGTGTGAGTAATCCCTGGACGTCTTGGATCCGACGTTTGGTACTTTGGCGGGGACGCTCACCCAGCCACCCCTGATTAGCACGGCTTCGAGCGGCTTATTCCCCTCCTACGTTCGATCACCACCGTATGGGTGGGCGACGAGCGTGCGACGTCGTTCTGGTTCGACAATTGGTCCTCCGATGGTGCGGCTGCCCGCATGCTTCTCGCTGCGTTCTCACACTCCCTCGACGCGCACGTCTCGGTCTCGGATGTGGTGCAGGGGGGTTTTGGGCGCGCTCTCGCCGAGGGAGCGCATCTCGCCTGGTGCTCGCCGTGAGCTAGCCCTGCTCTACGATGTTGTCATAGCGTTCGTTCCGCAGCACGCCCCTGACGAGCACCGTCTGATCGGCACAAGTAAGTACGGCTTCGTCACCCAGGTGGCGTACAAGCTCCTGCACAACACTGGTTATGGCCCGCCTCTGCACGACTTGAACTGGGACAGCTTCGTCCCCGTAAAAGTTAAGATCTTCATTGGGATCCTCCGCCACAGACGCACGCGCACCCAAGCGCGTCTGTGTCGCCTCGGCGTTATCCGCACGTCGGACTGCCCGTTCTGTCCTGGTGTTGTCGAGGATACCCGCCACTTGTTTGTGTCGTGCCCGCGCTTGGGTGATGTCTTGGACCGCAACGCCGGCGTCCCCCTGACGGCCGATAATCGCGACCTTGTTGACCTGATTGCCGAGTTCTCAGTGGCACAACGCGGCTGGGATCCCGCTCCGCGCGACTGCGGCCTCCCTCCTGCTCTGGATCACCTCGAAAACCAGGAACCGCCTCGTCTTTGACAGGGAGGTCACCACCACAACTTGCCTTCTTCGCCGCCGTACGCCAACACCTGGCCTTGTGGCTAGTTAGGGCGCCATGCCGTGTCGACTGTTGTTATTTTATGGTGATCCAAATTTATATGAAGATAAAGGAAAGTTCGGCCTCCGCTACGCGGAGCCCCGTCGCCGGAGGCTTAGAGCAGCTAGATGTGAAGACTGCGTTTTTGCATGGAGAACTTGAGGAGGAAATATACATGGACCAATCTAATGGGTTCATAGTGCCTGGTAAAGAGGATTTCGTGTGCAAGCTAAAAAAGTCTCTTTACGGTTTGAAACAGTCTCCTCGACAATGGTATAAAAGGTTTGATTCTTTTATTATGTCACATGGCTTTAAGAGGTATGAATATGATAGCTGTGTGTACATTAAATTTGTTGATGAATCACCTATATACTTGCTGCTATATGTTGATGATATGTTAATTGCTGCCAAGAGCATGAAAGAAATCACTACATTGGAGAAACAGTTGAGTAGTGAGTTTGAGATGAATGATCTTGGTCCTGCTAAGAAAATTCTAGGTATGGAAATTTCTAGAGACAAAAAATCTAGACTGCTATTTCTTAGTCAGGAGAATTACATTAAGAAAGTTCTTCATCGTTTTAATATGCATGATGCAAAGTCTGTTAGTACTCCTATTGCTTCACACTTCAAATTGTCAGCATTACAATGTCCTACTACTGACAAAGATATTGAGTACATGTCACGAGTTCCCTATGCTAGTGCTGTTGGTTTCTTAATGTATGCCATGGTGTGTTCTCGGCCTGATTTATCTTATGCTATGAGTTTGGTGAGTCGATAAATGGCTAATACTTGTAAAGAACATTGGAAAACTGTTCAGTGGATTTTCAGGTACCTTCGCGACACATCTAAAGATTGATTGAAGTTTGGCAAGACTGGTGAGGTACTCGCAGGCTATGTGGATTCAGATTTTGCTGCCGACTTGGATAAGAGGAGATCCCTTACAGGTTATGTGTTTGCGATTAGTGGATGTGTCGTTAGCTGGAAGGCTATCTTGCAGGGTGTTGTTGCACAATCTACTACCGAGGCTGAGTATATGGTTATTGCTGAAGAGTGCAAAGAGTCAGTTTGGTTGAAACGTCTGTTTGCTGAGCTTTGTGGAGATGATACTTGCATTAACCTATTTTGTGACAGTCAGAGTGCTATTTATCTTACTAAGGATCAGATGTTCCATGAGAGAACAAAGCACATTGATGTCAAGTACCATTATGTGCGTGATGTTGTTGCACAAGGTAAGCTAAAGGTATGCAAGATTAGTACTCATGATAATCCTGCTGATATGATGACAAAGCCAGTTCCTATTGCTAAGTTTGAGCTTTGCTCAAGCTTAGTTGGTATCACTGCTTAGCCCAAGAGGCTATGTGGCGCCGAAGGTGTTTTCTTTGTGTGTATCAGGTGAAGGTTCTCATTTATGCTACAAGAGGGAATTTGTCTCAAGGTGGAGTGTTATTTTATGGTGATCCAAATTCATATGAAGATAAAGGAAAGTTTGTCCTCCGCTACGCGGAGGCCCATCGCCTAGTTAGGTCAGGACCGCCTTTATATACCTCTTGTAAGCCGCCGCACGGGATAAGCCACACATTGTAAATCCCGGCGCGATTGTAACCTCACCCGAATATAGTGAAGTATTGCTGGCTGGCGCCCGTGGTTTTTTCTCTTTCTTGTTGGAAG
Source organism: Alopecurus myosuroides (assembly GCA_028641055.1). NCBI lineage: Eukaryota > Viridiplantae > Streptophyta > Magnoliopsida > Poales > Poaceae > Alopecurus > Alopecurus myosuroides. Next base: position 119,661,409 of record CM054061.1, read on the forward strand.
GGTTTTCCACGTTAAAATCTCGTGTCCCCGTTGGTTCGATCTTGTTTAACTTCATCGTTGATTTGCTATTGCGTGTAACAACTGCGACCCGTTAGTTGACTCGTGTGCGTCCCTCTCCCCCTAAACCCCATGTACAACCTCTCAGAAGTTGCTCGCGCCGTGGCGCGAGTTTGTAAAAATCTCGTTCTTCTGACAATTTTAATCCAAAAAATTCAGGTGGCTCTTCGCCCTCCGTTGCCTTGTTAAAAAAAATGTAGATAATTATTTGTCCCTGTGACATGTGGGCCCTGGCTGTCAGTTACTGTGCCTCTGGAGATAGATTAGTGTTTTTTGTGAAAGGTTTTGCAAAATGTGGTAGTCAAATGCTCTCGATGTAGTTTATCAAAAATTTGTCAAAACTAGTAGTTTTATCTATTATCTCACAGCGTGCGCTGTGCACTAGACGATCGGTGGGCTTAGAAATTAATTATTGATGGCTTGCGCTGGTGTTACCCCGTGTAATTTGAAATTCCTAACACGGGTTACACTCGTGGGGATAGCAATTTTAAGAATAGGCTGCCTGCATCACATAGGCCAAGACCCGGGCTGTAGCCAGGCAGCTGGGGCGTAGGTCCGGCAAGTACCCATGGACCCGAAACCTTACACTACATTACGCTGGTGCAATCCTAAAGTCCCAAGACATGATTGCACCAGTGTAGTGTAAGGTTTGGGGTAATCTGGTGGCAATATGTATTCTTTTGACATGATTGGAGCAACCTGGCCTGGCACGTTGAGCATTTCCTCTCCTCTCTGGAGCAAAGATGAGCAGTGCATCGATCAGAGAGTAGTTCTGCATCATGATCCGACATCGGCTGCAGATGGTCAAGGTTATGGTCAGCGCACTTTTACTGGCAGATATGCCATGATGCAAGTGTGTGTGCCACTCAGTTAAATCTACGGCGACAACTAGTTCAATCATTTTAACCCGTAACCGTATGTGACGACTAGAGACAAGACAAGTATCACAACAGCCACACAAAGGAGGACATAAGGGTGGGTTTTTCTTCTTCCAAAATTCAGCTTTAGGTAGTTAAAACTGTTTGAATAGTGTTCCTTCAGGTCAGTGAAGTGATAGAGTTCTGCAAGTAAGCTATTAATATGAACCCTAGCATAAAGCTTAGCAGCAGGAGCAACCAATCCCTGTTAGAGTAACCTTAAAACACGTAGTAATTCCTTGTACGTACGTGTTCCTCCATTTAATGTCAAAACGAGTCCCGCCTGTACTAGGGTTAGTAATCGGTAACTGATAGACCAAGTTCATAACTCCTACCAATTTTCTGAATCAAGTCTCACTTTATCCATGAGAAGAAAAAGAAAAAAGATCAGGCAAATTGAAACGCACTTGCTTGTGTAACATAGAAAATCCAAGGTTGGTATCTCATATTGTTACTCTGAAGGTAAAAAAGACTTGGATTTCCTTGACAACAGGGAGAATCATCATTTTGTTGCTCTTCTGAAGCAAGTCCAAGATGCATGTTACGTGTCATTTCAACAGGTGTTTGACCTGGGGATGATCCCATCTTTGTGTGTTGTTGTTTCTTGTGCTAAAACCATAAGCAGGACCAAATCATAACAAATAAGGCCATTCACAAATCAAACATGTCCTAATGTAATTTAAAAGCTAACGACCGCAATATATTACCCGATAACTTGCTGCGCCCACCGGGCCTGAGAGCAGTTCGTGAATCATATATGGACACGAACACTCGAAGCATCAAGCGGTACAGTCTCTATCTCTATCTCTACTACTTAAAAGATAACATTCGTTATGTCTTCGCCCAGCTAAGGGCATCTCCAATAGCTATAAGATAGATGTTAGTAGATTTTGCCACATAGGATTTTTGGTGATGTGGCATAAAATAAATGAGGTGAGAGAGTGAGGTTGTATGTAGATTAACCAACAACTCTTGCACAAGCTCCGAGGTAGAATAGAGAGAGGTCTTGCATATTCTCTCACCTCCTATTGGTCAAACTATATACAACCATTGGAGTGGTTGTAAGGCTGGTCACAGTGGGGTGGAACTTAATAGTAACATCGACGCCCCGTAGGACAAAAAGCTGATGTGGCAAGCATTTAATGAGGAAAGAGAGGGTAGTGGTAACATAGCTAGTTACCGGAACATCACATATTTCAAGACAGTATGAGTCTATAAGCTAATAAATAGAGGTTTGCATGATGTTACTACCCACTGTGGTAGTGGTAACATAGCATAGGATAACGTGTATGTTACCATTCAATGTTACTCCCCATTGTGACTAGCAACAAGCTAACTTTTTTTCTAATTATTGAGGTAAAGGTCACTATCATGTTGTTGCTCCTCAGTCATGACACGAAGATATCACCCGTGATATTCAAGTGCATTTCTGGTTTCTGATCTGATGTTTTGCTCGGCCGACGTCTGATCTGATTTAATTTTTTGTTTACAATAACATTCAAGTGCTCGGCTGATGCGTGATCTGATTTGAGTTTTTGTTGACAGTAATATTCAAGTGCTCGGCTAATGTCGCGTCAAGCCCTCCAGCTTGCTGGAAGCAGCAAGAAAGAGCAGAAGTGAATGGACGAGGTTCCTGCATTGCACTGTCAGCTGTAGAAAATAGGCTGGAAATTCTCATCTTGGGGCGATCGTGATTTAAACTATATTTTGGTGCAGACGCAAATAGGATCCTCGGGCAGTCTTTCCCCAGCGCAGCAGTAGAGCTGTTGAATTTGCATCAACCTTTTAGCGAAACAACTAAATTTTCTTGGATTTCTTATGCTTTTATAGGACACCTTCAGCTACATCCATCATTTTGTTAAAATAGGGTTACATTTTTTAAGAAATTCAAAACACAAGATTTCCATGTCTACCAAAGGGTTCCTTTTGAATTAAGATAATTTTGAACTCAGTGCTATTGATGTTGGTGTACTTACACTCAGTTTCACCGACTCGGATGTTGCTATATTTGCACTCATTATCCATGACTACACAATTCATTTGATTCTCCACCGCCGCCATCACCACCACCGTCCTTCTCCTTGTCCAAGCCGTCGATGTCGTGAGTCGGCATGGGATTACTATCGGTGCTCTCCCGAGCAAGACACTGGGTAGTTGATTTCAGTGGGCAAAGTTCCACGCGGCACGACGTCAGCGTCTCTGCGTGAGATCCAGGGTAAAAGGAAGATGGAGCTCTGAATGAATCACCTTAACCTACCTACCTTAGTTTTTGCGTTCTCAAATGTTAATTCAACAATTTATCTTTCCTGTTGAAATGATTCATTTTGCTGTTTCCCAGTTTTTCGGATGTTCATTTAATCTCGAATTCTACTTAATGTGCCCATATTATTTTCAAGTAACATGCATCTTCATTTTAACCGGTTATTTCTCCTTTTAACCTGCAGGTTTTCCTGTCTGGGGCCTTTGTTATTTTGCTCATAGTTATTATATGACAATTGATAATGGATTGTCAAAAACTTTCTAGAACAATTGTTCTTTTCTATAACAACCCTTTTTATCTAATGATGTTGGGATTACAAATGTCAATGAATTATAATATCAAGAACTGGTTCTTTCTCCATTATGTCTGTAATAAGAATAAGAAGTCAGAACAAATTTCCTTGAACGAATTATCATTTGCTTGTATTTTTGCCCGGCCATACATAATGCAGAGAAGGGAGAGCCAGCTGCCTTTGCTTCCTTTTTCTTGGATTGCGTCATCAATGCCCGGTGCATAATCTGTATGTAACGGAGTACAGTCTGCATACTTCTTGACTGGTATTCCTGAGATATATATTCTGGAGGCAATTGTGTTTCGGCAATGGAGGTGTGTGTCCAGCTTCTCATGTCCATAGATGTGGAAAATCTTGCCAGCGAGAGATGCTTGTGGGGTGCCAAACCATGGGCTTTGTGCTTAAATGCAGCCAGAGTTGAACTGCCCTTTAGTGTGGTCTCTGGAGAGTGCCATAACTTTGGGTTTGTGCCAACATTATGTTATACTTAAATTTGCACTCCCTCTGTTTCATATTATTAGCCGTTTTGGCAAACAGACGTAGTACAACGCAAATCACCACGTGGCAGTATGCATACACAATGAAATCAAAGAGGTCTAAGGATGTGTACGCTTTAGCAATCAGGTCTTTGTTTTTGTTTGATTTTTTGGTTTATATACACCATATTTGCTATGTTTACATTTTCATTGTTGCTGTCAAATACATCTATTTGTTTCTTTCTGGGTACGAGGTATCTTACAAATTGAGCTCCCGGATCTCATTCTGTGGTTAAAAGAAGGAAAGGAGAGGTAAATAGAGCCTCATTTATGGACAATGAATCTTGAGAAATTATTTTGAAAATATGCTACTCTCTCCAATCCTAAAAAAAGTGTCGCAAGTGACACCATGAGTTAGACCTATATTAGTTGTTTTTTCAGGGCATTCTTTTAGAATCGGAGGGAGTATCAAAATTGTGAGAAGGGAATAAAAACCACTTTGATTAGTATCTTTTAAAGTGAAACGAAGATTGTTGTTACGGACTATGGCGATTTGCTAGAGTTAGAAAAATAGCGGTGCATAAGAGTGACTAACACGTTGGATAAATAGTGACTACAAAGTTCAATCGTGCCGTTGTTGGAGTGAGGTGACTACAAAGCATAACGCGGCGATGGTAAAAGTGGAGTTGAGAGACTGTAGTGAAAGGGGAAGGGATGATTGGAAAGAAATGATCGAGAACATGATTGTACCACGAATAACCCGAACTACATGCGCCTTCTCTTGGCTGCATATTATTTCCATTCAAATTTTACGTGCATCATATTTACATATTTAACAGGAAAACAAGTTTAAAAACTTGTGGCAACGCACTGGCATTTAACTAGTAAGAGAAAAAAGGAAGCACTTGCAACATTAGCAGAGCAGAGTCGCATTCATCCGCGAAAAAAAAATATAACCTTTCGATTGGATGGCCCAACTTGACCAAGAGAAGTGAACGGCCAAGATCAAGATGGAAGCTGGCGTCTCCTTCGCGTTCCGCAGGTTTAAGCACGTGATGCAGCGGATTCGAGATCAGAGAGGGTCCAAACGATCAAACAAATCGACGAGAGAACAAAAACAAGGTATTCGGTATCACTTTTGTATTCCTCAAAAAAAAGGTATCACTTTTGTATATCAAATGTTAAAATTGGAAATATACAATGATATTTGGGGATTATAAGCGGATATGTTAGCTATTATTATGAAAAGAAAATTGTGAAAATGTGTGGTAAGGCTGTGAATAATATCTTTTGGTGCTGACAAAGAGAAGGGGTGAGGAATATAGAAGAAATTTTACTTGTGTAGATAGAAAATCACACTTTATTGATCAAATGCTATAATTACAAAGTATATCCCAGATGCAATCTAGAATAATAGAAACTGAAATATTACAAACTGAAAAGCATCAGGACCACGAGAGTATATTACAAAAACTACCCTTGGGTTTTTTCTTTAACAATTACCAAGCCTGGGACTAACGACAATAGAAAATGTTGATTCCTGTCTAAATGCATGTTGACACCCACACTGATTGGTGAGACCCATCTGGAATAGCTGACTAGGTAGCACATGTGGAAGTGGAGCTCAGGTAGATGTGGGGCCCATTTGTCAACCTCCAATAATTTGTTCCCTATCAAAGGTCAACCCAACCGGGAGGGGGGGGTGCGATGGCCAGCAAGCGCTGATCAAGTGGTGCGGAGACAACTCGGATCCGGAACAGCGCGATGAGCTGAGGCTAAGGGCGGCGCTTGGAGCCATTTGGTCACTCGGCGAGACGCCGCCGACCTTCTAACATGCGACGGTAGGAGAAACACAACATTAGCCGGCTACGAGGCATGCACGAGAGGGAGGATTCAATTCAGATCGTGAGTTCATGGAGAAGGGTCATGAGTTCACCGAGACTGCGGCGACACGGTCCGTGAGGACGGAGAAGCTACGGCAGCCGGCCACGAGACTATCCACCGGTGTTAGGAAGACGAATTCGATTTCGGTGGCTCGGTCCGTCCCGACATGCGCTCATCGGTGAGGAGCATGATGACAGCACGCCAAACCTCATTTTGGCACTCCGGAGGAGCTGGAGCCCATGTGGTCGTGGCCTAGGGAATTTAACATTGGTGCCGAGTTCGTCACCGTTGTGGTGGACCCGAGCCCCTGGTGGATGACCGAGGAGGGCCCTAGGACAACGCTGCATGGAGGTCAACGGGCCTCCTCGTCGTCGTCAAGGGCTTAGCTAGTACGCCATCCCCACCCATTTCCGCCCCCGATAGGTGGACCAGGGTACGCCGGCGACGGGCAGGATTCGAGGCGCTGACGCTGCCGAAGATGGGGGATGAAGAATGCTACGACAGCTAGGTGCACGCCGGGGCCGCGCCAGTCTCGCTAGCTGCTTGGGCGTGGAGGAAGCCATGGCCGATGGCAGCGTGGAGCTCCTGGTGCGTTTCCGGTTGGTGAAGGGAGGAGGAAGAAAAATAAGGGGGACAATATGGGGGCTGGTTGGTGGGCCCACGTCCACATCACTTACCCTCCACTTGTGTTGCCTACGCACACTACTAGGAAAATGCTAACACGCGACGTACCAAACAACTGGGCTAGACGTGGCCACCACGGTGCGCCACTCCTAATGATTAGTCTCCTGCCCGTGCCCGTGCGTGCCACGCCTATTTTCTGGTGTGTAAGCGAATGAGCTGAGTGCGCCACGAGTATCCTCACCGGTGCGCCACTACTAAGGGGTAGGTGCGCCACAGTTATTTTTATATATAAAGTATACGTATTAGTACAGGTTTATACAGTTCAAATAAGCTACTTGTTCAAATACGCTACTTTAATCAGCTCTGTTGGTGGACCACACGTGTCAGCTTGTTTAGACGGAAACTAGCGCTTAGCCCCACGCTTGTAGATTTTAGAAAACATTAAGACCCTGCCTTAAATGTGGTAGTTTTTCCTTAACGCTTTCTGCCGCGGTTAGTCCCACACTTTGTAGATTTTAGAAAAAAAAGTTAAGAAAAATAGTAGCGACTCGTATCTACTACCTCAAATGGGGTAGTTTTTTGTAATTTACTCGAACTACGAGCTAAACTTTGGGACGACACATTAGAATTTCTCTTATAAAAAAAGGACACATTAGAATTTCTACCAGAAAACCTGAAGGAAAAGACTTCAAAACCTGTAGTCGTAGCTAAAATGTCCCTGACCAGCACAAAAGCCCATCCTGAACTGGAGAAGAAATGCGCTAAACCAACGACAAGCAATCAGAGACCATAAGTATTCCACACAATTTATCCTCACGTCTGCACTACTTTTTTTTTCATTTAAGGGTACGTACGATGTGCATAAAAACCCAGCCTATCAGCCTAACAAAGATGCGCTGCTTCTAAGATTAGTCAAGTTATCAGATGTACTGTAGGTTAAGCCAGCTACTCTTGTTATAGGTGATCCAAGATTATTTTGGTCATCTTGAAAGCACATTAATAAATAGAGAAAGCACAATATTAATTATTGATGATTAAAATGTCAAAATTCCTGCAAGAAAACGATAATAAAACCCAATCTCATGACCAGTTATGACTGGGCAGTACGTACAACTTATTCTCATAAAAATGGTTTAGCTAAAATGGCAAATACTTACTTTTAAAAAGATTACCACTAGATTCTGCACGGCTTGAGTTAGAGCATATCCAGTCGCGGCCCTAAACGCGCTCCCACGGCATATTCCCGTCCGGACGGGCCCCGAGCGCGCCCAGTCGCCCCCCATTGGGACTTCCCGTCCGGCAAACCCAATCTCCCGAGACGGCGCAGAAGCGCAGGCGCCGCTGCGAGCCATCGCTTCGCCCAGTCACGCAGCGAGCCGTCGCTTCGCCCAGTCGTGTCGCCCACACGGCGGTCGCGCGTCTCCCCACGCGGGCGCCGGTGTTAATGCGGGGGCGGCCTCTCGGCCTGCCGGCTGGGTATATAGTGCCGCCCCTCGCCGCACATCGCTCACCCGCCGCTCTCTGTCTCTCCCTGACATCCTCCGTCTCGCGCCCGCCCTCCTTTGCCTCCCGTCTCGCCGCGATGGACCCCCAAACACCAGGCGCGTGCCCTGTTTGAGGCATGGTACCCGTGCCCGCCGGGCACGGGTTCACCGTCGGGTCGCCGGTGTTCCCATCACCAACGCGCCGTCCCCGGGCGACGCCTCGTGGCCAAACGAGGTGCGCGCCCACTTCTACCACGAGCTCACGCCGGACCAGCGCGCCGACCCCCGGTGGGACCCGACGAACCCGGCGCGCTACCTGCGTGAGTTCGCGCGCCTCCACGAGGAGCACTGGAACCGCTGGAACGGCCCCGGCCGCGGCCGCCGACCACGGAGCGAAACAAGTACAGGCGCCTTCTTGTCCAGACGAGCCCCCCGTCGGCGCCTTCCCGTCCGGACGCCTATTGGGGGCCTTAACTGAAGATGCTCTTAGGAGTTTCTGTATAGCTCTAGGGAGTACGATGGCACACCAAGCTAGATCAGAAAGGAAAGAACACTTGCTCGCTTGCAGAAGTAGTGAATATCTCGTACAAAGAAAATGCTAGCTAGCATGTACTCCCTCCGTTCAACAATAGATGACTTCCATATATCTACATATGGATGTATCTAGACACTAAAATATGTCTAGATACATCGATATCTAGATATGTGAGAGTCATCTATTGTTGAACGGAGGGAGTACTATGTATGTCATTCTAACCATCATCCTACTAGCGAAATGCACTCACATAGATCTGTTTTTGTCTCGCATACAATTAGTAAGGCATGCCATGCCATGTTATAAGGAAGTATTAAAACCTGCCAGCTAATTTGAGCTACACTTACGACTATATGGATTACTTATCTTTACCTAATAATAAAATCACTAAGTCTTCCTTGGTTGGTTACTTGGTCGGTCGGTCCGTCAATAAAATTTCCTCCAAAGTTGACATAAATTACCCACCTGCCACCAATAATCTATATCTATATCTATACCTAATAATTCTTCCTCCTAAAATACGTTTTCTGGTCCGTTCCATACATGGTCGATCGCTAATTGGCGTTGTCGCTTCCTCCGTTTCCTACATGATAACTGCTTCGCTGATTGCTACGTGGGCTTCTCTTGTGCCAGCTGCAAGGGATCGGCCCAATACGAGTAGAGATCGATATCCTATGATGCAAGGAATACGTTCTGAAATCGCCTTTCGCCCGACCAAACTGGTGAAACCGAACATGATCAAAGTCCAAGTCAAACACGAGTTCCTTCCCCGTTTTAGCGCTCCCTGGGAACAAATCGATTAAGGAATATAGATCGATTATAATCTCGGCGTGATCTATCTTCGGGCAGCCAAGCCAATGATTGATCCTCCATCGATCTCCTGGTCTCCTCCGGCGACCAACTGACGGCGGCGGAGAACCGAGAGTGCTCGAGAAGTTCTCTTCCTCCGGGGCTTCATAGTCTCCTCGGCTGATCCTCTGTCCCCGCCCTCAACACGTTGTACACGAGTTCCTATCCCCAAGATCCTATCCTGGTAACTGTCTGCTTAGCCGCACCATGATCATGATCAACACGTAGGGGGAGGAGACGACGGAGAGGTTCAGCGCTGATGTGTTCATGCTCGGCGCCGCGTCGCCGAGATGAACGCCGCTACGCCGCACCATCGTCACCACGGAGCGCGCCGCCACCACCGTTCCATGACAGCTCGCGATCATCAGATGCCACCCCAAGATGGTCCTCCTCCGCATCCTCGACAAGCCCCGGACTGCGGTCCCTGCCTTCTCTCTCATCAGTGCGAGTGCCCGTGATGGTGACGCCGGATGCTAACGCAGTTGATCCGGGACTCTTGAGTGTTGCGCTGGATCTTGCAGATGTGCCCCCGACACAACCTGTACTGCAGCCCGTTGCGCCTCCAAGGCTCTAAAACACAGTCTGCGCTGCATGCACATAGCAGACCAGCAAGAGACACTAGCGGTTAAGCGCACGAATCGACAAGTGACAACAAATACAGTTTGTACGCTGCGGTCTACACTTGCCTGCTGTCCCCAGCTTCCTCCACTTGTCGTCGCACCACATCTCTCATCGACTTATGCATGTAACTTACCTCCGCCCTGCCGACAGCGGCAAGCAGCTGTGCTACACTCGCACGCCTCCATGCTCGGCTTGGTGCCAGCATGCCAGATCACACCACTACACCATCCATTAGTTGGTTCACCTCCACATGCATCCACGTACCGCAAAAGCCTGCCGCTCATATCAATTTACCTGCTAGCTTCAATGCTTCATACGTGAGATCGTGTGTCTGTATGCATCGGAGCTCGTGATGCCCTGTCCGCTGGTCGCGCCGTAGCATGAGCCATCCATCCGCGTTGTCCATGTCGTCGCCTTGCCGACCATTGCCAGTCGATCGGATAAACGACCATACAACCCACGTGAAGCGACGGTGATGTCCACGATGTCGTCCTGGACGAACTTGCCGCCTCCAGGTGCAACGGAGGAATGGAACGAAACGGTTGTGAGGCACCTCTTGCTTTCCCCATCCCCTTGCTCGATAGCGATGACTAGGTGGTCGATTTAAGAGTACAAGTGTCCCAGCTGAGCTTGCATACAAGGACGACGCGGGGCTTTCGGCAATTTGCTGTCCTCCGATGCCGCCGCCGGTGCATCATCGGTGGCGGCTGTATTTGTTATGACCGGACCGATCGTACATAGGGCGATGATCCGAACATTGTGGAGGACATGCAGCTACTCTACTTTGTTACTCCAGTGCATGGCAGCTGCTTGTGTATCTGGTTTTTGCATGGTCAGGACAGTTTCTTGAGGTTGGTTCGGTCTGAATATTCAGACTTACATTTTGGTCAGCTGGCACACTCAATGGAAAGTGTGGCGTCGGTATATTTTTGCAGGTAATCCGCGAGAGGACAGGTCAATGCTTTGTGTGCTCATTAGGTCAAATGAAATGATACTAATGAAAATAGATATTGAAACCATTAGTGCACTAAGTATTTGAGGTGTTACTGATTTAATTTTATGTGCCTTTTATCTGTAATTATTATTTTTTGGTGAATGACCTGTTGTGTTCTTTGCTTGTTCTTATTGAAACCATTAGTGCACTAAGTATTTGAGGTGTTACTGATTTAATTTTATGTGCCTTTTATCTGTAATTATTATTTTTTGGTGAATGACCTGTTGTATTCTTTGCTTGTTCTTTGAAGTAATATATTCAGGTGGGGATCCTCCCCCGTGTTTGTTTAAAAAAATAAAAAAAATAGATCAGTGAAAGATATAGTATGAGAATTAATAAGTCCGTAGAAACGCGGGTACATATCAAAGCAATATTTTTTAAGAGAGTTCTTCAAATGGAGAAATATAGAGAGAAAAGCCCCACTTATGACATGTCAAAATAAAATTCAATCCGTAGCAACGCACATGCATGTTTGCGTGGAAGCCATCTTTCCGATGCTTGACACCTTCTCCAATCGAGTGTCGCCAAACTAATCGCCGTCTTTCCGAAGCCGAATGCCGTTGGGCACGCTTTACGCCACGGGGTTGTCGTTCTTCATCAAGCATATTCTCAGCGAGCTCCACGGTTTGCACCCAACAGTATAAGCTGACACCTAGCCCTACTCGGCCACCTCGCGCCCAACGTCGAGCGCGTTGGGAGTGGTGGTCGGAGAAGGCGTTTGGAAGTTTTTTTAAAAAATGTCATAGGCGCAGAAAATCAACCCGTAGCAACACACGGGCATTTTTGCTAGTAACAAGTAAAGGGACGAGAAGCACATATTTCCATGAATTAAATCCTAATCCGAAAGAAATAATTGTAGAAATTTAGAAAAATATGCATCACTTGTTAGATATCTTTATCCATAAAAATTTGCCAAGAAAGCTTCATTTCAGATGAAGAGAGAAGACAGCATGCATAAGATATATCGTTAGAAACAAAAAGTAGCTCAGTCATGATCGAAGTTGTACGTAGATTACCCCATAAATACAAACAATGGGAACAGTTAGGAGAATGTAAGTTTTTCTAGATGGTCAAGATAACCAAAGACTAGCTAGGACATGCGTTTGGACTCCTCACCGGCAGGGAACTCTTACATGCATAATAAACCACGCTAAACTCACCGATCGGGTCAATGACCTCGGGGCTTGTTGCTGACGGTAGAGAATTTTTAGAGATCCTGTGTGTCAATGACTGAACACTGAAGCACGGAGTGTCGGAGTTTGTAGCCAATATAGGGTTTGAAAGGTGGACACTGACAGTAGGTAGAAAGGGCATAAAGAAGTCGTTTCTTACAGGGGAACAACACGAAAATCATATATAATTATATATTAGGCGAGGAAAATGCATCAAAGGAAATATATGGCCATGAAACAAGCAAAAGCATCCAGCGCAAGTGACTGCATCCGGAAAGGCAAGCTGAAAGCAACACCGCCGTTTGCACACACCACATGCCTAGTATACAGCAGAGGGTGGTCTCACTATGTAATGATATGCATGCGTGGATGGAACAGTAGGTAACTGAGAAGGATTCAGACTACTTAACTACCTCTAACAGTCGGTAACTGAGAAGGATTCAGACTACTTAACTACTTCTAACAGTCGGTAACTGAGCAGTACGCATATGAGTATTATCCAAACCAGAGCGAAGCTTTCAATCAGCACTTATGTGCAAAGATCTAGGTTCACATATTCTATTGTCAACCTTCAAACAGAAGAAGAAATGTTTGCTAATATTCAGCATAAAGCCCCAGGACTGCAGCATGAAGAAATATTCAGCACAAAGCCCCAGGACTGCAACATGAAGAAACATTCAGCATCAAGCCTCAAGACTGCAGCATAAAGAAACATTCAGCATCAAGCCTATAGACTACAGCATAAACAAATATTCAGCAAGCCCCAAGACTGCTAATTTTCTTCAGCATAAAGAAAATTTGAGACAACCAGTAGAAAAGAGGAGACACTACCCTAGAGGAAAGAACACAACCACAGAGAGAGAATTGTTAGGTGGTAATTATGACATCATTCTTAAGTGCTTGTGATCATAAGATGAACAAACAGCAATTATAGATGTATGCACGTATCAGTAAATACTCTCATTCATCCCCCCTTGTGTTTGTCAATAGCTGATAGATACTATACTAGTTAGAGAGAACATATGCATGCACTCATCAGTAGCTACTTAATTTGACCGTCTCATTCTGGACCCAAACTCCTTGAACAAAACACATACTAAAACAGACCCCCGAATTCGCTTTCGGTGATATATATAACATTACGAACAACATTCTTACGACTGGTACTGATCGGCTTCTTCGTTGACAGAGAGGTAGCCTGCTCCCTCCATCACCATCTTATTTCCCACTTGGATGTTGTAGCTGCAGGTACACATGGACCATGCCATCTGCAGCCAACTTGCCGAGGTAAATCGCACCCGCATATTTGCAGCACTCTTCGAAAATCGCCGACCGCCGACACGAGCGCCTACATATATACATAGAGAGCGATGAGATGATACAACTAGTAACCACATGGATTTGCAGCCGACCGAGAAGCGAACGTTTACCAGCGGGGGTCATCCTGCCTAGGCTGGACCTGCAATGAGAGCTGCTTCAGCAGGCTGGTATTCTTCATGCCTAAGGGGCCACCGGAGGCGTAATCCGCCTTCCACCCGTCGATGAGGCTGTAGAGCTCCTCTTTCTTGTGCTGGATCTGGAGCAGCCGGATCGCGGCGTCCCTCTTCTTCGCGTCGACCGGGAGCATCTTCTCCAGCTTGTACATATAACGATTATCGTTAAGGACCATGTTCCCAGGAGAGATGCAGCAAGAGTTGGTAATTCGCGGGGGGGGGGGGGGATTATCCCAAATCGGAACCGCGCAGGTTCGGGGGCAGGCTAATCGGATCGATGATATCGTAACGACGTAATAAAAAAGATGTGAAATTTGCGGCACTTACAAGCTCCGCAGACATCCGCTGGGGCGCCGCCGTCGCTTGCGTCCCGATCCTCCGCGCCGCGTGTCGAAGCGCCGCGGCCATGGCTGCTCCTCGCTCGCCTCGCCTTGGCTGCAAGTGACGAAGAGTTCACGCCGGCCGGCCACCAAACCAACAACCACCGATTGCTACGACCGACGGGAGAAATCGAATCTGGTATGATGACGGTCTGATTCTCGTTAGGGTTCCTTGCTCTCTGATTTCCCCATCGCCGTTTCCTTCCTTTTTCTCTGATAGAGACTAGAGACTAGAGACGCACGGACTCTCCTGAGTTTTCCCGAGACTCCTCGTCAAGCCCAGGCCCAGCCCATGTTTACTTTAACTTTACTTCCTAAGTCGACGGGTCCAAGACAAACAGGATTCCACAACACCTCGCAACGTTAAAAAAAAAAAAAAAAAAAAAAAAAAAAAAAAAAAAAGTGAAATGCATCCACGGTCTTCCTACTTATGGCACAATCTCACTGTACTAAAGAATATACGGCCACCCTTTCAAAAAAAATATATATATATATACGGCCACTATATTCACAAGGCGGTGATTATACGGTCACCGGCTCACCACACAAGCTAACCATCTTAAGCTGAAACACCTCAGCGACAATTCTCGTAATAAAACTTTGTTTTACATATGCACGCACTGACGCACACAGCACGCACTCTCACGCACGCAGACCAGCACATACACTCACATCACACACGAACGCGCACACGCAGCACCCATAGGTGGAGAAGAGGGCTTTTGCTCCATGGCGAGCATCCCTTTCGCCCCGGCTCGTCCACCACCCGGTGTAAAAGGCTGCAGAGGTGGGGTCAGGGCGAGCAGGGCGCGTGGCGGTGGGTCTTTTGCCCCGGTTTGAGCCACCAACCGGGGCAAAAGAATCACTATAAACATCCCGTCAGCCCTTTCCTCTCCTCATGCCACTCACTTTGGAGGACATATTCTAGTTGTGTGGTGTGTGCTCACTTGTTTTTCCCTCCTATGCACAAGAGGTGTTCGATCTCAGCTCGCAGAAAACAAACAAGATTTAATTTGTCAGAGACACACTTAGTTAAATAAGGTTTCTCGTCCTTCTTTCCTCCTCGGTCGAGGTACCAACTTTAACCTTTCATCTGTCGATGTAACATTGGTCATTTCTCTATTCACGGTGTTCTGTAACAGTTCTTAATTAATAATCATATAATGCAGATGAACCGGCAATGTATGTACGCTGACCGACGCACTGCCGCGTTCATGAAAGGCGTGGGTTATTTTCTCGAGGTCACCCAGGCAAACAAGCGGAATAATTTTATGTGTTATCCATGTGTTGTATGTAGGAATCAGAAGGAACACTCTTCTCATAGAGTCATCCATTTCCACATGTTTCTGAATACGGTGCCGGTATTGAAATGGAAGATAATGATGTAGTGGAAGCAGAAGACCGGGCACCAGATGAGCCCATCGATGATCTTGGCCAGGCTATTACGGATGCAAAGATAGAAAGCGAGATTGCAAAGGTGAGGGTGAAGTTCGACCAGATGTTAAAGGGTCACAAAATATTATTGTATCCAAATTGCGAAGACGGACAGAAAAATCTGGGAAGCACACTGAAATTGCTCCAACGGAAGGCCGAGAACGGTGTGACTGCAGCGGATTTACAAAGTTGCTGCAAATAGTGAAGAAGGAGGTTCCTAGAAACAATGAATTGCCTGACAATACATACCAAGCAAAGAAATTTGTATGCCCCCTAGGATTAGACGTGGAGAAGATACATGTCTGCATTAATGACTGCATCCTCTACCGCGGTGAGAAGTACGAGAATTTGGAACAATGCCCGATATGCACTTCATTGCGGTATAAGATCAGACCAGACGACCCTGGCGATGTTGAGGGTGAGCGCCCCAGGAAGAGGGTTCCTGCAAAGGTGATGTGGTATACTCCTATAATACCACGGTTGAAACATTTGTTCACAAACAAAGAGCATGCCAAAGTTTTGCGATGGCACATGGAAGATCGTAAGAAAGACGAGATGTTGAGACACCCCGCTGCTGGGTCGCAGTGGAGAAAATTCAAGAAAACGTTCACGCGCTTTGCAGGTGACGCAAGGAACTTATGGTTTGGTCTAAGTACAGATGGCATGAATCCATTTAGTGAGCAGAGCTGCAACCATAGCACCTGCCATGTAACTCTATGTATCTATAATCTTTCTTCTTGGTTGTGCATGAAGAGGAAGTTCAGTATGATGCCAGTGCTGATCCAAGGCCCGAGACAACCGGGCAACGACATTGATGTGTACCTAAGGCCATTAGTCGATGAACTTTTACAATTGTGGCGTGAAGAAGGTATACCTGTGTGGGACGAGCACGGACAAAAAGAATTTAACCTACGAGCGTTGTTGTTCGTAACCATCAACGATTGGCCTGCTCTTAGTAACATTTCTATACATACAAACAAGGGATACAAGTGTATATCTCTATCTTCTCTATCTCTGCTACCTAAAAGATACAATTGGTTCCGTCTTCGTCTCGCCAAGCGATACGTCGCCTCTTCGTCAAGCCTCACGGAGTCGCGTCCTCCTCTCAAGCGTTCTGCCGTAAATGCCCACCCGTGTGATTTTTCCTGCCCTTTTCTCTCTTCATCCTGATTTTCCGCCCGTATTATTTGAGATTCCGGTAATCCGCGTCTGTCATCACTCTCCTCGCCGCCAGAAGCCGAAGTCGCCGCCCCTCCTCTCCCTTCATCTCCATGACCCTCACCGCATCCGCCGACACATCTGGAGCCTAGAAGCACATACGCTCGCGGCGCAGGATTAGGAGGCCGCCCAGTCGGCACCACATCGGCCTCCGAATCAGAGAAAGGGGTACCCATCGCTTGGGGGCGGAGATGAAGAGAGAGCGAAGGGTTAGCGCGCCAGCGACCTTCTCAGCTCGATGATTCCCGTCCCATTCTTCTCAGCTCGAAGGGTTAGCGCGCCAGCGCCGCCGATCTCCGGCTCATCGCCACCAGCACCCAACCAGATAGTACTAGCGAAGATCCCCCCGTGGATCAGCCGGTGACATACCGCAGAGCGCCGCCCCCTCCACCTTACTTCGGCAGCCACCATCATGTGCCGCTAGCTTCTCTCCCTTATCGATCTCCCCTGGATGATTCGTGGGATTGATGTGATTTCCTGATCCTTACCCGTGATCTAGCAAGAAAGAAAAACATGCAGGTCGATTTGGGATATAGAGAGGCCGGGTTTCCCTAGATGAGGAGCTATGCAAAGGACATCCAGAGATGAATGGGAGATCTGGCTGTGACGGGCGGTCTCGGGGCAGGAAGGGCGCGGATGCCGCCGGCCATGTGGCCACCGGAGAATTGTCCATGCCGGTGGTGCATGCCAATAACCTGCTGGAGAAACTGCGACCGTGAGAGGAAATTCATCGGTTAGAAAATCGTCCAACTGTTCTCCTAAATTTGTACAGTATAACCATAATTTTTCATGCAAACTGATAATATTTTTTCATCAGCAAAATACAGGTGGGAAACTCCATGTCTTGACAATAGAATCACAGGAACCGTGTAAGAAAAACGTGGCTATTCAGGTTGTCTGTGTTGATCTGCAAAATCTGATTGACCAACTCAAACATGATGATACAAATGATCTCCCTCCCAGCCCTTGCTCCCTCTCTTTACGAGTCATGACAAATTCTTTCACGGGGGAACACCGGTCGATGACGGTAATGGAATTTCCTACAAGCGTCAATAGGAATTTGAGATACCATATGCTATTTATTCTTGGAACTTGTCGGGAAAATGCAACATAGTTTAATTTGTCTTTGTTAAGGTGCCATGAAGCTGAATGCCTTTGATGGCATTCATAGGTTAGGATGTTTCTACATTATGTTAGTGTTGTCTGGCAAGAGGGACATAATGCCAATTTTATTTTTTCATTGGCTCATTGCAAACGGGGGTGTAAAAGTGTACGTTTTAACATTGAAGTGGCAGCTGAATCTTTGTTCTATTTAACTCTGCTACACTACACCGACACGTGACCTAAACTTTTGATCTCAGTAGCATGAATGGCTTTTTATATTGAAGTTATCAGCTATAAGCCGGCTAGAATGGGCTACAATGTATTACCGATGAAGTCATTGAAAATGACAAGTGAGAAAAAAGATTTGGGCTTGTCCTGGGAAATGCTCGGGATCGCAAGATTGATAGTGGAGAAAATTCGCTTAAAACTGACATCGGTTCTGCCATGGCTGAAGTTTTAATGCAAAGGGGAAACCTCAATTTTGTTATCCTGCTGTCCTAGATTCATGTGGTGACCTGTTCTTTAGACTGTTTAAATTTAAGTAACTTTTCTCTTTTTGCATAGAAGAAAGAGGCACTACTAACGAGGTCTACCGAAGCACAAATCTAAAGCATCAAACGAACATTGTCATGGCAAGATCTCCTGGTTGTTCCCGGAAGAGACATAAAAAGGCAAGATGTCATGTTTTTTCAATCTGGTTTTTCTAAATCTCTCTTTGCATTCCTCCTGGTAGTAGTCTGTTCAGTGGTTCCTAGAATTTAGCATCATGAGTTGAATTTGTCAGTGAAATAGTTTATGTAAAAGATTATTAAACCAGCGATGCACAACTGTAAACAGAGCTAAGAACTTTACTTCTTCAGAAACAAATTAATTGCTAAGTTTATTCTAAAACTGATGGGAAGTGTGGAATAACAGAGTACTTATGTTGGTTAAATGCAGGTTGTGGATACTGTAGCTATGGATAGATCATCTCACGATCCAGGAAAACTTGAAAACGCTGATAACTCCTGAAAGGATGCACTCATCAACACAATCTGACTACTGAATCAACTCTGGTGAGCTGGTTTACTCTGTGTTGTCATTTCATATTAGCATGCAATGTAGCACTTTTAAATAGGAAATCTGAGATGGCAGTAATATATCTATTCTTGTGATGGCAGTAATGTCTTGACATGCAGTAATTTACATGACCGTTGTCGTAGGCTCGGTTTGGTCTATCAGTCAAGTATCCCTGAACGATAGCTCATCCATGATGCCACGTTAAATTTGCCATTTCTGGTTGCAGATTATTCGGCCATATGTGAGTGACTGAATGTTGCCTTATAAAACATAGCTTATATCTTAGTAGCGAAAATACTGTTCACTCTATTTAGGCATCGCCCGTTTAGAATCTTTTCCACATATGCTTAACCTTGAATGTTTATTCAAGGTATGTGAATATGTGATGACATGCTGACCCACAAAGGTGTAGATGCTTTGAATATCTTACATCAGTCAGCTTTGATGAATATTCATATTCAGTTGCCTTTTGGAATTCTGGTTGAGAGCTATCATAAGCAGTCATAACATATCAGTTTAATTCTCATGCAGAAGCCACACCCAGCTGGGCGTCGAAAGGCGGAGTGCAGGATTCAAGCAGGCGACCAAGACCATGTAGAGGAGAGCATGGAATAGCGCTCTTCGGTGATGGTTTTGGATCCAAGTGTGCAAGGAAGATTCAGAGTGATGGAGGCGTGAAGAGAGATCAGAACGTTTGTCACATTAGGATTAAGGACTGGCCCAAAAAGCGTCCAATCACAAGGAATATTTATACATTTCTCTGAGTTTTCTATCTTAATTTTAATTGCAAATCAGAAATACATGTTAACTTGTGCAAATCAAAGGTTAAATATACGGTAAAAAAAAATCAGGTGGTATAGATGCCAAATCTTTGTTTCCACGAAAAAATTTACTGTTAAATTTGAAATACTTAATTTAGTGTCAACAAAATAAAGTTCAACTCAATAACAGTTTCATTGATATTACGAGAATTCTGTATCTTGCTGCCTGCCTGATTTTTCTAGAGTTGCATGTCATGTGTTCAATTTGATGACAATTCGTCAACGTCGTCTATGACGGAGTGGATGATGACGAGTGTTGCACATCTTCCTCTTGAATTGTACCTAACGATTTATTGCTTCCTCTACTTCCGGTCTTGGAGGAAGGTCGATGCCTTCATGAAGTGGGGTGGGGCGACACATTGTGACCATACAAATGAGCACTTTGTAACTCTTCAACATATATGTTTTTTCTCACCCGTTGCAACGCACGGGCATATCACCTAGTCTTGATAAATGTAAGAAGGTTGTGCACCTCGGGTATCGTCATTTTCTTCCGCGCAAGAATCCCTTAAGAAAAGCTGACAAACATTTCAATGGTGAGGCAGATACCCGGGTGATGCCTATCCTCCGACCTAGTGATGATGTATTTGATATGGTGAAGGATTTGAAAGTAATCTTTGGAAAGGGTCTCGTTCGACAATTGGTCCTCCGCCGGTGCGGCTGCCCGCATGCTTCCCGCTGCGTTCTCACACTCCCTCGCCGCGCACGTCTCGGCCGCGGATGTGCTGCAGGTTTTTTTTGGCGCGCTCTCGCTGAGGGGGCGCATCTCGCCTGGTGCTCGCCGTGAGCTGGCCCTGCTCTACGATGTTGTCATAGCGTTCGTTCGGCAGCACGCCCCTGACGAGCACCGTCTGATCGGCACAAGTAAGTACGGCTTCGTCACCCAGGTGGCGTACAAGCTCTTGCACAACACTGGTTATGGCCTGCCTCTGCACGACTTGAACTGGGACAGCTTCGCCCCCGTAAAAGTTAAGATCTTCATTTGGATCCTCCGCCACGGACGGGCCCGCACCCAAGCGCGTCTGTGTCGCCTCGGCGTTCTCCGCACGTCGGACTGCCTGTTCTGTCCTTGTGTCGTCGAGGATACCCGCCACTTGTTTGTGTCGTTCCCGCGCTTGGGTGATGTCTTGGACCGCAGCGTTGGTGTCCCCCAGACGGCCGGTAATCGCGACCTCGTTGACCTGATTGCCGAGTTCTCAGCGCCACACCGCGGCTGGGCTCCTGCTCCGCGCGACTGCAGCCTCCCTCCTGCTCTGGATCACCTAGAAAACCAGGAACCGCCTCGTCTTTGACAGGGAGGTCACCACCACGACTGGCCTTCTCCGCCGCCATCCGCTGATGCATGTAAAATGCATAGATGAATTTTGCATATTTTCACATGGTTTTCTATTACATATTGCATCATATAAGGGTATAATTCAATGTTTTATAGTATTTTGGGGTTAAATTACAAAGTCCCCCAACTTTTATGGAATTAACCCTGCCTGTCAGAAACCCCGTTTTCTATATTTTTGACGTTTCAGGGGGCAAACTTCCGCGAAATCACCTGAAAATCTGCGGGGGTCATTTTTTTGGAAGGAGAAGACTTGCGGGCGAAGGATCCACGAGAATTGGGCAAGGAGGCCCAAAAGAGGACCCTCCACGCGGCCAGATTCCTTGGCCGCGTGAGAGGCCCCCTTTTGGCCCCTGTGGCCCCAATTCCTTCCATCTTCGACTTACCGACTCCGTCTTGACCTAAAACCGACTATAAAAAGGGCCCCCCGTACCCTTACGGAGGAGAGCGCCGCCAAAACACCGAAACACCGAAACAGAGACCAGAAGTTCCAGATTGGAGGGGGAAAACTCCGGCGGGGCACCGCCGGTGTGATCTCCTACCCCTCCAACGTCATCTCCATCGACATCTCCATGAAGAGGGAGTAGTCCACCCCAGGGCTATGGGTTTGTGGAAGTAGCACTTGTCTCTCTCTCTCTATGTGTTTCACTAATTAGATCTGTATAAGCTGCCTCACATGATTACGGGCACCATTGTAATTCATATGTGGTGGATCTTTTCTATTGGTTATTGAATCTGAGATTGCAATTGTTTCTCTTGAGTTATTTGAGTAGATGTATCTTATGTACCCCGTTCTTATTTGCTAGCGTTGATCAATCTAGTTCTTGAGAGCGTGTGTGGGGTGATGGGTGCATTAGTTGGAGTAACGGGGGGTGGCTAGTGCCGTGAAAGTGACAGAAGTTCAGCGATCCACTTAGGTTTTGTTAAACCTTTCTTAGTTACCTCACTAGGGATAAAAAGGAGTACCTTGTTACCGGGGATTTGAAGTGACACTAATCAATTTCCATGACTAGATCTAGCAAGTTCTTACTTCAACTTCATGTCACATTGCTTAAAGATATACTCTGGTTTTTCCTTAATTATCGAGGTGTTATGATTTATTTCGCATCTTGGTGGAGTATAAGAGGTATCAATATGACCGTAGAGATCTCTATGCTAGGACGTGATGCCCATATGAAAGTACTCAATGTTAAACATGTTATTGTAATCTCACATGTAATTCTTTATGTCCACCGTCTACTTTATTTGAGAGAATGCAAGTGTGAAACCATGAACCCCGGTCCTATTTTAAATATAAGAAAACACTCTAGTTACTTTACTTGCACTTTACTTTACTTGCATCTCCAATTCGAATTTACATTATCTCCATCACCACTTGCATCACAAAAATACAAAAACAATCCATTGCATATTTATTTTCTCATTTGCATTTAGTAGTAGATTTAATTATTGCACATTTACTTTCAGTTTTGCATTGCAATTTAGAAGTCTCACACCTTGTGCTTGACATCCACTTGGTGAAGTTGAGGGCACAAAATTCTCTACTTGTTTGCAGGATCCTGGAGAAAGCTTGGAAGACAACTGCTGAAATACTGGCTCCCCAAGAGTTCGATATAAACCCTCGAGTCACCCTCGTGGGGAAGAAGGCTTTCCACTAGCTACACACTCTGCACTTGGAGTCTCAACCTAGCCATCAAGCGTTTTTCTGGCGCCGTTGCCGGGGAGCCATAGGTGAAGGAGTTGTCCAAGGGATCTCACAAGAAGTCTTCATCACCAACAAGGTGTGCAAACACCTAAGCTTGGGGAGGTTTCACCTACGTGAGTACCGTCCTTTCTATCTCCACCTTCTTTCAAGTAGATTGTTTTGTTTCTTGTCTTGTTTTTGTTTTGTTTTTGTTCTTGTTTTTGTTTTGTCTTGCATATTTTATTTTAGTTTGCATTTTAGTTTTGCATTTAGTTATCTAGTTTATTTTAGTATTTCGAATTTGCCTAGTTACTTTACTTTTCAGTTTTGCATAAAAAATTAAAAACTACATAAAAACTTGGAAAATGGAGCAGAGAACTTATTGGCCATTCAGTGTTAGGAATTTCCCTCAAGAGCTAAATATTCCCGTTGAAAAATTAGAGGTAGATCCTAGTTTTATTAAAATGATTTATGAATCTCGTTTCTATGGAAAGCCTAAAGAAGACCCTTTGTTCCATCTGAAGAAATTTGATGAAAGATGTAAAACTTTGAACTTGAATCATGCAAACATCAACACTACTAAAGTTAAACTCTTTCCCTGCTCACTAGGAGGCAAAGCATTAGATTGGATATTAAGATGGCCTCCTAGAAATTTTACTACTTGGTTCAACTTAAGGGCTGCATTTATTGAAAGGTTTTGTCATGCTGAAAAGAATTACAATGTTAAACAATTGCTCATTACCTTTAAACAAGAAAAAGATGAATCAATGATACAAGCATGGGAGAGATTTAGAAGTAGAGCATATGGAATAGGGCATGGCTTTATAGATTGGATACTTATGCATATGTTTTATAAGGGACTTTCTGAAACTTCTAGAGCCTTTTTAGATAATGAATGTGGGGGATCTTTTACTATTACTAATGCTGCAAATACCCATGTTTTGCTTGAAAGTTTGCTCTTAGAGGTTAAAATTAAAGAGAGCGTAAAAAAGGCTGAAGTACCCGAGGATATTTTTGATGATCGCTATGAGATTTTTAATATGCATAATAGAAAAGGAAAAGTAGAGGAAATTATGATGCTTACTGAAATTAAGGATCCATTGCTTGATTTAGAAAAAAGTAGCTTGCAAGAACTTATTGCTACTCTACAAAAATTTGCTAGTGATCCCACTATAAATGTTAATCAACCTGGCTTTGGATCTTATATTGCTAATCATGTCTTGCAAGAAAAAATTGCTAGGTACAAGAATGAGGCCATGATACCTCCTAAGCTTGGGGATGCATGGATCCCCAAGGTGCTAGTTTCAATTGGAAAAGAAATTCACCATGCTATGTTAGATCTAGGTTCTAGTGTATCGGTACTCTCTAAAGAGTTATATGAATTGCTAGAACTAGAAAATTTAGAAAAGTGCTCAAGTGAATCTGTCCTTGCTGATAACTCTACTAAACATGATGTAGGACAAGTAAAAGATGTTATGATTGAATTGCACATGACTTTCGTACCCGTTGATTTCATTATTATGGATATGGGGGATAAATCCCCTAGTCCTATTATTTTGGGTAGATTTTTTCTTCGTACTACAGGTGCAATCATAGACTCCAAGGCAGGGAATGTCAAGTTTTAGTTCCCTC
This sequence comes from Alopecurus myosuroides, assembly GCA_028641055.1. NCBI lineage: Eukaryota > Viridiplantae > Streptophyta > Magnoliopsida > Poales > Poaceae > Alopecurus > Alopecurus myosuroides. The sequence continues at coordinate 119,685,732 of CM054061.1, forward strand.
ACAAGAAAATCATGGAGCACTTCCCAAGGAAGAGGGGCACGCTGCAGAACAAGCTCCATCATGAGCTTTATCCCTCTTGATTATCAAGTAAGTAAAGCCTAGCTATATGGCTACAAAGAAAGCGCTTTACGGGAGGCAACCCGGTTGTTTTTGTTTGGATTTTCCTAGTGTCCTCTTGCTGTCTCAAGAGATTAGTTTTTTTGTTTTAATTCTGGAGTTTTCAATAAAGAGTCAAGTCAAACCCATTTGGGCTTATAAGTTGCTATCCTAGTGCATGAAATTTCTGTTTCAGCACGAGTCTGCTCACCGTATGATTTTACGGTTTTTTTATTGGTATGTCGGATTGAGCTAATTTTTTATTATGTTCTGCAACTTTTCGTCCTCTATAAGCATAAAAATTGGTTTAATGTTTTGACGAGTCTAGCTTAGGGAAAAACGTTCGTTTTTCTGCTCCTGCTTTTCTCGACAGATTCTGCCTTCTTTTGTTTTATGCACTCTTTGGGCTTGGGAATCGAATTTCCATGATTCTTTCAAGCAAGAGAGTGAACATACAACATAATGAACCTTATTGTCTATCTACCGGAGCATTTGATTTGGAATTTTACACAGCAAGCATGTGATTTGTTTGTCCTTGCTAATCTCACCCCACAGAAAAAGAATGGGAGAAACATGTTTTGTGAAGTTTTTTCAAAGGGAATAGAGGAGCTGCGCCTCAAGACATCCAAGAATGATGAAAGCCATAAGCTTGGGGATGTGATGAACACCACACTGAAGCTACACTCTTTTTGTTAGCACACTTCTACTTTCTGTTTTTCTAAGCAAATCATTTATCGTAGAGACTTGAAGCGTCTAGTTTTTGTTTTAATTTTTGTTTTGATAAGACCACCACCATCATTTTATATGAGATTGAGCTACTGGAGTTTGGGTTTGGAATGTATTGGATGCTAGTATTATGATTTGGAATAGGGATTCCATGGTTGATTTGAAGAGCTACATATGTTTGCATGATTTATAGGCTTTTATGTGTAGAAATTTGCAATAATGTTGTCTTGAGCTATCTCTTATTCATGTCCTTGATGTTAATTGCTGGTTTATTTAGTTTGTCATGAAATGAGTAGTTCTATGGACATATGCATGCATAGTAGCTGGTCAACTATCTCCCTCTTGCTAGCCCAAAAATTTAAAAATTCCAACAAGTAAAAATTTGTTTCCAACACTCTTTAGCCAAGTATTTCCAGTGAGTCCACCATATTTTACCATTAGCGTCATTGCTATTCCGAGTATGTTCACCATGTTATTGTGTTATTTATGTTCTAAATTAAGATATTCACTTTATTAATTGTCATGGGTTGAACTTGGGATAGGACTCTCACGAACTTTTGAAGGCACACTTTACTTTTTATGCATCTAATAAACATGACCCAATAATGGGAGCCACAAGTTTTGCGTTTGAAAAGTTTGTGGTTGGGAGCTAGTGTAACACCTGGGGTGTTACCTTAGTAGAAAGTGTTTGTTTTCTTTTTTGCTTTGCATGCATCATATGCATAGCATCATGTTTTCAAAACAATTGGAAAAACTCAAACCAAATTAAATTTTCACACCTTGTTCAAAATTTCCAAATTGAAAAAAATTGCCAACCTAAAACAACTCAAATGTTCTCAAATAGTTTGAAGTTGTTTTAATCAAATTGCTTGTTAATAAAATTTTCCTTTTGTTAAAAACCCTAATGGCAAATTAAGTTTCAAATCATTTCCTTCTTATTTGACATGATCAAATTGTGGTTTAAGAAAATTAGCAACTTGCACTCTTTTTAGCTCACTAAGTTTTTGGGTTTATTAAATAAAATTTGTCAATTTTAAAAAATCAACTGAAATCCTATATGAATTTCAAATAGCAAAGTTCAAACAAATTGTCATTTTCCAAATTGTTGGAAATAAGTAACAAACCTTGTTATTTGTTGTTTTGCTAATCAATAAAAAATAGTTCATAAAAGATTAAAACCCCAAACCTTTCTATTCACCTCTCTCTCTTTCTTTTCATTACAAAAAAAAAAGAGAAAAGGAAAAAATCAGGGAAAAGGAGAGAGGCAGCCCACAGCCCAATTTTCCCCAGCCCACCCTAGCCAGCCCGATACCCCTTCGAGGGGTTGTCGTCTTCCTCCCCCCGACGTCACCCTGTACGAACAGCAGGAACACCACACAATCCTCCTCCCCCCTCTCGATTCACTGCCGTACCGAGCTCCTCTCGCCCATAAAACCCACCTCCTCTCTGCTAACCCTAATCCTATCCCCTACTCCTTCTCCCATCGCCGCCCTTTTCCTCTGTCGTTATCGAGTCCTTGTTCTTCCGGTGGTTCAGTTCGTCAGGAAACCACCCCTCACGCGCAGCGGTCCGTGGTCGTTTCTGCTCGAGGTGCAACCGCAACCGCGATCTCGCAGCAGCACATCCAACCGCAACCCCAGCACGCCTAGCAGCCTTGCTACATCCGCGAGGTCGCCCCAACGCGCACGGATCAACAGCAGCCACCGTAAATCTTCTCTGAACCGCAGTTGAAAAGCCTGCACCTTGGGTCTGTCCAAAATTCAGTTAACCTCGCATGTCAACCTTTTCTTGTTTGCGTATCTGTTGCTATCACCAAACTTCAGAGCAGCGCACTGGTTCAGTGTCCGTGCGCGCACCGCGAGGGCGGGGGATCGAGTCCCCGCTCGGGGAATTTCCCATCCTTTTTTCCCTTCCGCGCTGCGCTGCGGGCCCCGCGAGTCATAGACCCCTGCGCCACCACACCGCACGCTCGCTCCACTGTGGCGCCACCCTGGCGTGGCCCCACTGGTCAGCCAGTGCGAGTAGCCACGCCACGGTGCAAAAAGTCAATCTCCTGTTTTCTTTTTTTTCATAAATGTCTAATAACCCTAAAAGTTCAAATGGCTATAATTTCTAATTCATAAATCCAAATACTACAAACTTTATATGTATCCCACTCCAAATTTCCCGTACTTTCTAAATATGCAGTTTGTGCACTGTTTTGAACAATTCAAATTGTTTCAAATATCAAATTCAAACAATTCTTTTCCAATTTGGTTAATTCCATAATTAATTCATACCTAATTCAAATAACACAAATTAAATATGTTTTTCAGTCCAAATTCATTGTACTTTCTGTTTATCAACTTTGTTTTGCAATTTGGGCAATTAAAATTAATGTTATTTAATAATCCTTAAATTGGTTAATTAAATGGCATAATTAATAACTTGCAAAAGGTTGCTCCAAATTAAATACTCAAAACATGTTTTTCATCCAAAATCAAATGCCACACTTGAATATCAACTTTGTTTTCTGGTTTGCAACATCTAAATTGAATAATTATTTCACCTCTTATTTAATGCAATTTAAATTGCCAAAATTCATAACTAACTCATTTTAATTCCAAATCCAACAAATAAAATATGTTTTCATACCAGAAAAATGCACTTAATCTGTTCATGCCATTCATATCTCTGCTTGCATCTTATCTTGTGCATTTTAGATCTTGTTATGCATGTTCATCTATATGACAACATATGGAATGTGTGGGCTAATTAATTCCAGCCGTTGCCCCCTTCCATTTAAATTGCCTAACTCATCTACTTTATTGTTTTCCATGCTAAAAAACATTTAACTTGATGGTTAGCTAAACAACTTGAACCAATTCCTATTTCTCCGGACTCAACCAATTCCTATTTCTCCGGACTCCGGTTCCGATTAAATTGCTTAAGTTGTTTCCCTGTTGCATCTTGCCATGCCATGCATATAAAATAGGATCATGCTGGATCTTTTGCCGTAGTAGTAATTGTTGCATCTGGTGTTTCTTTTAGTTCGTTGCTTCTTCGCGGATAGGACGTTGAGATGATGTGAGCAACGACAAGTTCTGCTACCTTGCGGGATCTCAGGCAAGTATACTCACTTGCTGCCAAATGGCTGCCTTTCATCACTTGTTACCGATTCTTTCCGTTGTTCTTATTCTAGCCTGTTGATACGATGCTGGTGTCTCGATCCTATTATATGTTTATCTTGCAGCCATGATATAGCCTTTTCCTTCCACTTCCTATTAACTGTTGTTTGTTTACCCTGTTGGCCCTCGTGTCGTAGTTGCATGCTTAGTGTTGTTTGCGCTCAGGTCTTGTTGTTCCTTTCGTATCACATGTTTAGTTTGATAGTTGGGTTTAAATTCCAATCAACAACATGTTAATGTTTTGGGTAATAATAATTTGATGTTAAGGCACCGGCAGGAGGCCCGGGTTAGGGTTTTGAAGCCTGCTAGTGTCGAAACTAGGAAAGAGTCTTGTCTACTGATCCATGATGAGCGTGCTCACCGCATCCGGGTGGTAGTATGGGACCCCCCTCGACTTAGACCTGATCTGCAGCTTGTCCAAAGAGCCACACTTAGTTCGGGTGTTCCATTTGCTCCTTGCATAATGGGTTGATCACCCATGGTTACTGATGATGATGATGCATATAGGGCGAGGCCTGTAGTGCCGGGGTGTTGTGTCCTGCGGGAGTTTTGCACACCTGCGCTGAGTATTCGGCTGCGTGGCTGGGACCTTATAGCTCCGTGGCTCCTAGGATGGGTTGTAGAGATGGTTTGGGTCGTGTCGAGCCAACCTGAGTTTTAGTTGGTGGCTTGAGTGTGTACGGGTACTGGAGCACACCCTGCAGGGATGAATCTTCTCGAGAAGCCGTGTTTTCCACGGTTATGGATTACTTGGTGAAAGTACTGGCTAACAAGTTCTCAGACAACTTACAACTAATGATAATAACTTGACTAGTAATAGTCTTATTGACACAATAACTTGATCCATCATTAATCCAACAGTGTGAGTTATCCTTGGGTTGCTTCCTTAGTAGGGGGTGACATTGGATGAGTATTGTTTGGTGAGTAGTTGTAGTTGGTTCCGATACGCTCTCTTATCTTCTTTCTGTTAGCCGGAAGTTGTAGTGTGTTTCTGTAGTTGGTTAGTGCAGCCCGCTGCCGCTTCTTTGCAATAACCCCTTCCTTTCCGTTGTACACAAAGAATTTGTATCTTGTGATGACTGGTTACGCCAGTATCTTGTGAGTATGGTTTATCGACTTGCCAGTACTTAACCGTACTGACCCACGAATCTTTTTCGTGGCTGCATATTCAACATTGCAGTCAACAGGTTTGAAGTCTGACGACGTTAGCTTGGGAATCCCTCCGGCTTGGCCTGGGCAGGGATTGGACGCTCTCGGTTATCTTCAGGACTCTTAGTCCAATTTGTATCTTGTCCGTAGCCGGACACTTTGTTGTTTTCTTCCGCTGTTATTTGGATCTTTGTATTGTATCAGTTGTATCCCTGACTCGTTTGAGTCATCTTGTAAATCTCTTTTCTGTTGTTGTTGTGGATTATTCGTGAACTGTTGTAATGATTATCACAAGTGGCAACCTGGAATCGGTTATTATGTGGATTTTGGCGGGAATGCTGAAATCTGCATAGTGCCCGATCTCGGGGCGCCACAAATGGTATCAGAGCCTTGGTTCCGATTCCCGAGATTGTTTCGATACGAATGGTTATCGAAGCAACGGGTCCGCAAAGACTGTAGGACAACCTCGCTAACGGTTGTTGTTTCTAGAGTGTCAAAAACTATTTCTGCTAAACTATTTTGGAAAACACCTCAATAGGATTCTTGTTTTTCTCCTTATCCCTATTCTATTTCCCCTCCCATCTTATTTGTTTTGGAGTCTTCACCCCTTGTCTATCTTTCAGAGTGTTAGGATCCTACGTGGGTGGACGTTTTCTGAGCCTTTAACCTAATAGGTTCGATCATCGGAAGATTCCTGGTGGAAGAACATCGTCGTCACTCCGAGCAAGAATCTCTTGTTAGTGGTGTCGAGGAGATCAACTGGAAGCACGAAGAATCGATAGTCGAACTTCTTTCCCCTCCCGAGTTAGCAGGTGGATTGCGAGGGCGCAATCCCTTGTTAGTGGTGTCGTCTGTAACACCTGGGGTGTTACCTTAGTAGAAAGTGTTTGTTTTCTTTTTTGCTTTGCATGCATCATATGCATAGCATCATGTTTTCAAAACAATTGGAAAAACTCAAACCAAATTAAACTTTCACACCTTGTTCAAAATTTCCAAATTGAAAAAAATTGCCAACCTAAAACAACTCAAATGTTCTCAAATAGTTTGAAGTTGTTTTAATCAAATTGCTTGTTAATAAAATTTTCCTTTTGTTAAAAACCCTAATGGCAAATTAAGTTTCAAATCATTTCCTTCTTATTTGACATGATCAAATTGTGGTTTAAGAAAATTAGCAACTTGCACTCTTTTTAGCTCACTAAGTTTTTGGGTTTATTAAATAAAATTTGTCAATTTTAAAAAATCAACTGAAATCCTATATGAATTTCAAATAGCAAAGTTCAAACAAATTGTCATTTTCCAAATTGTTGGAAATAAGTAACAAACCTTGTTATTTGTTGTTTTGCTAATCAATAAAAAATAGTTCATAAAAGATTAAAACCCCAAACCTTTCTATTCACCTCTCTCTCTTTCTTTTCATTACAAAAAAAAAAGAGAAAAGGAAAAAATCAGGGAAAAGGAGAGAGGCAGCCCACAGCCCAATTTTCCCCAGCCCACCCTAGCCAGCCCGATACCCCTTCGAGGGGTTGTCGTCTTCCTCCCCCCGACGTCACCCTGTACGAACAGCAGGAACACCACACGATCCTCCTCCCCCCCTCTCGATTCACTGCCGTACCGAGCTCCTCTCGCCCATAAAACCCACCTCCTCTCTGCTAACCCTAATCCTATCCCCTACTCCTTCTCCCATCGCCGCCCTTTTCCTCTGTCGTTATCGAGTCCCTGTTCTTCCGGTGGTTCAGTTCGTCAGGAAACCACCCCTCACGCGCAGCGGTCCGTGGTCGTTTCTGCTCGAGGTGCAACCGCAACCGCGATCTCGCAGCAGCACATCCAACCGCAACCCCAGCACGCCTAGCAGCCTTGCTACATCCGCGAGGTCGCCCCAACGCGCACGGATCAACAGCAGCCACCGTAAATCTTCTCTGAACCGCAGTTGAAAAGCCTGCACCTTGGGTCTGTCCAAAATTCAGTTAACCTCGCATGTCAACCTTTTCTTGTTTGCGTATCTGTTGCTATCACCAAACTTCAGAGCAGCGCACTGGTTCAGTGTCCGTGCGCGCACCGCGAGGGCGGGGGATCGAGTCCCCGCTCGGGGAATTTCCCATCCTTTTTTCCCTTCCGCGCTGTGATGCGGGCCCCGCGAGTCATAGACCCCTGCGCCACCACACCGCACGCTCGCTCCACTGTGGCGCCACCCTGGCGTGGCCCCACTGGTCAGCCAGTGCGAGTAGCCACGCCACGGTGCAAAAAGTCAATCCCCTGTTTTCTTTTTTTTTTCATAAATGTCTAATAACCCTAAAAGTTCAAATGGCTATAATTTCTAATTCATAAATCCAAATACTACAAACTTTATATGTATCCCACTCCAAATTTCCTGTACTTTCTAAATATGCAGTTTGTGCACTGTTTTGAACAATTCAAATTGTTTCAAATATCAAATTCAAACAATTCTTTTCCAATTTGGTTAATTCCATAATTAATTCATACCTAATTCAAATAACACAAATTAAATATGTTTTTCAGTCCAAATTCATTGTACTTTCTGTTTATCAACTTTGTTTTGTAATTTGGGCAATTAAAATTAATGTTATTTAATAATCCTTAAATTGGTTAATTAAATGGCATAATTAATAACTTGCAAAAGGTTGCTCCAAATTAAATACTCAAAACATGTTTTTCATCCAAAATCAAATGCCACACTTGAATATCAACTTTGTTTTCTGGTTTGCAACATCTAAATTGAATAATTGTTTCACCTCTTATTTAATGCAATTTAAATTGCCAAAATTCATAACTAACTCATTTTAATTCCAAATCCAACAAATAAAATATGTTTTCATACCAGAAAAATGCACTTAATCTGGTCATGCCATTCATATCTCTGCTTGCATCTTATCTTGTGCATTTTAGATCTTGTTATGCATGTTCATCTATATGACAACATATGGAATGTGTGGGCTAATTAATTCCAGCTGTTGCCCCCTTCCATTTAAATTGCCTAACTCATCTACTTTATTGTTTTCCATGCTAAAAAACATTTAACTTGATGGTTAGCTAAACAACTTGAACCAATTCCTATTTCTCCGGACTCAACCAATTCCTATTTCTCCGGACTCCGGTTTCGATTAAATTGCTTAAGTTGTTTCCCTGTTGCATCTTGCCATGCCATGCATATAAAATAGGATCATGTTGGATCTTTTGCCGTAGTAGTAATTGTTGCATCTGGTGTTTCTTTTAGTTCGTTGCTTCTTCGCGGATAGGACGTTGAGATGATGTGAGCAACGACAAGTTCTGCTACCTTGCGGGATCTCAGGCAAGTATACTCACTTGCTGCCAAATGGCTGCCTTTCATCACTTGTTACCGATTCTTTCCGTTGTTCTTATTCTAGCATGTTGATACGATGCTGGTGTCTCGATCCTATTATATGTTTATCTTGCAGCCATGATATAGCCTTTTCCTTCCACTTCCTATTAACTGTTGTTTGTTTACCCTGTTGGCCCTCGTGTCGTAGTTGCATGCTTAGTGTTGTTTGCGCTCAGGTCTTGTTGTTCCTTTCGTATCACATGTTTAGTTTGATAGTTGGGTTTAAATTCCAATCAACAACATGTTAATGTTTTGGGTAATAATAATTTGATGTTAAGGCACCGGCAGGAGGCCCGGGTTAGGGTTTTGAAGCCTGCTAGTGTCGAAACTAGGAAAGAGTCTTGTCTACTGATCCATGATGAGCGTGCTCACCGCATCCGGGTGGTAGTATGGGACCCCCCTCGACTTAGACCTGATCTGCAGCTTGTCCGAAGAGCCACACTTAGTTCGGGTGTTCCATTTGCTCCTTGCATAATGGGTTGATCACCCATGGTTACTGATGATGATGATGATGCATATAGGGAGAGGCCTGTAGTGCCGGGGTGTTGTGTCCTGCGGGAGTTTTGCACACCTGCGCTGAGTATTCGGCTGCGTGGCTGGGACCTTATAGCTCCGTGGCTCCTAGGATGGGTTGTAGAGATGGTTTGGGTCGTGTCGAGCCAACCTGAGTTTTAGTTGGTGGCTTGAGTGTGTACGGGTACTGGAGCACACCCTGCAGGGATGAATCTTCTCGAGAAGCCGTGTTTTCCGCGGTTATGGATTACTTGGTGAAAGTACTGGCTAACAAGTACTCAGACAACTTACACCTAATGATAATAACTTGACTAGTAATAGTCTTATTGACACAATAACTTGATCCATCATTAATCCAACAGTGTGAGTTATCCTTGGGTTGCTTCCTTAGTAGGGGGTGACATTGGATGAGTATTGTTTGGTGAGTAGCTGTAGTTGGTTCCGATACGCTCTCTTATCTTCTTTCTGTTAGCCGGAAGTTGTAGTGTGTTTCTGTAGTTGGTTAGTGCAGCCCGCTGCCGCTTCTTTGCAATAACCCCTTCCTTTCCGTTGTACCCAAAGAATTTGTATCTTGTGATGACTGGTTACGCCGGTATCTTGTGAGTATGGTTTATCCACTTGCCAGTACTTAACCGTACTGACCGACGAATCTTTTTCGTGGCTGCATATTCAACATTGCAGTCAACAGGTTTGAAGTCTGACGACGTTAGCTTGGGAATCCCTCCGGCTTGGCCTGGGCAGGGATTGGACGCTCTCGGTTATCTTCAGGACTCTTAGTCCAATTTGTATCTTGTCCGTAGCCGGACACTTTGTTGTTTTCTTCCGCTGTTATTTGGATCTTTGTATTGTATCAGTTGTATCCCTGACTCGTTTGAGTCATCTTGTAAATCTCTTTTCTGTTGTTGTTGTGGATTATTCGTGAACTGTTGTAATGATTATCACAAGTGGCAACCTGGAATCGGTTATTATGTGGATTTTGGCGGGAATGCTGAAATCTGCATAGTGCCCGATCTCGGGGCGTCACAGCTAGCTATAAACGTGTATCACCGGAAAGCTTTCAACATTTCACAATTTTTTTTTACATTTGGTTGATATCATGTACTTTTGTTTTTGGACTCCTGCCATACCGAAATGAAATAGAGGAATAATAAGTTTTGATGAGTAAGTATCTATATGACTAGAGAAACGCATTGGGCCGCTAATTCAAGCCATGCTTTATCATGGTGAAAATTTACTTACAGCTTGAGTGACTCTACAACACATCCTATAATAAAATAAGAAGCTATGCATAATAGTGAATGAAAATAAAAAGGATGATGAGTCTACTCCGTTTGTTCTTGTCATTGTAACATGGGTTTGTTTCCATGTCATGGGGCAAGAGGTACCTCTTTGCGGTTATCTATGATGTCATTAATACTTATTATGATTGTACAAACCTTATTAGGAATCTTAAGTTGAGTAATCATGGAGTAGGTTTTCACACTCACGGGGCATGAGGCTTTCAACCACCTTGTCATTCTCATTACTTCAATACTCACAATTTTAAGATGCTAGTGATAAAGGGGCAATGCGAGTCCTAGATCAATGGATACCACATTTCAATTAGTAATTTTAGTTGAATAATTTAGAGGCTAAATAAGACTTGATCATGTTTTACCTCTACTCAATTTTCTCCAAAGTGTCCACCATATTTTCTATTCTCCATTATGATTCTTTGACCAATATAGGATTTTATTTTTCATTCTGTGTATGCATTTGGTCCATAGTGCTTTTATTTCATTATACACTTTGTGAACTTTCATGAAGCATCTTTGATATTTCTTACAACATGAATTGTATATTGCTACTCATTTCTAGTATTAATCATTTGATTATATGTAGCATGAATAATCCTCCTTGATATCCCATGATTGTTTCAATATGCAAAAGCCATCTTAGTTTGATCACCTTCATACTCGAGGACGAGCATGGGTTAAGCTTGGGGATGTTGATGCATGTAAAATGCATAGATGAATTTTGCATATTTTCACATGGTTTTCTATTACATATTGCATCATATAAGGGTATAATTCAATGTTTTATAGTATTTTGGGGTTAAATTACAAAGTCCCCCAACTTTTATGGAATTAACCCTGCCTGTCAGAAACCCCGTTTTCTATATTTTTGACGTTTCAGGGGGCAAACTTCCGCGAAATCACCTGAAAATCTGCGGGGGTCATTTTTTTGGAAGGAGAAGACTTGCGGGCGAAGGATACACGAGAATTGGGCAAGGAGGCCCAAAAGAGGACCCTCCACGCGGCCAGATTCCTTGGCCGCGTGAGAGGCCCCCTTTTGGCCCCTGTGGCCCCAATTCCTTCCATCTTCGACTTATCGACTCCGTCTTGACCTAAAACCGACTATAAAAAGGGTCCCCCGTATCCTTACGGAGGAGAGCGCCGCCGAAACACCGAAACAGAGACCAGAAGTTCCAGATTGGAGGGGGGAAAACTCCGGCGGGGCGCCGCCGGTGTGATCTCCTACCCCTCCAATGTCATCTCCATCGACATCTCCATGAAGAGGGAGTAGTCCACCCCAGGGCTATGGGTTTGTGGAAGTAGCACTTGTATCTCTCTCTCTATGTGCTTCACTAATTAGATCTGTATGAGCTGCCTCACATGATTACGGGCATCGTTGTAATTATTATGTGGTGGATCTTTTCAATGAGTTATTGAATCTGAGATTGCAATTGTTTCGCTTGAGTTATTTGAGTAGATGTATCTTATGTACCCCGTTCTTATTTGCTAGATTTGATCAATCTAGTTCTTGAGAGCGTGTGTGGGGTGATGGGTGCATTAGTTGGAGTAACGGGGGGTGGCTAGTGCCGTGAAAGTGACAGAAGTTCAGCGATCCACTTAGGTTTTGTTAAACCTTTCTTAGTTACCTCACTAGGGATAAAAAGGAGTACCTTGTTACCGGGGATTTGAAGTGACACTAATCAATTTCCATGACTAGATCTAGCAAGTTCTTACTTCAACTTCATGTCACATTGCTTAAAGATATACTCTGGTTTTTCCTTAATTATCGAGGTGTTATGATTTATTTCGCATCTTGGTGGAGTATAAGAGGGATCAATATGACCGTAGAGATCTCTATGCTAGGACGTGATGCCCATATGAAAGTACTCAATGTTAAACATGTTATTGTAACCTCACATGTAATTCTTTATGTCCACCGTCTACTTTATTTGAGAGAATGCAAGTGTGAAACCATGAACCCCGATCCTATTTTAAATATAAGAAAACACTCTAGTTACTTTACTTGCACTTTACTTTACTTGCATCTCCAATTCGAATTTACATTATCTCCATCACCACTTGCATCACAAAAATACAAAAACAATCCATTGCATATTTATTTTCTCATTTGCATTTAGTAATAGATTTAATTATTGCACATTTACTTTCAGTTTTGCATTGCAACTTAGAAGTCTCACACCTTGTGCTTGACAACCACTTGGTGAGGTTGAGGGCACAAAATTCTCTACTTGTTTGCAGGATCCTCGAGAAAGCTTGGAAGACAACTGCTGAAATACTGGCTCCCCAAGAGTTCGATATAAACCCTCGAGTCACCCTCGTGGGGAAGAAGGCTTGCCACTAGCTACACACTCTGCACTTGGAGTCTCAACCTAGCCATCATCCGCCAAACACCTGGCCTTGTGGCTAGTTAGGGCGCCCTGTCGTGTCGACTGCGACCCGTTAGTTGACTGGTGTGCGTCTCTCTTCCCCTAAACCCCCTGTACAACCTCTCAGAAGTTGCTCGCGCCGTGGCGCGAGTTTGTAAAAATCTCGGTCTTCTGAACATTTTAATCCAAAAAATTCAGGTGGGCTCTTCGCCCTCCGTTGCCTTGTTCAAAAAAAAATGTTGATAATTATTTGTCCCTGTGACATGTGGGCACTGGCTGTCAGTTACTGTGCCTCCGGAGATAGATTAGTGTTTTTTGTGAAAGGTTTTGCAAAATGTGGTAGCAAAATGCTCTCGATGTAGTTTATCAAAAATTTGTCAAAACTAGTAGTTTTATTTATGCTATTATCTCACAGTGTGCACTGTGCACTAGACGATCGGTGGGCTTAGAAATTAATTATTGATGGCTTGCGCTGGTGTTACCCCGTGTACTTTGAAATTCCTGCATCACATAGGCCAAGACCCGGGCTGTAGCCAGGCAGCCCGGGGCGTAGGTCCGGCGAGTACCCATGGACCCGAAACCTTACACTACATTACGCTGGTGCAATCCTAAAGTCCCAAGACATGATTGCACCAGTGTAGTGTAAGGTTTGGGGTAATCTGGTGGCAATATGCATTCTTTTGACATGATTGGAGCAACTTGGCCTGGCACATTGAGCACTTCCTCTTCTCTCTGGAGCAAAGATGAGCAGTGCATCGATCAGAGAGTAGTTCTGCATCATGATCCGACATCAGCGCACTTTTACTGGCAGATATGCCATGATGCAAGTGTGTGTGCCACTCAGTTAAATCTACGGCGACAACTAGTTCAATCATTTTAACCTGTAACCGTATGTGCTACCACTAGAGACAAGGCAAGTATCACCACAACCATACAAAGGAGGACATAAGGGTGGGTTTTTCTTCTTCCAAAATTCAGGTTTAGGTAGTTAAAACTGTTTGAATAGTGTTCCTTCAGGTCAGTGAAGTGATAGAGTTCTGCAAGTAAGCTATTAATCTGAACCCTAGCATAAAGCTCAACAGCAGGAGCAACCAATCCCGGTTAGAGTCACCTTAAAACACGTAGTAATTCCTTGTACGTACGTGTTCCTCCATCTAATGTCAAAACGAGTCCCGCCTGTACTAGGGTTAGTAATCGGTAACTGACAGACCAAGTTCATAACTCCTACCAATTTTCTGAATCAAGTCTCACTTTATCCATGAGAAGAAACAGAAAAAAGATCAGCCAAATTGAAGCGCACTTGCTTGTGTAACATAGAAAATGGCAACTTCTACGGTACCTTTTACGGCTAAAGCCATAAGCAGGACCAAATCATAACAAACAAGGCCATTCACAAATCAAACCTGTCCTAGTGTAATTTAAAAGCTAACGACCGCAATATATCACCCGATAACTTGCTGCGCCCACTGGGCCTGAGAGTAGTTCGTGAATCATATATGGACACGGACACTCGAAGCATCAAGCGGTACAGTCTCTATCTCTACTAGTTGAATGCCCGTGCGTTGCTACGGATTTCCAAGTTTTTTCTTCTCTCGACACAAGAAAATATAATGCACCTAAATATTTTAACATGTATTTTTTTTAGATAGCTTACAAACCATATAGATGATATAGTATTAGATAACAGTTTTTCTTCTCTCGACACAAGAAAATATAATGCACCTAAATATTGTAACAAGTATTTTTTTAGATAGCTTACAAACCATAGAGATGATATAGTATTAGATAACACGAGCATTTGTAAACTATCGATTGATATGCATCAGCGATATCCAGAATAATCATGTTATCTCTAGTTTACAACAGTAAGTAGATAATATATTTATCTGGCTTACAGATTGGGATAGCGTTACTCTTGTAGCACACCAACTTCCTTGCTGGCACTATGTATCTGTCTATACAATTATATACTCTAGTGTAAAGTGGAGTATATATTATTAGTCCTTCTAGTGTATTTAATCTGCTTTTTACTAAGAAGCCAAGTCCAGATTTCTTCGTGCTATATCCAGTTTCTTCTTCTGATGCAAAGCTAATTGTTGCTTTTATATGTGCTTTATACATTCCAAGCTGTGAAAATCTTGTGGTCAGTTGAACTTGTACTCTTTATTCTGCAGGATAAAATGTAACATTTTTTTAGAGCAACTACAGGTGTAGAATACCACTTGAACTTCTAAAACATCAATAACTTTTCAGAAAAAATAACATATTAGCATGGGAGTTCTGATAAATCAGGCAAACAAATTGGAAGGTATGATTGCTAAAAATTCTTCAGATTCAAATTCTAAAGGTTAGCACATGGTTACAAGAAAACGTGGAATGGCTTACAAAAAAAGAGTAAATGTAGAGCAGGATTAATTAATGAACCTAATCTCTTTCGTTTTTTCTTATCCTTGTACCATGTGATGTCCATTGTCTCTAACTCCAGCAAATGAGCCGTCATGGCCAGGAGGAAGCCAAAGGCTTGCCCGTTATCCTGATATTCCACAGTCTCTCACTAATAAATCTGGAATAAGAAATAGCATGCCATCAGGCATACAGAGACAGGAATCATCTTTTACTTCAGAGACAGTAGATACTCAATGCTAGCTAGCAGCTGGCTGCATTGGCTTACACTTGGGTTGCTGAAAACAAGAGATCTTGAGGTTAGCCCCCAAAATGAGAAGTGCTGAGTTGCAATACGACAACATTTATGAGTCTTTCATTAAGGACCTTGAGAAAACAATGACAACTGAAACTTTTCATAACATGATTGTATTTGCAAAAGGGAAATAATGATAAATTTAACATTAAAGGTTTAAACTGAATTTTGACAAGGGGTATAAAATTTCATACATACTTAAGAATGTCTCAATGGACAAACACATACTCCCTCCGATCTAGAAAATGTGCGCTAGCTACACCTATCAGTTTTAAAGAAGCATGATGCAATGGAAAAAATGCAGAGAAGCCTATAGACTTTCATATATTAAACAACGCCAATACATGATGACAATTAAGACAAAATTCGTAAACTGGAATCAGATATTCTACACAAGTAACATATTGAGAGCACAAAAGAGCTCACAAGCCTTTAATAAGAGGGTGGTGAAATTTAAATGAAACAATTGCATCCAAAGTTCACATATGCAATAAACTGTATAGACAACCATTTCTTGATAGTTATTTATTCACCATGGTTTAAAATGCCTATATCCAAGGAAGCAAGCATATCAGCACACAACATGGAACGATAGTAGTATAACTCCGTATAATTACTTAAACTATTACTGTAACTCCGTGGTAACCCATATTCAAATGAATCACATGAGATCCGTGAACCACTCATAACAACTGTAGCATCAATTTAGAGTTTCAAACAGGGCACTCACTAACCTTGCATCTGTTGCTTGTTGCGCACTTGAAGCTGATGACATACTTTGGGAGGATTCTTTTGTTCATGTCCATTCTCCACACAATGACAATGTACAACAATGGATTCTGCATGTTAGCAAAATTTCTATGTAGTCTTCACTGTTTTAGTGGAGCTGGGAGGGCCCAACTGGGATGGTCTCTCGTAGGCATATGATCACACAATATGGGACGATAATATGTGCCTCACTGTTCTTCTGACGAACTGCGTAACCGGACATTAAGAAGATATTCTGAACCTGCTTTAGTTCTTCTCACTGCCTAATCAAATTGATGCATTCATTAATTGGTTCTCTCGACATTCTTTCAGCTAAGAGTGTTTAATATCTATACCTATATGAATGCCTACAACATTTTATCGACTGTTCCAAATAAACAGATAGAATTGATGTTGTGACGACGGACAACTACGAATAAGAGTAGCTACAACAAGATTTCCTTGAAGCTATTTAATGATCAATAAACCAGAAGTGTAGGCAGAACACGGATTTTTTTTAAAATCTACGGAAGTAACAGTAACGATGCATTTTGCAACTATTCCCCAACTCGTAAATCGTGTTTGATAAATTTCACTTGACTATATCCATGGATGCAATCGAACAAAACAGAAAATTCAGAAGTTCGAACTCAGCTGGAGTGGAAAGGCAAAGAACCTGACTATTCATCTGTTGGGGCGCGAAGAGATAAACGAAAACTTTTTCCCTACGCGGTACTCCCAAGATCTAGCCGAGGTAGAAGACCACGAGTATTACCACTAGACGCGCATGTGCGGATTATCGGTGCAGCGCGTCGGGGCAGTGCAGTCCCACGATCCGATCCGGCCGATCCAATCCCTCGAACGTCGAAGTGCTGAACGTACAGCACCTCTGCCGGTATCCACACGTACAAGGAGGAGCTCCGACGGCAGACTGCTAGGTCTGGTGCGACGGCTGGACTGAGTGGGGCTAGGGTTCCCAACGCATGGGAGAGTGGACTAACGTGCCCGCTGGGCAACCTACGCCCCTCTTTATACAGCGTATGGTAATGGGCTTCACAACACTTGTGGCCCATCCCCTCTGTGAGTCCGACTCACAAAACCAGTCCATTTCCGGTTCGGGTCCAACCCGACCAATACTTGCTCCCGCTCTTAAGTGTGTGACCCTGCAGGCTCATGGCGACATGGACACGATTGGAGTCCTACTCCCAATCGATCAATCGGTAGCGGCTCCTAGCAGAACGTGTCGACTCCCAAGTCTCATTGAGTCATAACGACATACCTTTCAATGCGATATTCATCTTAGTCCCTTTTGCCTCACGATATACCTTGTCGAGCTATAGTCGATTTATCGTCATCCCTTAAATAGCTCAACTCTGTTCTCGATCCGTGATATGTGATTCATCTGACTAACTCTTAGTCAACCGACACAGTTAACACTTAACTGAGTCGCGCATAGCCATGCTTCCTGAATCATATCACTCGAGAGGGCCCAGAGAATATCTCTCCATTCGGAGGGGCAAAATCCCATCTTGATTATCCACATCACGCATCTTGCTTCTCATTCGACCCGAACTCTGCCTTTATAG
Source organism: Alopecurus myosuroides (assembly GCA_028641055.1). Taxonomy (NCBI): domain Eukaryota; kingdom Viridiplantae; phylum Streptophyta; class Magnoliopsida; order Poales; family Poaceae; genus Alopecurus; species Alopecurus myosuroides. The sequence goes on from CM054061.1 coordinate 119,703,433, forward strand.
CTGCCTTGTCACAGAACAACGTTTGACAGAACCTAAGTCGGTGATCCACAACTCGGATTGTGCGACAACCTCAGGTCTAAGGATTACGTTGATTGAGACATGCAAATGACGACTTGATCGTTGCATATCAATGTGGGTCAGTCCGACTTGCTAAACTCTTTAGCCAAGTCCGTGAACGTTGGAATGGCATCACCATGCCCATGACAAGTGGAACCGTGTCATCAGCCAACACTCACATTAGTCTAGGGTGTGTGTCCAGCACAACCTAAATGACCAAGGACAATCTAGTATGAACAACGTGAATATATAGTTCCACAATCGAATCACATATTCAATAACATATATCAGATGTTCAAAACAAGGACAACTTAATAACTTTATGAATACAGTGGGAATTACATCATACATGATTGCCTCTAGGGCATATTCCTAACATCATCTTCCAGAATCTATGCCCCACCGCCGTGGTCACGTCCGCCGGCGTGGCGTATCTAGCATATTCAGTCATTTTTTCAAGAGTAAACATAATAAATAAATAAATAACTATTCAGTCTAGACAATGAAAAACAAGGTTCACATATTTCCTGATATAGATTGGAATTTCTATTGATAACAAAAACACCATCAATTATAGCAAGAAAATTGAGTTATATACCTTAACTGATACGCAACGTTTTCTCTTGATCTTTGATAAATTGAAATCGTTTTCCATGCCATTGCCAACCATCGGGCAATAGACCATAAACTGAATACATGCAAGTTAGGGACTGTTTGCATCAAGCCAAAGAAGTGCATGCACCCATGCTCAAAAGAAAGAAGCGATGAATGGAAGCCAACAAAGAAACAGGCATTTGAATCATCCATAGTAATTATTACTTTTGCCACACTTCTGGGGTTTGTATATTAAATCATTTCGCAAAACAAAGGTTGTTGTATCTTCGAATTGACATTTAAATCATGAAGCGATGCATGTAACGCATCAACAGAAGTTGTTGTACCTTTCAAGTGAGAAAACAAATCAAATTGACAGAGGGCTTCGGATTCAGGCCCTCCAAATCGGGCACTCCATGCCCAGAACTGGGAGCAAGGACTCCTTACGGTGACCATAAACAACGCTGCACCATGACCGTCAGCAGTGGCGCTCGGTTGGCACAATGCGAGCGCCCCGCGGTCATCCTCCACACAAGCCGCCGAGGTGTGCACGCCGGCTGCCGGATGCTCCACACAAGAGTAGATTACACATCAGTTGGTGAAGTGCTGCACCCAGGAATTAAGGAAACGACGAGTTGCACAGAGGCATTTTGTCAAACACGTAAGTGCAGACCCAAGTGTTACCTGAAGAACAGAGGTCCTGGAGGTCGCGTTGTGGCCTCGGGCTTGAAGGCGAAGAAGGCTCGGAGCCATTGGCCGGCCTGGATGCCGCACTTGTCGAGGCGAGGCCCCTTCAGTACATACCAGGCGCACCTCCACGGACGGCTCGCAGGTGCTGGTGGTTAGCTCGAGTAGCGGCGTGGTCAGCCACTCCTCCGCCAGTGGAGGCGACGACCTGCAGTAGGCAGCGCGCGACGGTTGGAAGCTGCGGTGGTGGCGGCGGGATGGAACCCTAACATCCTCGCTCACGAAATGTTTTGGTCGAGGCCGTCCCTTCCGGGAGGATCGCGTTTGACATGCAGTTTTATTTTTTTGATGCGTGTGAAGGAAGGGCAACAAAGGGAGCTAGCGATACGCATGGAGATGACGCCAATCAGGGGATTTGATTGTGTAGCATTGCCTTATCTGCAGCTAACGATCGGTTGATTCCTTTTTTAGTGTATCTATGAAAGATGCGGACGACCCCGATGGTCTGCCATAGCACGTACTACGTACGTCCAACTCCCATTTAATAGTAAAGATTTTATCGTAAAGATAAGGCTGCATGCATGTAGCTAACAAATCTAACAAACTTGACAAGATAAGGCTACATGCAAGAAAACAAATTAGTGCGGTGACATTCTTTCTGTAATTTTAGTGAAGTGTGACACCATACCACCGCAGCAACCTTAATAGTACAGATCTCTACTACTTAAAAGATAACATTCGTTCCGTCTTCGCCCAGCTAAGCGATACGTCGTCCGTTCGTCAAACGGCCCCTCACAAAAAGTTTTGTGTTATCTCAAGGCTGAATAGAAGTACGAGGTAGGCTGTTGATATTTAATCAAAAGTAAGTTATAATTATTCCTAAATACAAAATGTTTATTACTTCAGATATCTTACCTCTGTATTATCTCGATTTTGATGTTTTGGCTCATAAAACATCAGATTGTGTTGTGAGAAGAGGACACTAACCTGAATGTTGGATAAATCTAGTGCAATTATGTTTAAGAATAAATATACGAAGATACTTACGGATGTGACGCCATCGTATACCATTTATGACACAATATTAAGAGGGACGTATCTGCATGTATAGCAAAGGTGTAAGCTCACACCATTGACTTTTTAACCCATTCACCATGTTTGTACTAAATGTACAGTAGCTCACAAGGAATGGGAGCATGTGCTGCAAATTCTCTTGCTCTCTAAATCAAGAAGCATGGCATTGGTAGAATCAACTTATTACTTTGTTCTCTATATTGACAGGCATGGCTAACTTTTTCTAATTTTTGAGGTAAAGGTCACTATCATGTTGTTGCTCCTCTGTCATGACATGAAGGTCACTTTTTAACCCAGGCAAACAAGCGGAATAATTTTATGTGTTATCCATGTGTTGTATGTAGGAATCAGAAGGAACACTCTTCTCATAGAGTCATCCATTTCCACATGTTTCTGAATACGGTGCCGGTACTGAAATGGAAGATAATGATGTAGTGGAAGCAGAAGACCGGGCACCAGATGAGCCCATCGATGATCTTGGCCAGGCTATTACGGATGCAAAGATAGAAAGCGAGATTGCAAAGGTGAGGGTGAAGTTCGACCAGATGTTAAAGGGTCACAAAATATTATTGTATCCAAATTGCGAAGACGGACAGAAAAATCTGGGAAGCACACTGAAATTGCTCCAACGGAAGGCCGAGAACGGTGTGACTGCAGCGGATTTACAAAGTTGCTGCAAATAGTGAAGAAGGAGGTTCCTAGAAACAATGAATTGCCTGACAATACATACCAAGCAAAGAAATTTGTATGCCCCCTAGGATTAGACGTGGAGAAGATACATGTCTGCATTAATGACTGCATCCTCTACCGCGGTGAGAAGTACGATAATTTGGAACAATGCCCGATATGCACTTCATTGCGGTATAAGATCAGACCAGACGACCCTGGCGATGTTGAGGGTGAGCGCCCCAGGAAGAGGGTTCCTGCAAAGGTGATGTGGTATACTCCTATGATACCACGGTTGAAACATTTGTTCACAAACAAAGAGCATGCCAAAGTTTTGCGATGGCACATGGAAGATCGTAAGAAAGACGAGATGTTGAGACACCCCGCTGCTGGGTCGCAGTGGAGAAAATTCAAGAAAACGTTCACGCGCTTTGCAGGTGACGCAAGGAACTTATGGTTTGGTCTAAGTACAGATGGCATGAATCCATTTAGTGAGCAGAGCTGCAACCATAGCACCTGCCATGTAACTCTATGTATCTATAATCTTTCTTCTTGGTTGTGCATGAAGAGGAAGTTCAGTATGATGCCAGTGCTGATCCAAGGCCCGAGACAACCGGGCAACGACATTGATGTGTACCTAAGGCCATTAGTCGATGAACTTTTACAATTGTGGCGTGAAGAAGGTATACCTGTGTGGGACGAGCACGGACAAAAAGAATTTAACCTACGAGCGTTGTTGTTCGTAACCATCAACGATTGGCCTGCTCTTAGTAACATTTCTATACATACAAACAAGGGATACAAGTGTATATCTCTATCTTCTCTATCTCTGCTACCTAAAAGATACAATTGGTTCCGTCTTCGTCTCGCCAAGCGATACGTCGCCTCTTCGTCAAGCCTCACGGAGTCGCGTCCTCCTCTCAAGCGTTCTGCCGTAAATGCCCACCCGTGTGATTTTTCCTGCCCTTTTTTCTCTTCATCCTGATTTTCCGCCCGTATTATTTGAGATTCCGGTAATCCGCGTCTGTCATCACTCTCCTCGCCGCCAGAAGCCGAAGTCGCCGCCCCTCCTCTCCCTTCATCTCCATGACCCTCACCGCATCCGCCGACACATCTGGAGCCTAGAAGCACATACGCTCGCGGCGCGGGATTAGGAGGCCGCCCAGCCGGCACCACATCGGCCTCCGAATCAGAGAAAGGGGTACCCATCGCTTGGGGGCGGAGATGAAGAGAGAGCGAAGGGTTAGCGCGCCAGCGACCTTCTCAGCTCGATGATTCCCGTCCCATTCTTCTCAGCTCGAAGGGTTAGCGCGCCAGCGCCGCCGATCTCCGGCTCATCGCCACCAGCACCCAACCAGATAGTACTAGCGAAGATCCCCCCGTGGATCAGCCGGTGACATACCGCAGAGCGCCGCCCCCTCCACCTTACTTCGGCAGCCACCATCATGTGCCGCTAGCTTCTCTCCCTTATCGATCTCCCTTGGATGATTCGTGGGATTGATGTGATTTCCTGATCCTTACCCGTGATCTAGCAAGAAAGAAAAACATGCAGGTCGATTTGGGATATAGAGAGGCCGGGTTTCCCTAGATGAGGAGCTATGCAAAGGACATCCAGAGATGAATGGGAGATCTGGCTGTGACGGGCGGTCTCGGGGCAGGAAGGGCGCGGATGCCGCCGGCCATGTGGCCACCGGAGAATTGTCCATGCCGGTGGTGCATGCCAATAACCTGCTGGAGAAACTGCGACCGTGAGAGGAAATTCATCGGTTAGAAAATCGTCCAACTGTTCTCCTAAATTTGTACAGTATAACCATATTTTTTCATGCAAACTGATAATATTTTTTCATCAGCAAAATACAGGTGGGAAACTCCATGTCTTGACAATAGAATCACAGGAACCGTGTAAGAAAAACGTGGCTATTCAGGTTGTCTGTGTTGATCTGCAAAATCTGATTGACCAACTCAAACATGATGATACAAATGATCTCCCTCCCAGCCCTTGCTCCCTCTCTTTACGAGTCATGACAAGTTCTTTCACAGGGGAACACCGGTCGATGACGGTAATGGAATTTCCTACAAACGTCAATAGGAATTTGAGATACCATATGCTATTTATTCTTGGATCTTGTCGGGAAAATGCAACATAGTTTAATTTGTCTTTGTTAAGGTACCATGAAGCTGAATGCCTTTGACGGCATTCATAGGTTAGGATGTTACTACATTATGTTAGTGTTGTCTAGCAAAAGGGACATAATGCCAATCTTATTTGTTCATTGGCTCATTGCAAACGGGGGTGTAAAAGTGTATGTTTTAACATTGAAGTGGCAGCTGAATCTTTGTTCTATTTAACTCTGCTACACTACACCGACACGTGACCTGAACTTTTGATCTCAGTAGCATGAGTGGCTTTTTATATTGAAGTTATCAGCTATAAGCTGGCTAGAATGGGCTACAATGTATACAGATGAAGTCATTGAAAATGACAAGTGATAAAAAAGATTTGGGCTTGTCCTGGGAAATGCTCGGGATCGCAAGATTGATAGTGGAGAAAATTCGCTTAAAACTGACATCGGTTCTGCCATGGCTTAAGTTTTAATGCAAAGGGGTAACCTCAATTTTGTTATCCTGCTTTCCTGGATTCATGTGGTGACCTGTTCTTTAGACTGTTTAAATTTAAGTAACTTTTCTCTTTTTGCATAGAAGAAAGAGGCACTACTAACGAGGTCTATCGAAGCATAAATCTAAAGCATCAAACGGACAGTGTCATGGCAAGATCTCCTGGTTGTTCCCGGAAGAGACATAAAAAGGCAAGATGTCATGTTTTTTCAATCTGGCTGTTCTAAACCTCTATTTGCATTCCTCCTGGTAGTAGTCTGTCAGTGAAATAGTTTATGTAAATATTATTAAACCAGCAATGCACAACTGTAAACAGAGCTAAGAACTTTACTTCTTCAGAAACAAATTAATTGCTAAGTTTATTCTAAAACCGATGGGGAAGTGTGGAATAACAGAGTACTTCTGTTGGTTAAATGCAGGTTGTGGATATTGTAGCTATGGATAGATCATCTCACGATGGAAAACTTGAAAACGCTGATAACTCCTCAAAGGATGCACTCATCAACACAATCTGACTACTGAATCAACTCTGGTGAGCTGGTTTACTCTGTGTTGTCATTTCATATTAGCATGCAATGTAGCACTTTTAAATAGGAATTCTGAGATGGCAGTAATATATCTATTCTTGTGATGGCAGTAATGTCTTGACATGCAGTAATTTACATGACCGTTGTCGTAGGCTCGGTTTGGTCTATCAGTCAAGTATCCCTGAATGATAGCTCATCCATGATGCCACGTTAAATTTGCCAGCCATATGTGAGTGACTGAATATTGCCTTATAAAACATAGCTCCCCGCAAAGATTTATATCTTAGTAGCCATGAAAATATTGTTCACTCTATTTAGGCATCGCCCGTTTAGAATCTTTTCCACATATGCTTCACCTTGAATATTTATTCAAGGTATGTGAATATGTGATGACATGCTGACCCACTAAGGTGTAGATGCTTTGAATATCTTACATCAGTCAGTTTTGATGAATATTCATATTCAGTTGCCTTTTGGAATTCTGGTTGAGAGCTATCATAAGCAGTCATAACATATCAGTTTAATTCTCATGCAGAAGCCACACCCAGCTGGGCGTCGAAAGGCGGAGTGCAGGATTCAAGCAGGCGACCAACACCATGTAGAGGAGAGCATGGAATAGCGCTCTTCGGTGATGGTTTTGGATCCAAGTGTGCAAGGAAGATTCAGAGTGATGGAGGCGTGAAGAGAGATCAGAACGTTTGTCACATTAGGATTAAGGACTGGCCCAAAAAGCGTCCAATCACAAGGAATATTTATACATTTCTCTGAGTTTTCTATCTAAATTTTAATTGCAAATCAGAAATACATGTTAACTTGTGCAAATCAAAGGTTAAATATACGGTAAAAAAAATCAGGTGGTATAGATGCCAAATCTTTGTTTCCACGAAAAAATTTACTGTTAAATTTGAAATACTTAATTTAGTGTCAACAAAATAAAGTTCAACTCAATAACAGTTTCATTGATATTACGAGAATTCTGTATCTTGCTGCCTGCCTGATTTTTCTAGAGTTGCATGTCATGTGTTCAATTTGATGACAATTCGTCAACGTCGTCTATGACGGAGTGGATGATGACGAGTGTTGCACATCTTCCTCTTGAATTGTACCTAACGATTTATTGCTTCCTCTACTTCCGGTCTTGGAGGAAGGTCGATGCCTTCATGAAGTGGGGTGGGGCGACACATTGTGACCATACAAATGAGCACTTTGTAACTCTTCAACATATATGTTTTTTCTCACCCGTTGCAACGCACGGGCATATCACCTAGTCTTGATAAATGTAAGAAGGTTGTGCACCTCGGGTATCGTCATTTTCTTCCGCGCAAGAATCCCTTAAGAAAAGCTGACAAACATTTCAATGGTGAGGCAGATACCCGGGTGATGCCTATCCTCCGACCTAGTGATGATGTATTTGATATGGTGAAGGATTTGAAAGTAATCTTTGGAAAGGGTCTCGTTCGACAATTGGTCCTCCGCCGGTGCGGCTGCCCGCATGCTTCCCGCTGCGTTCTCACACTCCCTCGCCGCGCACGTCTCGGCCGCGGATGTGCTGCAGGTTTTTTTTGGCGCGCTCTCGCTGAGGGGGCGCATCTCGCCTGGTGCTCGCCGTGAGCTGGCCCTGCTCTACGATGTTGTCATAGCGTTCGTTCGGCAGCACGCCCCTGACGAGCACCGTCTGATCGGCACAAGTAAGTACGGCTTCGTCACCCAGGTGGCGTACAAGCTCTTGCACAACACTGGTTATGGCCTGCCTCTGCACGACTTGAACTGGGACAGCTTCGCCCCCGTAAAAGTTAAGATCTTCATTTGGATCCTCCGCCACGGACGGCCCCGCACCCAAGCGCGTCTGTGTCGCCTCGGCGTTCTCCGCACGTCGGACTGCCTGTTCTGTCCTTGTGTCGTCGAGGATACCCGCCACTTGTTTGTGTCGTTCCCGCGCTTGGGTGATGTCTTGGACCGCAGCGTTGGTGTCCCCCAGACGGCCGGTAATCGCGACCTCGTTGACCTGATTGCCGAGTTCTCAGCGCCACACCGCAGCTGGGCTCCTGCTCCGCGCGACTGCAGCCTCCCTCCTGCTCTGGATCACCTAGAAAACCAGGAACCGCCTCGTCTTTGACAGGGAGGTCACCACCACGACTGGCCTTCTCCGCCGCCATCCGCTGATGCATGTAAAATGCATAGATGAATTTTGCATATTTTCACATGGTTTTCTATTACATATTGCATCATATAAGGGTATAATTCAATGTTTTATAGTATTTTGGGGTTAAATTACAAAGTCCCCCAACTTTTATGGAATTAACCCTGCCTGTCAGAAACCCCGTTTTCTATATTTTTGACGTTTCAGGGGGCAAACTTCCGCGAAATCACCTGAAAATCTGCGGGGGTCATTTTTTTGGAAGGAGAAGACTTGCGGGTGAAGGATCCACGAGAATTGGGCAAGGAGGCCCAAAAGAGGACCCTCCACGCGGCCAGATTCCTTGGCCGCGTGAGAGGCCCCCTTTTGGCCCCTGTGGCCCCAATTCCTTCCATCTTCGACTTACCGACTCCGTCTTGACCTAAAACCGACTATAAAAAGGGCCCCCCGTACCCTTACAGAGGAGAGCGCCGCCAAAACACCGAAACACCGAAACAGAGACCAGAAGTTCCAGATTGGAGGGGGAAAACTCCGGCGGGGCGCCGCCGGTGTGATCTCCTACCCCTCCAACGTCATCTCCATCGACATCTCCATGAAGAGGGAGTAGTCCACCCCAGGGCTATGGGTTTGTGGAAGTAGCACTTGTCTCTCTCTCTCTATGTGTTTCACTAATTAGATCTGTATAAGCTGCCTCACATGATTACGGGCACCATTGTAATTCATATGTGGTGGATCTTTTCTATTGGTTATTGAATCTGAGATTGCAATTGTTTCTCTTGAGTTATTTGAGTAGATGTATCTTATGTACCCCGTTCTTATTTGCTAGCGTTGATCAATCTAGTTCTTGAGAGCGTGTGTGGGGTGATGGGTGCATTAGTTGGAGTAACGGGGGGTGGCTAGTGCCGTGAAAGTGACAGAAGTTCAGCGATCCACTTAGGTTTTGTTAAACCTTTCTTAGTTACCTCACTAGGGATAAAAAGGAGTACCTTGTTACCGGGGATTTGAAGTGACACTAATCAATTTCCATGACTAGATCTAGCAAGTTCTTACTTCAACTTCATGTCACATTGCTTAAAGATATACTCTGGTTTTTCCTTAATTATCGAGGTGTTATGATTTATTTCGCATCTTGGTGGAGTATAAGAGGTATCAATATGACCGTAGAGATCTCTATGCTAGGACGTGATGCCCATATGAAAGTACTCAATGTTAAACATGTTATTGTAATCTCACATGTAATTCTTTATGTCCACCGTCTACTTTATTTGAGAGAATGCAAGTGTGAAACCATGAACCCCGGTCCTATTTTAAATATAAGAAAACACTCTAGTTACTTTACTTGCACTTTACTTTACTTGCATCTCCAATTCGAATTTACATTATCTCCATCACCACTTGCATCACAAAAATACAAAAACAATCCATTGCATATTTATTTTCTCATTTGCATTTAGTAGTAGATTTAATTATTGCACATTTACTTTCAGTTTTGCATTGCAATTTAGAAGTCTCACACCTTGTGCTTGACATCCACTTGGTGAAGTTGAGGGCACAAAATTCTCTACTTGTTTGCAGGATCCTGGAGAAAGCTTGGAAGACAACTGCTGAAATACTGGCTCCCCAAGAGTTCGATATAAACCCTCGAGTCACCCTCGTGGGGAAGAAGGCTTTCCACTAGCTACACACTCTGCACTTGGAGTCTCAACCTAGCCATCAAGCGTTTTTCTGGCGCCGTTGCCGGGGAGCCATAGGTGAAGGAGTTGTCCAAGGGATCTCACAAGAAGTCTTCATCACCAACAAGGTGTGCAAACACCTAAGCTTGGGGAGGTTTCACCTACGTGAGTACCGTCCTTTCTATCTCCACCTTCTTTCAAGTAGATTGTTTTGTTTCTTGTCTTGTTTTTGTTTTGTTTTTGTTCTTGTTTTTGTTTTGTCTTGCATATTTTATTTTAGTTTGCATTTTAGTTTTGCATTTAGTTATCTAGTTTATTTTAGTATTTCGAATTTGCCTAGTTACTTTACTTTTCAGTTTTGCATAAAAAATTAAAAACTACATAAAAACTTGGAAAATGGAGCAGAGAACTTATTGGCCATTCAGTGTTAGGAATTTCCCTCAAGAGCTAAATATTCCCGTTGAAAAATTAGAGGTAGATCCTAGTTTTATTAAAATGATTTATGAATCTCGTTTCTATGGAAAGCCTAAAGAAGACCCTTTGTTCCATCTGAAGAAATTTGATGAAAGATGTAAAACTTTGAACTTGAATCATGCAAACATCAACACTACTAAAGTTAAACTCTTTCCCTGCTCACTAGGAGGCAAAGCATTAGATTGGATATTAAGATGGCCTCCTAGAAATTTTACTACTTGGTTCAACTTAAGGGCTGCATTTATTGAAAGGTTTTGTCATGCTGAAAAGAATTACAATGTTAAACAATTGCTCATTACCTTTAAACAAGAAAAAGATGAATCAATGATACAAGCATGGGAGAGATTTAGAAGTAGAGCATATGGAATAGGGCATGGCTTTATAGATTGGATACTTATGCATATGTTTTATAAGGGACTTTCTGAAACTTCTAGAGCCTTTTTAGATAATGAATGTGGGGGATCTTTTACTATTACTAATGCTGCAAATACCCATGTTTTGCTTGAAAGTTTGCTCTTAGAGGTTAAAATTAAAGAGAGCGTAAAAAAGGCTGAAGTACCCGAGGATATTTTTGATGATCGCTATGAGATTTTTAATATGCATAATAGAAAAGGAAAAGTAGAGGAAATTATGATGCTTACTGAAATTAAGGATCCATTGCTTGATTTAGAAAAAAGTAGCTTGCAAGAACTTATTGCTACTCTACAAAAATTTGCTAGTGATCCCACTATAAATGTTAATCAACCTGGCTTTGGATCTTATATTGCTAATCATGTCTTGCAAGAAAAAATTGCTAGGTACAAGAATGAGGCCATGATACCTCCTAAGCTTGGGGATGCATGGATCCCCAAGGTGCTAGTTTCAATTGGAAAAGAAATTCACCATGCTATGTTAGATCTAGGTTCTAGTGTATCGGTACTCTCTAAAGAGTTATATGAATTGCTAGAACTAGAAAATTTAGAAAAGTGCTCAAGTGAATCTGTCCTTGCTGATAACTCTACTAAACATGATGTAGGACAAGTAAAAGATGTTATGATTGAATTGCACATGACTTTCGTACCCGTTGATTTCATTATTATGGATATGGGGGATAAATCCCCTAGTCCTATTATTTTGGGTAGATTTTTTCTTCGTACTACAGGTGCAATCATAGACTCCAAGGCAGGGAATGTCAAGTTTTAGTTCCCTCACAAGAAAATCATGGAGCACTTCCCAAGGAAGAGGGGCACGCTGCAGAACAAGCTCCATCATGAGCTTTATCCCTCTTGATTATCAAGTAAGTAAAGCCTAGCTATATGGCTACAAAGAAAGCGCTTTACGGGAGGCAACCCGGTTGTTTTTGTTTGGATTTTCCTAGTGTCCTCTTGCTGTCTCAAGAGATTAGTTTTTTTGTTTTAATTCTGGAGTTTTCAATAAAGAGTCAAGTCAAACCCATTTGGGCTTATAAGTTGCTATCCTAGTGCATGAAATTTCTGTTTCAGCACGAGTCTGCTCACCGTATGATTTTACGGTTTTTTTATTGGTATGTCGGATTGAGCTAATTTTTTATTATGTTCTGCAACTTTTCGTCCTCTATAAGCATAAAAATTGGTTTAATGTTTTGACGAGTCTAGCTTAGGGAAAAACGTTCGTTTTTCTGCTCCTGCTTTTCTCGACAGATTCTGCCTTCTTTTGTTTTATGCACTCTTTGGGCTTGGGAATCGAATTTCCATGATTCTTTCAAGCAAGAGAGTGAACATACAACATAATGAACCTTATTGTCTATCTACCGGAGCATTTGATTTGGAATTTTACACAGCAAGCATGTGATTTGTTTGTCCTTGCTAATCTCACCCCACAGAAAAAGAATGGGAGAAACATGTTTTGTGAAGTTTTTTCAAAGGGAATAGAGGAGCTGCGCCTCAAGACATCCAAGAATGATGAAAGCCATAAGCTTGGGGATGTGATGAACACCACACTGAAGCTACACTCTTTTTGTTAGCACACTTCTACTTTCTGTTTTTCTAAGCAAATCATTTATCGTAGAGACTTGAAGCGTCTAGTTTTTGTTTTAATTTTTGTTTTGATAAGACCACCACCATCATTTTATATGAGATTGAGCTACTGGAGTTTGGGTTTGGAATGTATTGGATGCTAGTATTATGATTTGGAATAGGGATTCCATGGTTGATTTGAAGAGCTACATATGTTTGCATGATTTATAGGCTTTTATGTGTAGAAATTTGCAATAATGTTGTCTTGAGCTATCTCTTATTCATGTCCTTGATGTTAATTGCTGGTTTATTTAGTTTGTCATGAAATGAGTAGTTCTATGGACATATGCATGCATAGTAGCTGGTCAACTATCTCCCTCTTGCTAGCCCAAAAATTTAAAAATTCCAACAAGTAAAAATTTGTTTCCAACACTCTTTAGCCAAGTATTTCCAGTGAGTCCACCATATTTTACCATTAGCGTCATTGCTATTCCGAGTATGTTCACCATGTTATTGTGTTATTTATGTTCTAAATTAAGATATTCACTTTATTAATTGTCATGGGTTGAACTTGGGATAGGACTCTCACGAACTTTTGAAGGCACACTTTACTTTTTATGCATCTAATAAACATGACCCAATAATGGGAGCCACAAGTTTTGCGTTTGAAAAGTTTGTGGTTGGGAGCTAGTGTAACACCTGGGGTGTTACCTTAGTAGAAAGTGTTTGTTTTCTTTTTTGCTTTGCATGCATCATATGCATAGCATCATGTTTTCAAAACAATTGGAAAAACTCAAACCAAATTAAATTTTCACACCTTGTTCAAAATTTCCAAATTGAAAAAAATTGCCAACCTAAAACAACTCAAATGTTCTCAAATAGTTTAAAGTTGTTTTAATCAAATTGCTTGTTAATAAAATTTTCCTTTTGTTAAAAACCCTAATGGCAAATTAAGTTTCAAATCATTTCCTTCTTATTTGACATGATCAAATTGTGGTTTAAGAAAATTAGCAACTTGCACTCTTTTTAGCTCACTAAGTTTTTGGGTTTATTAAATAAAATTTGTCAATTTTAAAAAATCAACTGAAATCCTATATGAATTTCAAATAGCAAAGTTCAAACAAATTGTCATTTTCCAAATTGTTGGAAATAAGTAACAAACCTTGTTATTTGTTGTTTTGCTAATCAATAAAAAATAGTTCATAAAAGATTAAAACCCCAAACCTTTCTATTCACCTCTCTCTCTTTCTTTTCATTACAAAAAAAAAAGAGAAAAGGAAAAAATCAGGGAAAAGGAGAGAGGCAGCCCACAGCCCAATTTTCCCCAGCCCACCCTAGCCAGCCCGATACCCCTTCGAGGGGTTGTCGTCTTCCTCCCCCCGACGTCACCCTGTACGAACAGCAGGAACACCACACAATCCTCCTCCCCCCCTCTCGATTCACTGCCGTACCGAGCTCCTCTCGCCCATAAAACCCACCTCCTCTCTGCTAACCCTAATCCTATCCCCTACTCCTTCTCCCATCGCCGCCCTTTTCCTCTGTCGTTATCGAGTCCTTGTTCTTCCGGTGGTTCAGTTCGTCAGGAAACCACCCCTCACGCGCAGCGGTCCGTGGTCGTTTCTGCTCGAGGTGCAACCGCAACCGCGATCTCGCAGCAGCACATCCAACCGCAACCCCAACACGCCTAGCAGCCTTGCTACATCCGCGAGGTCGCCCCAACGCGCACGGATCAACAGCAGCCACCGTAAATCTTCTCTGAACCGCAGTTGAAAAGCCTGCACCTTGGGTCTGTCCAAAATTCAGTTAACCTCGCATGTCAACCTTTTCTTGTTTGCGTATCTGTTGCTATCACCAAACTTCAGAGCAGCGCACTGGTTCAGTGTCCGTGCGCGCACCGCGAGGGCGGGGGATCGAGTCCCCGCTCGGGGAATTTCCCATCCTTTTTTCCCTTCCGCGCTGCGCTGCGGGCCCCGCGAGTCATAGACCCCTGCGCCACCACACCGCACGCTCGCTCCACTGTGGCGCCACCCTGGCGTGGCCCCACTGGTCAGCCAGTGCGAGTAGCCACGCCACGGTGCAAAAAGTCAATCCCCTGTTTTCTTTTTTTTCATAAATGTCTAATAACCCTAAAAGTTCAAATGGCTATAATTTCTAATTCATAAATCCAAATACTACAAACTTTATATGTATCCCACTCCAAATTTCCCGTACTTTCGAAATATGCAGTTTGTGCACTGTTTTGAACAATTCAAATTGTTTCAAATATCAAATTCAAACAATTCTTTTCCAATTTGGTTAATTCCATAATTAATTCATACCTAATTCAAATAACACAAATTAAATATGTTTTTCAGTCCAAATTCATTGTACTTTCTGTTTATCAACTTTGTTTTGCAATTTGGGCAATTAAAATTAATGTTATTTAATAATCCTTAAATTGGTTAATTAAATGGCATAATTAATAACTTGCAAAAGGTTGCTCCAAATTAAATACTCAAAACATGTTTTTCATCCAAAATCAAATGCCACACTTGAATATCAACTTTGTTTTCTGGTTTGCAACATCTAAATTGAATAATTGTTTCACCTCTTATTTAATGCAATTTAAATTGCCAAAATTCATAACTAACTCATTTTAATTCCAAATCCAACAAATAAAATATGTTTTCATACCAGAAAAATGCACTTAATCTGGTCATGCCATTCATATCTCTGCTTGCATCTTATCTTGTGCATTTTAGATCTTGTTATGCATGTTCATCTATATGACAACATATGGAATGTGTGGGCTAATTAATTCCAGCTGTTGCCCCCTTCCATTTAAATTGCCTAACTCATCTACTTTATTGTTTTCCATGCTAAAAAACATTTAACTTGATGGTTAGCTAAACAACTTGAACCAATTCCTATTTCTCCGGACTCAACCAATTCCTATTTCTCCGGACTCCGGTTCCGATTAAATTGCTTAAGTTGTTTCCCTGTTGCATCTTGCCATGCCATGCATATAAAATAGGATCATGCTGGATCTTTTGCCGTAGTAGTAATTGTTGCATCTGGTGTTTCTTTTAGTTCGTTGCTTCTTCGCGGATAGGACGTTGAGATGATGTGAGCAACGACAAGTTCTGCTACCTTGCGGGATCTCAGGCAAGTATACTCACTTGCTGCCAAATGGCTGCCTTTCATCACTTGTTACCGATTCTTTCCGTTGTTCTTATTCTAGCATGTTGATACGATGCTGGTGTCTCGATCCTATTATATGTTTATCTTGCAGCCATGATATAGCCTTTTCCTTCCACTTCCTATCAACTGTTGTTTGTTTACCCTGTTGGCCCTCGTGTCGTAGTTGCATGCTTAGTGTTGTTTGCGCTCAGGTCTTGTTGTTCCTTTCGTATCACATGTTTAGTTTGATAGTTGGGTTTAAATTCCAATCAACAACATGTTAATGTTTTGGGTAATAATAATTTGATGTTAAGGCACCGGCAGGAGGCCCGGGTTAGGGTTTTGAAGCCTGCTAGTGTCGAAACTAGGAAAGAGTCTTGTCTACTGATCCATGATGAGCGTGCTCACCGCATCCGGGTGGTAGTATGGGACCCCCCTCGACTTAGACCTGATCTGCAGCTTGTCCAAAGAGCCACACTTAGTTCGGGTGTTCCATTTGCTCCTTGCATAATGGGTTGATCACCCATGGTTACTGATGATGATGATGATGCATATAGGGCGAGGCCTGTAGTGCCGGGGTGTTGTGTCCTGCGGGAGTTTTGCACACCTGCGCTGAGTATTCGGCTGCGTGGCTGGGACCTTATAGCTCCGTGGCTCCTAGGATGGGTTGTAGAGATGGTTTGGGTCGTGTCGAGCCAACCTGAGTTTTAGTTGGTGGCTTGAGTGTGTACGGGTACTGGAGCACACCCTGCAGGGATGAATCTTCTCGAGAAGCCGTGTTTTCCGCGGTTATGGATTACTTGGTGAAAGTACTGGCTAACAAGTTCTCAGACAACTTACAACTAATGATAATAACTTGACTAGTAATAGTCTTATTGACACAATAACTTGATCCATCATTAATCCAACAGTGTGAGTTATCCTTGGGTTGCTTCCTTAGTAGGGGGTGACATTGGATGAGTATTGTTTGGTGAGTAGTTGTAGTTGGTTCCGATACGCTCTCTTATCTTCTTTCTGTTAGCCGGAAGTTGTAGTGTGTTTCTGTAGTTGGTTAGTGCAGCCCGCTGCCGCTTCTTTGCAATAACCCCTTCCTTTCCGTTGTACACAAAGAATTTGTATCTTGTGATGACTGGTTACGCCAGTATCTTGTGAGTATGGTTTATCCACTTGCCAGTACTTAACCGTACTGACCCACGAATCTTTTTCGTGGCTGCATATTCAACATTGCAGTCAACAGGTTTGAAGTCTGACGACGTTAGCTTGGGAATCCCTCCGGCTTGGCCTGGGCAGGGATTGGACGCTCTCGGTTATCTTCAGGACTCTTAGTCCAATTTGTATCTTGTCCGTAGCCGGACACTTTGTTGTTTTCTTCCGCTGTTATTTGGATCTTTGTATTGTATCAGTTGTATCCCTGACTCGTTTGAGTCATCTTGTAAATCTCTTTTCTGTTGTTGTTGTGGATTATTCGTGAACTGTTGTAATGATTATCACAAGTGGCAACCTGGAATCGGTTATTATGTGGATTTTGGCGGGAATGCTGAAATCTGCATAGTGCCCGATCTCGGGGCGCCACAAATGGTATCAGAGCCTTGGTTCCGATTCCCGAGATTGTTTCGATACGAATGGTTATCGAAGCAACGGGTCCGCAAAGACTGTAGGACAACCTCGCTAACGGTTGTTGTTTCTAGAGTGTCAAAAACTATTTCTGCTAAACTATTTTGGAAAACACCTCAATAGGATTCTTGTTTTTCTCCTTATCCCTATTCTATTTCCCCTCCCATCTTATTTGTTTTGGAGTCTTCACCCCTTGTCTATCTTTCAGAGTGTTAGGATCCTACGTGGGTGGACGTTTTCTGAGCCTTTAACCTAATAGGTTCGATCATCGGAAGATTCCTGGTGGAAGAACATCGTCGTCACTCCGAGCAAGAATCTCTTGTTAGTGGTGTCGAGGAGATCAACTGGAAGCACGAAGAATCGATAGTCGAACTTCTTTCCCCTCCCGAGTTAGCAGGTGGATTGCGAGGGCGCAATCCCTTGTTAGTGGTGTCGTCTGTAACACCTGGGGTGTTACCTTAGTAGAAAGTGTTTGTTTTCTTTTTTGCTTTGCATGCATCATATGCATAGCATCATGTTTTCAAAACAATTGGAAAAACTCAAACCAAATTAAACTTTCACACCTTGTTCAAAATTTCCAAATTGAAAAAAATTGCCAACCTAAAACAACTCAAATGTTCTCAAATAGTTTGAAGTTGTTTTAATCAAATTGCTTGTTAATAAAATTTTCCTTTTGTTAAAAACCCTAATGGCAAATTAAGTTTCAAATCATTTCCTTCTTATTTGACATGATCAAATTGTGGTTTAAGAAAATTAGCAACTTGCACTCTTTTTAGCTCACTAAGTTTTTGGGTTTATTAAATAAAATTTGTCAATTTTAAAAAATCAACTGAAATCCTATATGAATTTCAAATAGCAAAGTTCAAACAAATTGTCATTTTCCAAATTGTTGGAAATAAGTAACAAACCTTGTTATTTGTTGTTTTGCTAATCAATAAAAAATAGTTCATAAAAGATTAAAACCCCAAACCTTTCTATTCACCTCTCTCTCTTTCTTTTCATTACAAAAAAAAAAAAGAGAAAAGGAAAAAATCAGGGAAAAGGAGAGAGGCAGCCCACAGCCCAATTTTCCCCAGCCCACCCTAGCCAGCCCGATACCCCTTCGAGGGGTTGTCGTCTTCCTCCCCCCGACGTCACCCTGTACGAACAGCAGGAACACCACACGATCCTCCTCCCCCCCTCTCGATTCACTGCCGTACCGAGCTCCTCTCGCCCATAAAACCCACCTCCTCTCTGCTAACCCTAATCCTATCCCCTACTCCTTCTCCCATCGCCGCCCTTTTCCTCTGTCGTTATCGAGTCCCTGTTCTTCCGGTGGTTCAGTTCGTCAGGAAACCACCCCTCACGCGCAGCGGTCCGTGGTCGTTTCTGCTCGAGGTGCAACCGCAACCGCGATCTCGCAGCAGCACATCCAACCGCAACCCCAGCACGCCTAGCAGCCTTGCTACATCCGCGAGGTCGCCCCAACGCGCACGGATCAACAGCAGCCACCGTAAATCTTCTCTGAACCGCAGTTGAAAAGCCTGCACCTTGGGTCTGTCCAAAATTCAGTTAAACTCGCATGTCAACCTTTTCTTGTTTGCGTATCTGTTGCTATCACCAAACTTCAGAGCAGTGCACTAGTTCAGTGTCCGTGCGCGCACCGCGAGGGCGGGGGATCGAGTCCCCGCTCGGGGAATTTCCCATCCTTTTTTCCCTTCCGCGCTGTGCTGCGGGCCCCGCGAGTCATAGACCCCTGCGCCACCACACCGCACGCTCGCTCCACTGTGGCGCCACCCTGGCGTGGCCCCACTGGTCAGCCAGTGCGAGTAGCCACGCCACGGTGCAAAAAGTCAATCCCCTGTTTTCTTTTTTTTCATAAATGTCTAATAACCCTAAAAGTTCAAATGGCTATAATTTCTAATTCATAAATCCAAATACTACAAACTTTATATGTATCCCACTCCAAATTTCCTGTACTTTCTAAATATGCAGTTTGTGCACTGTTTTGAACAATTCAAATTGTTTCAAATATCAAATTCAAACAATTCTTTTCCAATTTGGTTAATTCCATAATTAATTCATACCTAATTCAAATAACACAAATTAAATATGTTTTTCAGTCCAAATTCATTGTACTTTCTGTTTATCAACTTTGTTTTGTAATTTGGGCAATTAAAATTAATGTTATTTAATAATCCTTAAATTGGTTAATTAAATGGCATAATTAATAACTTGCAAAAGGTTGCTCCAAATTAAATACTCAAAACATGTTTTTCATCCAAAATCAAATGCCACACTTGAATATCAACTTTGTTTTCTGGTTTGCAACATCTAAATTGAATAATTGTTTCACCTCTTATTTAATGCAATTTAAATTGCCAAAATTCATAACTAACTCATTTTAATTCCAAATCCAACAAATAAAATATGTTTTCATACCAGAAAAATGCACTTAATCTGTTCATGCCATTCATATCTCTGCTTGCATCTTATCTTGTGCATTTTAGATCTTGTTATGCATGTTCATCTATATGACAACATATGGAATGTGTGGGCTAATTAATTCCAGCTGTTGCCCCCTTCCATTTAAATTGCCTAACTCATCTACTTTATTGTTTTCCATGCTAAAAAACATTTAACTTGATGGTTAGCTAAACAACTTGAACCAATTCCTATTTCTCCGGACTCAACCAATTCCTATTTCTCCGGACTCCGGTTTCGATTAAATTGCTTAAGTTGTTTCCCTGTTGCATCTTGCCATGCCATGCATATAAAATAGGATCAAGTTGGATCTTTTGCCGTAGTAGTAATTGTTGCATCTGGTGTTTCTTTTAGTTCGTTGCTTCTTCGCGGATAGGACGTTGAGATGATGTGAGCAACGACAAGTTCTGCTACCTTGCGGGATCTCAGGCAAGTATACTCACTTGCTGCCAAATGGCTGCCTTTCATCACTTGTTACCGATTCTTTCCGTTGTTCTTATTCTAGCATGTTGATACGATGCTGGTGTCTCGATCCTATTATATGTTTATCTTGCAGCCATGATATAGCCTTTTCCTTCCACTTCCTATTAACTGTTGTTTGTTTACCCTGTTGGCCCTCGTGTCGTAGTTGCATGCTTAGTGTTGTTTGCGCTCAGGTCTTGTTGTTCCTTTCGTATCACATGTTTAGTTTGATAGTTGGGTTTAAATTCCAATCAACAACATGTTAATGTTTTGGGTAATAATAATTTGATGTTAAGGCACCGGCAGGAGGCCCGGGTTAGGGTTTTGAAGCCTGCTAGTGTCGAAACTAGGAAAGAGTCTTGTCTACTGATCCATGATGAGCGTGCTCACCGCATCCGGGTGGTAGTATGGGACCCCCCTCGACTTAGACCTGATCTGCAGCTTGTCCGAAGAGCCACACTTAGTTCGGGTGTTCCATTTGCTCCTTGCATAATGGGTTGATCACCCATGGTTACTGATGATGATGATGATGCATATAGGGAGAGGCCTGTAGTGCCGGGGTGTTGTGTCCTGCGGGAGTTTTGCACACCTGCGCTGAGTATTCGGCTGCGTGGCTGGGACCTTATAGCTCCGTGGCTCCTAGGATGGGTTGTAGAGATGGTTTGGGTCGTGTCGAGCCAACCTGAGTTTTAGTTGGTGGCTTGAGTGTGTACGGGTACTGGAGCACACCCTGCAGGGATGAATCTTCTCGAGAAGCCGTGTTTTCCGCGGTTATGGATTACTTGGTGAAAGTACTGGCTAACAAGTACTCAGACAACTTACACCTAATGATAATAACTTGACTAGTAATAGTCTTATTGACACAATAACTTGATCCATCATTAATCCAACAGTGTGAGTTATCCTTGGGTTGCTTCCTTAGTAGGGGATGACATTGGATGAGTATTGTTTGGTGAGTAGCTGTAGTTGGTTCCGATACGCTCTCTTATCTTCTTTCTGTTAGCCGGAAGTTGTAGTGTGTTTCTGTAGTTGGTTAGTGCAGCCCGCTGCCGCTTCTTTGCAATAACCCCTTCCTTTCCGTTGTACCCAAAGAATTTGTATCTTGTGATGACTGGTTACGCCGGTATCTTGTGAGTATGGTTTATCCACTTGCCAGTACTTAACCGTACTGACCGACGAATCTTTTTCGTGGCTGCATATTCAACATTGCAGTCAACAGGTTTGAAGTCTGACGACGTTAGCTTGGGAATCCCTCCGGCTTGGCCTGGGCAGGGATTGGACGCTCTCGGTTATCTTCAGGACTCTTAGTCCAATTTGTATCTTGTCCGTAGCCGGACACTTTGTTGTTTTCTTCCGCTGTTATTTGGATCTTTGTATTGTATCAGTTGTATCCCTGACTCGTTTGAGTCATCTTGTAAATCTCTTTTCTGTTGTTGTTGTGGATTATTCGTGAACTGTTGTAATGATTATCACAAGTGGCAACCTGGAATCGGTTATTATGTGGATTTTGGCGGGAATGCTGAAATCTGCATAGTGCCCGATCTCGGGGCGTCACAGCTAGCTATAAACGTGTATCACCGGAAATCTTTCAACATTTCACAATTTTTTTTTACATTTGGTTGATATCATGTACTTTTGTTTTTGGACTCCTGCCATACCGAAATGAAATAGAGGAATAATAAGTTTTGATGAGTAAGTATCTATATGACTAGAGAAACGCATTGGGCCGCTAATTCAAGCCATGCTTTATCATGGTGGAAATTTACTTACAGCTTGAGTGACTCTACAACACATCCTATAATAAAATAAGAAGCTATGCATAATAGTGAATGAAAATAAAAAGGATGATGAGTCTACTCCGTTTGTTCTTGTCATTGTAACATGGGTTTGTTTCCATGTCATGGGGCAAGAGGTACCTCTTTGCGGTTATCTATGATGTCATTAATACTTATTATGATTGTACAAACCTTATTAGGAATCTTAAGTTGAGTAATCATGGAGTAGGTTTTCACACTCACGGGGCATGAGGCTTTCAACCACCTTGTCATTCTCATTACTTCAATACTCACAATTTTAAGATGCTAGTGATAAAGGGGCAATGAGAGTCCTAGATCAATGGATACCACATTTCAATTAGTAATTTTAGTTGAATAATTTAGAGGCTAAATAAGACTTGATCATGTTTTACCTCTACTCAATTTTCTCCAAAGTGTCCACCATATTTTCTATTCTCCATTATGATTCTTTGACCAATATAGGATTTTATTTTTCATTCTGTGTATGCATTTGGTCCATAGTGCTTTTATTTCATTATACACTTTGTGAACTTTCATGAAGCATCTTTGATATTTCTTACAACATGAATTGTATATTGCTACTCATTTCTAGTATTAATCATTTGATTATATGTAGCATGAATAATCCTCCTTGATATCCCATGATTGTTTCAATATGCAAAAGCCATCTTAGTTTGATCACCTTCATACTCGAGGACGAGCATGGGTTAAGCTTGGGGATGTTGATGCATGTAAAATGCATAGATGAATTTTGCATATTTTCACATGGTTTTCTATTACATATTGCATCATATAAGGGTATAATTCAATGTTTTATAGTATTTTGGGGTTAAATTACAAAGTCCCCCAACTTTTATGGAATTAACCCTGCCTGTCAGAAACCCCGTTTTCTATATTTTTGACGTTTCAGGGGGCAAACTTCCGCGAAATCACCTGAAAATCTGCGGGGGTCATTTTTTTGGAAGGAGAAGACTTGCGGGCGAAGGATACACGAGAATTGGGCAAGGAGGCCCAAAAGAGGACCCTCCACGCGGCCAGATTCCTTGGCCGCGTGAGAGGCCCCCTTTTGGCCCCTGTGGCCCCAATTCCTTCCATCTTCGACTTATCGACTCCGTCTTGACCTAAAACCGACTATAAAAAGGGTCCCCCGTACCCTTACGGAGGAGAGCGCCGCCGAAACACCGAAACAGAGACCAGAAGTTCCAGATTGGAGGGGGAAAACTCCGGCGGGGCGCCGCCGGTGTGATCTCCTACCCCTCCAATGTCATCTCCATCGACATCTCCATGAAGAGGGAGTAGTCCACCCCAGGGCTATGGGTTTGTGGAAGTAGCACTTGTATCTCTCTCTCTATGTGCTTCACTAATTAGATCTGTATGAGCTGCCTCACATGATTACGGGCATCGTTGTAATTATTATGTGGTGGATCTTTTCAATGAGTTATTGAATCTGAGATTGCAATTGTTTCGCTTGAGTTATTTGAGTAGATGTATCTTATGTACCCCGTTCTTATTTGCTAGATTTGATCAATCTAGTTCTTGAGAGCGTGTGTGGGGTGATGGGTGCATTAGTTGGAGTAACGGGGGGGTGGCTAGTGCCGTGAAAGTGACAGAAGTTCAGCGATCCACTTAGGTTTTGTTAAACCTTTCTTAGTTACCTCACTAGGGATAAAAAGGAGTACCTTGTTACCGGGGATTTGAAGTGACACTAATCAATTTCCATGACTAGATCTAGCAAGTTTTTACTTCAACTTCATGTCACATTGCTTAAAGATATACTCTGATTTTTCCTTAATTATCGAGGTGTTATGATTTATTTCGCATCTTGGTGGAGTATAAGAGGGATCAATATGACCGTAGAGATCTCTATGCTAGGACGTGATGCCCATATGAAAGTACTCAATGTTAAACATGTTATTGTAACCTCACATGTAATTCTTTATGTCCACCGTCTACTTTATTTGAGAGAATGCAAGTGTGAAACCATGAACCCCGATCCTATTTTAAATATAAGAAAACACTCTAGTTACTTTACTTGCACTTTACTTTACTTGCATCTCCAATTCGAATTTACATTATCTCCATCACCACTTGCATCACAAAAATACAAAAACAATCCATTGCATATTTATTTTCTCATTTGCATTTAGTAATAGATTTAATTATTGCACATTTACTTTCAGTTTTGCATTGCAACTTAGAAGTCTCACACCTTGTGCTTGACAACCACTTGGTGAGGTTGAGGGCACAAAATTCTCTACTTGTTTGCAGGATCCTCGAGAAAGCTTGGAAGACAACTGCTGAAATACTGGCTCCCCAAGAGTTCGATATAAACCCTCGAGTCACCCTCGTGGGGAAGAAGGCTTGCCACTAGCTACACACTCTGCACTTGGAGTCTCAACCTAGCCATCATCCGCCAAACACCTGGCCTTGTGGCTAGTTAGGGCGCCCTGTCGTGTCGACTGCGACCCGTTAGTTGACTGGTGTGCGTCTCTCTTCCCCTAAACCCCCTGTACAACCTCTCAGAAGTTGCTCGCGCCGTGGCGCGAGTTTGTAAAAATCTCGGTCTTCTGAACATTTTAATCCAAAAAATTCAGGTGGGCTCTTCGCCCTCCGTTGCCTTGTTCAAAAAAAAATGTTGATAATTATTTGTCCCTGTGACATGTGGGCACTGGCTGTCAGTTATTGTGCCTCCGGAGATAGATTAGTGTTTTTTGTGAAAGGTTTTGCAAAATGTGGTAGCAAAATGCTCTCGATGTAGTTTATCAAAAATTTGTCAAAACTAGTAGTTTTATTTATGCTATTATCTCACAGTGTGCACTGTGCACTAGACGATCGGTGGGCTTAGAAATTAATTATTGATGGCTTGCGCTGGTGTTACCCCGTGTACTTTGAAATTCCTGCATCACATAGGCCAAGACCCGGGCTGTAGCCAGGCAGCCCGGGGCGTAGGTCCGGCGAGTACCCATGGACCGGAAACCTTACACTACATTACGCTGGTGCAATCCTAAAGTCCCAAGACATGATTGCACCAGTGTAGTGTAAGGTTTGGGGTAATCTGGTGGCAATATGCATTCTTTTGACATGATTGGAGCAACTTGGCCTGGCACATTGAGCACTTCCTCTTCTCTCTGGAGCAAAGATGAGCAGTGCATCGATCAGAGAGTAGTTCTGCATCATGATCCGACATCAGCGCACTTTTACTGGCAGATATGCCATGATGCAAGTGTGTGTGCCACTCAGTTAAATCTACGGCGACAACTAGTTCAATCATTTTAACCTGTAACCGTATGTGCTACCACTAGAGACAAGGCAAGTATCACCACAACCATACAAAGGAGGACATAAGGGTGGGTTTTTCTTCTTCCAAAATTCAGGTTTAGGTAGTTAAAACTGTTTGAATAGTGTTCCTTCAGGTCAGTGAAGTGATAGAGTTCTGCAAGTAAGCTATTAATCTGAACCCTAGCATAAAGCTCAACAGCAGGAGCAACCAATCCCGGTTAGAGTCACCTTAAAACACGTAGTAATTCCTTGTACGTACGTGTTCCTCCATCTAATGTCAAAACGAGTCCCGCCTGTACTAGGGTTAGTAATCGGTAACTGACAGACCAAGTTCATAACTCCTACCAATTTTCTGAATCAAGTCTCACTTTATCCATGAGAAGAAACAGAAAAAAGATCAGCCAAATTGAAGCGCACTTGCTTGTGTAACATAGAAAATGGCAACTTCTACGGTACCTTTTACGGCTAAAGCCATAAGCAGGACCAAATCATAACAAACAAGGCCATTCACAAATCAAACCTGTCCTAGTGTAATTTAAAAGCTAACGACCGCAATATATCACCCGATAACTTGCTGCGCCCACTGGGCCTGAGAGTAGTTCGTGAATCATATATGGACACGGACACTCGAAGCATCAAGCGGTACAGTCTCTATCTCTACTAGTTGAATGCCCGTGCGTTGCTACGGATTTCCAAGTTTTTTCTTCTCTCGACACAAGAAAATATAATGCACCTAAATATTTTAAAATGTATTTTTTTTAGATAGCTTACAAACCATATAGATGATATAGTATTAGATAACAGTTTTTCTTCTCTCGACACAAGAAAATATAATGCACCTAAATATTGTAACAAGTATTTTTTTAGATAGCTTACAAACCATAGAGATGATATAGTATTAGATAACACGAGCATTTGTAAACTATCAATTGATATGCATCAGCGATATCCAGAATAATCATGTTATCTCTAGTTTACAACAGTAAGTAGATAATATATTTATCTGGCTTACAGATTGGGATAGCGTTACTCTTGTAGCACACCAACTTCCTTGCTGGCACTATGTATCTGTCTATACAATTATATACTCTAGTGTAAAGTGGAGTATATATTATTAGTCCTTCTAGTGTATTTAATCTGCTTTTTACTAAGAAGCCAAGTCCAGATTTCTTCGTGCTATATCCAGTTTCTTCTTCTGATGCAAAGCTAATTGTTGCTTTTATATGTGCTTTATACATTCCAAGCTGTGAAAATCTTGTGGTCAGTTGAACTTGTACTCTTTATTCTGCAGGATAAAATGTAACATTTTTTTAGAGCAACTACAGGTGTAGAATACCACTTGAACTTCTAAAACATCAATAACTTTTCAGAAAAAATAACATATTAGCATGGGAGTTCTGATAAATCAGGCAAACAAATTGGAAGGTATGATTGCTAAAAATTCTTCAGATTCAAATTCTAAAGGTTAGCACATGGTTACAAGAAAACGTGGAATGGCTTACAAAAAAAGGGTAAATGTAGAGCAGGATTAATTAATGAACCTAATCTCTTTCGTTTTTTCTTATCCTTGTACCATGTGATGTCCATTGTCTCTAACTCCAGCAAATGAGCCGTCATGGCCAGGAGGAAGCCAAAGGCTTGCCCGTTATCCTGATATTCCACAGTCTCTCACTAATAAATCTGGAATAAGAAATAGCATGCCATCAGGCATACAGAGACATGAATCATCTTTTACTTCAGAGACAGTAGATACTCAATGCTAGCTAGCAGCTGGCTGCATTGGCTTACACTTGGGTTGCTGAAAACAAGAGATCTTGAGGTTAGCCCCCAAAATGAGAAGTGCTGAGTTGCAATACGACAACATTTATGAGTCTTTCATTAAGGACCTTGAGAAAACAATGACAACTGAAACTTTTCATAACATGATTGTATTTGCAAAAGGGAAATAATGATAAATTTAACATTAAAGGTTTAAACTGAATTTTGACAAGGGGTATAAAATTTCATACATACTTAAGAATGTCTCAATGGACAAACACATACTCCCTCCGATCTAGAAAATGTGCGCTAGCTACACCTATCAGTTTTAAAGAAGCATGATGCAATGGAAAAAATGCAGAGAAGCCTATAGACTTTCATATATTAAACAACGCCAATACATGATGACAATTAAGACAAAATTCGTAAACTGGAATCAGATATTCTACACAAGTAACATATTGAGAGCACAAAAGAGCTCACAAGCCTTTAATAAGAGGGTGGTGAAATTTAAATGAAACAATTGCATCCAAAGTTCACATATGCAATAAACTGTATAGACAACCATTTCTTGATAGTTATTTATTCACCATGGTTTAAAATGCCTATATCCAAGGAAGCAAGCATATCAGCACACAACATGGAACGATAGTAGTATAACTCCGTATAATTACTTAAACTATTACTGTAACTCCGTGGTAACCCATATTCAAATGAATCACATGAGATCCGTGAACCACTCATAACAACTGTAGCATCAATTTAGAGTTTCAAACAGGGCACTCACTAACCTTGCATCTGTTGCTTGTTGCGCACTTGAAGCTGATGACATACTTTGGGAGGATTCTTTTGTTCATGTCCATTCTCCACACAATGACAATGTACAACAATGGATTCTGCATGTTAGCAAAATTTCTATGTAGTCTTCACTGTTTTAGTGGAGCTGGGAGGGCCCAACTGGGATGGTCTCTCGTAGGCATATGATCACACAATATGGGACGATAATATGTGCCTCACTGTTCTTCTGACGAACTGCGTAACCGGACATTAAGAAGATATTCTGAACCTGCTTTAGTTCTTCTCACAGCCTAATCAAATTGATGCATTCATTAATTGGTTCTCTCGACATTCTTTCAGCTAAGAGTGTTTAATATCTATACCTATATGAATGCCTACAACATTTTATCGACTGTTCCAAATAAACAGATAGAATTGATGTTGTGACGACGGACAACTACGAATAAGAGTAGCTACAACAAGATTTCCTTGAAGCTATTTAATGATCAATAAACCAGAAGTGTAGGCAGAACACGGATTTTTTTTAAAATCTACGGAAGTAACAGTAACGATGCATTTTGCAACTATTCCCCAACTCGTAAATCGTGTTTGATAAATTTCACTTGACTATATCCATGGATGCAATCGAACAAAACAGAAAATTCAGAAGTTCGAACTCAGCTGGAGTGGAAAGGCAAAGAACCTGACTATTCATCTGTTGGGGCGCGAAGAGATAAACGAAAACTTTTTCCCTACGCGGCACTCCCAAGATCTAGCCGAGGTAGAAGACCACGAGTATTACCACTAGACGCGCAGGTGCGGATTATCGGTGCAGCGCGTCGGGGCAGTGCAGTCCCACGATCCGATCCGGCCGATCCAATCCCTCGAACGTCGAAGTGATGAACGTACAGCACCTCTGCCGGTATCCACACGTACAAGGAGGAGCTCCGACGGCAGACTGCTAGGTCTGGTGCGACGGCTGGACTGAGTGGGGCTAGGGTTCCCAACGCATGGGAGAGTGGACTAACGTGCCCGCTGGGCAACCTACGCCCCTCTTTATACAGCGTATGGTAATGGGCTTCACAACACTTGTGGCCCATCCCCTCTGTGAGTCCGACTCACAAAACCAGTCCATTTCCGGTTCGGGTCCAACCCGACCAATACTTGCTCCCGCTCTTAAGTGTGTGACCCTGCAGGCTCATGGCGACATGGACACGATTGGAGTCCTACTCCCAATCGATCAATCGGTAGCGGCTCCTAGCAGAACGTGTCGACTCCCAAGTCTCATTGAGTCATAACGACATACCTTTCAATGTGATATTCATCTTAGTCCCTTTTGCCTCACGATATACCTTGTCGAGCTATAGTCGATTTATCGTCATCCCTTAAATAGCTCAACTCTGTTCTCGATCCGTGATATGTGATTCATCTGACTAACTCTTAGTCAACCGACACAGTTAACACTTAACTGAGTCGCGCATAGCCATGCTTCCTGAATCATATCACTCGAGAGGGCCCAGAGAATATCTCTCCATTCGGAGGGGCAAAATCCCATCTTGATTATCCATATCACGCATCTTGCTTCTCATTCGACCCGAACTCTGCCTTTATAGCTGCCTTGTCACAGAACAACGTTTGACAGAACCTAAGTCGGTGATCCACAACTCGGATTGTGCGACAACCTCAGGTCTAAGGATTACGTTGATTGAGACATGCAAATGACGACTTGATCGTTGCATATCAATGTGGGTCAGTCCGACTTGCTAAACTCTTTAGCCAAGTCCGTGAACGTTGGAATGGCATCACCATGCCCATGACAAGTGGAACCGTGTCATCAGCCAACACTCACATTAGTCTAGGGTGTGTGTCCAGCACAACCTAAATGACCAAGGACAATCTAGTATGAACAACGTGAATATATAGTTCCACAATCGAATCACATATTCAATAACATATATCAGATGTTCAAAACAAGGACAACTTAATAACTTTATGAATACAGTGGGAATTACATCATACATGATTGCCTCTAGGGCATATTCCTAACATCATCTTCCAGAATCTATGCCCCACCGCCGTGGTCACGTCCGCCGGCGTGGCGTATCTAGCATATTCAGTCATTTTTTCAAGAGTAAACATAATAAATAAATAAATAACTATTCAGTCTAGACAATGAAAAACAAAGTTCACATATTTCCTGATATAGATTGGAATTTCTATTGATAACAAAAACACCATCAATTATAGCAAGAAAATTGAGTTATATACCTTAACTGATACGCAACGTTTTCTCTTGATCTTTGATAAATTGAAATCGTTTTCCATGCCATTGCCAACCATCGGGCAATAGACCATAAACTGAATACATGCAAGTTAGGGACTGTTTGCATCAAGCCAAAGAAGTGCATGCACCCATGCTCAAAAGAAAGAAGCGATGAATGGAAGCCAACAAAGAAACAGGCATTTGAATCATCCATAGTAATTATTACTTTTGCCACACTTCTGGGGTTTGTATATTAAATCATTTCGCAAAACAAAGGTTGTTGTATCTTCGAATTGACATTTAAATCATGAAGCGATGCATGTAACGCATCAACAGAAGTTGTTGTACCTTTCAAGTGAGAAAACAAATCAAATTGACAGAGGGCTTCGGATTCAGGCCCTCCAAATCGGGCACTCCATGCCCAGAACTGGGAGCAAGGACTCCTTACGGTGACCATAAACAACGCTGCACCATGACCGTCAGCAGTGGCGCTCGGTTGGCACAATGCGAGCGCCCCGCGGTCATCCTCCACACAAGCCGCCGAGGTGTGCACGCCGGCTGCCGGATGCTCCACACAAGAGTAGATTACACATCAGTTGGTGAAGTGCTGCACCCAGGAATTAAGGAAACGACGAGTTGCACAGAGGCATTTTGTCAAACACGTAAGTGCAGACCCAAGTGTTACCTGAGGAACAGAGGTCCTGGAGGTCGCGTTGTGGCCTCGGGCTTGAAGGCGAAGAAGGCTCGGAGCCATTGGCCGGCCTGGATGCCGCACTTGTCGAGGCGAGGCCCCTTCAGTACATACCAGGCGCACCTCCACGGACGGCTCGCAGGTGCTGGTGGTTAGCTCGAGTAGCGGCGTGGTCAGCCACTCCTCCGCCAGTGGAGGCGACGACCTGCAGTAGGCAGCGCGCGACGGTTGGAAGCTGCGGTGGTGGCGGCGGGATGGAACCCTAACATCCTCGCTCACGAAATGTTTTGGTCGAGGCCGTCCCTTCCGGGAGGATCGCGTTTGACATGCAGTTTTATTTTTTTGATGCGTGTGAAGGAAGGGCAACAAAGGGAGCTAGCGATACGCATGGAGATGACGCCAATCAGGGGATTTGATTGTGTAGCATTGCCTTATCTGCAGCTAACGATCGGTTGATTCCTTTTTTAGTGTATCTATGAAAGATGCGGACGACCCCGATGGTCTGCCATAGCACGTACTACGTACGTCCAACTCCCATTTAATAGTAAAGATTTTATCGTAAAGATAAGGCTGCATGCATGTAGCTAACAAATCTAACAAACTTGACAAGATAAGGCTACATGCAAGAAAACAAATTAGTGCGGTGACATTCTTTCTGTAATTTTAGTGAAGTGTGACACCATACCACCGCAGCAACCTTAATAGTACAGATCTCTACTACTTAAAAGATAACATTCGTTCCGTCTTCGCCCAGCTAAGCGATACGTCGTCCGTTCGTCAAACGGCCCCTCACAAAAAGTTTTGTGTTATCTCAAGGCTGAATAGAAGTACGAGGTAGGCTGTTGATATTTAATCAAAAGTAAGTTATAATTATTCCTAAATACAAAATGTTTATTACTTCAGATATCTTACCTCTGTATTATCTCGATTTTGATGCTTTGGCTCATAAAACATCAGATTGTGTTGTGAGAAGAGGACACTAACCTGAATGTTGGATAAATCTAGTGCAATTATGTTTAAGAATAAATATACGAATATACTTACGGATGTGACGCCATCGTATACCATTTATGACACAATATTAAGAGGGACGTATCTGCATGTATAGCAAAGGTGTAAGCTCACACCATTGACTTTTTAACCCATTCACCATGTTTGTACTAAATGTACAGTAGCTCACAAGGAATGGGAGCATGTGCTGCAAATTCTCTTGCTCTCTAAATCAAGAAGCATGGCATTGGTAGAATCAACTTATTACTTTGTTCTCTATATTGACAGGCATGGCTAACTTTTTCTAATTTTTGAGGTAAAGGTCACTATCATGTTGTTGCTCCTCTGTCATGACATGAAGATATGATCTGTGATATTCAAGTGCATTTCTGGTTTCTGATCTGATGTTTTGCTCGGCCGACGTCTGATCTGATTTAATTTTTTTGTTTACAATAACATTCAAGTGCTCGGCTGATGCGTGATCTGATTTGAGTTTTTGTTGACAGTAATATTCAAGTGCTCGGCTAATGTCGCCGTCAAGCCCTCCAGCTTGCTGGAAGCAGCAAGAAAGAGCAGAAGTGAATGGACGAGGTTCCTGCATTGCACTGTCAGCTGTAGAAAATAGGCTGGAAATTCTCATCTTGGGGCGATCGTGATTTAAACTATATTTTGGTGCGCACGCATATAGGATCCTCGAGCAGTCTTTCCCTAGCGCAGCAGTAGAGCTGTTGCATTTGCATCAACCTTTTAGCGAAACAACTAAATTTTCTGGCATTTCTTATGCTTTTATAGGACACCTTTAGCTATATCCATCATTTTGTTAAAATAGGGTTACAGATTTGAAGCAATTAACAACACAAGATTTCCATGTCTACCAAAAGGTTCCTTTTGAATTAAGATAATTTTGAACTCAGTGGTATTGATGTTGGTGTACTTACACTCAGTTTCACCGACTCAGATGTTGCTATATTTGCACTCATTATCCATGACTACACAATTCATTTGATTCTCCACCGCCGCCTTCACCACCGCCATCCTTCTCCTTGTCCAAGCCGTCGCTGTCGTGAGTCAGCATGGGATTGCTATCGGTGCTCTCCCGAGCAAGACACTGGGTAGTTGATTTCAGTGGGCAAAGTTCCACGGGGCACGACGTCAGCGTCTCTGCGTGAGATCCAGGGTAAAAGGAAGATGGCGTGCTGAATGAATCACCTTAACCTACCTACCTTAGTTTTTGGGTTCTCAAATGTTAATTCAACAATTTATCTTTCCTGTTGAAATGATTCATTTTGCTGTTTCCCAGTTTTTCGGATGTTCATTTAATCTCGAATTCTACTTAATGTGCCCATATTATTTTCAAGTAACACGCATCTTCTTTTTAACCGGTTATTTCTCCCTTTAACCTGCAGGTTTTCTGTCTGGAGCCTTTGTTTTTTTGCTCATAGTTATTATATGACAACTGATAATGGATTGTCAAAAACTTTCTAGAACAATTGTTTTTTCTATAACAACCCTTTTTATCTAATGATGCTGGGATTACAAATGTCAATGAATTATAATATCAAGAACTAGTTCTTTCTCCATTCTGTCTGTAATAAGATCTCAGAACAAATTTCCTTGAACGAATCATTTGCTTGTATTTTTGCCCGGCCATACATAATGCAGAGAAGGGAGAGCCAGCTGCCTTTACTTCTTTTTTATTGGATAGCGTCATCAATGCCCGGTGCATAATCTGTATGTAACGGAGTACAGTCTGCATATTTCTTGACTGTTATTCCTGAGATATATATATTCTGGAGGCAATTGTGTTTCGGCAATGGAGGTGTGTGTCCAGCTTCTCATCACCACTACTAATAAAAGACCGAGAGGGTCAGATCCAAAAGATCTTGACCGCACAACCACCATATCCTACGGTTCAAATTTAGTCCGTGTTTGACGCCTCATCACGCAGGAACAGACAACAACCGCACCACGTTAATCAATCCCCCTTCGATGCTCTTTCTTTCCCATGGCCATCGCACGCCGCGTCTCTCCGACAAGACCCGCCGCCGCCCTCCGCTGCGTGAGTCCGCCGCGCGACCCTGCCGATCCATTCGCCATCATGCACGCCGCATCTCTGCGACAAGGCCGTTGCCACCCATCGGTGCGCGGGTCTACACGCCGGTGGATGAGTCCGCCGCGCCGGCCTCTTGACGACTCACAGACCGCCGGCCGCTCGCCCTAACGCCAGCACGGGCGCCCACCAGTCGCTCGCCACACGCCTGGCATATCGCCGCTGCTCTCATTCCTCGAGACAGAGTCCCACCATGCCATGGCCCTGCTGCCCTGGTATCCTGCTCGACGACGTTGACCAGGAGGCGACAGGGATAACGCTGTTGGCCCGCTGCCCTGCTGTGCCGACGCCTGCAACGTCGGCTCGACCCCACTCCTCGCGGGGAGAAAACATACAAGCTCAGGCTAAACGCCATGCAGGATTCATGGGGTTCGCCAAGGACGAATTCCAAGTTTACCTTGCATAAATTTTGTCTCGTCGCCAGGTTGATTGAATGGTGAACGGTTCTTGTTTGTAGAAATGCGTCTGCGGCAGCGCGTAAGGGCAAGTACAGCGCATGGACGCTTAAGGAGGCGCTTAAGTGAATAAAAAAAAAGTGAATCGGTGTTAGCGTCTATGGCTGCAACGCAGAGACAGATATAGGCGCTTGTACAGCAGCCTTTTGGAGTCGTAGCTATGAAGAAAAAAAGTTTAGCGGCCGGCGCTTCATGTTGCGCCGACGCTAGCCTGGTTTCGAGACTCAGCCAGGATTACGATGAAACGGCCGGGATTCAGGGTCTAACTTCCCGGGATTAAATGCTAAGCGCCTGGTCTAAGCGTCCCGTTGTATATGCTCTAAGTGGCTGGCTCTCCATTTCTCCATCAACATGGCAGTTCAGTTCCAACAATTTAGAAAGGAAAATGTGAATGGTTATTGCGGTTCTTTCAGGTTGGTATGCACATCACAATCTGTATGGTCTATTTTGAAATGCAGTCGAACTTGATACTTCTATTTTTTCTAAGGATTGTAGTTCAGTCCCAACAAGTAGGAATAAAATTTCTCATTTTATTTTTCTACTGATGGTAGTTCAGTCCTAGCAATCAGAAAGGGGAAAAATCGACAATGGATAGTGCAGGCCTAGCAGGTTAGTATGCGCATCCCTATGTGTATGGTTTATGGTTAAATGCAGTCCAACTTTGATATTTAGATAAAGATGAAAGCACAAAATTTTGTGATAACTCGCTGAAAAAGTTCATGTCGTGCATGGATTGTTGTCTATCATCTCTTACTGTGAGAAGAATATATACACATTTTTGTTTGATATAATAATTAAGTATCGACGTTAGCTATTGTTTGTACCATCTCTTGGTGTGACAAAAGGACTGTTGTTGAAACCTTGGCATGTACATTAGTCTCGCCATTCATGGCATAGAGGATCTGCACAAAGAAATGAGCATGGCAACCACCACCCTCTTGTAGTCTTGCTATAATTATCCATAATTTGCAGATACTACACTGAACTTTCTCATTCTCACATGAAGGTTTATGTGGCCATTCTTCTTTTCAGCACCCTTGATTCGACCAAACCATGTTTGAAGCTTTCACATTAGTATCCACTGTCTCCAGAAATTGCACTCTAAGAAGCTTTGGTGATTTTAAGCCAGCCCAAATGTCCTTTTAGTGGAGCACATATGCATATCTAGGTTGTTATTGTGCACACAATTGCATTCGATTTCTATCGGCGTGGCGGCAACTTTCTGTTTAGATGTGTGATCGGTGTATTTTGTCTCATATTGGATACTTTGTTTTCAGTGGTATATATCAATATAGAATTGAAGGTAATATTATATGATAGCTCTTCCTATACAGAACACTCAAGATGAGGTCAAGAAATCTAAGAAAAAAGTAATTTGAAGGGTTGGTAATTTATGTATCTTGCTATTTTTGCAACAATATTTCCGAAGAATGTTACGTTCACTGGCTTCCTTGCACCTCACTATTGAATACCGAAACCGGTGCATCTCAGATTGATATTTTATCTTGCACATTCTGAAAATAAAGTTCTGATTCATTTGTATGTCACAGCTTACAGCCAGAAAATCTTGTATTCTGGAATAACCTGTACAATTTCTTTTGTTCTAAGTAATAAAAAAACCCATTTTCTGGTAGATACCGGCGCACATGTACATTCTTTATTATTTTGGCAAGTTTAGTTTATTTCCTTTAAACATTTTATTTCGCAAGTTGTGTGTGTTATTTTTACACGAAGTCGGTTTACTATGGCTATGGTAAACTTTTTTGGATGCGAAAAAAGAAGTTATTTAGGATATGTCCACAATATTCCGTTTGTTTTCGATATTTCTACAATATTCTCTTGGTTTGTAAAGGTGTCGGCAACAATTATTATTTTCTAAATAACATACACTTATGTGATGACAACGAGGGACCGTTGCAGCCATACTTTTCAACAAACATGACACTTGTGATGCAACAAGCAACCGAAACATAATACTCGATGGTCGATGAAAATTGTAATTCATAACCAATCATAACTTTACAAATAAATAGGTGGCAACTTTCATTTCAGGACGGCAAGTAAAGGCGTAGATTATGGAAATAACATCAACATGCGCATGTGTATATTATTTATTATTTGGGAAAATTAGATTATGATAAATAGTAGGAATATCAAATAGGATAAACAAACAAATCCTAATATTACACGTGCAATGCACGTGCAGGTTTACTAGTGTCCATAGATGTGGAAAATCTTGCCAGCGAGAGATGCTTGTGGGGTGCCAAACCATGGGCTTTGTGCTTAAATGCAGCCAGAGTTGAACTGCCGTTTAGTGGCCACGGTCTGTGGAGAGTGCCATAACTTTGGGTTTGTGCCAACATTATGTTATACTTCAATTTGCACTCCCTCAGTTTCATATTATTAGCCGTTTTGGCAAACAGAGGTAGTACAACGACAAATCACCACGTGGTAGTATGCATACACAATGAAATCAAAGAGGTCTAAGGATGTGTACGCTTTAGCAATCAGGTCTTTGTTTTTGTTTGATTTTTTGGTTTATATACACCATATTTGCTATGTATACATTTTCTTTGTTGCTGTCAGTACATCTATTTGTTTCTTTCTGGGTTACGAGGTATCTTACAAATTGAGCTCCCGGATCTCATTCTGTGGTTAAAAGAAGGAAAGGAGAGGTAAATAGAGCCTCATTTATGGACAATGAATCTTGAGAAATTATTTTGAAAATATGCTCCTCCCTCCAATCCTAAAAAAAGTGTCGCAAGTTACACCATGAGTTAGACCAATATTAGTTGTTTTTTCATGACATTCTTTTAGAATCGGAGGGAGTATCAAAACTGTGAGAAGGGAATAAAAACCACTATGATTAGTATCGTTTAAAGTGAAACGAAGATTGTTGTTATGCACTATGGCGATTTGCTAGAGTTAGAAAAATAGCGGTGCATAAGAGTGACTAACACGTTGGATAAATAGTGACTACAAAGTTCAATCGCGCCGTTGTTGGAGTGAGCTGACTACAAAGCATAACGCGGCGATGGTAAAAGTGGAGTTGAGAGACTGTTGTGAAAGGGGAAGGGATGATTGGAAAGAAATGATCGAGAACATGATTGTACCACGAATAACCCGAACTATATGCGCCTTCTCTTGGCTGCATATTATTTCCATTTAAATTTTACGTGCATCATATTTACATATTTAACAGGAAAACAAGTTTGAAAACCCGTGGCAACGCACGGGCATTTAACTAGTAAGAGAAAAAAGTAGCACTTGCAACATTAGCAGAGCAGAGTCGCATTCATCCGCGAAAACAAATATAACCTTTCGATTGGACGGCCCAAGTTGACCAAGAGAAGTGAACGGCCAAGATCAAGATGGAAGCTGGCGTCTCCTTCGCGTTCCGCAGGTTTAAGCACGTGATGCAGCGGATTCGAGATCAGAGAGGGTCCAAACGATCAAACAAATCGACGAGAGAACAAAAACAAGGTATTCGGTATCACTTTTGTATTCCTCAAAAAAAAGGTATCACTTTTGTATATCAAATGTTAAAATTGGAAATATACAGTGATATTTGGGGATTATAAGCAGATATGTTAGTTATTATTATGAAAAAAATTTGTGAAAATGTGTGGTAAGGTTGTGAATATTATCTTTTGGTGCTGCCAAAGAGAAGGGGTGAGGAATATAGAAGAAATTTTACTTGTGTAGATAGAAAATCACACTTTATTGATCAAATACTATAATTACAAAGTATATCCCAGATGCAATCTAGAACAATAGAAACTGAAATATTACAAACTGAAAAGCATCGGAACCACGAGAGTATATTACAAAACAACCCTTGGTGTTTTCTTAAACAATTACCAAGCTTGGGACTAATGAAAATAGAAAATGTTGATTCCTGTCTAAATGCATGTTGACACCCACACTGATTCGTGAGACCCATCTGGAATAGCTGACTAGGTAGCACATGTGGAAGTGGAGCTCAGGTGAATGTGGGGCCCATTTGTCAACCTCCCAATAATTTGTTCCCTATCAAAGGTCAACCCAACCGGGGGGGGGGGGGAGGGTTACGATGGACGGCAAGCGCTGATCAAGTGGTACGGAGACAGTTCGGATCCAGAACGGCGCATGAGCTGAGGCTAAGGGCGGCGCTTGGAGCCATTTGGTCACTGGGCGAGGCGCCGACGACCTTCTAACATGGGACGGTAGGAGAAACACAACATTAGCTGGCTACGAGGCATGCACGAGAGGGAGGATTCAATTCAGATCGTGAGTTCATCGAGAAGGGTCGTGAATTCACCGAGACTGCGGCGACACGGTCGGTGAGGACGGAGAAGCTACGGCAGCCGACCACGAGACTATCCACCAGTGCTAGGAAGACGAATTTGATTTCGGTGGCTCGGTCCGTCCCGGCATGCACTCATCAGTGAGGAGCATGATGACAGCACGACAAACCTCATTTTGGCACTCCGGAGGAGCTGGAGCCCATGTGGTCGTGGCTTAGGGAATTTAACATTGGCGTCGAGTTCGTCATCGTTGTGGTGGACCCGAGCCCCTGGTGGATGACCGAGGAGGGCCCTAGGACAACGCTGCATGCAGGTCAACGGGCCTCCTCGTCGTCGTCAAGGGCTTAGCTAGTACGCCATCCCCACCCATTTTTGCCCCCGATAGGTTGGCCAGGGTACGCCGACGACGGGCAGGATTCGAGACGCCGACGCCGCCGAAGATGGGGGATGAAGAATGCTGCGACAGCTAGGTGCACGTTGGGGCCGCGCCAGTCTCGCCAGCGGCTTGGGCGTGGAGGAAGCCATGGCCGATGGCAGCGTGGAGCTCCTGGTGCGTTTCCGGTTGGTGAAGGGAGGAGGAAGAAAAATAAGGGGGACAATATCACTACTAGGGAAAAGCTTACCCGTGACGCACCATTTTTCTTATCCGTGACGCACCAGGGCTCGTCACGGCTATCACGCCGCGCCTATGGGTTTAGCCGTGACGCACCTAGCAGGTGCGCCGCGCCTATTTATACCCGTGACGCACGGGCACGGTGCGCCGCGGCTATTGCGTGGCGCGTCACGCCTAACTCCGAAGGTGCGCCACGGCTAGTAATTTAGGTGCGTCACGGCTATTCTATGCTGTATTTTTAAAAAAAAGGCAGTACCGTATTTATACAGGTATATACAGCTCAAATACAGAAGAATGTCAGTACACAAAATACAGAAGAATATCAATAGCTCAAACACAGGTATGCAATTGATAGAATAAATTTTCATAGCAGAAATATTACATAGTCTAGAAAACAAACATATATACTACTAATAAATCCAGGAGTTAGTCTCGAAAACAACCATATTACATATTTTCGATCATCACCACATAATCTATCTAGCGGGCGCGGATGTAGTCGATGACCATCATCATGTCCAAGTTGGCGATGTCACTATCCCTCATGGTGATCAGAATAGCTCGGCCAACCTCCATACCACCTCTTGCGGAATGGAACTGCCTCCATGCTTGAGAGTTGAGGATGACCCGACCATCAGCGTTATCCCTGGTGATCGGAACTACGGTGACAGGTCCTGATTCTCCACGGCATACTCCAATGGTACCCATATGCTCCATGCCAGCACTATCCGCTACCGCCAAAGGTATTTTCTACAACACACAATTCCAAGAAAGAATAAAAGCACAATGTCAAATACCGGATAAGAAAGTGTTAAGAACATAAGCAACTATACGAATAAGAAAGTGTTAAGAAACATACCATGACATGTCCATTGGAGATGTTAGTGTTGGTGATGCGATGCACGAAAGGGGACCCGATGTAGCTATCTATCTGGGCAAGTTTCTGAAGGACACGGTCCTTCTCAAACTCGCTAAGATTCGCTCTTTGAGCAACCACCACATGTTTCCATGGGTCCTCCTCGTCCATATCATCCTCAGTGTCCATATCCTCGGTGTTCTCAGTTTCCTCCTCACTCCCGCCATCCTCGCTCGCAATCCCGCCCATATACACAATTTTGATGCGAGGTTGCGGTCCTTCCATAGAGAAGTGAATGTAATCACCTCCGCTTAAATTGTACGTGGCGATGATAGCCTGCAATTGTGGCCCGCAGAAGTAGGTCTTCGTTCTTTCTTTTTTCACTCGAAGAATGTAGGTGGTCCCGTGAACATTGAAATCCACGTTACTGCCAACTAACTCGTTGAATTCTTCGCGAATATTGCATGGTAGAATCTAAAAAAGAAATATAAAGAATATTTTGTTAATAAACACAAGTCTCAAGCTAGATAGTAAAACGAAAGAACAAGTTAACATAAAAAGAATTGTTAATTACCAACGAATCAACGTCACCGTCGTGGAGTTGAAGCATAAAAGAAGCCCCAGTGAATCGTCCTTCGGCACATCGGGACCGACATACTTCGCAAGCCATGTTCTATTAAATTAAGAAATGACACATAGAGGTTAGAGGAGCATAGCTATCACAAAACAAAGACAAATGGCAGAACCTACCTATCACAAAACAAATGCAGAAAGGCTATTAATGAAATGGTTAAACTAGGATCCAGATTCCCTCTTTGTTTGCTAGATAATTTCGTAGCTTCTGCTTTGTTTCTGATCTGAATGAATGTGGAAGAGGTCCCTGCTTTGTTTCTGATCTAAATGAATGAATGACCACATCCGAGTGTAAATGTTTCAGATGCAAAAACAAGGCAAACTGATGTTATATTTTGCTACATATTAGATGTTACTATGCAAAGATGACATGTTTAAGATGCCAGATGTTATTTTCCAGTACATTTGGTACTTGGGCATGTTTAAGATGTTCCAGAAATAGCTCCATATGGCATATTTCGCTCACATTCCAGCACATAATTTGTCCTGAAAGCACTGACATAAAATGCACCAGACAAGTACTTGGGAATATTTTGCTGAAGTCACTGACACAAATGTTACATTACTCAAGTTCACACAATTGCTCAAATATTACATTACTTAAGTTCACACAAACCCTCTAATCAGCAAGGCTAAAAAAGCATACAACATTACGAGAGAAATGAATACTATCACTGGCCATGTGCTCTACAACTTCAGTTCTTGGCAATTTGCCACCCATATCTACTATTCCCACATGAGCACACAATGCTTGCCACTTGTGCTGTTATACATTGCATCAACAGAAAACTTGCATCAGTCAAAAATTGATTCATTCTTGACGATTTCCTATTGGACGCAAACTTGCATCAGTCAACTTTAAAACTAAATCAGTAGCAGTACAACATGACTATAATAATAATAAGAAGTGCGACGTCGTGAGTGTTTTGGTAATACTTGCAAATTAAACATAACTGAAAATATCAAGTTACGTCGGGGTTTAGTTCACTAATCCAGGCTGTATCCAAAGGAAGGTTTAGAATCCTAATCACATCTAAGCTTTCCAAGGGACCTTTTTTTACATTCTAGCCAACAGGTTAGAACCTCAGTACTAGTATACATCCCATGGTTGGTTCGTCCGCTGAATAGATTGTTTTTTAACTGTGTGTGAGATAAAAAAAGTAATCATAATCAGTAGTTAGCAAAGGTTTAATTGTTTATGGAATCATTAATTGATGCCCTAAATTAGCATCAACAGAAATGCATAAGCAGGAATAATTGGATCATACCAACAAGAGATTAACAGATGTCAGCATGTGAGAATTGGACCAGTCGATTGGATCACTATCATCATAAAAGGATAACGAGCTCACGTCCACATTACTAGGTGCGTTGAATTTGTTGTCCACACAAAAGAGACGTGAGAGAAGATAGCCTGGCTTCATAAACATATGATGAACGTGCAGTTTGGGTATGCCAATCATATGCCTCAACACAGGTTTGGCAAATGCCACACGTCCTTGTGCACAACCAAAATAACTCTTTTGCATGAATTTTCAGTACTGCTTATGTAAGCATGAAAATGGCCAAGACAGTGATTCAAAATTTTGGAATTATGATCGCACAAGGACAAGGTCAAAGGAAAACACACAGTCTAACAGGCCAACAGTGACTAAATGACGAACCAACAGTGGCCTCATCTAGGATCCATCAGAATAACACATAGAGGTTAGAGCACATCAGAATAACACCAGAGATGGCCTTTAGCCTGAACTAACTGAAGAATGACAGTAGGCTGCTGCTTTTCTTTTCACAAAGTGGCAAGCTGGGTGGGCAAAGTACACAAGGAAATGAATTATGTATAACTTGCACTCACGATTCGGTGTGAATTTCTCCTCTCGACGGGACACAAACATGTTTCGGCCGCATACTCCTACTCGACCTTTTGCTACAGGAGAAAACGTATCTTGGCGATGGACGAAAATGGCTTTCTGCCGTGCGCTAAGGAATCCGATTCCGGGGCTTACCTGGGGAAGTAGGGGAAGAAGATGGCCGGCGTCGAGGACGAACCAGACGGCAGCAGCGTGACTGCCCCCTCCTCCTCCTTGTCGTGGAAGAACCGGATCGACGGCTCCGGCCTCCTCCTCAGATCGAGATGCGCGGCGCTGGGCGGTGGGCGGCTAGGACGATGGGAGGTGGGCGATGGGAGGAGGCGGTGG
Organism: Alopecurus myosuroides; assembly: GCA_028641055.1. Classification (NCBI taxonomy): domain Eukaryota; kingdom Viridiplantae; phylum Streptophyta; class Magnoliopsida; order Poales; family Poaceae; genus Alopecurus; species Alopecurus myosuroides. The sequence goes on from CM054061.1 coordinate 119,746,314, forward strand.
GCGCTGGAGAGGGAGGGAGATCGAGCGATGGGAGGTGGCGGCGGCGACGGGCGACGAGAGGAAGGAGAAGAGAGGCGCGCGCGTGGTGGAGAGAAAAGGAGAAGAGAGGGGGAACGCGGCCTAGCTATACCCGTACTCCCCATAGCCGTGGCGCACCACGCCACGGTGCGTCACGCTTATCTAACCCGTGGCGCACCACACTCGCGTGCGCCGCCCCTATACAAAATAGCCGTGACGCACCAAGGACGCGCTGCGTCGCCGGTATGCCTCCGAGGCTCGCCGCCCCGGCTCCACACATAGGCGCGACGCGCCTTCCGTTTGGTGCGCCGCGGCTAAGGCTATAGGCGCGACGCACCAAACAGTGGTGCGCCACGACTATTAGGCGTGACGCGCCATATTGCTGGTGCGTCGCGGCTATCATCACTCCTATAGCTGTTTTCCTAGTAGTGTATGGGGGCTGGTTGGTGGGCTCACGTCCACATCACTTACCCTCCACTTGTGTTGCCTACGCACACTAATAGGAAAATGCTAATACGCGACGTACCAAACTGGGCTAGACGTGGCCCACCACGGTGCGCCACTCCTAATGACTAGTCTCCTGCCCGTGCGTGCGCCACGCCTATTTTACGGTGTGTCACCGCGCCACGGCTAAGCGAATGAGCTGAGTGCGCCACCAGTATCCTCACCGGTGCGCCACAGTTATTTATATATATAAAGTATACTATTAGTACAGGTTAATACAGTTCAAATACCCTACTTTAATCAGCTCTGTTGGTGGACCACACGTGTCAGCTTGTTTAGACGGAAACTAGCGCTTAGCCCCACGCTTGGTAGATTTTAGAAAACATTAAGACACTGCCTTAAATGTGGTAGTTTTTCCTTAACGCTTTCTGCTGCGGTTAGGGCATCTCCAGCCGTTGCGCCCCCCCAGGGCCCAAAACGTCACCGTTTTGGGGCCGCCGCGGCGCCAAACGGCGCTAATCTGGAACCTAGGGGGGCAGGCATCCCAGTCGCCCCCGAGCCCAACTTTCGGCCCAAAAAACAGAGGACTGAAAATTCGACACATTTTATTTGATTCGACGCAAATTCGAACTAAACATCGAGAAATAAACTTCGAAAAACTTGTAAATCTACGGCGGCGACTATTCTAGGCGTCGTCGTCTTCATCGTCGTCCTCCTCGCGGGCATCCTTCTCCACCATGGCGAGCTGGTTGGAGGGGCCAGCTTCGCCGTCATCCTTCGCCGCCATGGCGAGCCAGCGCCGGTCCGCCCGGCCTTGCACCCGCAGCCGGTGGAGCTGTGCCTGTTCGGAGGGCTGGCGGTTGCGCCGCTCGCTCTGCAGCGCCACCTGCCGACGGTCGTCCTCGTACTGCGCGATGAGCGCCTGCTGCTCGACCGACGCCGCGTTTTCGGCTAGCTGCCGGTACGCCTCGCGCTCCGCCTCTTCCCTCCGGTGGGTCTCCAGAGATGTCCGAACGGCGGCAGCCTCGGCCGCCGCCGCCGCCGCCTGCTCGAGGCCGCCGAGGACCTGGTGGAACGCTTCCTCGTTCCGCGCGGTCTCGAAGGAGTGGTAGGCCGCGTGCTGCTCCGGCCACACCGGCTGCCTCCTCCGTTCCCTCCTCCAGCGCCGGGGCAGCCTGCGCCGGCTGCTGCTCGGGCGGTAGCTCTTCCTGGCCGGGCTGCTGCTCGGGCGCCACCGCTCCCTGCGCCGGCTGCTGCTCGGGCGCCACCTCCTGCGCCAGCTGCTGTTCCTTTCCGTCGCTGTCGGGCCACGCATCCCAGTGGCGAGGCATCATTGCTAGGTGCGGCGAGAGTGGCGAGGAGTAGGAGACGAGAATGGGAGAACGGCGAGGAGGAGGAGGCGAGAATGGGAGAACGGCGAGGGGCGAGCGCCTTTTTTATAGCCTGGCGGACCAGTCACTGCGCCGCGCGTGTCACCGCTGCCGCCCCCGCCATTAATCCGGCAACATTTGACTGGGGCGCATGCACTGGCCGGCAGCCTTTGACGGCGCGGGCGCCGAGAAGAAGGTCATGGGCGGGGGTTTATGTTCCCGCGTTTTTTCGGCGCGTCACTGACAGAGCTGGCCCGCGCGGGCTGCAGCGCAGTTTCGCCCCCCAAACCGAACCCAGCGGGCTGGGTTTGGCCTGGGTGCCGCGGCGCGAAATAGCTCCGAAACGGCCCGCTGGGTTTGGCCTGGGTGCCGCGGCGCGAAATAGCTCCGAAACGGCGCTATTTGGGCTTCTGGGGGCCGACTGGTGAGGAAACGGCGCTATTCGCCGCTTCCGACGCTAAAAAGGCCCCCTGGGGGCTCTGGCGGGCGAGTGGAGATGCCCTTAGTCCCACACTTTGTAGATTTCTCTCCTATTCTATGCTATCTAAAAAGAGAATTTTGTTCCTTCGCCCACTCTGCCTTAGGCTTCGTCAATGTTTCGCTTCGACACTTCGTCCGCCTCCACTTTCCTGTACCTCTTTGCTCCCAACGCTGGATCACAAAGAAATAAAACCCGAGTGCTCTTCTGCGCAAGGGTTCCACAACCTCAAACTATCTACGCTAGGCGCCGCCGGCAGTAATAGCCCCCATCCTCCCATCCTTTTTCTCCGGCAAGGTCTTCCTGCAGTGAGGCACGGCACGCCGTCCTCCACCCGAGCCTCCTCCGTCCCTCCCACATGTCTCTTCTCCGACACGAAGCCGCCACGTGATCGGGGCCGATGTTCTTCAGGATGGGCGGCCGGAGGAACCTGATGGCGGAGGTCGTTCTCTGCAACGGAGAAGAAGGTCGGACCTCTCCACCACGTGCCTCTCTTTCTCACGACGCTTGGAGGCGGTATGCCCCCCGGATGGGTTGTGCCCTGGCGAGATCCTTGCTCCCCGGCCAGAGCCGCCAAATTCCAGTCTACCAAGGGTGGTTCCCTCCAGCTGTCTGGCGTGCCAGCAGATCGGGACTGCCCAACGCCACCGCCCACGCGAGCACGCGTGTGCACTGCCGTCCGCCTCAATCCTGCCCGTCTCTGTGCAGGTTGTCAGACTTCTATGCATGCCCCTTTTATTTCTATAGCCAAACGAAATTCCCCCAAAGATGAGTTTGGTTCGTTTCTAATTTTTCCATGGATATTACATGTCTCCTTTGACTTGAGTTCCAATTATTTTGTTCTCTTATGTTTGCCTCTGTATTGTAGTTTTTGCACAGCTAGCTTCAGGAATTCACTGATGGTGGTTCTTGTCCTCTTTTTTTGATGTTACCAGACATCAGCCTAGAATTGTCCGTGATGCACTGTTGCAAAGACTGATGAACTTGATGGGGCAAATCTGTTAGCTAAGTTGTCCATGTGCCATTACCTGAAGATTGCGGCCGGAATGCTAATTACTTTCATCATCATTTGTTCACCTGCAGCCAATGGAAATTTGTGTTGAAGATGAGGCAAAGTTGACCCTTCACGATCTTGTACATGTAGCTTTTGTAGCTGCACTCTGTTTTCCATTCATTTCGACAGTTTTTGTTCTGCTGCTTGTGAATAATCATAATATTTCTTTGCAGCACTACATAAAATTGACCATGGCAGAGAAGAACAGGAAATTAAATGATCTCTTCAAAGCTCTTGATTTCAACCAAGTGGCACATTTCTATTTCATTTTTCGATGCGATCATCCAACAAGGAAGACTATGAAGAACCAACTCTTCTGTGACAGCTTTATCAGTTCAACATAATATTATTTCTTCAAGGTTGATTCAATCGTCTAAACGGCCTACTGGTAGTACAGATGGAACACCAACGATTCAAGAACCTTCTTCCAATAGTGGTGATTATGATATCTCAGTGATAAAACATAATTCCAAGCTTCAGCGTATTATTGGTTAACACGTGCTCACTTCGCATAGTTAGAAGCAAGGTTTCTGGTTCTCCAATTAATTAGTCTTTTTTGCAGGAGATGAATTTTCTGCTAAAGTTACTAAGTATCCAACAGACCTATTTGAAAAATCAACAAAACTTGAAGCCATATTGAAAAAACCACATGTACAAATACAAACGTATTAAGCATGGATATAGAAATGAGCAATTGTTCCAAACTGAGAAAGACTGCATGGAGATTGATATCAAGCATGAAGATTTCATAGCACGAAAGCAGAGTCGGTTACAACAGGTAATTTACTTTATGATCATATTCATCTGTTCTAAATTAAGTACGTAAGGGGAGTTCTTTGAAGTGCATGAAAAATGGAAAATACATGTTTTAAGATGTCTGGCAATGATGCATATTGGACGTGTTGTTCAAGTATGTGCCACTCAATGTATTTGTATTCATTTTCTGTTTTAAGGAACTCGTGTTTAGCTAGCAGTAGTTGATTCTTTCCTTGTCTTCATTGTAATAGAGAATGCCAGGTTGAATTTTTAAATCGCACTGCTTTCTCTCCTATCTAAAAAGAGAATTTCATTCCTTCTCCGCCCACTTTGCCTTTGCCAGTAGACTTCTGTGTGGTAGTGAAATTGGTATAGCTTGAGGAGGTGAGATTTCATATGTGCAATCAAACTAATTAGCTGCGGTATGTGCATGCATAGAGAAATGGTCTGGCCAAGCAATATTTTTGTATTCATAGCAGACAGACTATAATCATCTCACAATTTTTTACCTATAGTGGAATGAGCTTCTATATGATTTATTTTTACTATATACTAATTTCAAAGTGGAATGAGGTTCTATATGGTTTGGCCCGTAGAAGATACATACATGTGCATGATTTTTTATATGCATGTTCTTTTTTTCTGGATTCTGTTACATGATTCTTCTATGTGTCCTTAGGATGTCGATGGCTGAAGTTGTGATGAAAACATCGGAAGGTCTCGGGTCTTTGGACGAGGCGTCGGGGACTTACCCAGCAAGGAGGCCACATGGTACAACTACTGGAAGAAGAGATGGCGACCTACGGTGGGAGATCGACGGCCACTGCGGGTGCGGTACAGGAATCGGAGGCCCTCGCAGCAGCAGCTAAAGGGATTCTGACCTTGACAGTTCCTACTCTTTCCTCCCTCTACTCTGCTTTGGTGAACTCGTGTGGAGGGTTTGATTTGCGATCGATCATGACTTTAAACTGTGCTAATTTTCTATGCAGTTGTTACCGTACAAAAGGACAATTGGTACTTAAGTACGATGTTGTTGGAATTTCTAAGAAATTGCATAGCAGTTGCTTCTTTGTTCATGCGAGTCGTCATCAATATTTATGCTTCTACAATCAGTATCAGTTTAAAATTCCCATTATATTTGTATCTTGCATTTTCTAACGTGGAACCCAATAGGGCACACTGGTAGAAAATAGGCCTACAGTCCCGGTTCACCAGGACTATTAATCCCGTCCGGGCAACCGGGACTAGCTATGCGCGACTAAATGCCCCCCCCTATAGTCCCGCCACTTACGGACCGGGACTAAAAGCCCGTCCACGTGGGCGCTAGGGGTCCGTTGCGGCGGAGGACCTTTAGTCCCGGGTCTTGTGGTTAACCGGGACTGAAAACCTGCGCAGGTTTAGGGTTTTAGGCCCCCTAAACCTGTTTCCTTTTTAATTTGTTTTGTTTTAATTTCAGTACACATATTCATGCATATATATATATATGAAATATCAAACGAGGAGAATTCAATAGGAATATATAATATATATTCAATATCGGGTGACCATATATACAACCTCGAACAAGTTTCCATATTACACAATTAAGATGGACGAGCATACACAAATTCGCACAAGTTTCAAAGTACTTAGGGCTTATACATGCTTATAAAAGTCATCGTCGGTGGACGCATGGAACTCTCCTTTCTTCTGGATGACATGCCTAAGGAAAAATCCTGCTATTTCCTCTTGAATTGGTCGGAAGCGAGCTTCTGGAGTAAGCGCCCTCCGCAAGTTATTGAGACCGTTCCGCGTTTGCTCGTCCTTCTTCCTCTCAGATATTTCTTTCCGTATGTTCTCACAGACATAGTATCCACATAGACCGGTCCCCGGTGGCTGCTTATCCACACCTTTGAACACATTTTTAAATTTTAGCGCATCTTTGAATTCACCGACATGTTGATGTGAGAGCCGTCTCCAAACTCTACAATGCAAATAAAATTAAATGAACAAGGGAGTTATTAGCTTAGAAAATGAACAAAAGAGACCGATCGATATAGAGCGCAAATGATTGAAAAATAATTACTTTTGCATCATTTTTCTCATGTCGACCCAAAGATCTGTATTTGAATTCATAGAGTCAATGATGAAAACTATGGCCTGGTGAAGATCAATTTTTAGCAGAATCCAGTGGTACCTGCGGACACATTAGATGCAGAGTCATGCATAATTTATCGATTGGACATACCATGCATGGAGTAAACAAAAGAGAATGGGAACATGAGAGAAACACTCACCCAAAATGGTAAGGAAATAGAATATATCTTTTGGATTCATGCTTTTTAAAAAAATTGTACAAGTCTTTCTCCACGTCTATGGGGTGACGTTCTAACATAGTTCCATTAATGATTTGTGGGTCAATGAACCCAATATCATGGACGAGTCTTACTTTGCATTCCCAAATCTTCAATCTGCATAATAGCGTACGGAACAATATAGTTAGGACAATATATATATATATATATATATATATATATATATATAGTGTAGGCAAATGAAGAACGAGATGAGGTAGAAATAAATCACTTACAGAACGTAGCAACTCAGGATAGATTTGTCGAGCTCACGCATATTGAACAGTTGGAACAATTCACTCAACTCAACTGTTACAGAGTACTTTTTGGTGTGATGCTCCTCTGTATAATCCACATACACATATTCTTTGTCGGTAAAAGTTATGAAATCTTTGTACCAACGTAGCAGACTTTGCATTAGTGGTGGTAGATCCTTTTCCTTCGCAGGCTCGACGAGAGGCCCTTTCTTCACATATTTTAATGCTACATCAGCCACTGGCATATCGTCCATGTCTAAAAAGGCACGGAGAGACATACCGGCCTCGGACGCATTTTGCATGGCAGTAGCTACAGTCAATCCCATTGCTGTCACAGCATTTATGACCTCGGGGTCATGTTCCGGAGCGGCTTTCACTATGAGGGGGGATATCGATTGTTTACTCTGCATCCCGAGCTGGGCAACTTGTTTCCCGCTTTGTATCATTTTTGCTTTTTTTTTCTCCTCCTCCAATATTCCTGCTTGCTTACGAAGTTCAATATCATAGTCTTTAGGCAAATTCTTCACGGATTGGGACACTGTCGATAAAAAATCCGTAGCCCAATAGTCTACAATCGGAGGGAATACTTCCTTGGGCTCAGGCTCCTTTAGCGCCTTCAGTTTGCCCTTCCATTTCTCAACGTCAGCCTTCACGACCAATTTGGTTTCAGCATCACTAAGTTCCCAAGGCCTTGGGGTGAGAGGCTTCAGTGATGGCTCCGGTACCCGTGTGGTCTTAGGTACATAAGGGTCCGGGTTAATAGACCAAGAGCGTGTTCCCTTGCTGCCCGCCTGCTTCTGTTTCTTCGCTGGAGGAGGAATGGGGGGCGACGTCTGCTTATCCTCCGGAGGAGGAATGGGGGGCGACGTCCGCTTATCCTCCGGAGGAGGAATGGGGGGCGACGACGTCTGCTTTTCCTCCGGAGGAGGAATAGTGGGAGACGTCTGCTTTTCCTCCGGAGGAGGAATCGTGGGCGACGACTGCTTAACCACCGGAGGAGGAAGATCGGGGGACGGCGTCGAATGGCGTGAAGGAGGCGTAGGTGAACCAGCACTAGCACCACCACCACCACCAGCACCTGCACCATCGTAGGGGGGTGGACTTGTTAGCCTTGGCGTCTCGCCTGGAAACACTATGTACTTCTTTTTCCATAGAATGAACTGGCGCTTGACATCTCCAAGTCTTCTCTCCCCTTCGGGTGTAGCTATGTCAATCTCCAGGTCCTCAAACGCTTGGACTATGTCTTCCACCGTGACACGAGCATAGCCATATGGAATGGGGTTGTTGTGATGGAGTGCTCCAGGTGTATAGGGTAAAGCACTGCCGGTAGCCACCTTCATGGAAATGTTCCCCACGGGATAATGCAGATCACATTCTTTCATCTCCTTTACGTCATCCACGGGGTAGTGAGGCTCCGGTGCACGACTCTCGATCATCGGTGCATTAGCACCTGCAGTCGGGGCCTCCGTGGAAGCCACGCTGCTTCTCCGCTGCTGGCTTCCGAGATCCGTTGCATGTTCTTGATGCGGCCCTGCAGCCGACGCTTTTTCTTTCTCAAGTATTCCCGCCACGACCTTCTTCAGGTCAGAAACTTCCATTGCAAGATTCGCCAGTTCATCTGCAGCCCGGTCCGTACCTCTCCTACGGCTTCTGTAACAGTACGGGTCACCCTCCTGGGAAAACCCTACTTTCCACGGCATTCTGCCTTTGCCTCGTATATGTCCTCCGTGTTCAGGATTTCCGAGGGCAACTGTCAGTTGGTCTCTCTCTCTGTTGAACGTGATCTTGCCCTGTTGACCTTTGGTCATTGCGTCAACAAGTTCTTTTGTGGGAGCAAACTTTTTCTGCCGGTGAACACACTCCCCTGTCTCCGGGTCTAGCGATCCCCCATGCCCGTACCACCACATTTTGGCTCTTTCGTCCCATCCCTCTGTACCTAGACGGATTCCTCTTGCCCTTAGGCCGTCCTCCATTGCCTGCCACTTAGGCGCCGAAACGCGGTATCCTCCTGGCCCCATAACATGATGGTACTGTTTCTTTTTCGCATTAGCCTTATTTTTTGCCGACATTACCTTGAAATGCTCCGATTTATGTTGCGTCACAAATTCTGTCCAATCATCTCTCAGTTTCTCATATTGTCCAGTGAAATTCGGAGTCTTGCCCTGGCTGACATATTCACGGAACAATTTTTTCTTGAAGTTCCGGAATGCTTCGGCCATCTTCTGAAGAGCGAACTCTTTGACTATCCTCCTCCTCTCACGTCCACCCGGAACGTCCTGACCGAATTCATCTTTTTTGTTGTATTCCGGAGGTAGAATGAAATGTGCAATAAGCTTTCTAAACATAATCTTTTTCGTTCTCTTGTCGACATAAGTGAAACCAACACGTGCTTTCTTTGGCTCCTTCCATTCCTGGACGGTGATCGGGACGACGTCTCTAACAATGACTCCGCATTGGTTGATAAACTTTGTGGTGTGCTGTAGGGGCTTGCCGATTTGACTGACTGATTCGATGGTATATATTTCGGAATCTTTCATCTCCTTGGATTTGCCACGCTTTGTCATACTAGATCCGACCGAGGGCTAAAATAAGAAAGAGAGTCGCGCGCGTTAGTCTTTGCAATTGGACCGAGGGCTAAAATAAGACCGAGGGCTAAAATATATACCTCGCCAGAGGTGGTTGTTCTTTGCAATTGGAGATCGTCGTTTGTCGACGGTTGACCTCCGTCATCAATGTCCATTCCTTCACCTCCTTGATCATCGACAATGTCTGTTCCTTCTTCACCTCCTTGATCATCGACAATGTCTGTTCCTCCTTCACCTTCTTGATCCTCAAGGTTCAGATAAGAAGAGATTACATCATCGTCAATGTCTGTTCCTCCTCCGGCTATGATATCTAATATATAACCTTCAGCCTCCTGTTCCGCCGTCAGGTCTCTATTGTCTGCCATATGTCACTCCTGCAGACATGCATGTAGTAAAAATTAATTAAGTATATAGGAGACTTAGCAAATATTGTCGTAGAAAGAGGGAAAACAGATTGGTAGGGTCTCTCAAATGACTTGGAGAACCCCATAGCTAGGTTGCATTTGCTTTTCTGGTCATTTTGGTATATTATACTTAATATTCTGAATTTATTGAATTAAAACTTACTTTCATTATTTTAATGAATTTAACTCAAATTCAAATATGGTCTCATTTTAAACTTTGTCAAACATGAATGATAATGATATAAACAGATAGCTTACATTTTTGTGAACATTTTGCATATTTTTCCATATTTTTTGGAATTATAAATTAAAAGTTATTTAATTTAGAAGATTTAATTATGTTCTGTAATTCCATATACAGTGGGCCCCACGTGTCATGATGACGTCATTAAAAAAACTCGTCAACACGTGGCCAGGTGACGTCACCCCTGGCGTCACACGGTGGCCGGCGGTGGCAGTTCAGGCTCTCGGGTCTCCGGCCAATCCGGACGATTCCGGCCACGGGGGAGGGAACGGAGATGGGGAGGAGGCCACTGTGGTGCTCGCCACGGGGGAGGGGACGGAGATGGGGACGAGGCCACGGCCACTGTTGTCTCGCCGGCGGCGAATCTGGCCGCGGTAGCGAGCGCGAGGGCGGCGCGTTCTCAGTTCGTGGTCGCCGTTCGAGGGCGGCGCGTTCGCGCGTGATTCGTGGTCTCGATCCGTTCGATGGCGTTCGCGCGTTGGATCTAGGGCGACGGCGACGGCCCGCGGGGAACCTACCGGAGAGACGGCGACGGGACGGGGGCGGAGCAGGATGGAGGCGGTGTAGAGAAGGGCTCGACGACGGCGACGGCGACGGCGATGGAGACGGCGCGGTCCTCTGCGCGGGCGACGGCGACGGGGCAGAAAGACGAGCAGGCGCCGGCGCGAGGGAAGAAGAGGGTTTGTGACTTAGAAAATTTTGGGGCAGGAAGGCATCCACATATATAGTTCCAGCCTTTAGTCCCGGGTGGTGTCACGAACCGGGACTAAAGGTCCCCTGGGGTACCCTCCGCGGGCCTTTAGTCCCGGGTGGTGTCACGAACCGGGACTAATGGTGAAAATTTTCGCGGCTTTCTCGTTCCCGCGCAGAACGAGCCTTTAGTCCCGGTTCGTGACACGAACCGCGACTAAAGGTGGTTATTCGAATAGAAATAATAGATGCGTGCAACCTTAAAAATACAAATAATATATCAGAAAATTCAGAAAAATAAAACTAATTCTTTTTCCAATCTTAAAAATACAAATAATATATCAGAAAATTCAGAAAAATAGAACTAATTCTTTTTCCAATCTTAAAAATTCCCATAGATAAAAAAGGCAGTACATAATGGCAAGAGTGGATCTAAACCTAAACGGAGAGCATAGATGCATGCATGATCTGATATCTGCTGCTAGTCATACTCCTGCCTAGGCCTACGACATGAGAAAATTCAGAGCCCAGGACTGGGCCTGAGGGTAGCGCAGGCGGGGGTTATCGCCGGCCCTGATGTAGTCCATGACGCTCTGTAGAGTCCGGCCGGACCACCATAGCCGACGACCGGCCTCGTGAAAGTTCCCAGGAGGCAGGCCGTCCTCCTCATACCTGGCGAGCGCCCTCTCACGCCGATTGATGAAGAAGGCATCCCAAGTATGTTGGTTATCGGGATGCCAGCTGGGATCTCTCCGCTGCTCCGGCGTGAGCTCGTTGTAGTAATGGTTCGTGATGGCCGCCCGACGTGCCACACCTTGAGGAAGAGGAGGGACCGGCACTCCTCCGGCGCTCAGCATCCAACCGGCGGGAACACTGTAGCCGGGCGGGCAGGGGTAGTTCGAGGCGGAAAGTGCCTCGGCCTGGTTGAATGTTAGAGTGGGTACGGTAGAAGCCATGAGAGAGTGGTGAGTTTGTATGTGTTTATGCCAATGGTGTGGCAATGCACATATATATAGCGAGAAGAAAACATCCCTTTAGTCCCGGTTGGGGACACCAACCGGGACTAAATGGGTTAGGGTTTCGTTTGGACCAATCAGATAGAATCACACGGATCGTGTGTTTCTTTAAAGCGCTTCTGAGTCGTTGGATCCGGGGTGTGTTTCTTTTGAGCTGTTGTGAGCCGTTCGATCAGGGCTACGGTGTGTTTCTTTCGAGTTGTTGTGAGCCGTGGATGAGGTGGTTTCTTAACCGTTGGATCAAAACCCTAGCACCACTTTGTGAGCCAGAGGACCCTATATATAGCCCACCTTCATACACCGGTCAGTTCATCGAGCAAATACAAAACATCCGGATTCGCCATCATATATACGTCCTACCGGGCATTTGGTAGGGCTGTAATGTGCAACTATTTGCTTGGTTGTGTTAGGGTGGCGCGTGGCGCGGGAATTGTGACGCGTGGCGCGGGAGTTGCGACGCGTGGCGCGGTAGTTTGTGACGCGTGGCCAGGAGGGCGCGGTATAAACTGTCGCGCCTCGAGCGCGTCTTCTCCTCTCCACGCACCGTCGCGCTTCCACCATGCCTCCGAGGAGGAACAGCACCACCGGCTTCCGCGGCGTGCGAGCACGGCAGAACGGAATGTTCAGCGCAGATATCCGCTGGGGGGACGACCGCATCCCCCTCGGCACCTTTGCAACGGCGGCGGAGGCAGCCCGCGCCTGGGACGCGGCGGCCTGGCGCCTCAACCGCCCGCGGTCGCTGATGAACTTCAACGACTGCGACACCGTCTGGGAAGCGGAGGCCAGGGCGCCGAAGCCGCAGATCATCACTGCCGCCGACCACCTCCACCTCCGCCACCGCGCGTTTCAGGGCCTAGTCGACGCCAGGGAAGACCGCGTCGTCCGCGAGTATTACCGGAACAACCCGGGGGAGGAGAGCGCCGACGAGGAGCTCTGGCAGACCCGCGCGGGTCAGCGGGCGGAGCGCCGCCTCGAACGCCACCTCGCGTTAGATGCCGCTCGGGAGGCGAGGACGAGGGCGCTGCAGGAGCTTCGTCGGGCCGACCGCGCCGGCGAAGTCTGGGCCTCCGACGATCCGAGGTGGGGGCCTATCTCGGACATACCATCATGCACCTCCGACGACGACGAGGAGGTCACGGACGAGTTCAGCGACGATGATGACCCGGAGGAGGTCACCGACGAGTTCCCCGACGACGACGGCGAGGAGTAGCTAGTGTTCGTCTGTTTTCTCTTTTTAATAAAAGAATTTGCATTCCGGCGACACTGCGGCGCGCTAGCGCGTCTGTTTTCTGTTTTTAGTAAAAGTTTGGTACAATAAATTAATTAGAGATAATATAATTCAAAATGATCCATTAAACATGATCCATTCAACAAAGTTTGGTACAATAAATTATTACACATCAATTCTTTCCTTGTGTCCCCGCTTTCTTACGATTTGGACGTATCCATGGAGCATCCTCATCATTTAACTTAATGCTTGGGTCAGAGTTCACTTTGAAGGGCGGAATTTCACCAAACATATTATAATCTTCTGACATGTCTGTCTTGTCCTCCACTCCCACGATGTTTCTTTTCCCTGAAAGAACAATGTGACGCTTTGGATCATCGCATGATGCACTGATCGTTTTCTTATCTTTCCGTTTCCTCGGTTTGCTACTCATGTCCTTCAAATAGAAAACCTGAGCGACATCTTTGGCTAGGACGAATGGTTCGTCAAGGTAACCAAGATTGTCGAAATCCACCATTGTCATTCCGTATTGCTCGTCCACCTTTACCCCACCTCCTGTTAGCTTGAACCATTTGCACCGGAACAAAGGGACCTTAAAATAGGGTCCGTAGTCAAGTTCCCATATCTCCTCTATGTAACCATAATATGTGACCTTTTGCCCAATCTCGGTTGCTGCATCAAAGCGGACACCACTGTTTTGGTTGGTGCTCTTTTTATCTTGGGAGATCGTGTAAAATGTATTCCCATTAATCTCGTACCCTTGGAAAGTCGTGATAGTCGAAGATGGTGTCTTGGCCAACATGTACAGCTGATCTTCAACATCATTGTCATTCATTAAATGTTTTCGCAACCAACTGCCGAAAGTCTCCATGTGGGCCTTTCTAATCCATGATTCAGGCTTCCCCGGGTTGTTCGAGCGTAAAATATTCTTGTGTTGCTCGAAGTACGGAGCCACCAAGCTCGAATTTTGCAGAACTGTGTAGTGTGCTTCAGTCATAGAATGACCGTCCATACATATCGTTGATTTCCTTCCGATCGTGCCTCTTCCACTTAGTCTCCCCTCGTGCCGCGATTGAGGAATACCAATCGGCTTAAGGTCAGGAACATAGTCAATACAGAACTCAATTACCTCCTCATTTCCATAGCCCTTTACGATGCTTCCTTCTGGCCTAGCACGATTACGAACATATTTCTTTAATACTCCCATAAACCTCTCGAAGGGGAACATATTGTGTAGAAATACAGGACCGAGAATGGAAATCTCTTCGACTAGGTGGACCAGGAGGTGCGTCATAATATCGAAGAAGGATGGTGGAAACAGCAACTCAAAACTGACAAGACATTGGACCACATCGTTCTGTAACCGTGGTAGATCTTCTGGACTGATTACCTTCTGAGAGATTGCATTGAGGAATGCACACAGCTTCACAATGGCTACTCGAACATTTTCCTGTAGGAGGCCCCTCAAAGCAATCGGAAGCAATTGCGTCATAATCACGTGGCAGTCGTGAGACTTCAGGTTTTGGAACTTTTTCTCCGCCATGTTTATTATTCCCTTTATATTCGACGAGAAGCCAGACGGGACCTTCATACTGCTCAGGCATTCAAAAAAAATGACCTTCTCTTCTTTCGTAAGAGCGTAGCTGGCACGACCTTGAAACCATTCCGGATGCCGGTCATCTGGGTCTTTCAAAAGTTGTTGATCCCGCCGTGCTTCCTTTGTATCCTTTGTCTTCCCATACACGCCCAAGAAGCTTAGCAGGTTCACGCAAACATTCTTCGTAACATGCATCACGTCGATTGCAGAGCGGACATCTAGGACTTTCCAATACTGTAGCTCCCAAAATATCGATTTCTTTTTCCACATGGGTACGTGCCCGTCAACTCCCTGCGGAACTGATTGTCCGCCAGGACCCTTTCCAAAGATGACATTCAAATCCTTGACCATATCAAATATCTCATCTCCAGTACGTTCCGCAGGCTTCGGCCGGTGATCTGCCTTGCCGTTGAAATGCTTGCCTTTCTTTCTTACGTTATGATTTCGGGGAAGAAATCGACGATGACCCAGGTACACGTTCTTCCTACAGTTATCCAAAAATACACTTTCAGTCTCATGTAAGCAGTGCGTGCATGCTTTGTATCCCTTATTTGACTGTCCAGAAAGGTTACTGAGAGCAGGCCAATCGTTGATGGTTACAAAAAGCAACGCTCGTAGGTTAAATTCCTCTTCTTTGTGCTCATCCCACACAGGTACACCAGGTTTGCCCCACAATTGTAAAAGTTCATCAACTAATGGCCTTAGGTACACATCGATGTCGTTGCCGGGTTGCTTCGGACCTTGGATGAGCACTGGCATCATAATGAACTTCCGCTTCATGCACAACCAAGGAGGAAGGTTGTAGATGCATAGAGTCACGGGCCAGGTGCTATGGCTGGAGCTCTGCTCGCCAAAAGGATTCATGCCATCAGTACTTAGACCAAATCTTATGTTCCTTGCGTCAGCTGCAAAATCTTTGAACTCTCTGTCGATCTTTCTCCATTGCGTTCCATCAGCGGGGTGTCTCAACTCCCCGTCGGACTTACGGTCCTCTTTGTGCCATCGCAACAACTTGGCATGATCTTTGTTCCTGAACAGGCGTTTCAACCGAGGTATTATAGGAGCATACCACATCACCTTGGCGGGAACCCTCTTCCTGGGTTTCTCGCCCTCAACATCGTCACCAGGGTCATCCCCTCTGATCTTATAACGCAATGCAGTGCATACAGGGCATTCATTCAAATCCTCGTATGCACCGCGGTAGAGGACGCAGTCGTTAATGCATGCATGTATCTTCAGAATCTCTAAACCTAGAGGGCACACAACCTTCTTTGCTTCGTACGTACTGGTGGGCAACTCGTTATTCTTCGGAAGCATATTCTTCAAAATTTTCAGCAAATTTTCAAATGATGAGTCAGCTACACCTTCCCGTGCCTTCCATTTCAGCAAATCCAGTGTGGAGCCCAGCTTTTTCAGACTATTGTCGCATCCTGGGTACAGTGACTTCGTGTGATCCTCTAACATGCGATCCAAATTCTCCCTCTCCTTGTCAGTTTCGCAGCGTCTCCGTGCATCAGCAATGGTCCGACCAAGATCATCAGCGGGCTCATCATGTGCCTCTTCTTCACCTTCACCAAACCCTTCCCCACCTTCAGCATCATCCTCCATGAAAGTATCACCGAAAAGGTCATGATAGTTGAAATCGATATCATCCTCTTCTTCATCTTCTTCCATTCTAACCCCTCTTTCTCCATGCTTGGTCCAACAATTATAGCTTGGCATGAAACCGTGCCGAAGCAGGTGCATGTGAACGACTCTTGAGGAGGAGTGACCCTTCTCATTCTTACATTCAGCACATGGACACATAATAAAACCTCGCTGTTTGTTCGCATTTGCCACTACGAGGAAATCTTTCAAACCCGTAGTGAACTCACCGGAGAGTCGGTTACCGTACATCCATTGCCGATTCATCTGCATTATTATTATATAAAGTATATAATTAACCATCATGCATCTGTTAAACTAACTAGCTAGCTGGAAATAATACAAATCATGAAAGGTTCAAGTTGCTAACCGCGATCACGGAGGTAAAATAAATGAAAACGCTCAAGTGTGTTTCATGCTATGGGGCATTTCATCGAACACCTTGTGTGCATAGTAGGAACCAAAAGCATACCCACCACCCCTTGTGAATATTGTGAGCAAATGTGGCCAAGTGCAGCGAGGTGAGTCCTATATATAGGGATGGGCCTTTAGTCCCGGTTCACCTGGACAACCGCGGCTAAAGGCCGTGGGGCCGGCCCGAGGACCTATTAGTCCCCGTTGGTCTGGCCAACCGGGACTAAATCCCCTCCCCTCCGCCAGCTGTGGGCCGAGCGCGCTGGGCCCAGACTATTGGTCGCGGGTCTCGTCCCGAACCGTGACTAAAGACCCCTATGGTCGCGGGTCCATTATTTTGGGGACTAATGGGGGCGTACCGAAGGCCTATTTTCTACCAGTGGCAGTGAGGTAGAAGATCCCGTAGGTGCTTTCCTTCGTGTTCCTTCGGTTGAGTCGATCTCATTGCTTTGCTCTGATGGGACCCCATTCATATAGCCTTCATCTATTTTCTCTACTCCCCAATCCTGAGGAAGGAAAAGGTCTCGCGAAGTAGGGCGAGGTGGCGATGGGGAGGGTGGCACATGGCTTGGTAGACCATGGAGTGCAGCTCGGACACACTAAAACTGACTGTTTTGCATGACATGTTGTGGCTATACCAACGATAACTTAATTTCTGGGTCCGACATTTTCTTTTATCCGCACGGGCATTTTGCTAGTCCTATCTAAAAGAAAAAATTTCGTTCCTTTCAACCGACCTCGCACGCGTCCTGTCATCCACCTTCGTCCATCCTTCGCTAGTTTCGTCCCCCTTCGTCTCACCCACTCCCGCAAATCAGGACATAATCCCCGTCTTTGCACTAAAGTCCCGTCGATCTAAAAAAAGACTCCCATAGCCTCAGGTACCACCACAGCTAAGAAGTCATCTCGCCATCTGATTTTCCCTTTCAAGATTTTGCTGCACACCCTCTTCTCCCATCCCAATCTCCATCCTCTCTCTCATGCGGCTCCACCACACGCAGCAGTCCGATCGAGACCACGCCGCAGTCCCTTGCCTCCTTCACATCCTCATATTCAATTAGGCCGCCGATTCGGGCTTGGTTCACGCACGGGGAGGCGGGTCGAGGGAGCAGAC
Source organism: Alopecurus myosuroides (assembly GCA_028641055.1). Taxonomy (NCBI): domain Eukaryota; kingdom Viridiplantae; phylum Streptophyta; class Magnoliopsida; order Poales; family Poaceae; genus Alopecurus; species Alopecurus myosuroides. The sequence goes on from CM054061.1 coordinate 119,763,960, forward strand.
TCTCGTTCGGGCGGCCTGGAACTAGGGTTTTCTCGTGCTGGGCGCAAGGGATGGCGTAGGTGCTGGAGGACTGGTATCAGCCTCGTAGACTCTGCAGTCGGATGCACCCTTGAGGTACCCTGTACCGTCCCGGCGGTTCTGGTCGTTCGGGCCGTGATCCGGTGCGCTCCGCCTGATCCCATGTTCCGCGCCGGCATGGACGATTCCAGCAGCCTCGACCCTCGACGCTGCATCCCCGAGCTCCATCACTAACAGCACGGCTAACTCCAAGCGCCCCCACTTTGCCACGTGAGTCCAAACTGGCTGCTACGGGAGTGTACTCCTGGAGTCGGGAGTCCACACCGTGGTAGGTTGGCAGCATCCTTACATTCAGTATCCTTCCTCTGTTGTACATTTAGTTCAACCTCCCTCACACTTGGCTTACAGTAGCAATGCCATTGGAGATTGATCAAATTGAAAAATACCCGTATCCAGTAAATTTGGGACGAAATGATCTCATCCAAGGATTAAAGGATACAGAGGTAATCTACAGTGGCTACAGGTATTCGTATTTCAATCATATAGAACAACTTAAAACTGAACTTGTCTGGTTGATATATTCTGAACTCCTTGCTTCACTTGTGCAGATTAATGATTTCCTCAAACATTGGTGAAGTGTGCCTCAATTTTCAATACCTATGCTTTGGGTATTCCTAAGGGGTTGATAAGTATATTATGAAGAAACCACCAAGTAGCGCCCACTCGCTGATTACTCAGATTTTATTCCGTTGCCTGGTAAAAAGATGTCTCCTATTCTCTATTAGTCGCACTTTTCTGTTTGATATATTTTTAGGAGCTTCGCATACCTTTCTGGGATTAATTTTCTTCTGTTTGATACCTTACTTGCAGGCATTGTCCTTTATGTGGGAATTGCCACTATTGGCATATTAGTCGTCTGGTACACTCATGGATCTTTTATGGGCATTGATCTCACTAGAAATGGTCACACCCTTGTTGGTAACTCACAGCTCTGAAACTGAGGTAAGTTGCGCCTTTGACTGAAAGCGACAATGCTCTCGCTGTCTATGCCGGTGGAAATTCAGATATTCATCTCATTTAACTAATTTAATTAATTTTGGCAATTACGCTTTTCCATTTCATTATGTAGTCAATATATTGCTGAGGTATTGGTTGGGTTGATTTAAGTATGACTAATTTCATGTGTTTGGACTCAGTTATCCTGTGTAGAAGTATAGTCTTAGGGACAGGTTTCAGGCCATAATGGAATCTACTGTGCAATTTTCTTACGGTGCTTGTTTCTTGGATATTTTATCTTGATACGATGTTCAGAAAGGACATCGAGGTACCAATAGCTGCCGCACAGAGAAGGAGATGCATGTAGCCGTCGCTGAAATTTCAGAAGCATAATTGTTGCGCAACTAAAAGTAGAACTTTTACACATAGATATTCTATCTAAACACGAGTAATGTTTTTCAAGTGCTACTTATATTGTGTTTTGTTTGTGATTTTTCATCAGAGGCATAATCACAGGCTTACCGGGCGAATACCCAGTTTTGGGGCTTAATATCACGTGACTGCTGGCTGAGAACAAAATAGCTGAACTCCACACTGAGTTGGAACTTCGAATTAATCTTGCACGAGTTTCCATGATTGATGAACCTGGGATGGACCATAGTTTGGGGAAAATTCAGAGATGCCTGAGGAGACGCGGGGAAGGAGGGTACGGACGATTCGAAAAGAGAGAACGGTTAGTTGCAGAAGTGCTTTTACCTTGTCACAGGGAGGCGCATAATTAGAGCCCTTGGGGTAACTATTTCAATCTTGCCATGGATCAGGCAAGAATAAACAAACTCAACTTCTGGATGTGTTGTAAAACAAAATCTAGGATCACTGTCAGGCATTTGTTTACCACTCTTGGAGATGTGCAGTTTAAAATGAGCAAACGGATAATAAAAATTGAGGGCCTTTGTCATTGACAGATGCTTTCTTGGTTTATGCTTTTGCCCTTATTGATTTCTTTGGGAATTTTGCTCAGACTTTTAGTTGCTGGATCATTAGACTTTCAAACTATTGTCAACCTTTTGGGAAATTATCGTTGGGTGCATGCTGAATTGCTCTATATTTTATTTGATGTACATGTAGTCCAAATATCTGAGTTGGTACATCTGTCGCTTTAGAAGAATTGGTTCGTACTTCTATGAGTTTGTGGTGGTTCAGTAAAGCTATCTTTATTATCGTGGAAGTTTTTGTTGTCTGAGTAGGATGGTAAAAGTTCTAATTCTCTATGTTGTACGCATGCTAGAGTAAAAGCAGATGCATTTACTGCATGACCGCCTTGTTGGTGTTCCCTGTGTTGCCTTAACCGCAAAATAACATAAAGGTATGGAAGTTTCACTAACAATTATTTCATTGTTTTTACCTGTTTTATTATCTATCTTTTAATGATATCTAATGATAATGTATTTTCTCTGCTTGTTGTACATACTTCTATTATTATTATTGCCACGATCGTTACCATAAATATGTTTATTCACTTGTGATGACTTCTTACATGTTTCATTTGTTTTCTTCGATGTCTACATCCTTTTTTCTCTCTGTACCAAGCCACCTTTTCTATATTGTGAAATAATGCAACCGATCTATGCTTATATCAGTGAACTTGTGAAAGATGTCTCGAAGACCTCTACTATGGGTGGCTGAGCAATAATTTACGGTACCACTATTTGGGACACTAAACAGGTTTGTAATAACTAACGTTGTACATTTGCATCTTCTCATATTCAGTAAACCAGTACACAAGCAGCTTCTTTTTTTTGCTGCTTGTATGACGTGCTTTAAAAAATTCTTTATGTACACGTTTAGTTCATGTTGAATCAGTAATACTTTATTTTTTGAGAAAAATAGTAAAACTTGAAATAGGTACGAGATACTCTTCTGATGGTCTACTTTAGTATCCGGCATTTCCATTTTCTTATTAATGTTATAGATTTTGGAGACTTCAAATGTCACTTAGGTGCATGCATTGAAATCTGTCCTGATAATGGATCTTATAGAACATGCAATTATAATTTTTTTCTGGAGTAATATGAGAATTTCTGGGCTCCAGTTTTAATATAACTAGAAAAATACCCCGCGCGTTGCTGCGTGGATCGTTTTAGGAACTACAGTATATTGTAAAGTTTATAAGAGATGTGATACAATTGATCATAGTATATATTTTTTTAATTATTAATATGAATAATTGGATGATTTAAGAAATAGATGATGTGTAATTTGCATGTAGTAATTCATAAATATTTGTGGAGATGACATGGACAATTGATTGGCTAGGAGGATGGATGATGTGGATAGCTTGCATGTTGAGATAGAAAAATCATTAATGCATGTTAGTGGGGTTTTGCTTTATAAGAAGTATAGATAGAAGCTGCTTTTAACATATACCAGGTTCATGTTAGATTAATTTGGGACGGATCTATTAATCTATTATATGTGATACTTGAAGCAATAATTACTGCTGGAATCAAATTTAACATTTTCCATGCTAAATTGGTTACCGAAGGTAGTGAGGAACCCCATAGATCTGCCATTTATGCACATGTTACTATTTTGCTTGTTTGTTTATTATCTCTTTTTTTCTTATCATTTTGTTTTGATCAACCCAAAAGCCTTACATCAGGTTGAATCGATCAATGCTCAGGGTGCCATTTTGAGCCTGTTGTTGTGCGGTTGGAGATCAACGTGAAATTTATCTTAATCGTTATTTGTATTCTGAGTTAATCTACAATATAATTTGACTATGCACAATATTTCAGAGGTCTATTCTTTACAGAGGTGTTCAAGCATATATGCTTATGCTCAACTGAACTGGACATCTCCGAGTGAATATCTGACCTTAGTTAGCTCAGGTATATGGCCTTAGAATTACAACTTAATTTGTATAGAGAATGCTCGTGTTACTAATAAGCACTTCTTAAGGAGTGCAAGACTAATAAACATGTCTATCTACCAATGAAACCATATAAATACGCAAACCTACTTGGATCAGAAAAATACTGATGGTTTCATGGTATTTTCTTATTTTCTAAATTAATGATTCACATGATATGAGTTTAGATAGCTATGTATTCTCACAATGCACATGTTTCCAAAAAAAGTTGGAGATAAGACTTACATTGTGGCCAGTATGGTTACTGAAACTAGACTACAGAGAGAACCTAAAAAAAATCGGGTAGAAATTTCCTTCCATATTTTTGGACTGTTAAATCTGAAATGGTAGCCTCTTTTGGTTGTGCTTATGCATCATGGCATTTGTACGCCTGGCACCATGCAGCGATGTCATTTGTCAGTATTAATTTTTGTTATGAACTACTCCCTCCGTCCGGAATTAAGTGTCACAAAGTTTGATAAAAGTGGATGTATCTAACACTAAATTATGTCTAGATACATCCACTTTTGTCAAACTTTGTGACATTTAATTCCGGATGGAGGGAGTATATTTCTCCGCTTCTTCTGCGAGCAATGGCGGCTCAGTATGAAGGTGTTGTGGCTCCTCAAGCAGCTGGTGGAACAGGGAAGGGTAGGTGGATCTACTTGTTTTATTACTTAGGATGTTTTTCCATTTTGCTAAGTCACTTATTTTGTATATGTGAATTTGTGCACCTTTCATTCCTTGTGTGCTTCATGTCATATCAAGGCACATGTTCTGTAACTATTGGTCACCGTGCTTGACAACCCATTGATGTATTATTTCTAGAGTAGTGCATTCAGGATTCATTGTGGTATCCATTATTTTAGCTTTCATAATTATTGAATTTTTTTTGGATTGGTTCCAAACTTTCTGTTTTATCTTTCTTAGTAATGGTACTAAATGTTTTTGAGCACTTGGGAAACACTTTCATTTATAATTTTCTAAAAATGTCACAAATGTTATTTGTTTTGCTGAACATCTCTTTTCAGGCATAGGTTCCACTAATGGCTAACCTGATTGCATAGTTGATCATGTTTCCACCTTGCAAAGGGTGCTGTAATTAAAGCACATAAGATTATCCATGATAGTCATGACATATTTACACGTGCTAAGCTTTTGCTATTGATCATGGACTAAAATATGGTACTATACTAATATTAAGTCACCATATTTTGTTTCAGGATTCAATTCTGATTTAGGTGAAAGGTAATCCACCATGAATACATGCAAGTTGGCAATGGAACAGATGGGGTCTCAAATTCTTAATCACATTTTATTATCTGAAGATATCAAATTGTAATAGTGAACAAACACTAAGTCAGTGAGTCATGACATCTTTTGACTAGGAACTGTTTCGATTTCCCCTGCAGGACGAAAAAAGATCCACGGTGTAATTTTTAGCTAATGATATGTTGCAAAATATAACATGGACATATTCTTTGTAATACTTTCTGTCTGCCTTGCGCTCCATAATTTCATCGTATGTCAGTTTCAGAGTTTATTACATGATTTGTGTGTAAATAAGCAAAGCAGGCTTCAAAATTTAGGACCCAAGTGGTATTAATCCATCGGGTTTAAACATATTAAGCTAAACGCAAAGACAACCTTACCAGCTGATTGACATATGACTCATGTGACACATTGTTACTTATCATTAGGTGTTGGGATTGGATCGCACAACACCGGCGAGGAGGCGCCCCTTGCAGCTGATTGACATATGACTCATGTGACACATTGTTACTTATCATTAGGTGTTGGGATCGGATCGCACAACACCGGCGAGGAGGCGCCCCAGCCTCTAGTGCATAATAAACCACGCTAAACTCACCGATCGGGTCAATGACCTCGGGGCTTGTTGCTGACGGTAGAGAATTTTTGGAGATCCTGTGTGTCAATGACTGAACACTGAAGCACAGAGTGTCGGAGTTTGTAGCCAATATAGCGTTTGAAAGGTGGACATTGACAGTAGGTAGAAAGGGCATAAAGAAGTCATTTCTTACAGGGGAACAACACGAAAACCATATATAATTATATATTAGGCGAGGAAAATGCATCAAAGGAAATATATGGCCATGAAACAAGCAAAAGCATCCAGCGCAAGTGACTGCATCCGGAAAGGCAAGCTGAAAGCAACACCGCCGTTTGCACACACCACATGCCTAGTATACAGCAGAGGGTGGTCTCACTATGTAATGATATGCATGCGTGGATGGAACAGTAGGTAACTGAGAAGGATTCAGACTACTTAACTACCTTTAACAGTCGGTAACTGAGAAGGATTCAGACTACTTAACTACCTCTAACAGTCGGTAACTGAGCAGTACGCATATGAGTATTATCCAAACCAGAGCAAAGCTTTCAATCAGCACTTATGTGCAAAGATCTAGGTTCACATATTCTATTGTCAACCTTCAAACAGAAGAAGAAATGTTTGCTAATATTCAGCATAAAGCCCCAGGACTGCAGCATGAAGAAATATTCAGCATAAAGCCCCAGGACTGCAACATGAAGAAACATTCAGCATCAAGCCTCAAGACTGCAGCATAAAGAAACATTCAGCATCAAGCCTATAGACTACAGCATAAACAAATATTCAGCAAGCCCCAAGACTGCTAATTTTCTTCAGCATAAAGAAAATTTGAGACAACCAGTAGAAAAGAGGAGACACTACCCTAGAGGAAAGAACACAACCACAGAGAGAGAATTGTTAGGTGGTAATTATGACATCATTCTTAAGTGCTTGTGATCATAAGATGAACAAACAGCAATTATAGATGTATGCACGCATCAATAAATACTCTCATTCATCCCCCCTTGTGTTTGTCAATAGCTGATAGATACTATACTAGTTAGAGAGAACATATGCATGCACTCATCAGTAGCTACTTAATTTGACCGTCTCATTCTGGACCCAAACTCCTTGAACAAAACACATACTAAAACAGACCCCCGAATTCGCTTTCGGTGATATATATAACATTACGAACAACATTCTTACGACTGGTACTGATCGGCTTCTTCGTTGACAGAGAGGTAGCCTGCTCCCTCCATCACCATCTTATTTCCCACTTGGATGTTGTAGCTGCAGGTACACATGGACCATGCCATCTGCAGCCAACTTGCCGAGGTAAATCGCACCCGCATATTTGCAGCACTCTTCGAAAATCGCCGACCGCCGACACGAGCGCCTACATATATACATAGAGAGCGATGAGATGATACAACTAGTAACCACATGGATTTGCAGCCGACCGAGAAGCGAACGTTTACCAGCGGGGGTCATCCTGCCTAGGCTGGACCTGCAATGAGAGCTGCTTCAGCAGGCTGGTATTCTTCATGCCTAAGGGGCCACCGGAGGCGTAATCCGCCTTCCACCCGTCGATGAGGCTGTAGAGCTCCTCTTTCTTGTGCTGGATCTGGAGCAGCCGGATCGCGGCGTCCCTCTTCTTCGCGTCGACCGGGAGCATCTTCTCCAGCTTGTACATATAACGATTATCGTTAAGGACCATGTTCCCAGGAGAGATGCAGCAAGAGTTGGTAATTCGCGGGGGGGGGGGGGGATTATCCCAAATCGGAACCGCGCAGGTTCGGGGGCAGGCTAATCGGATCGATGATATCGTAACGACGTAATAAAAAAGATGTGAAATTTGCGGCACTTACAAGCTCCGCAGACATCCGCTGGGGCGCCGCCGTCGCTTGCGTCCCGATCCTCCGCGCCGCGTGTCGAAGCGCCGCGGCCATGGCTGCTCCTCGCTCGCCTCGCCTTGGCTGCAAGTGACGAAGAGTTCACGCCGGCCGGCCACCAAACCAACAACCACCGATTGCTACGACCGACGGGAGAAATCGAATCTGGTATGATGACGGTCTGATTCTCGTTAGGGTTCCTTGCTCTCTGATTTCCCCATCGCCGTTTCCTTCCTTTTTCTCTGATAGAGACTAGAGACGCACGGACTCTCCTGAGTTTTCCCGAGACTCCTCGTCAAGCCCAGGCCCAGCCCATGTTTACTTTAACTTTACTTCCTAAGTCGACGGGTCCAAGACAAACAGGATTCCACAACACCTCGCAACGTTAAAAAAAAAAAAAAAAAAAAAAAAAGAAGTGGAATGCATCCACGGTCTTCCTACTTATGGCACAATCTCACTGTACTAAAGAATATACGGCCACCCTTTCAAAAAAAAAAAATATATATATATATATATATATATACGGCCACTATATTCACAAGGCGGTGATTATACGGTCACCGGCTCACCACACAAGCTAACCATCTTAAGCTGAAACACCTCAGCGATAATTCTCGTAATAAAACTTTGTTTTACATATGCACGCACTGACGCACACAGCACGCACACTCACGCACGCAGACCAGCACATACACTCACAGCACACACGAACGCGCACACGCACGCACACGCAGCACCCACAGGTGGAGAAGAGGGCTTTTGCTCCATGGCGAGCACCCCTTTCGCTCCGGCTCGTCCACCACCCGGTGTAAAAGGCTGCAGAGGTGGGGCCAGAGCGAGCAGGGCGCGTGGCGGTGGGTCTTTTGTCCCGGTTTGAGCCACCAACCGGGGCAAAAAAATCACTATAAACATCCTGTCAGCCCTTTTCTCTCCTCATGCCACTCACTTTGGAGGACATATTCTAGTTGTGTGGTGTGTGCTCACTTGTTTTTCCCTCCTATGCACAAGAGGTGTTCGATCTCAGCTCGCAGAAAACAAACAAGATTTAATTTGTCAGAGACACACTTAGTTAAATAAGGTTTCTCGTCCTTCTTTCCTCCTCGGTCGAGGTACCAACTTTAACCTTTCATCTGTCGATGTAACATTGGTCATTTCTCTATTCACGGTGTTCTGTAACAGTTCTTAATTAATAATCATATAATGCAGATGAACCGGCAATGTATGTACGCTGACCGACGCACTGCCGCGTTCATGAAAGGCGTGGGTTATTTTCTCGAGGTGACCGAGGCAAACAAGCGGAATAATTTTATGTGTTGTCTATGTATTGTATGTAGGAATCAGAAGGAACACTCTTCTCGTAGAGTCATCCATTTCCACATGTTTCAATCAGGTTTAATGCCCGGCTATAATTGTTGGACCAAGCACGGAGAAAGAGGTATTATGATGAAAGACAACGAAGAAGAAGAGAATGATGAAAACTATCATGACATGTTCCTGAATACGGTGCCGATACTGAAATGGAAGATAATGATGTAGTGGAAGCAGAAGACCGGGCACCAGATGAGCCCATCGATGATCTTGGCCAGGCTATTACGGATGCAAAGATAGAAAGCGAGATTGCAAAGGTGAGGGTGAAGTTCGACCAGATGTTAAAGGGTCACAAAATATTATTGTATCCAAATTGCGAAGACGGACAGAAAAATCTGGGAAGCACACTGAAATTGCTCCAACGGAAGGCTGAGAACGGTGTGACTGCAGCGGATTTACAAAGTTGCTGCAAATAGTGAAGAAGGAGGTTCCTAGAAACAATGAATTGCCTGACAATACATACCAAGCAAAGAAATTTGTATGCCCCCTAGGATTAGACGTGGAGAAGATACATGTCTGCATTAATGACTGCATCCTCTACCGCGGTGAGAAGTACGAGAATTTGGAACAATGCCCGATATGCACTTCATTGCGGTATAAGATCAGACCAGACGACCCTGGCGATGTTGAGGGTGAGCGCCCCAGGAAGACGGTTCCTGCAAAAGTGATGTGGTATGCTCCTATAATACCACGGTTGAAACATTTGGTCACAAACAAAGAGCATGCCAAAGTTTTGCGATGGCACATGGAAGATCGTAAGAAAGACGAGATGTTGAGACACCCCGCTGCTGGGTCGCAGTGGAGAAAATTCGAGAGAACGTTCACGCGCTTTGTAGGTGACGCAAGGAACTTATGGTTTGGTCTAAGTACAGATGGCATGAATCCATTTAGTGAGCAGAGTTGCAACCATAGAACCTGGCATGTAACTCTATGTATCTATAACCTTTCTTCTTGGTTGTGCATGAAGAGGAAGTTCATTATGATGCCAGTGCTGATCCAAGGCCCGAGACAACCGGGCAACGACATTGATGTGTACCTAATGCCATTAGTCGATGAACTTTTACAATTGTGGTGTGAAGAAGGTATACCTGTGTGGGACGAGCACGGACAAAAAGAATTTAACCTACGAGCATTGTTGTTCGTAACCATCAACGATTGGCCTGCTCTTAGTAACATTTCTGTACATACAAACATGGGATACAATGAATGCACACACTGTTTGGATGACACTGAAAGTGTATATCTTGATAAATGTAAGAAGGTTGTGTACCTCGGGTATTTTCGTTTTCTTCCGCGCAAGAACCCCTTAAGAAAAGCTGGCAATCATTTCAATGGTGAGGCAGATACCCGGAAGATGCCTATCCTCCGACCTTATGATGATGTATTTTATATGGTGAAGGATTTGAAAGTAATCTTTGGAAAGGGTCTAGTTCGACAATTGGTTCCGAATGACGCTGACGGGCACGCACCCATGTGGAAGAAGAAATCTATATTTTGGGATCTACCCTATTGGAAAATTCTAGATTTCCGTTCTGCGATCGACGTGATGCATCTTACGAAGAATCTCTGCGTGAATCTGCTAGGCTTCTTTGGCTTGTATGGGAAGTCAAAAGATACATATGAAGCACGGCAGGACCAGCAACACACGAAAGGACGAGACGGCAAGAATCCTGAGCGGTTTCAAGGTGCTCCTGCCAGCTATGCTGTTACCAAGGAAGATAAGGAAATATTTTTTGAAGCACTAAGTAGTATCAAGATCCCATCTGGTTTCTCTTTGAATATAAAGGGAATAATAAATGTGGTGGAGAAAAAATTCCAAAACCTGAAGTCTCATGACTGCCACGTGCTAATGACACAATTGCTTTCGATTGCGTTGAGGGGGATTCTACCAGAAAATGTTCGACTACCCATTGTGAAGTTATGCGCATTCCTCAATGCAATTTCTCATAAGGTAATCGATCCAGAAAGTTTATCAGCGTTACAGACAGATGTGGTCCAATGTCTTGTCAGCTTCGAGTTGGTGTACCCACCATCCTTTTTCAATATTATGACATACCTCCTAGTTCACCTAGTCAAAGAGTTTACCATTTTCGTTCATGTGTTTCTAAACATTATGTTCCCCTTTGAGAGGTTCATGGGAGTCTTAAAGAAATATGTTCACAACCGTGCTAGGCCAGAAGTAAGCATCTCCAAGGGTTATGGAACATAGGAGGTAATTGAGTTTTGTGTTGACATTATTCACACCTTAAGTCGATTGGTGTTCCCGAATCGCGGCATTAGGGAAGAATGAGTGGAAAAGGCACGTTAGAAAGGAAAGCAAAGATATTTATGGATGGACTATCTTTCACTAAAGAACACTACACAGTTCTACAAATATCCACCTTGGTGGCTCTTTATATCGTGGAACAGAAGAATATTAGACGGTCCAAAAACCCGGGGCTGTCTGAATCCTTGATTAATGATGAACACATGGATAGTTTCAGCGCCTGGTTGCACACAAAACTCATGAATAACAACGTTGTTGGAGATCAACTCTACTTGTTGGCCAGGTCACCATCTTCGACTGTACTGACTTTCCAAGGGTACGAGATAAATGGGAATACATTTTACACGACCGCATAAGATAAAAAAGAGCACCAACCAGAATAGTGGTGTCTGTTTCGATGCAACCGGATACAATGGGAGAAGGACACATATTATGGTTACATAGAGGAGATATGGGAACTTGACTATGCACCTAATTTTAAGGTCCCTCTATTTCGGTGCCAATGGGTCAAGATGACATGAGTAAAGGTAGACCAGCAGTACGGAATGACAACAGTGGATCTCAACAATCTTGGGTACAGAAATAAACCATTCATCCTAGCCAAACATGTGGCTCAAGTTTTCTATGTAAAGGACATGTCTACCCAACCGAGGAAAACAAAAAATAAGGATTCTAATACATCATGTGGTTAGCCGAAGCGGAACATAGTTCTTTAAGGGAAAAGAAACATTGTGGGAGTGGAGGACAGGACAGACATGTCAGAAGATTATAATAACTTTGAAGAAATTCCGCCCTTCAGAGTGAAAACTGACCCAAGCATCGCGTTAAATAATGAAGATGCTCCATGGCTACGACAGAACAGTAAACAATGGTGGCACTAGTTGGTGATAACGTATTAAACCTTCATGGTTCATGTAATATTGCTAGACTATTTTGTAATAATGTATCAAACATTGCAGATTATCCATATCATGTGTGAAAACATTGCAGATCTCTTCCTCTTCTTAAACCATTCATAAACTAGTTTTTTTTTAAATGTTTGAAAATTCAAAACCGTTACTAGTTTAAATAGTTAGAATAATTATTATTTTAAACAGAAAATGTTTATGCAATTTTAAACACTATGGAAAGTTTATCCAAATTAAAAACTATTCGTAAACTAGGTTTTTTTTAATGTTTGAAAATTCAAAAATTGTTACTAGTTTAAATAGTTAGAATAATTATACTTTTAAACAGAAAATGTATTTGAAATGTTTATGCAATTTTAAACACTTTTCATATTGAAAGTTTCTCCAAATTCAAAACCATTCGTAAACTAGTTTTTTTAAAATATTTGAAAATTCAAAAATTATTACTAGTTTAAATAGTTAGAATAATTATATTCTAGAACAGAAAATTTATTTGAAATGTTTACGCAATTTTAAACACTTTTCATATTGAAAGTTTCTCCAAATTTGAAACCATTTGAAATGTATTTGAAATAGTATTTGAAACGTGGCAGTGAAAATAAATGGCGGCAGGAAGAAAATAACTGAAATTTTGGGTCTTTTTCCCCGGTTGGTAACACGAACCGGAGCAAAAGTAGGAGGTGCGCGGGCACACGATGGCTCGCCTCCCCCCTTTTGCCCCGGTTCATGTTACCAACCGGGGCAAAAGGCCCCCCACCTATATAACCCCGGGCGGTTCCTCCACCCGGGGCAAACCAGCAGTTTCGCTAAGTCCCGGAGGCGCCTCCTCTACGCCTGCGCCGCCCGTGCTCCTCCGCGCTAAACCCTTCCTCGCACACGTACGCCTCCGCCTGCACCCTCATCCTCACCGCCGGCCTCCTCGCCTCCTCTCGCGCCCTCCTCCTCGCCGTCGTGCCTTCCTCCTCGAGGTGATGTCGCCCCTCCTCGCCGCCGTGGCCTCCTCCATGCACACTTGTATTTATTTTTTGTTAATTAGTTTAATTATATTGTTAGTTTAGTATTAATTAGTGTTAGTTAATTAGTTCACTTAGAGAGATTTAGGTTTTAGACTTAGAGATTTAGTTAGTTCACTTTCAAAATTTAGGTCTTGGACTTAGAAAAAATTTAGGTTTTATACTTAGAGATTTTTCTTTTTAGGTTTTTGGACTTAAAGAGAATTTTAGGTTTTATACCTTAGAGAAAAAATTAGGTTTTATGCAATTGTATGCTATTAGCTATATTATGATTAGATTTTATGAAATTGTTGCGAATTGATGAAATTGATGCTACTAGTTAGTGCGACTATGACAAACTTATAATGTTATAAATTTTTATAGCCATGGCGAGAGCTCCCGTGCGACGCAGTGCGTGTGTTGCCGGTGGGCGCGCGGCCGTCCCTGCCAAAGAAAACGCAGTCGTACCACGTGGTGGACGTCCACGTGGATCGCATGCAGCGCGTGGACGTGGTGGTGGCGTAGCCATCAAGGAGGAGGAAGCGGCGCCTCCAGCTCGTGGACGTGGATGCGGAGCACGGTGGCAGCACGCGGTGCACGGCGCGGCGTTGTTGCTACGACGGAGGAGGATGCGGCGGCAGCGGAGGAGGAGGAGGATGACGGTCTCCATCTAACGGAGTTCTACGTCCACCTATTCCACCCACTGTGGAACATGCTTCGTCTGCCATAGAAGATATCGGAGATCCTCCTCGAGCGCGACGGACCCTTTAGTTTCAGCCTCCAGTTGGAGGGCTGCCACAACGGCTCACGTGTTCCTGCAGCGACGTGACGATGACCTCTACCTGCGCCATGGGCGAGGGCAGTTCCAGCGCATGTACAACCTAGATGTGGGAAACATGCTCACATTCAGGTACATCAACGACGACACGGTGGACGACGTGCTGGAGGTGAAGATCTTCGATGACACCCTACTCCGCCCCCGTTGCTGTCAGGATAGCTCGTCTGACAGCACCTCCGCTTCCAAGGCTGACGAGTCTAACTCCGGCGAGTCTAGCTCGGGAAAGGCTGCCTCCGACGCAGAGACGTAGTATGTTTGTGTTGCTCTATGTTTATGTCGCTCTATGTTTATGTCGTACTATGTTTGTGTCGTACTATGTTTAATTATGTCATCGTGTCGAACAATATTTGTATTCGTAGCAGACTATGTTTATGTTATTGTTGGTTTTTATCTGTGTTTTTGTTCGATAATTCTTCATCTTTCTTAGTATAAATTTTTATTATTTGAAAGATCATTGAATTTGTAGTGCACTTGAAGTAATGCACTTGAAGAAAAATAGAATTTCTAATCTTCTGCAGAGAACAGGGAAACAAAAAAACAAAAACAGAGAACCTTTTGCCACGGTTGGTGTTACCAACCGGGGTAAAAGGGCGCCTTCCTGCTCGCTGAGAAGAGCCCACGTGGGCACCCCTTTTACCCCGGTTGGTAAGCCCACCTGGGCATAACGGGGGCCTTTAGCCCGGATTTGGCAAACCCGGTTAGACAGCCGGGGCATAAGGCTCATCCCAACCGGGGCTAATACCCTGTTCTCCACTAGTGACCCGCACGCACGCACGACAGCACCCCACACACACGTGCACGAGCTTCCTAAACCTGTGTCAACGTTGAAGCTTGACAAAGTTCTTCCTCAGTTTCTACTACTTCTTCTGTCCACTTCTATAAGGCACACTTCTTAACATTTCAATAGTAAGAAGTATGCCCTAAAAAGGTGGACGGGGGGAGTAGACGTGTTTGACAATACGAGTACTCTTTTTTCCTTGCTTCACGAGTAATTCAAGAACAAAGCCAGAATAGCTGGGATTGTGCTATCAATAAAATAATGGACCGGGTACATGGTTTCACCAATGTTGTCTCTCTAAAATATAACACACAAACATGTTGATCAAAAAATTACAGCTCGATAATTGGTAGAATTGAAACATTAAATCATTACGACAAATAAAGTTTGGTGTGATATTGTTGTGGGCATTATATTAAATATACGTAGACCTTTGCCAGACTTCATCTATGACTAATTATCCATCTTCAGTGCGCTTCTATACTTAAAATATCGTCTACCCTTAAGTGTGATCGAGACCTCTCTACGACCAATAACCAATAACGGGATCTGGACATCCATAATGGCCTCTGTATATCCATCGAAGTTTTGCGTCGTTTTGAACCTTAAACATAAGTCCCCATATCTCTTACCTTAGTGATACTCTGTCGAAACATTATGACAAGTAAAGTTCAGTGTGATATTGTTGTGGGCATTACATTAAACTTCATCTATGACTAATAATCCATCTTTAGTGCGCTTCTATGCTTGCCACTTGCTAGTACTAAATTGCAAAGGAATAGATAATTGCATCAAGCAACATACATAATCAATATTGTTTTACCCATAGTGGAAACAACATATCCTTCACAATTCACCGAATCCCGAACGAGCTCAAACACGAAGGAGACATGAATCCACTATCTAGCACAAAACCTCTCTTCGAGATAAAAAGAATCACTTCGCCAAAATAATCACATGAACCAGAGAGCATGAAAGAACTCAAATAAAACAAGGATATGGTAATAGTAACAAGATCATATAGTAAACGATGGTAACTTCACAGTTCACCGAATATCATCAAACACGACATGTAGCAATTACATAAGTAAAATCTTGATCATGTTAGCTAGCTCACAAGGTCGTGGCGTCGGTTCCCTATATCGACATATCCCTCTCATGACATACTAGTGTTTAGAGATTGGAAACAGTTCCACGCTATAGACTGCTAACTAGGGACAACCAGGTTTGGGGCCCACGAAGAGGTAAAACCCTTACTCCTACTTGTTTGGATTATATTGATAAAGATTACAATGGGGGTGCACAATGGCTGCGGCGGAGAGATTGGATCTCGCGCAGCTCAAGGTTCTATGGTGGATGGAATAAGTGATGCCCTACCCGGAGGTCCTCCCAGCCTTTATATAGGGGGATGAGTCTCGATTCTGTACCCGGTTAGGTTACAGTTTTGGGTGCGTCGGTTCTATATTCTGACTTGACCCTCACGTTGAAGGCTCGAGTGGGCCGTAGCTGGTCCTTCTAGAAGCTTGACAGTGGTTCCTCTTGGGCCTTAGTGTAGAGCCGCAACCGGTAGGCCCATGGAGGTGACTCGAAGAGTACCCCTACGTCAGTATCCCCGGAGTGTCTTTTTGACTCTCGGTATTTGGGTAGAAATTCAACAATTCAGAGTACTCGTGGTTTTTTTTCGTCCGAGTCGATGATATTTGACGTGTGAGAGCTCCGATCTTTGAGGCTTATAGAACTTATGGATGTGTGTATCATGTTTATGAAAACTTGTGTATTGAGTCAGAAGGTGCGTGATTTTAGCACTTTGCTAAAGGATGTGCTACAACCAAAGTTTTAAATAGCCGGTTATAGCCTTCCGAGAGGATCGGGGCTACGGCTAGAGCCGTCAGAGCCTGAATGGATAATAGCCGTTAATAGCCCGACTAAATGGATATAGCCTCGATTTAGCCTTTTAGCCCGGCTATATCCCATCCGGGAGACCAAAAATTTTGGCCCAAAATTTCTCAACTCGGCCAATTTTGGAGCCCAAATCAACCACCGTTGATGGTTAAAGTGTTGTTGTGAGGTGCGAGTGTGTCCTATGGTGACCTGGTTTCAAGACTACTGAATTGTGTCACGAATAACTACTATTTGAACTCCTAATTACTCGTATATCTTATACAACTATGTTATTACATTATGAATGTACGAATAATGGTATATATACGACCAGTGGCGGAGCCAGGAATTGAGCTAAGTAGGGTCGGACAAATAATCTCCAAAATAGTTCAAACATATCCAATTTTTTCATATATTTTTAGTCACAGGCGATGAAGGATACAACTTGCTTTTCTGCCTAATTTTTTCTGGAGATTATTTGTCCAGCTCTTTTAGTCACAGGTGATGAAGAATACATAAAACAATTCAATATCATTTTATTTTGATGTAAAAATGAACACAACCAATGAACGCCCCGAACCAATGACACTTCTAACTTCACTTGTCAAAACGCAAGCTTCTATGGAAAAATGGTGCAAAATATAGCCATGGTCTATAATAGAAACTATGAACGTCCCAAAGCAATCACATAATCAATTAATGCAGAGGAGAGCAGTCGGCCGGTGTGCCAGGCTTGTAGACAGTGTTGGGCCTCCAAGTGCAGAGGTTTGTAGAACAACAACAAGTTTCTCTTAAGTGGATCATCCAAGGTTTATCGAACTCAGGGAGGTAGAGGTCAAAGATATCCCTCTCAAGCAACCCTGCAAGCAATATAAAAGAATTCTCTTGTGTCCCCAACACACCCAATATACTTGTGAGGTATATAGGTGCACTAGTTCGGCGAAGAGATAGTGAAATGCGAGTAATATGGAATGGTTATAAGTAATAATAGCAATCTGAAATAAATATGGCAGCAAGCAAACATGTAGTAGAACAGGCGGAAAACAGTGTTTCAATGCTTGGAAACAAGGCCTAGGGATCCTACTTTCACTAGAGGACACTCTCAACAATGATCACATAATTGAATGCATAAATATCTTCTCTTCACTATGATACTCTTAACCACTCTCCGGTCGAATAACAACACCAATCCATGCGTAGGGCTTTAGCATCACTCCTCAGAGTAAGCACTTTCCCAACCAAGTAACCCCCATGCTATCACCATGGGACCCAGATGGTTCCACGCAAACACCACAATTTCATAGGGTTATCCAACACAAAATATAAATATAATGCTAAACCACACGGTGCACACACTGTCACCTTTACACTGGGATCAAAGCGTTTACGGAGATCTCATAACAAATCACGAACACTAATCATTGCGTAGGGCCGCAAAAAGCATTCCTTAAAGTAAGCATTCACATGTCTAGTTAACCCCACGTTGTCACTATGAGCTCCCTAGATGGTACTAGACAAACACCACAATTCATAGAGGATACACACACGATGTGCACACTGTCACCTTCACACCGCGAGACAAGCTGACTCCAAAGTTTATATTAATAAAACCCTTGAGTAGCAAAAGATGAAGAGTAACATCTACGAATTCAAATAGATTACAAAGCTCATGAACACATATAGATCACACCATGGGAGAGAGAGAGATGAACCACATAGCTACCGGTAGAGCCCTCAGCCTTGGGGGAGAACTACTCCCTCCTCATCAGAGGAGACATCAACGACGATGGAGATGGCGGTGGAGTCGATGGAGATGGGTTCCGGAGGCACTTCCCTGTCCCGGTAGGGTGCCAGAACAGACATCTGTCCCCCGAAACTTGTCGTCGGCGGCGGCGGAGCTACAGATCTATTTTGTGGAAAAGGTCGATGTTTTCAAGGTTTTCCCTCAGGGGAGTATAAATAGAAAAAAGGGCGATGCCGGGGGTTAGCCAGGGAGCCCACACCCCTAGGTGGCGCGTCCAGGGGGACCCGCGCCACACCATGGTGTGGCCATCCTGTGGCCCCCCTCCGGGGCTCTTCGGGACATCTGGAAGCTTCCAGGACTTCTAAGACTTCTGGCTTCCGAATTTTCCAATTCCGAGAATATTTCCAGAACAACTTTTCTGAAACTAAAAACAGCAGAAAACAGGGAACTAGCTCTATGGCATCTTGTTAATAGGTTAGTCCCGGAAAACGTGTAAAAATGCTATAAATAAGGGAGAAAACATGTAGCAATCGGCATAATATCATCATGGAGCATCAGAAATTATAGATACGTTGGAGACGTATCAAGCATCCCCAAGCTTAGTTCCTACTCTTCCTCGAGTAGGTAAACGATAAAACACAATAATTTCTGAGGTAACATGCTAGTTATCATAAACTTGATCATTATAATGTAAAAGAATATGTACGCTGAGATCATAGAGCTTCAAACACAAACATGATAAATATAACTTTAATAATAAAGCATAGCAAT
Organism: Alopecurus myosuroides; assembly: GCA_028641055.1. NCBI lineage: Eukaryota > Viridiplantae > Streptophyta > Magnoliopsida > Poales > Poaceae > Alopecurus > Alopecurus myosuroides. The sequence continues at coordinate 119,783,157 of CM054061.1, forward strand.
CACTTTGCATCATGAAGAGTATCTTAAATAAAAGATCATGGATAATAATGCAAAGAAAGATAAACGTTTGTTTCAGGTATAGAGAAAGCATGGCAAAGTGGTATTTCGCTAGTGCTTAAGAGTGGGACAAAACATAAATGACAGGACACCTTCAAAGTTCATGAGGAAGACTAGAGCAAATAATTTGAGAACAAACAATAGCGCATCATGAACCAATTATTGATGTTTATGGGACAAATGCACATAAAACTCCGAGTGGCAAAAATGCTTTCTCAACTGTGCATAAAGTTAGAAGATGGAGACTCAACATAAAAACTAAAAGAAAGGCCCTTCGCGGAGGGAAGCAGGGATCACTCGTGTGCTAGAGCTTTTTATTTTATTAAAAAGAGGCATTAAAAGTTTGACACTCCTCCCATCCATGTTTCACAAACCATGGCTAATCGAATCCTCGGGTGCCTGCCAATAATCACATACCGTGGAGGAGTGTCTATATTTTAGGAGAGGTGTATGTTAATGTCAACGAATGGTAAACAGACAATACAGTAGTGACAAACCAACTGGATTTACAAGAGCGGCTCCCGTTGTGAAGGATGCAACTGGTGTAGAAGGTCATCCCTCTTTCTCTTTTGTTTACACAATTATGCTTTGACTGATAAATCAGCGGCAAAAATAGTGAAGAGAATTTGGTTGTATTAATTTGGGGCTGGGCACCCCGCTGCCAGCTCTTATATCATTTGGATAAGCGGATGAAGCCACTAGTTCAGGGTGTGAAATCCAATCAACAAGTGAGATAAATATTATCTATTGACGTCCTCATGAGCAAAAACAAGAACACAAAACACGAGTAATTTTGAAAGTTTTAAAGGTAACACATGAGAAAATTATTTGGAGTGGCAGTGAAATACCACATGTAGGTAGGTATGGTGTACACAATGGGAAAGCTTTGGTTTATGGGAGTTTGGATGCACGAGTAGAATTCTATACTCAGTACAGATGGAAGCTAGCAAAAGAATGGGAGCGACAAATCAAGAGAGCAGAAGAGCCATAATCATGCATAGCGACATAAGCATCATTAATTAAAGCATAAGCGGTATCACAAGTTCAAAAACTAAATGGTCATGGAGGCTATTCGTGACTGGTTCATAGTCATAAACATGGTGTGAGCATGCGCCGAGTCAACCAAATAAAACATTCGAAAGAGAATACCATAAATGTATGCTTTACTATGACAAGAACAACTCATGAATCTTTCAATGACATATTAAACACTCTCAGATATTTGAGGATATTCATGCTACTCAATAACCACAAGGCTTTAAAACTAATATAACATTTAGCAGTGCATGAAAAAGTTCTAGCCACGGTCTGTACAAGCTTCTACTTGCACTGTTATAAATTCTACTTCAAGCAGCAGTTTCTTTTCCCAACAGGCACCATACAAGACATGCTTTAACAAAAATTCTCTACATGCTACAGAAAGAAAACATGAGAGTACTCAAATAACACTACTTAAACTAACAGCTCTGAATAAGATATGCATGAAAACAAAGGCTAATCACAATACTAGCAAAAAGTGAACACTCACAGAACAATAAGAATGAAAACTAGAGTGTTCTAAGCAATAAAAACGGAGCATGTCTCTCTCCCACACAAGTATGATAGGTTCCAAATATTTATTACAGAAAAGAAAACTAAACAAATTGAAAGCAAAAAATAACTGACGCTCCAAGTAAAGCACATAAGATGTGACTGAATAAAAATATAGTTTCACTAGAAGTGACATGATAATTTGTCGATGAAGAAGGGGATGCCTTGGGAATCCCCAAGATTAGACGCTTGAGTATTTTTGGAATGAGCTGGGATGTACCTCTGGGGCATCCCCAATCTTAGGCTCTTCACTCTTCTTGATCACGTCATAACATCCTCTTCTCTTGACCCTTTAAAACTTCCTTCACACCAGACTTCTCACGATCTTCATTAGCAAGGTTAGTGCAATTGAAATAATAAAGTCACATGGTTAAGTTTCAACACAAGCCTAACACTCATAAAAAACATTACCTACCGTCACAACTTCATTTAAAACTCTTTTTTCTCAAAATAATGCCAAAAGAAAGATATTAAGAGGCAAATACAATTATTGGCAGAAATCTGTCAAAACAGGACATCAGGTAAAGATGATTTTTTTCAAAACTCTTCTGTTGCTCAATGAAAAAAGTGGTAAACTAATAAAATTTGATGAATTAGCTGAGGAATAAGCACACACAATTTCAGATCATTCTGATCTTCCAGGATTTTATACGATGTTTTACGGTGGACAGCAGAAATCTGTTCTCTGCGCAGAAATCCGAAAACCAACTCCAACTTTCGTCAGAAACTTTACTTGTCACTACTAAATCATGAAAAGAAAGATACAAAGGAGTTGCTAAAGAAGTATAAAACCCCTTGACTCAAACAAAACAGAGAAAAACAATGCAAAAATAAAAACATGGGTTATCTCCCAAGAAGTGCTTTCTTTAAAGCCTTTTAGCTAGGCATGATAATTTGAGAAGATGCTCACATGAGAAATATGAATTGAAGAAAAAAAAATAGCATCAAGATTTAAATATAAAACAAATTTAAGTCTAACCCACTGCCTTTGAAAAAGAATCTTGTAGAAAAACAAGTCATGAAAACACAAAGCAACAAGCATAGGAAAGCAAAATAAGTGCAACTTCATAATTTTCAACATAAAGAGAGGAAACATGATATTGTTGAGATGAATGAAAGTATGTTTCCCTCTCTCATAATAACTTTCAGTAGCATCATGGATAAAATTAACAATATAACTATCAAAAGAAACATTCTTATCACGAGCCACATGCGTAAAAGAATTAATACTCTCCACATAAGCATAGTCATTCTTATTAATAGTAATGGGAGCAACTTCAACAAAATAGCTATCATTATTATTCTCATCACCATAATCATTAAATATAGGAGGCATATTGTAATTATAATTAATTTTCTCCTCAATAGTAGGTGGACTGAAAATATCATATTTATCATTGTAAACAGGTGGAACTAAAATACCACAATCATTATAATCATCATATATTAGAGGCAAAGTATCATCAAAGAAAATTTCCTCCTCAAAACTTGGGGGACTAAATATATCATATTCATCAAAACTAGCTTCCCCATGCTTAGACTTTTCCATAGCATCAACAATAAGGGTATTCAAAAAATTAATGCTAATAATATTGCTACTAACATGCAAATAAAGTTCCATAGGTTTTTTAATTTTCTCTTCAAACACTTCATGTCCTAACTCAAGATAAATATTATAAAGCTCTCTCATATTTTTTTTCCATTAAGCCTAACTAGTGAAAATAAAAACAAGAAACAAAAAGATATAATTGCAGGATCTAAAGGAAATAACTTCGAGCACTCACACCGGAGGATGTGTGTACCTTTTACCTTACCTCCCCGGCAACGGCGCCAGAAAAGAGCTTGATGTCTGCGCACGCTTCTATTCTTGTAGACAGTGTTGGGCCTCCAAGTGCAGAGGTTTGTAGAATAGCAGCAAGTTTCCCTTAAGTGGATCACCCAAGGTTTATCGAACTTAGGGAGGTAGAGGTCAAAGATATCCCTCTCAAGCAACCCTGCAATCAAGATACAAGAATTCTCTTGTGTCCCCAACACACCCAATATACTTGTGAGGTATAGAGGTGCACTAGTTCGGCGAAGAGATAGTGAAATGCGAGTAATATGGATGGTTATAAGTAATAATAGCAATCTGAAATAAATATGGCAGCAAGCAAACATGTAGTAGAAAAGACGGAAAACTGTGTTTCAATGCTTGGAAACAAGGCCTAGGGATCTTACTTTCACTAGAGGACACTCTCAACAATGATCACATAATTGAATGCATAAATATCTTCTCTTCACTATGCTACTCTTAACCACTCTCCGGTCGAATAACAACACCAATCCATGCGTAGGGCTTTAACAGCACTCCTCAGAGTAAGCACTTTCCCAACCAAGTAACCCCCATGCTATCACCATGGGACCCATATGGTTCCACGCAAACACCACAATTTCATAGGGTTATCCAACACCAAATATAAATATAATGCTAAACCACATGGTGCACACACCGTCACCTTTACACCGTGATCAAAGCGTTTACGAAGATCTCATAACAAATAACGAACACTAATTATTGCATAGGGCTGCAAAAAGCATTCCTTAAAGTAAGCATTCCCATGTCTAGTTAACTCCACACTGTCATTATGAGCGCCCTAGATGGTACTAGACAAACACCACAATTTATAGAGGAGACACACACTATGCGCACACTGTCACCTTGACACCGCGAGACAAGGTGACTCCAAAGTTCATATTAATAAAGCACTTGGGTAGCAAAAGATGAAGATTAACATCTACGATTTCAAATAGATTACAAAGCTCATGATCATGTATAGATCACACCATGGGAGAGAGAGATGAACCACATAGCTACCGGTCGAGCCCTCAGCCTTGGGGGAGAACTACTCCCTCCTCATCATAAGAGACATCAACGGCGATGGAGATGGTGGTGGAGTCGATGGAGATGGGTTCCGGAGGCACTTCCCTGTCCCGGCAGGGTGCCAGAACAGAGACCTGTCCCCCGAAACTTGTCGGCGGCGGCGACGGAGCTATAGATGTATTTTGTGGAAAAGGTCAATGTTTTTAGGGTTTTCCCTCGGGGGAGTATAAATAGGCGAAAGGGCGATGCCGGGGGGTGGCCAGGGGGAGACACCCCTAGGTGGCGCGGCTAGGGGGCCCGCGCCACCCCATGGTGTGGCCACCCTGTGGCCCCCTTCCGGGGCTCTTCGGGACATCTGGAAGATTCCGGGACTTCTAAGACTTTTGGCTTTCAAATTTTCCAATTCCGAGAATATTTACAGAACAACTTTTCTGAAACTAAAAACAACAGAAAATAGGGAACTGGCTCTGTGGCATCTTGTTAATAGGTTAGTCTCGGAAAATGTGCAAAAATGCTATAAATAAGGGAGAAAACATGTAGCAATTGGCATAATATCATCATGGAGCATCAGAAATTATAGATACGTTGGAGACGTATCAAGAATCCCCAAGCTTAGTTCCTACTCATCCTTGAGTAGGTAAACAATAAAACACAATAATTTCTGAGGTAACATGCTACTTATCATAAACTTGATCATTATAATGTAAAAGCATATGTACGCTGAGATCATAGAGCTTCAAACACAAACATGATAAATAAAACTTTAATTATAAAGCATAGCAATCACTTTGCATCATGAAGAGTATCTTAAATAAAGGATCATGGATAATAATTCAAAGAAAGATAAACGTTTGTTTCAGGTATAGAGAAAGCATGGCAAAGTGGTATTTCGTAGTCCTTAAGAGTGGGACAAAACATAAATGCCAGGACACCTTCAAAGTTCATGAGGAAGACTAGAGAAAATAATCTGAGAACAAAAAATAGCACATCATGAATCAATTATTGATGTTTATGGTACAAATGCACTTAAAACTCAGAATGGCAAAAAAAATGCTCTCTCAAATGTGCATAAAGTTAGAAGATAGAGACTCAACATAAAAGTAAAAGAAAGGCTGATACGTCGAAAACGTATCTCCTTTTCCGAACACTTTTCTTATTGTTTTCCTCTAAACTTGTGTGTTTTGAATACAACTAACACGGACTAACGCTGTTTTCAGCAGAATTACCTTGGTGTCTTGTTTTTGTGAAGAAAAATCAAGTTTCAGGAAATTGCCTAGAAAAGACCCCATTGATGTTTTCACCCTGGAAGACCCCGAGAGCCAGAAGGGGGCCAGGAGAAGAGCCATAGGGTGGCCATACCACCCCTTGGCGCGGGCCCCCTAGGCTGCGCGAGCCTATGGTGTGGGCCAGCCACAGCCACCCTCGGACTACCCTTTCGACTAGAAATAGCCTTCAACCCTAAAACGGGAGGGGGTTCGTCATATTCCACAGAAACACAACGGAGCGCCGCCACCGTCCCATACCTCGATTCGGGGATCAGAAGTTCCTGTTCTGGCACCCTGCCATGACGGGAAGTGGAGGAGATCATCACCATCGTCATCACCAACGCATCTCCATCGACCATCCATGTTTCCCCATCCATGTGTGAGTAATTCCCCGCTGTAGGATGACGGGGATGGTAGGGATTGGATGAGATCGTTCATGTAATAGTACCGTGATTGTTAGGGCATAGTGCCTAGTATCTTCTATTGTGCTATTGACATTGTTGCAACTTGTTATGCTTAATTCTTGCCACTTTGGGCCCGAGTGCCATGATCTCAGATCTGAACATGTTATTGAATCATGATGATAATTATTGTTTCTTGATCATACCTGTAACTTGTTTACACATATCGTTGCCCGGAACCCGAGGCCCCAACGCGACAGAAATTGGGACAACCGGAGGGGATGGCTGCGATGTGAGGATCACATATGTTCACGGAGTGTTAATGCTTTGCTCCGGTGATTTATTAAAAGGAGCACCTTAATTACCAGTAGTTACCTTGAGGCCCCGCTAAAAAACGGGCTGGTAGGACAAAAGATGTTGTGCAAGTTCTCATCGCGAGCACGTACGACTATTTATGGAACACATGCCTATGGTTACTTAGTGCTTGGATGCTTTATCTTGTTTATCTGCAATGCCTGTGACATGATCATTATTTGAATTTTCTTATCCATGCAACGCCCATTTATTCATCCCTATGCCTACAGTATTTAATCCCGTTGTTTACTCAAATCACCACTGCTGATGTTTTCATACTACTGCTGTTATTATTTCACCAGTGCTGCTGCTATAAAACTGTTACTACTGATAAAGCACTGCGACAAGTCCACTTTCAGGTGCAGGTGAATTGACAACTCACTTGTTAAGGCTCACAAATATTCTTTGGCTCCCCTTATGCCGAATCAATAAATTTGGGTTTTACTTCCCTCGAAGACTGTTGCGATCCCCTATACTCGTGGGTCATCAAGACTATTTTCTGGCGCCGTTGCCGGGAAGCATAGCTTTATTTGCGAGCTCACCGGAGAGTACTATTATCTACTGCAAATCATTCATCATGGGTAAGTCTCGTGATGGAAGAGTTCATGTATTACCATCTACTACAAGAAGAGGTACAACTCTGAACACCTCTGTTGCTCTTGATTCACCATCTGTTATGAGTAAGCTTCTTACACCACCACATGCTACACATGCTACTTCTGCTGAATCTGAAAATACTTTTGATACTTTTGATGATGCTTCTACTGTGCTTGATGAGGTTGGTTCTCTCGGTCCTTTCTTAGATGCTACTATTGCTAAAGCCAAAAATATTGCAAACACTGAAACTCGTGATAAAAATCTTGTTACTTCTGCTTTTTCACCTGAGTTTAGAGAAAATCCTAGTGATGATTTTGGTGATGCCTATATTGAACTTAGTGATGATCTTATTGATGAAATAGATGCTATGAAGGATAAATATGCTGCTATACATCTTATGGAAAGTCGCGTTGTTAAATATAAATTATCTCTTGATGCTAAGTTTGCCACTTCTCCTATTAATATTAGGGATAAGGATTGTGATTTCTCTCTTGATTTATCTTATATATCTATTGTTGAGAAAGAAACTTTTTGTGGAACTGAAAATGGAAGTGCTATGAAACATATGAATGAGCTCTCCTCTTTGAGTAGTTTATTCTCTGATGATCTTAAGAAACGTAGCTACTTTGTTGCTAAAATATCCCCTTTCTCATTAAAACATGAAGCTAAAACTTGGTTTAATAATTTGTCTCTTGGATCTATTGATAGTCCTATTGGTTTGGTTAATGCTTTCTTTCAGAAATATTTTCCTTCTAGTGATCAACATGCTGCTTTACAAAATATATTTAATTTCAAGCAATTGGAAAAAGAGAAATTGCATGTATCTTGGGCAAGGTTCTGTTCTTTAGTAAGGGTTACACTTGGGCATACGCTAGAAGATAATAAATTTCTTGATATATTCTATAATGGACTAACTGTTGAATCTAGGACATACCTGGATAGTTGTGCTGGCTGTGTTTTCAGGCAAAGAACTCCAGAAGAAGCTGAGGAATTAATGGCTAAAGTAAGCTAAAATCATGATGATTAGACTATGGTTGAACCTGAGCCGACCCCTACTCCAGTATCAACACCCAAGAAGAGGGGAATGATTGAGTTAAATGATGAAGTGATGAGAGAAGCCAAGATATCTCTTAAATAGAGGTGTATTAAATCTGAAGATGTGAAGAATCTTCCACCTATAGAAGAAATATGTAAGCCAATCCCTCACCCATTAAGGTACACTCTCTCCAATATTTTGAGAGTAGAGATATTCCCTATAGAAAACCTCCTGATGCTTAGATGAATTTGATAATTATGTTATTAAGTAAGATAAGTTTAATATGAGAGTGCAAAATCACCTAATGGAAAACTCTAAAGCTATTAATGATTTGCATGGTATTATAGAAAAAACCTCTAATGATGTTAAATTGCTTGTTAAACATTTTCAAATGGTTCAAATTCAAATTGATCAACTTGCTAATTTGCAAAAAGATTTTCTAGTTAATGCTTCTACAGAAAAACATGCTTATGAAATAAGAACTAGAAGTGGTATCGCTACACAAGATCCTTTATATTCCGAGGGACATCCTAAAAGAATTGAACAAGATTCTCAGCAAATTAATAATGATGTTATTCATACTAAGTAGAAAAAGAAGAGGAAACATAAAACTGCTGTAGTATCCTCTGAACTTGCGAAAGATCCTAATAGTATATATATCTCTGATGTTGAAACTGAAAGTGGTAATGAAAATAATGATGCCTCTGATAAAGAAGAAATTGAAAAGGATCCTGAAAAGCAAACTAAAAATACAAAGTATACTAAGGAAGATTTTATTGCTAATAAACATGGTAATGAAAGAGAACCTTGGGTACAAAAACCAATGCCTTATCCTAATAAGAAACACAAATCAAAATAAGAAGAACACTATAACAAGTTTTGTGAATGGATGAAACCTTTGTTCTTGCAAATTCCTTTAACCGATGCTACTAAATTGCCTCCTTATGCAAAATATATGAAAGATATTGTCTCTAACAAAAGGAAGATTCCTAATGAGGCAATTTCCACTATGCTTGCTAATTATTATTTTAATGGCAAGGTTCCTAAGAAACTTGGAAATCATGGTATACAAACTATTCCCTGTTCTATTAAAAATAATTATGTTAGAACTGTTTTGTGTGATCTGGGAGCTGGAGTTAGTGTCATGCCTTTTACTCTCTATAAAACAGTCCTCCTAGAAAAATTGATACCAACTGATATATCTTTGCAAATGGCTGATAAATCTACCGCTATTCCTGTGGGTAAATGTGAGTATGTTCCTGTTCAAGTTGCTAATAATTGTCTGATATAAATTGATTTTATTGTGTTGGAAATGCCCGAGGATGATAATATGTCTATTATTCTTGGAAGAAATTTTCTTAATACTGTAGGGGCTATTAATGATTGCAATAAAGGAAAAGTTACTTTTAATGTTAATGATAAAGAGCACATTGTTAATTTTCCCAAGAAGATTGATAAGAAATATGGTCTAAATTCAATTGGAAATATTGAGACCATCAAGATTAGGGAATTTTATTGTCCTATTCAGTACCACCAAAGGAATATGACATTGTTATGATTGGAACTATGCCTATCAAGGTTGAGGTAACATAATTATTTAGTGATTAGCAAAGGTTTTCTTCATATGAAAATGATTCTCGTAACAAGACTTGATCACCCTTGTTAACAAAATGATTTTGAATGAAGAGGACAATGTTTTCACTATGTTTTCACCTTCCCCATTATGTTTTCACCACGTTTACTTCTGTTATAATATTGCTACTTGAGTACAATCTTGTTTTCCACCATCCTTATGTATGTTTTCCTAATGTTTTCACCCTGTTTACTGAAGTTATGTTTGTTTTCACCACCCATACTTTTGTTTTCACCACTACCACCTTTGTTTTCTTTGGTTATTCTTTCATTAAAGTATCATAGAACATATGTAGTTCTGGTTTTGGTTTTGTTTTCCATGTTTTCACTTCCGTTTTCCCGGTTTTAATTAATTATTAAAATTCTGGAAATACCTCAAAAATAAAGTTTCTCGAAAAATTCCAGAAAAATTATAAAAAAAATTATGTAAAAAATGAGGTAGAAAGCCACCTGGGTGACCCCAGCGGGACCCACCAGCCAGGCACACCCCAGGGTGGCGCGGTCAGCCCCTGGTGGCGCCAGCACATGGTGTGGGCCCCTTGGCCCTCCTGTCACATCCCAATTTTGGAATACCTGATAACACAGTTGTTTTGCTAATTGCTTGACTAATAAAGTTTGGTTGTGTTTGTTTGAGTGCAAATAAACAAACTAATTATATAAACTTACATGGCTAAGAAATGGAAAGCAAACTTAAAAAGATAGCAAAGCAGTAAACTAAAAATATTCAACATATTGTTCCAATGACCTTGACAATATTTTCTAAAGTAAATATTGATCAAAGAGTTTTACAAAAACTATCTTATGAATCCCATACTTGTTGAATATTATTCCAAGGCCTAAATTAAGAAAGAGGAAACACTTAATAAATTTCCCTAAAAGATTATCAGAAAAAGAGGCATTCTTAGATGCTTCACCAAAATCTTATCAAATGTTTTTCCAACCTTGCAAGCTTAAAAACAAAGGTATTGGAGAGCATTGACTTGCTATCTCTAGTCACATAAATATTTTGGCAAAGCATTGTTAAAGAAAAGCCAAGTGCCTTATTAAATTGAATTTCCAATATTTCCAGAAACAGAAAACTCAAACAAGTTACTATTGGAAACTTTCTTCAAATGATCTGAAATTGATACCAGTGCTTCCTTATATCAAATAAGGAACACAAACAAGAGGAGACCAAAAATTGAATCCATTAAAGTCCTGAAAACATGATTTTTCTCCACAACAACAATTGGAATTTTGAACAAGTTTGTTCTACAAACTTTTTCAAAAATGCCATGAAATAAATACCACATTCTCTATATCATAAATAAGAATGAAAACCAAAAGGGCACAAGTTTTTGAATTGTTTAAGTTGCCAAAAACATTCTCTATGAAGTAACTCAAAATGACTTGAATTTTCTACCACACAAGGAACACACCAAATAAGGAATATGTGCCAAAAATTATCATTTTTGGAAGCTCCTAAGTAGTCTAATAAATTCAATGTCCATTTATGTAAGAATTGAAATTTTAACAACTTTGAATTATCAAGTTTATCCAATTGAGCCAATTTTCACATATGTTGTGCAACTCAACTAATAAGAATTTTGGGCAAAAGGAATTTAAATTTAGACTTTGTTTTCCTAGTGAAAACAACATTTTTCAGAGAACAAAAGGACCTCCTTGTAAATAGCCAGGGACCAAATTGTAAGCTGAGTCATCTTCTTCTTCCTAGCCTCTCTGTAGATACAGAGCCCCTACTCCATTGCTTCGATTAGAAGCTTTCGAGGTGGATAAGAGACCCCCCATGTGCTCGTGTCTCCCACATGCCCCCTCTCTCTCCCCTCGAGCTAGCTCCCTCTCTCTCTCTCTTCATTTTCTTCTCAAACCGAACCCTAGGAAAAAAGGTCGCCGTCGATTCGGCCACAGGTGAGCTCGCCGCCGGTCGGCATTAGCACCATCGTCTCCGCCTCATCGTACTTGCCCTCGGTGCCAGAAGAATCGAGGCGGGAGCCCTCGAGGAGCCCGCGCCGTCCACCCTTCTTCTTCGGGTCCGGTGCACTCCAGCGAGGCATCACCGTCGCGTCGAGTCTCCTCCGTCCTCTCCGAGCCCTCCCACGCGTCTAGGGTAAGCAGGCGACCCCCGCCGTCCACTTTCCCCTCTCCCTAACCCCCTAGTTCTTCGCCGCGCCGCCTTCCTCTTTCGGCCGCCGTGCGCGCTCGTCGCCGGCCGCTCTCCGGCCACTCCCTGGAAGCGAGGGTGTGTTCGTTCGGTTGCCCGCGTCGAGTGCTACGTGCGGGTGTTTGTTAATCGCTAAACGGTGGCCGGATTCGCCGTGTACGAGCTCGCCGGAGATCCTCCCGCCGGCGATGACGTCGCGCTCGCGTCAGCTCGGCTTTGACTGCGCGCTAAGAAGTTGAACCTGCACGTGGGGCCGCGATCTGCCTGCGTGGCTGCCTGCGTGGCCGCCTGGCCCGCTGGTCAGCCACTGCGGCTAGATCTGCACGCGGTGTGGATAGATCTGGCCGGCCCAATTGTTGGATCTGGCCCATCTGTGGTTATTTTTCCTTTTAATTTTCACAGAATGGTACATGTTTGCTTTAGGGCCTAAAAGCTAATCTAAAAGAGGAATTTGACCAAGATAAAATTGACAGTGGTAAAGAAACAAAATCTAAACCATCTCCAATTTGTAGATCTACATTTGGATGATTATTTTAGAAATGAAAAATGTTTTGGCAACAGGTACCAGAAACAGAAAAATGAGCACCATTTTAATTTCACAACTCAGAATGAGGTGTATCCAATTGCATTGGAAATCCCTTGAAATTTCCTAACAGGAGCAATTAACCTTGATTCCAAATTCCTAATATTTTTGAAATGACATGCAATTTGGTAAAACACCAGAGAGCACTTTGGTGATTTTTATAAAATAATTAAAACTGATTTTTTATGCAAACTCAATTGGATGGTCTTGTATATGTTTAGGGATATCCAAACCTAGATGGGTTTAATTTTTAGAGCATCATAGAAAATTTGGTGGGCAGATCTTTAAATTGCTTGTTTCTGCCATTTTGGCATTTTAGGTATTTAAATTGTGTGAAGTTATTTTTGTGTTGCAATATTGTTTTCTAGCATGTATAAGTTATGTGAACTTGTTTTCTAAGTGTTACTTAGCTATTTTAGCATGTTATATTGTGTGGAATTAAGTTGAGAAGAAATAGGAATTATGAGAATGGCATATTACTTATCTCTAGTTTATACTTGCATATAATTTTTGGAGTGATGAATTGATGTGCAAGCACTTGGAGTTTTGATTGGATCCAGTACCATGTTGGTACTTATATTGTGTTGTTATCCCCTCTGCTAGCTTTCATTTGAGTTGGTAGAGAAGCATGAGTAGTTTAGTCATCACTATGAGAATGTTATGGAAAAATTCCCTCATGTGTGGAATTTTTGGCATAAGAATTTGTGGTTGTGTAGCCACATATTTTTGTGTTGTATTCATAGGACCAGTAGAATTTTTATGATGTTTTTATGAGTACTTGAACCCTAGAGTTTTCACTCTTGTGAAAACAATAGCATGAGTAGCATTACCATGCTTATTTTGGAACCCTATTATTTTCTACTAGTATGGTTATTGCACTAGATGCTAGTTTAGTCTTTTGTTAATTTTTAGCAAGTGTGACCAGAGGCCTTGTGACCTCTTAATGCCTTGTTATGCTAGTGGAACACCCACTGGTGTCATTGAATTTTTGGTGGAAACATTATTTCCCCCACACTAGATGTGTTTCTTTTATATAGTTCTCTAACTATTGAGTGCCTAGTATTTTTAATTGGGATTTTTTAGTGCTAAATGAAAATGTGTATGCTTCTGTTTGTAAGTGGTTGTAATCATGTGTGGCTTTCTAGGAAAAATCCATCTTTGGAGTGTTGTTTTATTCCTCTAGTAATGCCCTTTTTATTACTACTAGTATGTAGGAGTTGCCCTGCAAATTGATACCTTGTTTTATCAAATGGGATATTTTTGTTATAGCAAGTATAGATGTTTTTCACTCATGTTTTCATGACATGGACCCTCTGGTTGTATTTCAATTACTTGATTGAAATACATCCATTGATTCTTCATGTTTGAGTAGTACTAGTTTCCCTAGCATTTTTGTGTTGAATTATTTTTCCTGCCAACTTGTGTTTGGTAGATATGTGTGTATCCTCGCATGAGGACATGTTTTCATTTCCCATTATGATAACATGGTTCCTTGTTTGCATTTTAGTACTTTACTTGTTATGCATTCTTGCATAGCAAACCCTTAGTAGAAACATGTCTATAGGATTCCTCCTTTTTAGCCATTGTTTCTATTGTTCTCACTATGAGAATTGTGTGTTTTGTGGTGAGTCTATTACCTTGTTGCAATTGTGTAGGCTCACTGATTTGTCAAAGTAACTTTTGAAAATCATGTGTCTTATTTATTCTTGATGTGAATTTAGGCTTAGTAGATTAGCTATCTTGTTCTTTTTGTGGTGTGGTTGATAGACCCATTGCCATGATTATTATTGTGCATGTTTTATATACTCTTAGTAGTCTCACCCTTGTGAAACTAAGTGTACTTTGGGTTTATTAATATCTTGGTATGAGAGTGGCACACCCACTGAATCCATGATATTGAGGTTGTGAGATATGTCCCTCCAACCTTGAGCTGTCTTATTAAATAACATTTCTGCTAAGTGTGTTGTTTGATTGTTTGCCTAAATTAATAATTCTGTGAGTTGTTATTATTAGTTTCCTTGCTGTATGTATTGTTATGTATGGGAATGTGTGTCCTTTATTCTTTTTACGACGTTAGAAAACGAAGAGGAAGGAAGTGTCGTGAAGCTCTGTTTCAAGTTCCAGTCACTCCAAAACCAGGGACACAAGGAGTTACCAGGCAAGCCATCCTGATGCTTGCTGATACAATACTTATCATTATCTACCATGCATGTTTTACCTCTGAAGTTTTACAAAAAACTTGATTATCAAAACTATTTTTGATGTGGCTATTACTACTATACTAGTATATAGGTTACTATTATGCCAGTAGTTAAACTTGGTAATACCAAGCCCATAAGCCACCATATGGTATTTATTACCATCAAATATACTAGTCCCTAAGTGGACACCCTAAAATTGTGATTCTACAAAACAAAGGCTTTACGGAAAAACCCGGAGAAAAGGCGGATCCTTGTTCTCCGGAGGAATGTGGAAGTGGTCATTTTTGAGAAAGTGGTGTTTTCAAGAATGACACATAACCTAGTCTTCGCCGGACAACCTTTACCGCACTGCCACCCTACGCCAACATGGGCACGGGGCTTAACTTGAAGTTTGTTCTTGTTAGTGTGTGTTCTATCTCAATCGCTATAAGGGACGTCGTACCCTCGAACCGAATGTCGTGGAGACATATAAAGTGTGGGATTAATTTTCCCTCCGGATGCAGCAGTTGGGGCTCCTGGCTTGGCGGGGATTAGCTCGGTTCCGGGGATGCGGACACTCGACTGAAGAGATAGGCATATACTAGCTTGAACATAGTGAATGGTTATGATCAGATACCTGATGTTTACATACTGTTGTTACAGTCCGTGGTTGTTCACGGTAGGTGTACTGGATCTGGTGGATGAGTACACCTCTGCAGAGTACAACTTTTTCGAAGAAGCCGCGTCCTCAGATATGGACAGTTGAATGGCCATGTAGCTAGCATTGTGTCAATGTTTTTCAAAAGAGGAAGTTTTTGAAAGGGAATTTTTGAAAGGAAGTGTTGAACTTGTGAAGTTCAGAAAGGAAGGAAAACGTATACCGTGGAGGTATCGTCGATGATGAAAAGCCAGATGCTGTTATACAAAACAAAATGTTTTGCAAAGAAAACCTTTTCTACTCTAAGCAAGAATTCTGGAAGCTGATTCCAAGAAGTTTTGCAAAGAGAAAATATTCTTTAATAAAGTTTTACAAAACCTCTTGTACATGTGATATCTACAAGAGAAATAAAACTATATTAGTTTCTTATGAAGTATCTTCTTCAACGAAGATACAGATTAACCTGACTGCAACTGTGGTGTCATCATATATGAACACCATTGATAGTGAACCCTATTTATAGCCTACCTATTCCACCATATAAGCATATTTGCATGTTTGGTAAGTCACATGATGGATGTCTTGCTGAGTACATTCAAATGTACTCATTATGGTTTCGCCCCTGGTATCTACTTGCCAGACTTTGAGAAGGAGCCTCCGAAGGAGATCTATGAAGAGAAGTATGGAGCTGACGGCTTTGCGAACTAGGATCGTCTCCGGGTCAGCAGCCTGTAGGTTAAGGCGTGACTTGGGCTCAACTACGTTGTGTTTTAATTGTCTTCCGCTGTGTTTGATAAGTTGCCTGCCCCATGTGGCAGTTGCGTTAAACTTGATCATGTGATCTTTTATGTAATACCTTTATGTATTCGTGTAATGGATGATGTATTTCTGTATGCCAACTGTATATGTTGTTCACGACTGATCTTTCTGGGATCGTGAATGTATGCATACGGAGGGTTTCAGACTGCCGGTCTGGGGTCCTTACAGAGTTGGTATCAGAGCCATCCTGACCTTAGGAGACCTTAGTTAGCATGGACGTCAGATATGAAAGAAAAGTATTTTTAGTAAAAACCTATTTACTATCTGAATTATTTTTGTCTAAGGGAATTTTAGTACATTTTTTCTCCTTATTATCTTATCAAAAGATTCTAAAGGCATATCTCTCTCGGTTAAGAGTTTATTTCTTACTTGTTTGCAACTGCTCCGCTCTGTTTTTGAAACATCTCTCATTTTTGAAGTTTTCTGTCCAGAAAATAGTTGGGGTTTCAAAAACAAATTGTTGCATAGTCTTACCTCTCTCGGTTAAAAGTTTTATCAAAACTTCACTTCTATTATCTTGTTTTCATCCAAAAACTTGTATACTTGCCGATGTCCCGAGAGGACCAAAATAATTGCCTAGCTCTACAGTGATGATGGTCAGAAGTAGATATAGTTCTTCAGCCACTTCTAGGATTTTGGATCAGTCTAGTTTGGAGTAATTTAGCGATGACCCCATGAGTCGCCTCCCCTGACGTAGCTCCAATGGAGCCTTGCTTGTGTGTTATGGCTTGCTTATGTGTGTCCATAGGACTTTGTGCTATTGTGTGGTGTAGGATTTGGTTCATCTAGGCTTCTATATGTTTGTGGGGTGCTCAAAATTTGCAGATTTGTGCTTGCCCCGCTCTTGTTTTTGAATCGCCTCTTGTTAGGTTTTTGCAAGCAAAAATGTTTGTATAGTATTCAAAAACAAGAATTTGTTTCTTAGACTTATACTTGTTTTCGCTTCGAAATGCCACCCGTCGTGAACCACCACCATCTCCCCCACCATCAATGAAAGCACCGTTGGGCCTAATAATAAAGGACCATCAAGCCACACGAGCTGATAGCGTTGCTACCAGTGATGCACTCCAACAGATAAAGCTCCAACAACGACAACCCTCAAAGAAGAAAGGCGTGAAGAAAACCAGCCAATACTGACCAAAACCTCTGTGTTTTGTCTGTTTGCAAAAGACTCTTTTTACCCTGTTGGCTAAATGTCGCACTTTTTATGTTCCCTTTTAAAAGACCAAACAAGAGAAATACCCTTTTAAAAGTTATATACCTCCCTCCTCTGGAGAAAGGTGCAAAAGAAGTCTTCACATGCCATGATGCGCAACCCCCTCAAAAGCCAATCCGAAGATCACGATTCAATATTCGACGTACGATGACGCTAGTCGTATCTTGTCGGAAAAATATGATTAAATAGAAAGCTAACAAGACTAACATGCTTGGTCTAATATTAGGTTGACACCTAACCAAAGCAAGCGAACTACTGACAACTCTTTCTAAACCAAGGAATTAAGTGACTTACGACACCTTTTAATCCAGATGGTAAAAAGGAGATGTCACGAGAAAATAAAATGATGACCTATTCGTTACTAGTCAATAGGATATCGGTTGTATCTACTTTGGAAAACCAAATATTAATAGACGTGGTAGGTACTATGAAATTCGGAGTTTAGAAATTAAGTGAACGATGGAATGGTTAAGATAGATCTGGAAAACAGAAGTTTTCCTGTTTTTGTTTCTTTGTGTGCTCTTGATTGAAATAAATTTGTGTTTTATTCAATCTTGCTTCCTAACTTATATGGAATTGTTAGGACTTGTTATTATGTTGTTTTCTTACAATAAATCTACCCTAGAAAGTGTGTGCATGATTGGAAACTCGAATAAAAATGAAATAGCATTTGTTACCTTCTAGTTTATTATTTGGAAGTATTGTGAGAGCTAGATCCGTGTATAATCTCTTAGTAGATTTTGTGCTATGTTTTATTTGAGTCCAATACCATTTAGGTACTGTTATTTTGATTCTTGTACCTATGTTAGCTTGCATTCTCTTAATAGTAAGGCATGTGTAAGTATTGCTATCAATATGCACTAGTATTGCTTCACTAGATTAGATAGCCTTATATTTTTATCTTGTATGCAAAGTTTTTTTTTCATGAGTAACCAGAGGCTTAGTACCTATTTCTCCTTGGTATTAGTAGTCCATATCCCACTGGTACCTTTGCATTTTGGCTTGAGGATGAAAATCCCCAACCATACACATGTGTGAAAATAGCATGTTTCACTAGGTGATTGATTTCTATTTTCCACCATGGAAAATATAATTGTTTCTTTTCACTTATGCAAGTGAGAAGTTTATATCTTATTAGTAAAGACTAATATGTTTAGGTGTGATCCTTTTGTTAGCATAATATTCCTTAGGGGTATCATGTTAAGAAATGTTTCACTATCGTGTGCTAAAATTAAATTGTTCGCAAATAAAATAAATTCCTCTTGATTGGTAGATTGTTTGTGAATAATTTTAAAATGGAGTGTATGTATTTTTGAAAAGGTTTAGATAACTTTTCATTAATTACATAGCTACTGGTTGTGTGAGTTATACCTTGCTTGTTTGCTAGTAATTGGTTAAAGAAAACAGAAAATTGCTAGAAGAAATTTCTGCATGCTTAATGGTTGATTTATAGAATTACTTTGGTGTTTGTGCTTACTAACATGAGTAGGATTGGTGTACTATTATTAGGTACACTTATATTCATGACTTGCTTATTTAAGTTTAAACATCATGATAGCATTGTTTGCTTCTCTAGGGCGAAACTAGTTTCACCACTAGAAAAATGGTGATTTTTGCTCTAGTATTACCCTCTTTTTATTTTATGAGTATTTGTGTTGATATAGCATGTTTAGGAAGTTATTACTTATGTTATAATGCCATGAATTATTTAGTTGCATGTTCTATGGTTATAGGATATGATTATCTCTTATAGCATGCTGGTGTAGATTTTTCATACTAGTGTGTTATTTGTGCAGTCCTGTTTTTTTTTCCCAGTGTAATAGGAGTTTTATCTTGTGTGAAGATGGTATTTTAGAGTATATTTATGATTGGATTCATTGGTTTTTAGCTACTGGTTGTTTGCTAATTGTTCATGATTGATGGATTCCAAAACCTCTAATAAACAATAACCTAGTGAATAAATAATCTATTCATCTGTGGTGTTGTTTGCTTGCTTATTGGGTTTTGTTTAAATGTTTTACCTTAGCATGAGTTTATACTTGTGTTATGATTGTTCTTAAGAGTATCTTATGAAACTAAAACATCCAACTAAAATCATGAACGTATTAAGTGATAGTTGCTAGTGGTGAGTAATACCCACTGCCATGGGTATTGTTCTTTCCGTTTATTTTACCTTAGCAACCTAACCTTTGCACCCACAAGCTATATTTTTAGCTTCTTATATACCTTATTATGAGAGTGGTACACCACTCCATATGTGTTATGTAAGATGTGGGATATAGCTAGGAACTCATGTAATAATTGACGGTACATTTCGAGGTAGTTCTGCACTAACCTTAATTTTTTGTTCAAACTAGGAAACAAAAGTTTTGGACCTAAAACAGTACTGGTGTACTTTTTAAAGTGAATTTGCTAAATTAGGGGAGTACCCCGCCTCCCAAGAAAAGTCAAAGGGGGGAAGCACCGGCACTCCAACACTAACATTGTGTTTGTTGGCCCTCCCTTAGTCCTCGCTTGTGAATCTCGAGGACGAGATTCTTTTTAAGGGGGGAAGACCTGTCACATCCCAATTTTGGAATACCTGATAACACAGTTGTTTTGCTAATTGCTTGACTAATAAAGTTTGGTTGTGTTTGTTTGAGTGCAAATAAACAAACTAATTATATAAACTTACATGGCTAAGAAATGGAAAGCAAACTTAAAAAGATAGCAAAGCAGTAAACTAAAAATATTCAACATATTGTTCCAATGACCTTGACAATATTTTCTAAAGTAAATATTGATCAAAGAGTTTTCCAAAAACTATCTTATGAATCCCATACTTGTTGAATATATTCCAAGGCCTAAATTAAGAAAGAGGAAATACTTAATAAATTTCCCTAAAAGATTATCAGAAAAAGAGGCATTCTTAGATGCTTCACCAAAATCTTATCAAATGTTTTTCCAACCTTGCAAGCTTAAAAACAAAGGTATTGGAGAGCATTGACTTTCTATCTCTAGTCACATAAATATTTTGGCAAAGCATTGTTAAAGAAAAGCCAAGTGCCTTATTAAATTGAATTTCCAATATTTCCAGAAACAGAAAACTCAAACAAGTTACTATTGGAAACTTTCTTCAAATGATCTGAAATTGATACCAGTGCTTCCTTATATAAAATAAGGAACACAAACAAGAGGAGACCAAAAATTGAATCCATTAAAGTCCTGAAAACATGATTTTTCTCCACAGCAACAATTGGAATTTTGAACAAGTTTGTTCTACAAACTTTTTCAAAATGCCATGAAATAAATACCACATGCTCTATATCATAAATAAGAATGAAAAACAAAAGGGCACAAGTTTTTGAATTGTTTAAGTTGCCAAAAACCCCTGTTTTCTAGACAGCACCTTTTAGAAATTTAAACAAGTTTGTTCTATGAAGTAACTCAAAATCACTTGAATTTTCTACCACACAAGGAACACGCCAAATAAGGAATGTGTGCCAAAAATTATCATTTTTGGAAGCTCCTAAGTAGTCTAATAAATTCAATGTCCATTTATGTAAGAATTGAAATTTGAACAACTTTGAATTATCAAGTTTATCCAATTGAGCCAATTTTCACATATGTTGTGCATCTCAACTAATAAGAATTTTGGTCAAAAGGAATTTAAATTTAGACTTTTTTTCCTAGTGAAAACATCATTTTTCAGAGAACAAAAGGACCTCCTTGTAAATAGCCAGGGACCAAATTGTAAGCTGAGTCATCTTCTTCTTCCTAGCCTCTCTGTAGATACATAGCCCCTACTCCATTGCTTCTATTAGAAGCTTTCGAGGTGGATAAGAGACCCCCCATGTGCTCTTGTCTCCCACATGCCCCCTCTCTCTCCCCTCGAGCTAGCTCCCTCTCTCTCTCTTCATTTTCTTCTCAAACCGAACCCTAGGAAAAAAGGTCGCCGTCGATTCGGCCACAGGTGAGCTCGCCGCCGGTCGCCGTTAGCACCATCGTCTCCGCCTCGTCGTACTTGCCCTCGGTGCCAGAAGAATCGAGGCGGGAGCCCTCGAGGAGCCCGCGCCGTCCACCCTTCTTCTTCGGGTCCGGTGCACTCCGGCGAGGCATCACCGTCGCGTCGAGTCTCCTCCATCCTCTCCGAGCCCTCCCACGCGTCTAGGGTAAGCAGGCGACCCCCGCCGTCCACTTTCCCCTCTCCCTAACCCCCTAGTTCTTCGCCGCGCCGCCTTCCTCTTTCGGCCGCCGTGCGCGCTCGTCGCCGGCCGCTCTCCGGCCACTCCCTGGAAGCGAGGGTGTGTTCGTTCGGTTGCCCGCGTCGAGTGCTACGTGCGGGTGTTTGTTAATCGCTAAACGGTGGCCGGATTCGCCGTGTACGAGCTCGCCGGAGATCCTCCCGCCGGCGATGACGTCGCGCTCGCGTCAGCTCGGCTTTGACCGCGCGCTAAGCAGTTTAACCTGCACGTGGGGCCGCAATCTGCCTGCGTGGCCGCCTGGCCCGCTGGTCAGCCACTGCGGCTAGATCGCCGCGCGGTGTGGATAGATCTGGCCGGCCCAATTGTTGGATCTGGCCCATCTGTGGTTATTTTTTCCTTTTAATTTTTACAGAATGGTACATGTTTGCTTTAGGGCCTAAAAGCTAATCTAAAAGAGGAATTTGACCAAGATAAAATTCACAGTGGTAAAGCAACAAAATCTAAATCATCTCCAATTTGTAGATCTACATTTCGATGATTATTTTAGAAACGAAAAATGTTTTGGCAACAGGTACCAGAAACATAAAAATGAGCACCATTTTAATTTCACAACTCAGAATGAGGTGTATCCAATTGAATTGGAAAGCCCTTGAAATTTCCTAACAGGATAAATTAACCTTGCTTCCAAATTCCTAATATTTTTGAAACGGCATGCAATTTGGTAAAACACCAGAGAGCACTTTGGTGATTTTTATAAAATAATTAAAAATGATTTTTGATGCAAACTCAATTGGATGGTCTTTTATATGTTTAGTGCTATCCAAAACTATATGGGTTTAATTTTTAGAGCATCATAGAAAATTTGGTGGACAGATCTTTAAATTGCTTGTTTCTGCCATTTTGGCATTTTAGGTATTTAAATTGTGTGAAGTTATTTTTGTGTTGCAATATTGTTTTCTAGCATGTATAATTTGTGTGAACTTGTTTTCTAAGTGTTACTTAGCTATTTTAGCATGTTAGATTGTGTGTAATTAAGTTGAGAAGAAATAGGAATTATGAGAATGGCATATTACTTATCTCTAGTTTATACTTGCATATAATTTTTGGAGTGATGAATTGATGTGCAAGCACTTGGAATTTTGATTGGATCCAGTACCATGTTGGTACTTATATTGTGTTGTTATCCCCTCTGCTAGCTTTCATTTGAGTTGGTAGAGAAGCATGAGTAGTTTAGTCATCACTATGAGAATGTTATGGAAAAATTCCGTCATGTGCGGAATTTTATGCATAAGAATTTGTGGTTGTGTAGCCACGTATTTTTGTGTTGTATTCATAGGACCAGTAGAATTTTGATGATGTTTTTATGAGTACTTTAACCCTAGAGTTTTCACTTGTGTGAAAACAATAGCATGAGTAGCATTACCATGCTTATTTTTGCACCCTATTATTTTCTACTAGTATGGTTATTGCACTAGATGCTAGTTTAGTCTTTTGTTAATTTTTAGCAAGTGTGACCAGAGGCCTTGTGACCTCTTAATGCCTTGTTATGCTAGTGGAACACTGTCGAATCTCTGACTCCACAAATCCCTTACGTGACCCTATCGGGTTTCGACTAGGAGAAGTCATGAGCGCTGGTGGAATTGTCGGCTTGACAGGGGGCGAGATTTACCCAGGTTCGGGGCCCTCGAAGAGGCAAAACCCTTACTCCTGCCTTCTGTCGATCTGTATTAGATGAATAGATCGGTTACAGGTTGCTCGAATCGAGAGTAGATCTCGAGTTTCAAGGCTTTTTGGTCGTGCGGTATTACTTGGTCCTCTCCTTGGGGGCTCTCCTGGCCTTATATAGATGGCCAGGTCTCGAGTTCCACCCGGAGAGGACTCAAACCCTAGCTAGGTCGGTTACAAGTTTCCTAACTTAACCCGCAAGCTGATGCGGGTGGGCTTCACATGGGCCTTCTAGAGCATTCCAAAGGCGCTCCATCTTGGGCCTTGACCTTGGGCTTGAGAGGGGGTGTCCTTACTCGCAGGGTCCAGGACCCATATCTTCGTCAGTAGCCCCCGAGTGTTTATTCGACTGAGAATAGTCGGGTAAGCACTCAAAGTCCGCTCTTGATTTCTTCGATTGGTCATTCAATCGCCTGTTTTAAAGGGTGTGTTCCCTGTATCATGGGTCATCATGCTCGAGTATCGAGCAACATAAGTGCCTGTTTTTACGGCTCTTTTCACAGAAGGATGTGGCACAGTAGCTTGACTCTCCCGAGAGATCAGGGCCAATTAATTGCGACTAGGGCAAAAACATTCCTGGCCTACACAGATTCGAGACCTTCGACTCGAACCCGATGAGGTGATTGTTGTGACTGGGCCGTTGTGGACTTATCGAATCGAACTTAACCTATGGGGGTACCCGGCGCGTCCGCTAGGATTTTTCTTCGTGTTGTTGACACGGAATTATACCGGAGGACGCAGCTTTCGAGTGCGATTCCAGGCCCAAAAGAGAGATCTTTTTGGGTCTTATCTTCATATTCGAAGAATATGGCATCCGGATGTGCCTAGTCGGCTGAACAATCCAGGTTTTTATGATGTAAAATTATCATGTGTGGGAGAGGCAGGTTCTTCCTACCCGATTGATTTGTTTGAGTTCCGTACGAAAGAAATTTCGTGCTGGAAGAAAAATTAAGTCCATATGAAAGAGTTTTCATGTTTGGAATGCCGTGCCCATACGAAAGAGTTTTCGTGTGTAGGGTATTTTTTCTCTTGTTCGAAGAGGTTTTGTTTCAGGAATTGTTCGTAGAAAAGTTGCTTCTATCCGAAGGAATTACTATTCGTACGAAGATATTTTCGCGTTTGAACTTCCAATCGAAGGATCTTGATTCTGGATGATGTATGCCATGACATCATGGCGCACTCCTCTTCTCCCGATGGGACGTGACGGAGTGGTAGCAGATGGTGGCCCACCATGTCAGCTTTTTGACCGGGAAACGAGACATCGTTCCCGGTTTTCACGCGAACCGCGCAATAAATGCGCACGATCTTCTGTTAAGATCGTGGCACGGGACAGCGTTGGCCGCCCCTTCGTTTCATCTTCACACGTGGTGGCTTTGATAAGCGCCACGCGGCGCATCGTACGGCTGAGACCGTGCTGTTCCGTGTATAAATACGGGTCTTAGCGTTACAGTAAAACTTTCCCAGCTCTTTGCCTTCGTCTTCTTCCCCGCACCCATCTTCTTCTTCCTCGCGCTCGAGCTCGTGCTGCAAACAATGGCTGGCGGAAAGAAACGTGGTGCTGGCACATCTGCATCCGGCGAACCTTCCGCGCAACCTGCGCCCCGTGCCGGCGACTGGCGCTCCCCCAACACCACCGCGAAAAGCATCAAGGAGATGCAGCGGGAAGGGTTGCTGCCAGCGGAGACGGAGAAGCGAGTCCGCCTCGGAAAAAAGGAAGAGGTACCCAATCCTCAATCGAACGAGCGCGTGGTCTTTGTGGACCACGTGACTCGGGGCCTTTCCTTTCCTCTTCATCCCTTCTTCCTTGGGTTGCTGTGTGTCTATGGCATACAGCTTCACGACCTTCCCCCGAACGCGGTGCAGCACATTTCGTGCTTCATCGTGTTCTGCGAATGCTTTCTCGGCATTCGCCCACACTGGGCGCTCTGGAAGGCGCTCTTCAAAGTCCGGATCTTCCACGAGAGATCGCGGGTGGAGTCCGAGCTCGGCGAACCGCTTCGCACGGGCGGCTTCGGGATTCAGGCTCGACAAGAAGGCAGCTACTTCAACATGCATTTTGTCGACTCCGCCCAAAGCTGGCGGAAGAGGTGGTTCTACGTCATCGACAACAGCTCGGGTGGGATCGTGGAGTTCCACCCGTTCGCTGTTCTGACAAGGCGAAAGTCCTGGGGGCATAAGATGTCAGCCGAGGAGACTCAAACCGTTGCGCCCTTACTCGCAAGAGTAGCTGCTCTCCGGGATCAGACTGCGGGAGTCGTGCTCAACGGGATGCATCTGGCGAGCATCTTCTTGAAGCGCAGGATCCAGCCACTTCAGCAAAGGCCCTCCGCTATGTGGGAGTATCAAGGCTCAGAGGACCCTAGCCAAGTAAGCCGTGAGGAGCTTTCGATTGTGGAATTCGAGAAGAAAATCGCGGGTATCACTCGTCTGAAGGTGGGGGAGACATTCCTCGACTGCTCAGTCGAAGCTTTTGCTGCTTCAAATCCTCCTCCAGCTGAGGTTAGTTTCTTGTCTTTGAGTTGCTTCCATCTTGTTCTGAGTCCTAGTCGATAAGATTTTTCTCGTCTTCTTCTTGTCTCCGTAGAGCCTAGCTATGGCGGACTGCTACCCGCCAGCTGCGGGGGAGGCTGCCTCAGAGCAAGTGTCGAGTCATCAAGACGGCGCGGTTGACACCAGCGTCGCCAACGCCTCTTCGAGTTCAGAACACGATTCTTCGGATGACGTTGAAGACTCGGGTGCCGCCCCTCCAAAACGTCGTCGGGTAGATGAGGACGAAGCTACTTCTAAGGATAAATCCTTGGAAGCATCGCCCAGTCAAGCCCCTATCCATGCGACTCCACTTCGCTCTCTTGCTCCTTCGCCTACATTCCCAGCGATGACGACCGCTTGGAACGCGGACTTGCTGGACGACGTCGACGAAGATGACGAGTAAGTGCTCCTTCCTTATTCTTGGTCGAACATTTTCCGCGCTTCAATATTGATGTCTTCTATCTTTCGCTGCAGTCTGCAGACGATCAGTCCTCGCAGGTACGCCACTACCATTTCTCCCGAAAAGAGGAATAAGGCAAAGGATGCGGGTGAAACTCCCACCGCAGGCACCGTCCAAAACTCCCCCAAAGCAGCCCCCGAGGCTGTGACTGTGGAACGTGAAGCCCCCAGCTTTGCCGCCAGAACTTCAGCTTCTAAGGAAGTGACGGACAGTTCCGCGGATCCGCTCTTTCGCGCCACCGGCCAGGTAAACTTCATCTTTTGTCTTCAAAATTTTTTATCGGGTGCACGACAGTGCTCCCGATGGGAGTAGCCCCCGAGGCTGTAGTCGATCGCAAGCGATCGGCTACAGGCTCTAAATCTGGTTTCTTTCTTCTTCATAATTTTATTTTTATCGGGTGCACGGCAGTGCTCCCGATGGGAGTAGCCCCCGAGGCTGTAGTCGATTGTAAATAATCGGGTACAGACTCAAATTTAATCCATTTAACTCTTTCGTCTTCGTGCTTTTGCAGTCGCTTGTTGATTCTCTTGCGGCGATTGGTCGCCGCGTCGTTCTCGCTGAGTCGGATTGCGAGTCACTTCGAACGGACCGTAGCCGACTTCAAACTGAAAACGACCTTCTCAAGGGTAAGTTTTATCATCTCCTTGTCTTCAGTATTCTGTGCATTCTTGATTTCTGATAAGCATCTTTTTGCAGCTCGACTTGAATTTTCGAAATCCGAAAGGGTCAAACTTTCTGAGCAGGTAACTGCTCGGGAGGCTAACCTGACGGCCATTCGACAAGAGCTGGAGGCTTCCCGCATGCAATCGGAAGATTTTAGTCGACAGCTTGCGGATGCGCAGAAGGCCTTGAAGGAGCAAGAGGAAGCTGGCAGTAAAGCCGATAACGACATTGTCGGGTTCCTCCGTCCCCTCGCTGAACGTTTTGCGGGTAAGTGTGTTGGATTTTTGCGACTTTGATCCTTCACTTTGCTGAACTTTGCTAAGTATTATTTTCTTCTTTTGTAGGTCTTCTGGATGTTCCTCTAGAGATCCCTGGGCTCCAGAGGGTAGATGTGGTAACCGACACACTTGCCCAGCTTAAAAGGCACGCTGATGGAGTTTTCTCCTTGATTAGTGATGCTACTCAAGTGCTGGTGGAACTGCATGGTCGCCTCATCGCCGACGCCACTCCTGCACTCGCGCTAGATGATCTGTTGAAGGTCTTCTCTGAAGGCAAACTTCTGGATGCTTTCGCGGTCGCACAGTCAGAGTCTGGTGCGAAGATCGCAACCCAATTTGCTTTGGCGCACGGAGTTGAAGGTTTGGAGGAGGCCTACTCATCTCTTCCAGTCGACCCCTCCACGGGCAAAAAGGTACGTCTCTCTCGTTTTGGCGAGCAAGCCGCTATTCTTGCTCGGAAGCTGTCTGAGATTTTTGCTCGACTGCGGGGAGGGGCGACTGCTGCTAGCGGGAGCACCAATGTAGCTTCATAGTTTTTATTTTTCCTTCTTGAATGTAATGAACCTTGGGATGTATTCCCGTACCTTCGTTGTCCTTAATTGAAGTATTCGTCTTGCAATTCATTCCTCTTGTTTGTGCGTTGTCTCCCGATGGGAGTAGCCCCCGAGCGCTTGTCAGATATGCGACTAGAAATGACTCGAGTAGGGCATCTTACTTCTTTCCTTGTATTCTTCCAGGCTACTGTGTTTGCCGCGGAAACTTCGGGTGGACGTGGTAATCCAGTAAATCCACTTGTGGCCGCTGTTGGTACTTTTGCGGGTCTTCGTGATAAGGTCCAGGAGGGTGAGCGCAAGCTGAAAGCTCTGCGCGGGGTGGCCGATGTGGCGAAATCCAAACAGAAATTGGCGGCTGAACGCGAACAATTTCTGATGGATGAATTGGCTTCAGTCGCGAAGGATTTGCTATGTAAGTAGTGCAGCCCCCGTGCATTTTTCTTCCTTGTTTTCTTTAGCTGACTAAGTACGTCTGCTCTTCAGTTGTAAAACCGGATGACAGGGAAGAAAAGCAGTGGGTGGAAAACTACATTCATCAAGAGGCTAACAGCTCAAACCCTCATGCGAACAACTTCTGGTCTGATCGCGGTCGAGGGTTTGTGATGGCCGTCTTGAAATTTCGAGTCCTCCAGGCGAGAATTCTCATGAGTTCTTTTCACGAGGTCTTGGTTGCGATGAATGCTGCATTTTATCCACTCGAAAGAGGCCCCGAAGACTGGAGCTATCTGCTCAGGTTGTTTGGACGTGAAGGAGAAGTTCGCGCGTGCGTACGCAATCAAATGACGTGCGGCGCGGTTGTGGCCCTCTCTTTTGTCCGAATATGGTATCCTGAGATAGATTTGAACTCCATAGCTCGGCGCCCAGATTATGCAATCGAGGATATCTCGCCGTACTATGATGCTGTACGTCCTGCAGCGGAGAGGATTATCCGAATGACCTCTGAAGAGGTAGATAGAGTTTTGGCGACTGAGAATGCTCAGCGCTTTGACTGATCGTCGGATGTAAATATCCTGTAATCTGTTTATAGTTTGTAAAAACTGTTGTAAGGTGTACAACCTTTTTTGTATGATATTTTTCCGTGATGCTTAGTTGTAGGTGTAGCCCCCGTGTGTTTCGTGGGGTGTGTACCTGTAACTTTTAGCATGTAAGGAACGAGAAGCTTTGACTGAATATGATGAGGAATCATGTCTTTTTATTGCAATGACTGACAAGCCATGTATTCGAGCTACAGGATTGGCTAGTATAGCCTTATTTTGTTGTAAAAAACAAGTAAACCTAGGGGTAGAATTTGCGGAGTTGTGCGATATTCCATGGATTGGAATAGATTCCTCCAGTCTCTGGATTCTTCAGCCTGTAGGCCCCACCTGGGATAACTTCGTGTATGATGAAGGGTCCTTCCCAGGGTGGTTCGAGCTTATGTCCTTCATTTTGCTTGAGCCGCAACACTAAGTCCCCTACCACGAATGATCTGTGGCGTATGCGGCGACTATGATAGTTGCGCAGTGATTGCTGATACACTGCGGATCTTGCGAGTGCGATGTCTCGCATTTCGTCGAGTGCATCCATATCTGCTGCGAGTGCCTTGTTGGAAGTTTCTTCGCTGTAGGCTACAACTCGTGGGGCGCTGAATTGAACTTCCTCGGGAAGGACTGCTTCTGCCCCGTATACCATGAAGAATGGCGTGTACTTTGTTGATCGATTAGGAGTTGTGCGGAGGCTCCAGAGTACTGAGGGTAGCTCTTCTGCCCAATGTCCTGCGGCCGGGTGTAGACGATCGAGTAATCGCTTCTTGATTCCAGCCAAAACTAAGCCGTTGGATCTTTCGACTTGTCCGTTCGTTTGCGGGTGAGAAACGGAAGCAAACTTGAAATTGATGCCTTTTTCCTCGCAGAACTGTTGTGTTTCCTTTGCTGTGAAGTTTGTACCATTGTCTGTAATGATGTCATGTGGCACACCAAATCTGCATACAATGGAGTCGAGGAACTTCACGGCGCATTGGGCGCTAGCCGAAGTTACTGGCATAGCCTCGATCCATTTGGTAAACTTGTCGACTGCGACCAGCAAGTGTGTGTATCCACCTGGTGTGGACTTGCGTAGTGGTCCAACCATGTCTAGCCCCCATTGTGCAAAGGGCCAGGCTATTGGTATCATGTGTAATTCCGTAGCGGGCGCGTGTGGCTTTGGTGCGAATCGCTGGCAGGCGTCGCATCGTTCGACCAGGCTTTTTGCGTCGCTGGCTGCTGTTAGCCAGTAAAATCCCGCTCGAAAAGCTTTTCCCATTATTGTTTTCTAGCTAGCATGATGTCCGCAATCTCCTTGGTGTATGTCCTGGAGCAATTCCTTGCCATCTTCGGGTGCGATGCATCGCTGAAGTATTCCCGAGATGCTTTGCTTGTATAATTCTCCATTGACTACTCGAAAGGACTTGCTACGCCTGATTATCTGTTGAGCCTCACGTGGATCGGCCGGGAGCTGTCTATGGAGCAGGTAGTCGAGATATTTCTGCGTCCAGACTGGCTCGACCAGAAAGACCTGTCGCGATATATTATGAATAAGCTCGATAAGCGCGACCTGCGGGCTGACCTCTGTTTCTGGTGCTGCTGCAGCTTTCTTCACTTTGACCGATCGCTTGACCATCCGTTCGAAGTATATTCCTGGTGGTATGGGTGTATTCGTGGAACCCATGTTTGCCAGTCTATCTGCTTCTTCGTTGCTAGATCTTGCAATGTGCTTCAGCTCGCATCCTTTAAAGCTTCCTTCGAGTAGATTGTACATGTCGCGATATGCGACCATGTTTTCAGCAATGGCGTCGCATTCTTTCATCGTCTGCTGCACTATGAGATTGGAGTCACCGTAGATCATTAATCGGGTAGCACCACAGGCGTTTGCCATCTTCATCCCGTGCAACAGGGCTTCATATTCTGCGTCGTTGTTCGATGCTGGATCATCTGGTGGAAAGTCCAGTCGTAGGACGTATTGCAGCTTGTCTCCACGAGGTGAAATAAGAACGATTCCAGCTCCCGCTCCTTCGTTTCTCTTGGATCCGTCGAAGTACATTATCCAATTGCTCGTGTATTCAGGCGGCCCGGGCGTTTGTAGCTCTATCCATTCACTGAGGAATTCCACGAGTACTTGAGATTTGACTGCGTTGCGTCCTGTGTAGGTGATGTCCCAGGCGCCCAACTCGATGCTCCATTTAGCTATTCTTCCGGATGCCATAGGGTTGTTCATGATTGTCCCGAGTGACGCATCATTAACCACTGTGATGGCGTGTTCCTGGAAATAATGTTTGAGCTTTCGAGCCATGAGAACAACTCCGTATGCGAGCTTCTGGTAATGAGGGTATCGTTGCTTGCATGGCGAGAGCACTTCGCTGATGTAAAATATTGGTCGTTGGACGCCGTATGCTTTGCCGTCTTCAGGTCGTTCGACCACGATTGCTGTGCTGATGACCTGGTTTGTAGCGGCTAGGTATAGTAGGAGTGTCTCCCTTTCTTGCGGTGTCGCAAGGACGCGCCTGCTTTGCAACGATCGCTTCAAGTCTGCGAACGCTTGTTTAGCTTCGGGTGTCCACTCGAATTTGTCCGTCTTCTTCAGTAATTTGTAGAAGGGTAGCGCTTGCTCTCCCAATCGTGCGATGAACCTGCTTAGGGCGGCTAGTCGTCCTGCGAGCTGCTGGACTCCTCGTAGATTGGTTGGCTCCTTCATAGTCAGGATAGCTTGTATTTTCTCCGGGTTGGCTTCAATGCCTCTGGCGGATACCAGGTACCCGAGTAGTTTTCCTGCAGGGACGCCAAAAACGCATTTGGTCGGATTGAGCTTGATCCGATATGCATTAAGGGCGTCGAATGTTTCTCTGATGTCCTCGAGGAGTGTGTCCTCTACTCGAGTTTTGATGACAATGTCGTCGACGTACACCTGTACGTTTTTGCCAATGAGATTGGCGAGGCATCTTTGCATGCAGCGCTGGTATGTTGCGCCTGCGTTCTTCAGCCCGAAGGGCATTGTCGTGTAGCAGTAGACCCCGTGGGGTGTGATGAATGCCGTCTTCTCTTCGTCTTCCCTTTTCATTCGGATCTGATTGTATCCCGAATAGGCGTCCAGGAAGGAGAGGCGTTGGCAGCCTGCCGTAGAGTCCACGATCTGGTCGATTCGTGGTAGAGGAAAATTGTCCTTGGGGCAGTGCTTTTTTAACGACGTGTAGTCGATGCACACCCGAAGGATATCTGTGTTCTTCTTGGGGACCAACACCGGGTTTGCTAACCAGGTGGATATCTTGATCTCCCTAATGAAATTTGCGGCTAGCAATCTGTTTGGGTTCTGAAAATTGTCGAGTCGTCTGTTTGATGGGTTTGGCGACGGGAAAAACTTCGAGTGAGTGCTCGGCAAACCCCCTGGGTATTCCTGGCATATCTGAGGGCTGCCAGGCGAAAATCTCCCAGTACACACGGAGGAGTTTGACGAGCGCGTCTTCCTATGCTGGCGAGAGGGTTGTCGAGACCATCGCTGTCTTTGCAGAATCCGTCGGGTGCACTTGATGCTTGCGAGTGTCGCTGTTGGCGCTGAATTCTAGTTCAGGCGCGTTTTTCTTCGTGAGGGGCATAACGGAGTGATCCGTGGTTTTTGCCAACTCCTGAAGTTCTTCTTGCATCCCGAAAGATTTTGCGATCTCATTAAATTCTATGTCGCACTTGTCCGATTTCTGGAAGTCTCCGTCGATGGTGATCACACCGTATTCGCCGGGTAGCTTGAGCTTCAAATACGCGTAATGTGGTACGGCCATGAATCTGGCGAACGTTGTTCAACCAAGAATGGCGTGGTACTGTGAGGGCCAGTCGACGACTTCGAAGTCCAGGAATTCCCTTCTGTAGTTGCTCGGAGAGCCCAATACAACTTCTAGATTGATTGTTCCGAGTGGACGGATTGCCTTGCCCGGAACTATCCCGTGGAAGGATGTTTCTGATTCCGTTAGGCCGTCCAGATTCTTGTTCATTCTACGGAGTGTGTCCGCGTAGATGATGTTAATTCCACTGCCACCGTCCATGAATACGCGGGCCAGGTCATAATGACCAATTTGAGCTTGGATGACAAGGGCGGCGTGTCCTGGTCGATAGACTCGTGGCGGATGGTCCTTCATCGAGAACGTGATTGGCTGATCCGCCATTTTCAGGTACTCGGTTTTTGTCGGTGGTGTCTGCACTGCCATGCACAATTGCCTCGTGTTAGTCTTTTGAGCTCTGCGAGAGGGGCATACCTTCTATATCATCGCGAGTTGTCCTGCCGAATTCGGGTATGCATTGGCTCCATTGTTTTGTGGTGGTGGCGCAGGTAGTGCGGCTAGCGCCATGTTTGGATTTGCTGGTGGAGGTGGTGGTGGTGGCGGCTGGAATTGTTGTCCTCCTCCTGGCAGCGGCGGGTAGTTTTGGGTGGATGCAAATCTTTTCCTCGCGAGGGCATCTGAGATGTCAAGAAACTTTCGGCAATCCTTGAGAAGGTGTGTTGCCTTAGTTTTGCCCGTGCGCTTATCTGTAAACAGGTGTAGCGAGCAGTATGCATCAAGATCCTCCTCGGGGGATTTTTCTTCTGCTTTTGGTTTCCACTCGCGACCTCCACGGCGACCAGAGTCGCGATTTCGCGTGAATTCCGCCGCCACTAATTCCTCCCTGTCCTCGTGGTCGTAGTATTTCCTTCTCTTTCTTCGTCCATGGCGGTCGTCCTCGTGTGCGGGCGATGACGCTCTTTCATTTCGCACCGCGTCTTCTCCGTTGGCCCATTTTTCGGCTATGATCATTAGCTCCCCAATGGTTTTGGGCGCGGCTCTGCCTAGCTCTTCTCGAAACGCGGTTCTTCTCGCCCCTTTGGCGAAGGCCTCAATCGCTACTTCTTCCGAGATGGTCCCTGCGGTGTTCCTGAGGGTGGTCCACCGCTCGATGTATTCTCGTGTGGACTCGCCACTTTTCTGTTTGCATGCTCGTAATTCTTCGATTGTGGCTGGCCTCTTGTAAGTCGACTGGAAATTTTTGCAGAAATCGCGGTGTAGATCGTCCCACGATGCGTAGCAAGATTTGGGTCTTCTCTCCAGCCAGCTACGGGCCGCGCCTGTAAGATGCAAATTGAGGTATTGCATGGCTGTGTTCTTGTTCCCACGTTGGCATTTTACTGCCGTGAGGTAGTCGCTTAACCACTGGGAGGGCTCGAGTGAGCCGTCGTATTTTGTCACCTCCGTGCTGAGCTTGAACCTCTTGGGTAGAGGTGCTTCACGGATGCTGCGAGCGAAACATAGTGCTCCGCAGGTTTCGTCGTCCGAGGACCTGGATGAGGAGCGCTCGCGATATCGTGAAGCTCTCGCCCTATCCACCTTCTTTTGGGCGAGATCTGATCGCGCGTCGTATTCGGACCGGTCGCGGTCGTTATCTTTCCTTGGTTCTTTGCTTCGCTTTCTCGAGCGGCTGCTGTGGTGCCGCGAGCTTTTGTCTCTCGGGCTGTCGTCGCTGCTGCTTCGACTATCGCCGCGGCGGCGAGCTTCTTTTCCTCGACCACGTCGTGGCGATTTGTCTTTTCTTGGGGATGGGCTTCTGTGCGTGCGGGGCGTTTCTTTATCCTTGTCCTTCTCCTGTCGCTCCTTCTCCAATTGTTCTTCGGTCTTCTTGCGATCATGAGAAGCGAGCCTTGCGGCCGCCAGTCCTAGTCCTTTACGAATTTGTTTGTACTGTTCCACCCGAGGGTCGCTTTCCGTCGGTTGGTTCATCTGCATGTAAGTTGCTGCGGCTAGGATTGCGGCAGCTGGGGTTTGCGGGTAGACGTTGCCGTCATCGTCGACCCTCATAAAGGAAGACGTGGTCGACCTGTCGGCCGCAGTCATAGATTCGTGGTCCCTTGACGATGTTGCGTGTCCCTTCCTCGCGGGTCGGGTACCGACCGAGGGTGCTAGGGACTGCTCGACTCGTCGCAGGCTTGATTCGTCCGCCGCTCTTCTGCGACGGGCTAGATCTGCTCGGGCGTCTTTGATGTTTGAGGCCGCTCTTACTAGGTGGTAGTGGTAGGCGGTTAGGTCCTCCTGTGAAGCTCCTGCCGCGGGTGGCTGACTCCGCCGCATGGCTTCCTTGGCCCTTTTCCAGGCCTCCCGCGAGACGCCGATTATGTCGCGCTCGGTCGCGCTGAATTCGGTTTCTGAGGGCTGTTCCGATCCTGCCATGCAGACTTGGGCCAGTCGTGGCTCGTGCGTCCTAGGCGTAGATCGGAAAGCTTCCCGTACCCGAGATGGTTCCTCTGTCGAG
Organism: Alopecurus myosuroides; assembly: GCA_028641055.1. NCBI lineage: Eukaryota > Viridiplantae > Streptophyta > Magnoliopsida > Poales > Poaceae > Alopecurus > Alopecurus myosuroides. Next base: position 119,818,236 of record CM054061.1, read on the forward strand.
AGGGCGTGATAGTCGACTGTGTTGAAGCGGATGGATTCGCCGCTTCTCTCCATAGGAAAGCGCGAGTTGACGGCTCCAGATTCAGGTTCAGATTCATCCGAGAAGTGGAGGATTCCGTCTCTGTTCGCCATGAAGTTGAAGCTCCCGAACGTCAGGGTGACGCTCTTCTCCAGATCCTCGAACACCGGGCGCGATTCCGGCGAGTGAGGCGTGACTATGACGGATCCGATCCGTACAGGATTGTTCGGAGCCGTAGTCGATGGTTTCCAACGGGAGTTGGACGTCGATGAAGCCGAAGATGCCGGTGATCCAGCGCCCGCGGTCCCCACGGTCGGCGCCAATTGTCGAATCTCTGACTCCACAAATCCCTTAGGTGACCCTATCGGGTTTCGACTAGGAGAAGTCATGAGCGCTGGTGGAATCGTCGGCTTGACAGGGGGCGAGATTTACCCAGGTTCGGGGCCCTCGAAGAGGCAAAACCCTTACTCCTGCCTTCTGTCGATCTGTATTAGATGAATAGATCGGTTACAGGTTGCTCGAATCGAGAGTAGATCTCGAGTTTCAAGGCTTTTTGGTCGTGCGGTATTACTTGGTCCTCTCCTTGGGGGCTCTCCTGGCCTTATATAGATGGCCAGGTCTCGAGTTCCACCCGGAGAGGACTCAAACCCTAGCTAGGTCGGTTACAAGTTTCCTAACTTAACCCGCAAGCTGATGCGGGTGGGCTTCACATGGGCCTTCTAGAGCATTCCAAAGGCGCTCCATCTTGGGCCTTGACCTTGGGCTTGAGAGGGGGTGTCCTTACTCGCAGGGTCCAGGACCCATATCTTCGTCAAACACCCACTGGTGTCATTGCATTTTTGGTGGAAACATTATTTCCCCCACACTAGATGTGTTTCTTTTATATAGTTATCTAACTATTGAGTGCCTAGTATTTTTGATTGGGATTTTTTATTGCTAAATGAAAATGTGTATGCTTCTATTTGTAAGTGGTTGTAATCATGTGTGGCTTGCTAGGAAAAATCCATCTTTGGAGTGTTGTTTGATTCCTCTAGTAATGCCCTTTTTATTACTACTAGTATGTAGGAGTTCCCCTGCAAATTGATACCTTGTTTTATCAAATGGGATATTTTTGTTATAGCAAGTATAGATGTTTTTCACTCCTGTTTTCATGACATGGACCCTCTGGTTGTATTTCAATTACTTGATTGAAATACATCCATTGATTCTTCATGTTTGAGTAGTACTAGTTTCCCTAGCATTGTTGTGTTGAATTATTTTTCCTGCCAACTTGTGTTTGGTAGATATGTGTGTATCCTTGCATGAGGAAATGTTTTCATTTCCCATTATGATAACATGGTTCCTTGTTTGCATTTTAGCACTTTACTTGTTATGCATGCTTGCATAGCAAACCCTTAGTAGAAACATCTCTATAGGATTCCTCCTTTTTAGCCATTGTTTCTATTGTTCTAACTATGAGAATTGTGTGTTTTGTGGTGAGTCTATTACCTTGTTGCACTTGTGTAGGCTCACTGATTTGTCAAAGTAACTTGTCCAAATCATGTGTCTTATTTATTCTTGATGTGAATTTAGGCTTAGTAGATTAGCTATCTTGTTCTTTTTGTGGTGTGGTTGATAGACCCATTGCCATGATTATTATTGTGCATGTTTTATATACTCTTAGTAGTCTCACCCTTGTGAAACTAAGTGTACTTTGGGTTTATTAATATCTTGGTATGAGAGTGGCACACCCACTGAATCCATGATATTGAGGTTGTGAGATATGTCCCTCCAACCTTGAGCTGTCTTATTAAATAGCATTTCTGCTAAGTGTGTTGTTTGATTGTTTGCCTAAATTAATAATTGTGTGAGTTGTTATTATTAGTTTCCTTGCTGTATGTATTGTTATGTATGGTTGATTGCCTTGATTGGTTCTGAATGTGTGTCCTTTATTCTTTTTACGACGTTAGAAAACGAAGAGGAAGGAAGTGTCGTGAAGCTCTGTTTCAAGTTCCAGTCACTCCAAAACCAGGGACACAAGGAGTTACCAGGCAAGCCATCCTAATGCTTGCTGATACAATACTTATCATTATCTACCATGCATGTTTTACCTCTGAAGTTTTACAAAAAACTTGATTATCAAAACTATTTTTGATGTGGCTATTACTACTATACTAGTATATAGGTTACTATTATGCCAGTAGTTAAACTTGGTAATACCAAGCCCATAAGCCACCATATGGTATTTATTACCATCAAATATACTAGTCCCTAAGTGGAAACCATAAAATTGTGATTCTACAAAACAAAGGCTTTACGGAAAAACCCGGAGAAAAGGCGGATCCTTGTTCTCCGGAGGAATGTGGAAGTGGTCATTTTTGAGAAAGTGGTGTTTTCAAAAATGACACATAACCTAGTCTTCGCCGGACAACCTTTACCGTACTGCCACCCTACCCCAACATGGGCATGGGGCTTAACTTGAAGTTTGTTCTTGTTAGTGTGTGTTCTATCTCAATCACTATAAGGGACGTCGTACCCTCGAACCGAATGTCGTGGAGACATATAAAGTGTGGGATTAATTTTCCCTCCGGATGCAGCAGTTGGGGCTCCTGGCTTGGCGGGGATTAGCTCGGTGCCGGGGATGCGGACACTCGACTGAAGAGATAGGCATATACTAGCTTGAACATAGTGAATGGTTATGATCAGATACCTAATGTTTACATACTGTTGTTACAGTCCGTGGTTGTTCACGGTAGGTGTACTGGATCTGGTGGATGAGTACACCTCTGAAGAGTACAACTTTTTCGAAGAAGCCGCGTCCTCGGATATGGACAGTTGAATGGCCATGTAGCTAGCATTGTGTCAATGTTTTTCAAAAGAGGAAGTTTTTGAAAGGGAATTTTTGAAAGGAAGTGTTAAACTTGTGAAGTTCGGAAAGGAAGGAAAACGTATACCGTGGAGGTATCGTCGATGATGAAAAGCCAGCTGCTGTTATACAAAACAAAATGTTTTGCAAAGAAAACCTTTTCTACTCTAAGCAAGAATTCTGGAAGCTGATTCCAAGAAGTTTTGCAAAGAGAAAATATTCTTTAATAAAGTTTTACAAAACCTCTTGTACATGTGATATCTACAAGAGAAATAAAACTATATTAGTTTCTTCTGAAGTATCTTCTTCAACGAAGATACAGATTAACCTGACTGCAACTGTGGTGTCATCATATATGAACACCATTGATAGTGAACCCTATTTATAGCCTACCTATTCCACCATATAAGCATACTTGCATGTTTGGTAAGTCACATGATGGATGTCTTGCTGAGTACATTCAAATGTACTCATTATGGTTTCGCCCCTGGTATCTACTTGCCAGACTTTGAGAAGGAGCCTCCGAAGGAGATCTATGAAGAGAAGTATGGAGCTGACGGCTTTGCGAACTAGGATCGTCTCCGGGTCAGCAGCCTGTAGGTTAAGGCGTGACTTGGGCTCAACTACGTTGTGTTTTAATTGTCTTCCGCTGTGTTTGATAAGTTGCCTGCCCCATGTGGCAGTTGCGTTAAACTTGATCATGTGATCTTTTATGTAATACCTTTATGTATTCGTGTAATGGATGATGTATTTCTGTATGCCAACTGTGTATGTTGTTCACGACTGATCTTTCTGGGATCGTGAATGTATGCATACGGAGGGTTTCAGACTGCCGGTCTGGGGTCCTTACACCTCCACTTACTCTCTCCACTGCCAAAGTCTTCTCTCTCACCCCCAAAGCTGAAATTTTTTCCTAGAACCCGTGTTCTTGCTGTTCTTCCTCTGGATTTTCGATCTCCTTCTTCACCCCATCATTCTTGCTGATATTTGGTGTGTTTGATCTCCGAGATGGATAGTTATAATTTTGGAGAGATATTTAGGAGTGATGCTCCTAGAAGGACAAGGCCCTCACGCTCATCCACTGCATCAAGGCCATCGTATAATGAGGATGTTATGGCGTCAACTATTGACGATGCGGAAGATGATGGTATCGTTTACCCATCTAGCTTTCCTTGTCTTACATTTTAAAGAAATGCAGGTTTTTAGATGATTTTTTATGCTTATTGAAAGAGTTGGGCTCACCAACTTTATGGGGGATGAAAGCCCTCAATATGCAATGCTTGCAAAAGCTTTTGTTAAGAGCTTTAAATTTCAGAACACTCAATATGGTCCAACTGTTGCATTCAAGTTATACGGTAGTCCTACTTCTTTGTCCTTGGAATAATTTGTGCTATTATAGGTATAAACGCCACCGGGACAGCAATCTGGATTCAAGATAGACCAGCAGACCTCCAGGGGATTTATCGAGAAGTCACCAACGATGATGGTCACTCATCCCAATGTGGGAAGATAAGGAACATTCAACTTCCCTCTCTTAGATACTTTGCTTACTATATTGGTACTAGTATCCTTGGTAGGGAGAACACTAGGAATGTTTCTAGTTACCACCTTGATTTCATTGATGCCGCGCTGAACCGTAGCACGTAACCTTGGTGCACTTGTTGCACGCCGCCTTGCTGCTGCTGGGCCTATTTTTGGTGGTTTTATTGCTACACGTGTGACAGCTGCTTTACATGTTTCCATTGACCCTAATGATGAAATAATTTCTCCACATATGCTTAACCTTTCTGCTATGAAATCCCACCACTTTGTAACTTCTAACTCTACTATTGAACATTTAGTCTATAGAGTTTTATATATGGATGGAGAAGAGTGGAAAGTTACTTTGCCGCAGCCTGTTTTGTTTAAGATTGACAGGTCACCATGGTCGCTGTCCAAGGAGACGGTAGACGAGCATCTGAGCACCATGGAGTTTTACCGGCAGCAGGAGAGGCGAGACGCACCTCCGGAGGACTGTAACACGCAGTATACCGGCGCATCGTCGAGCACATATAAGGGGGAAGATTCCTCCTCGACATACTATGGGGGCGGCACCTCATGGGCCCCTTGGTGATTGATCTCCACTTAGGCCAAAAGCTTAAGCTTGGGGGCGTTATACCGACATCACGCTCATTTACATATCATGATTCGTCGGTTCTTTGTATATCCATGTTCTCTTTTCTTTCGCTTTTTTTCCTTCATTTGTTTTTGTTTCTTTTGCTTGTTTTCGTTTCTTTCTTTTGTTTTGTTTTTATTGTTTTGTTTTCTCTTTCCAGACACAAAAAGACCAAAAATATTTGTGTTGTTTCTCTCTATTTGTTTCTTTAGTTGGTTTGCCTTATATTTTAGTTGCGTTTTAATATTCAAAAACCCAAAAATATTTTTGTTTTGTTTGTTTGCTTGTTTTCTTTTATTCTTGTTTCATTTCAAAAAACACCAAAAAGATTTTGCTTTGCTTTGTTTGTTCTCGTTTGCTTGTGCTTTAATTCAAAAAACCCCAAAAATATTTTGTTGTTCTTCTCTTGTTTTGTAAAGTTCGGTGCAGAGTTCAACAGTCGTCCGTGATTCAATTGGAGCTTGGTTTTCATTATATATTATTCGAGCCACAAGTGAACTGCAATAATGACGATCTACGACAATTCAAGTGTGGTGAGAGGCTGGTATGAATTCTATTTTCTTTCATTTTTGTACATATATCCATCTATGTGAGCATGCTTAGTTTGTTCGTATAAGATATATGTGTGTAGCATCCCAACTTTTAATAAAGATGGAATACCTGTGTTATTGTGCTAGTCCCTGGATCAATTGCTAGCACCACAGTACAAAATGAAATATCATGCAAATGCATCAAATTCTATTACATCGCATGATCCAGTCTTTACAAAATAGGATTAAAACTTGCATAGTCTTAGAAGACTAGCAGAAAACAAAGAATTACAGCGGAAAACATAGTACAACATTGAGCCCATCTTCTTCATGTGCCACAGGCAAAACATGTTGGCGATAGTCTCGAGATCCTAAACGAAATCCTCACTCGTCTTCAGAAACATCTGCAATATGGAATATGAAGCCACAAGGGAGTCAATACAATTTAATGTATTGGCAAGTAACACTATGGTGGATATAGATGGCAAGACTAATACTACATGCTTATTTTGGCTGAGTGGAGTTTTGGCTAAGTTTTGCATAAAGCCAGTTTTGTCCTATCACTTTTGTAAAAGAAACTTTTCTTTTTAAAGGGGTGGCAACATTGGATTAAGATCCAAGCACCACAATACTGTTCACTTGGTCAAAATTTTACTTATTGAAATTGATGATGAGATTCTTCCGTCAATCCTTGTCCAGCTGCTCATAGTTGTCCATAACCGGGGACACGGCTAAGATCTTAGTTTGTTGACTCTGCAGAGTTTGTGCACTTTCACCTTCAGACTCAAATCAGCCCAAACATCCTATACACCCTGAGTGCATTAAGGAAAGGAGAAGATTGAGGCGAGATCTTTCAGAAGAAATTCCACCACTGTTTGGCTTACCCGTTCCACCTATAATTATGCTACATCTGCTTGTAAGCCTAGTGAGTTCATTCAACTTAGTTGATCAAGACAGAGCCCATATGACTAAAGGCTGCACGGGAAGCTACTAAACTTAGAAGGACATAGTAATCTCTTTGTTCCTGGGTGGCCATCCGCAAGTGACAACCTCAAGTGGAATAACCCTTAGATAAGGGCCCTGAGGAAACACTCAACATAACCCAGTCTTACCACTTCCACCCAGGTGGTTCATTCATTAGTTATACTTAGGATTTTTCCTCAACATCTAGTAAAACAATTTGTAACATTGCATAGCACCTAGTAAATTCTAAGGCTATCAAAATAACAAGGTAAAAGGGATGGCTACACACTACTAGGATAAATAGAATAGCAAGTATAACTTAGTAAAATTTCCTATCATGCATACTACTCAAAATCAACTAATGCATATAGAAAATAATGGGTAGTTGATGGTGTGTTACTTGCCTTGTTAAAGTTGGTGAAGATATCACACTCTCTTAACAAAAGATCGTTGCTCTCCGTACAATCTATTCATTGAAAACACAATAACAAAATAAACAAACATTCTGCCAAACAATCATAGAAGTGAAGATCATCATCATGCCATCTAAGTTGTTTCCTTCCTTGATGTGGTGCTTCTCTTGGTCTTGATAGTCTTCATGGTTTTCACTTCACTAAATGGTTTGGGTATGGGATGGGTACAAATACTACTAAGTAAAATTGAAAGAAAAATTAAGAAGAAGGATAGAAAGAGAGGGGGAGATGCTTTCTTCTGAATTTCTTCACACTTGTACTTCCTTGAGTTTTCTTCTAGGTGTGGAGTCCATGTATTTTCTTCAAAACTTCTTCATTGCTCTTCCTTGTAGCTCTTCATGTTGCCCCCAAGTTGATATTGAAGTTTCATTCTTGTGCTTGAGTCTTGATCTCCATTTTGCTGACTTGATGGATTCTTGAAGCAGGAATAGGGGGATGGAGAAGTAGATAGAAAGAAAAGGTACTAGAGTCTAAGGGTTACCACTTGGTATTGTATGTGATTTACACATACTAGGTACTGGTTCTTGGCTCCAAAATAGCCATAACATCAAAGAGTAGATGATGGTAACAAATTTCTAAGACATGGTGATAATGGATACCACTATGTTGGGTTTTTGGTCAAAAACATATGTCCATGGTTAAAGAGTGTCCAAAATGGTTGGGCAAGGTTTTTCTGGTCCAAGGTTGTCAAATGGAACAATTTTGCAAAAGGAACTATATTGAAAATATTTATAGAAATTAATCTATGTCAAAAATACTCAAATAGACAACTAAATTCTAAATTCAATTTTAATTTGTTCGAATATTATTTCGGGACAGATGATATGAAAGTGCACATTCTAAGGTTTCCAAATATATTTTATTTGCAATTTTTGGATTTGTAGAATTTGAATTATGCCAAATTTCATCAAACAAGCATATTTGAATTTGAAAAAATTTAAGTTTGTCAAATTTGAATTTGGCCATTGCCAAAAGTTTCTAATTGTCAAGGGATTTTCAAAAAGTCCAAGATTGCTAAATATGGGCTTATGGATCAAAAGTTATGATAGATCTAAGATGCAGGGACTAATCTGTAAAACTGCCAATTAATCTAGCGGGAGAAAAATTTGAATTAAAGGCAGGGCCACGTGGCTAATACTGATTGGGTGCTACTGCTGACTGGGCTACTGACCGTGCAGGTGACGTGGATAAGTGGATCCAGATCTGAACGGTTGGATCTCGATCCAACGGACAAGATCGCGTACCCCTTCAGATCTAATCTGAGGCGTCCGTGCAGATCCAACGGTAGAGAGAGGAGGAGGGGTCTCACCGGAGTTAGGTCGCCGGAAAATGGCGGGGACGGCGGCCGGAGTTGCAGTCGTTGATGGCGGCGGCGTTTCCGAGGTGCTCCGGGCTCGGGGAGGTTGCAAGGAGGGGCAGAGCGACACGGCGAACTCGATGGTGGCCTCGGGGATCCTCGGCGATGCCCGTAGCGACGGCGCGATGCAGATGGAGGTGCTCGGGCTCCGGTGAGATGCAACCCGCACGGCGCCGTTGATTCTCTGCACGGAAAAAGCGACCAAAGGTCTCAATGGATGTGCACGGTCACGAGGAACCCAGAGGACCACAGTGGGGCGGAAGAAGGGGGCTACCTTGGCCGGAATCTTGCTGGCACGACGGCGGGATATAGGAGCTCCGGCAAGGAATTTCCGTGGCATGGGGGTACGATTAACAGAGGAGGGAGAGGGGAAAGGAAGAGGGGGTCGTGGGCATCTTATAGGAGCGGAGAAGGAAAGAAATTATGGCCTTAATGGCCCTTAATCGAGGGGCGAAAATTCGGGAAGAAACAGGCGTGGGTTTTCCTTCTGAGGAAGAAGATGATGACGTCATGCGTGACGTCATCGATATGTTTCTTTTAATTTCTGTTTATTTAAATCTTTAATAACTTCTGTTTTAAGTATCCAAATGACATGAAACAAATTTCTAATTTCTTGAAATTTCAAGTACTTTCCATCAGTACCATTTTTGAAAACAAACCAACATATATTATTTTTGAAATTTTGGAAATTTGAATAATTCCTTAATAGTTACTTAATGTGATTTTTAATTTAAAATTTATAAAACATAGTTATTGGTCAATTAAAATTTCAGTGGTATTATAAATGTTGAAAACATATTTTGAAAGTCATTCCACCATGTTTTCACAATTATATATTTTGAGAAATAAATAAAACACTAATAATACTTTAAGGCCATTTTAAAATTTAGAAAATAATAAATTTATGTTATTGTCTAAATAAAATTTCAGAGACATTTTACTTGTCATATATTATTTTTGGAAAGCCATTTTAAAACTATTTCACATTTTAAAATTTTAGGATATGAAGGATTTTCTAATAGTAACTTAATGTTATTTAATTAGTTCATATCAAATAATTTATATTGTTGATCTATAAAAATTTGAATAAAACCACAAGTCATAATATTGTTTTCAAAACCCTCTTTTATGCTATTTTCAAAACAATGCATTTTATTTTCACACCTTCATGTTTAAAGCTTGGAATAACAACTAAAAGTTATTATCAACAATTTCATTCTCATCAAATACTTTTGAGGCCTAGAAGTTTATTAAGGGTTATAAATCCTTTGATTTTTGTTGCCATATACTATCTTCAGATTAATATTGGAGTTGTAAACATTTTAGGTAAAGATTTGTTAATAAAAGATATTCCCTTTATATAAAGAAACTTATTTTTTTGAATAAGGTTTTAGGGTTTAAGGAACAAGGCATGATTGGATTGGTAAACTCATTTTCATTGAATTATGTATTGTTTTTCTTTTGTTTCTTGCTTCTCACTGGTTTTTGGTGACTTGCATAACATGAAAACAAAAAGTTTCAATTTTTACTGATTTTTGGACTTTCCAAAAATCAGGGATGTTACAGACTACCACCCTTAAAAGAAATCTCGTCCCGAGATTTGGGAAGGCTAGAAAGAAAGATTGGATAACTGGGTTCCATAACCACTGGGTGGCTACCACCCTTAAAAGAAATTTTTGTGGGTAGTCCAATTTTCATTAGATTGGAGTGTAGATTGATTTGAGATTGGCTTGAGTAGAACTTTCCTTCGCGGTAGAGCTGTAGACCAACATAGGTATGTTGAACTACCTTTGACACTGAGGGGTCACTCTTTAGGTCAATCAGAAGTCTTTTGGGTCCCTCACAACTTGGTCCTTTGATGTCCTTGGAAATCTTCCATCTTGTTGTTGTCATCCTTGAAGGAAAACGTCATGCTATTTCTAAACAAACTCTCATGTAACACAAACTGGGTAGTTGTATTTCTTCATTACTTCTTCTCTTGGTGTAGTTGGCTCTGAAATCTTCATAGCTCATGCAACTTGGGGTTCACTTGTCTTTCTTCACTTGTTGATTGGCTTGATACTCCTTATTAGGCAGTTGTCCTTGATCGTGGATGTGATTGTTCCTTCACACAGAAGAAGGAAATTTGATACTAGCATTCCTAAAATGGGATGGCTTGTGTATCAATAGGGTAAAGGTTGTATGATTCTAAATGGTTCTCACTATGGTTGGTGAATGAGTATGGTGTTGGGTTTGGTCTAGTAGGGATGAGTAGAGATTTAGAAAGATGGCTAAGGAAGGTTCTTATCCAAGATAGCAGATCAAGGAAACTCATCTTACAAACAACACATAACAAACATATAGCAACACATTCCTCACACCAAACAACATAGTTTTAGGAAAACATCTAGTATTGTCATACTACACTCATTGGTATGATCAATACTCTAATCGTGTTTCGTGTCTCACAACTTTGTTACATCTCATGGTGGTCTACTATTCAAGGCAGGGTAACAACTTTCTTGCTTTATTCCTCATGAGAGGTCTTCAATACTCAGTCTTCACGATGATCTCCGCTTTCTTGTACATTGTAATCTCTTTTTCAAGAGTGTTGATCTCTTCTTCGGCTTCTTTGAGATACTTCTTAGTGTTGTGAAGTCTCCACTTGAGTCTCTCAGTAAGTTCTTCAATAGCCCTCCATGCAGCACTTCTTGCTGAATCAAAGAATGTCAAATGCACCTCCTTGTTGGTAAGCATGCAATCTCCTCCCTTCTTGTGGTCGTACTCCTTGTTCATGTACAGATGAATCTGCACCCACCAATATTCAAGATCATCTTCCTCATCAAGGTAGGGAAAACCCCAGTAGACTGCTGGTCCTTCAAATCCCACGATTAACATGATATCCTTCAATGCTCTTGGAAAATCAGTGTCACACTCCAGGGTCATGGTCATCATTGGTCCTTTCTTGAGTGATTCAATGATGTTGGTCATCTATAGATAGGAGTACACATTAGAAATGTATCATGGAAAGGAGTACGAGGAGAAATGAAGATATAAAAGGTTTCTTTGTGGAGTTGTTAAAAAGTATATATATATTTTATTCCTATGGCTTTTCCTATTCTAATCCAAACTTAGGGTCTCGAATCCTACAGGCAACACAATGCTCTGATACCATTTTGTAGCATCCCAACTTTTAATAAAGATGGAATACTTGTGTTATTGTGCTAGTCCCTGGATCAATTGCTAGCACCACAGTACAAAATGAAATATCATGCAAATGCATCAAATTCTATTACATCGCATGATCCAGTCTTTACAAAATAGGATTACAACTTGCATAGTCTTAGAAGACTAGCAGAAAACAAAGAATTACAGCATAAAACATAGTACAACATTGAGCCCATCTTCTTCATGTGCCACAGGCAAAACATGTTGGCGATAGTCTCGAGATCCTAAACAAAATCCTCACTCGTCTTCAGAAACATCTGCAATATGGAATATGCAGCCACAAGGGAGTCAATACAATTTAATGTATTGGCAAGTAACACTATGGTGGATATAGATGGCAAGACTAATACTACATGCTTATTTTGGCTGAGTGGAGTTTTGGCTAAGTTTTGCATAAAGCCAGTTTTGGTCCTATCACTTTTGTAAAAGAAACTTTTCTTTTTAAAGGGGTGGCAACATTGGATTAAGATCCAAGCACCACAATACTGTTCACTTGGTCAAAATTTTACTTATTGAAATTGATGATGAGATTCTTCCGTCAATCCTTGTCCAGCTGCTCATAGTTGTCCATAACCGGGGACACGGCTAAGATCTTAGTTTGTTGACTCTGCAGAGTTTGTGCACTTTCACCTTCAGACTCAAATCAGCCCAAACATCCTATACACCCTGAGTGCATTAAGGAAAGGAGAAGATTGAGACGAGATCTTTCAGAAGAAATTCCACCACCGTTTGGCTTACCCGTTCCACCTATAATTATGCTACATCTGCTTGTAAGCCTAGTGAGTTCATTCAACTTAGTTGATCAAGACAGAGCCCATATGACTAAAGGCTGCACGGGAAGCTACTAAACTTAGAAGGACATAGTAATCTCTTTGTTCCTGGGTGGCCATCCGCAAGTGACAACCTCAAGTGGAATAACCCTTAGATAAGGGCCCTGAGGAAACACTCAACATAACCCAGTCTTACCACTTCCACCCAGGTGGTTCATTCATTAGTTATACTTAGGATTTTTCCTCAACATCTAGTAAAACAATTTGTAACATTGCATAGCACCTAGTAAATTCTAAGGCTATCAAAATAACAAGGTAAAAGGGATGGCTACACACTACTAGGATAAATAGCATAGCAAGTATAACTTAGTAAAATTTCCTATCATGCATACTACTCAAAATCAACTAATGCATATAGAAAATAATGGGTAGTTGATGGTGTGTTACTTGCCTTGTTAAAGTTGGTGAAGATATCACACTCTCTTAACAAAAGATCGTTGCTCTCCGTACAATCTATTCATTGAAAACACAATAACAAAATAAACAAACATTCTGCCAAACAATCATAGAAGTGAAGAAAACAAAAAAAAAGCAACAATCATGGAAAAAGGGATGTAACCAAGTTGGCTAGGACAAGGTCAAGGTTTGAGTTCAATATTTGTTAAGGAAATTCCAAGGGTTTACTTGGGATGGACTAGGTTGAGTTTGATGTGATCTAACTTTATTATAACCATACTTGTCGAGGAAGTTCCAAGAGTTCACTAAAAATAAACATATTACTTCTTCAACTAAAGTAATACATGCAAACACTTGGTCATATTCACCTTCAAAAATATTTGAGTGACTATGTTAGTATTTTCCATTGTGGCTAGGGTAGGTCTACTAACTTCATCATCAAAGGGAAAATATTACTAAGTCTTGGGTTTTCCATTTGGGTCAATGGTTGGACAAAAATAACTTGTTATTCTTCAACTTGTATGGATTGCTTCTAGGCCTCATGTGATTGCCTTCTTGAAGATCATCATCATGCCATCTAAGTTGTTTCCTTCCTTGATGTGGTGCTTCTCTTGGTCTTGATAGTCTTCATGGTTTTCACTTCACTAAATGGTTTGGGTATGGGATGGGTACAAATACTACTAAGTAAAATTGAAAGAAAAATTAAGAAGAAGGATAAAAAGAGAGGGGGAGATGCTTTCTTCTGAATTTCTTCACACTTGTACTTCCTTGAGTTTTCTTCTAGGTGTGGAGTCCATGTATTTTCTTCAAAACTTCTTCATTGCTCTTCCTTGTAGCTCTTCATGTTGCCCCCAAGTTGATATTGAAGTTTCATTCTTGTGCTTGAGTCTTGATCTCCATTTTGCTGACTTGATGGATTCTTGAAGCAGGAATAGGGGGATGGAGAAGTAGATTGAAAGAAAAGGTACTAGAGTCTAAGGGTTACCACTTGGTATTGTATGTGATTTACACATACTAGGTACTGGTTCTTGGCTCCAAAATAGCCATAACATAAAAGAGTAGATGATGGTAACAAATTTCTAAGACATGGTGATAATGGATACCACTATGTTGGGTTTTTGGTCAAAAACATATGTCCATGGTTAAAGAGTGTCCAAAATGGTTGGGCAAGGTTTTTCTGGTCCACGGTTGTCAAATGGAACAATTTTGCAAAAGGAACTATATTGAAAATATTTATAGAAATTAATCTATGTCAAAAATACTCAAATAGACAACTAAATTCTAAATTCAATTTTAATTTGTTCAAATATTATTTTTGGGACAGAGGATATGAAAGTACACATTCTAAGGTTTCCAAATATATTTTATTTGCAATTTTTGGATTTGTAGAATTTGAAAATTATGCCAAATTTCATCAAACAAGCATATTTGAATTTGAACAAATTTAAGTTTGTCAAATTTGAATTTGGCCAGTGCCAAAAGTTTCTAATTGTCAAGGGCTTTTCAAAAAGTCCAAGATTGCTAAATTTGGGCTTATGGATCAAAAGTTATGATAGATCTAAGATGCAGGGACTAATCTGTAAAACTGCCAATTAATCTAGCGGGAGAAAAATTTGAATTAAAGGCAGGGCCACGTGGCTGATCCTGATTGGGTGCTACTGCTGACTGGGCTGCTGACCGTGCAGGTGACGTGGATAAGTGGATCCAGATCTGAACGGTTGGATCTCGATCCAACGGACAAGATCGCGTACCCCTTCAGATCTAATCTGAGGCGTCCGTGCAGATCCAACGGTAGAGAGAGGAGGAGGGGTCTCACCGGAGTTAGGTCGCCGGAAAATGGCGGGGACGGCGGCCGGAGTTGCAGTCGTTGATGGCGGCGGCGTTTCCGAGGTGCTCCGGGCTCGGGGAGGTTGCAAGGAGGGGCAGAGCGACACGGCGAACTCGATGGTGGCCTCGGGGATCCTCGGCGATGCCCGTAGCGACGGCGCGATGCAGATGGAGGTGCTCGGGCTCCGGTGAGATGCAACCCGCACGGCGCCGTTGATTCTCTGCACGGAAAAAGCGACCAAAGGTCTCAATGGATGCGCACGGTCACGAGGAACCCAGAGGACCACAGTGGGGCGGAAGAAGGGGGCTACCTTGGCCGGAATCTTGCTGGCACGACGGCGGGATATAGGAGCTCCGGCAAGGAATTTCCGTGGCATGGGGGTACGATTAACAGAGGAGGGAGAGGGGAAAGGAAGAGGGGGTCGTGGGCATCTTATAGGAGCGGAGAAGGAAAGAAATTATGGCCTTAATGGCCCTTAATCGAGGGGCAAAAATTCGGGAAGAAACAGGCGTGGGTTTTCCTTCAGAGGAAGAAGATGATGACGTCATGCGTGACGTCATCGATATTTTTCTTTTAATTTCTGTTTATTTAAATCTTTAATAACTTCTGTTTTAAGTATCCAAATGACATGAAACAAATTTCTAATTTCTTGAAATTTCAAGTACTTTCCATCAGTACCATTTTTGAAAACAAACCAACATATATTATTTTTGAAATTTTGGAAATTTGAATAATTCCTTAATAGTTACTTAATGTGATTTTTAATTTAAAATTTATAAAACATAGTTATTGGTCAATTAAAATTTCAGTGGTATTATAAATGTTGAAAACATATTTTGAAAGTCATTCCACCATGTTTTCACAATTATATATTTTGAGAAATAAATAAAACACTAATAATACTTTAAGGCCATTTTAAAATTTAGAAAATAATAAATTTATGTTATTGTCTAAATAAAATTTCAGAGACATTTTACTTGTCATATATTATTTTTGGAAAGCCATTTTAAAACTATTTCACATTTTAAAATTTTAGGATATGAAGGATTTTCTAATAGTAACTTAATGTTATTTAATTAGTTCATATCAAATAATTTATATTGTTGATCTATAAAAATTTGAATAAAACCACAAGTCATAATATTGTTTTCAAAACCCTCTTTTATGCTATTTTCAAAACAATGCATTTTATTTTCACACCTTCATGTTTAAAGCTTGGAATAACAACTAAAAGTTATTATCAACAATTTCATTCTCATCAAATACTTTTGAGGCCTAGAAGTTTATTAAGGGTTATAAATCCTTTGATTTTTGTTGCCATATACTATCTTCAGATTAATATTGGAGTTGTAAACATTTTAGGTAAAGATTTGTTAATAAAAGATATTCCCTTTATATAAAGAAACTTATTTTTTTGAATAAGGTTTTAGGGTTTAAGGAACAAGGCATGATTGGATTGGTAAACTCATTTTCATTGAATTATGTATTGTTTTTCTTTTGTTTCTTGCTTCTCATTGGTTTTTGGTGACTTGCATAACATGAAAACAAAAAGTTTCAATTTTTACTGATTTTTGGACTTTCCAAAAATCAGGGATGTTACAATGTGACTTAATGGCTGCTTAATAGTTCGTGCTCTCTCATGTTTTGTTCCAATTTATTAATAGTAAATAACATGTCGCATAATTTTTTTTCTCGCATTTTTCTATCCATAAGAAGAGTATGACATTGTAGTAGCCTCCCCTGACTGTTTCATTTGAATCGACTTGGCACATGCTCACGCATGCTAAGACTGAAAACAAAAAGTCAATAAGCCTCGATGATTTATTTTTCCTCAGAGTTCTAGTATCAATTTTATGCCTCAGTTAATTTTACTTTGTCGCAAACATGATTAAGATAGTTGTTGCTCCCTTGATTGTCGCTCCCTCTCTACTGCTAGCCTTCACCTGTACTGAGTATGAGATCTAATCGTGTATCCAAATCCATGAAAACCAAAGTTTGCCAAATGTGCCCACCATACCTACATATATGTGGTATTTAATCGGCACTACAAAGTAAATTGCTCATGTACTACATTTAAAACCTTCTAACAAAATTACTCCTGTTTTGTGCCACTATTTTAGCTCATGAGGACGTAAATAGATAATCTTTATCTCACTCATTGATTGGATTTCACACCGTGGAGTAGTGGCTTCATCCGCTTATCCAAATGATAGAAGAGCCGGCAGCGGGGTGCCCAGCCCCAAATTAATACAAACAAATTCTCTGCACTATTTTTGCCCCTGATTTATCAGTCAAAGCATAATTGTGTAAACAAAAGAGAAAGAGGGATGACCTTCTACACCAGTTGCGTCCTTCACCATGGGAGCCGCTCTTGTGAATCCAGTTGGCTTGTGACGTACCGTATTATTTTTTTACCATTCGTTGACATAAGCATACACCACTCTTAAAAATATTTTCAATATCTCTGTTTAACAAAATAAAAATCTCTAGCACATGAGTGATCCATGCTTCCCTCTGCGAAGGGCTTTTCATTTACTTTTATGTTGAGTGTCCGCAAATTATTTGAGCACTTTCTTGAGAGCATAATTATCATTCTTAGTGTGATGTGTTTGTACCAAAGCACGGTTGATTGTGGTATAATCTTGATTCTCGCATCTTTGATATCTTTACTTCTAGTCTTCCCTTGAACTTCAGAGGTTCCCTGGCATTTATGTTTTTCCCTACACTTAAGGGCAAGCTAGATACCACTTTATCAGATCCTTTTATGAAAAATTCAATCTTGCATATAGTTATGCTTCATGTTGTTTATTATTAATATGTTGTTATCTCTCCATGGTTTGCATAGCTATTAAGTGAAAGTATCTTGCATGTATCTTATCATGAGCATAACTAAGTATTCGATCATATAGTGAGTATATTTACATCATATGAAACAAATGTGTTCGTAAAAGTCTTATATCGCACTGAGTTGTCACTGAATTGCTTGAGGACAAGCAATAATCTAAGCTTGGGGGGGGGGGGGGTTGATACGTCGAAAACGTATCTCCTTTTCCGAACACTTTTACTATTGTTTTCCTCTAAACTTGTGTGTTTTGAATACAACTAACACGGACTAACGCTGTTCTCAGCAGAATTACCTTGGTGTCTTGTTTTTGTGCAGAAAAATCAACTTTCGGGAAATTTCCCAGAAAAGACCCCATTGATGTTTTCACCCCGAAAGACCCGAGGAGCCAGAAGGGGGCCAGGAGAAGAAACATAGGTTGGCCACACCACCCCCTGGCGCGGGTCCCCCCTAGGCCACCCCAGTCTATGGTGTGGACCACCCACAGCCCCTTCGGACTCCCCTTTCGACTACAAATAGCCTTCAACCCTAAAACGCGAGGGGGTTTGTCATATTCCATAGAAACACAACAGAGCGCCGCCGCCGTCCCGAACCTCGATTCGGGGATCACAATTTCCTGTTCTGGCGCCCTGCCGGGACGGGAAGAGGAGGAGATCATCACCATCGTCATCACCAACGCCTCTCCATCGACCATCCATGTTTCCCCATCCATGTGTGAGTAATTCCCCGCTGTAGGCTGACGTGGATGGTAGGGATTGGATGAGATCGTTCATGTAATAATGTCGTGATTGTTAGGGAATAGTGCCTAGTATCCTCTATTTTGCTATTGACATTGTTGCAACTTGTTATGCTTAATTGTTGTTACTTTGGGACCGAGTGCCATGATCTCAGATCTGAACATGTTATTGAATCATGATGATAATTATTGGTTCTTGATCATACCTGCAACTTGTTTACACATATCGTTGTTCGGAACCCGAGGCCCCAAAGTGACAGAAATTGGGATAACCGGAGGGGATAGCTGCGATGTGAGGATCACATATGTTCACGGAGTGTTAATGCTTTGCTCTATTGCTTTATGAAAAGGAGCACCTTAATTACCAGTAGTTCCCTTGAGGCCCTGCTGAAAACGGGCTGGTAGGACAAAAGATGTTGTGCAAGTTCTCATCGCGAGCACGTACGACTATTTATGGAACACATACCTATGGTTACTTAGTGCTTGGATGCTTTATCTTATTTATCTGCAATGCCCGTGACATGATCATTATTTGAACTTTCTTATCCATGCAACGCCCGTTTATCCATCCCTATGCCTACAGTATTTAATCCCGCTGTTTACTCAAATCACCACTGCTGCTGTTTTCATACTACTGCTATTATTATTTCACCAGTGTTGCTTCTATAAAACTGTTACTACTGATAAACCACTGCGAACAATTCCACTTTCAGGTGCAGGTGAATTGACAACTCACTTGTTAAGGCTCATAAATATTCTTTGGCTCCCCTTGTATGGAATCAATAAATTTGGGTTTTAGTTCCATCGAAGACTGTTGCGATCCCCTATACTTTTGGGTCATCAAAGGGGCTTCGCGGAGCGAGCAGCGCGGGTGGATATGCTTTAGGAGAAAAGGCAGGGATGGGGTGCGGTGCGGGAGCAGTTCTTTTTCCCATAGATTTTTTTCCCACGTAGCTATTTTTTATTTCGCCCGGTCTAAGTCGGGCGATTGCCTCTCCTTGACCCCCTACTGCCGCTGCCTTCAATATTTTACTAAAACGGCTATATGGTTATAGCCCGGCTATAGCCTTCCGTAGCTTCTGAAATCGCCGGGGCTATATGCAATAACCCGCTATTTTAAACTTTGGGTACAATCGACGAATCGACACCAGTTAATTGCACTCTGGCAAACACATTGCTCACCTTCTCAAACTCGAGTCCCCTGGCTCGAATCCGGGATGGTTGACAACCTCGACTCGTGCCGCGGAGGACTTGTAGAGTAAAGTTTAACCTTAGATAATGACCCAGTGCGTCCACCGAAATTTTTCGTCGCACTATCGGTACGAAAAGTCACAGAGAATACAGCATGAGTGCAGTTCCTGGACCCAAAGAGAACCTTTGGGCTTACCTTCACGCTTGCAAAACGAGGCATCCACGCATGCCTTTGTGGCCGTATGACCCGGGGAATCGAGATTTTCATATACTACGCCGAGTGTCGGAGTCGCGTTGTCTTCAACGATGATTGAGGCCATCACATCATTATCCAATGACATGATTCCGTTGTCAGCGACATAAATTCCCATGATCAGGAAACCTTGATCACGTGTTGCCCAACGGACTAATGTAACTAGAGACTATTAGGTACCTAGTTTGTTTACATACCACACGTGTATTAATGTTTATATCATGGTATAAAACATTATGAACATACGAGTTATGATGATAATTACTCATTATTATTTGCCTCTAGGGCATAACTCTTTCAATTGATGCTTTCGATTTGGTCGTGGGTGTCGTCTTTCTGCAAGGTGGTCATCAAATTGATTTTGTACATAAGACAATTGGTTCCTGCATGAAAGGTTTGTAAACTCATGAAAAAGAGTACATGGCTCCGCTGATAAGTGGCATAGTTACCTTGAAAGGATCGATATGAACGCCTAGGAGGGGGGCTGCTGAATAGGCGACTGACGATTTTTATTTTCCATTGCAAGTTTAGGGGCACGGTGAAATAAAGATTGTCTATATGTGCAACTAGGTGAAAAATCTACGGTTCAAGCTTTAGAAACACCAAGAAGCGATCAACAATAAGCAAGTAAGGTAAGAGATAATCCAAACGTGAAGAGAGAAAAATCATTTCACTCCCCAAGTGGTTTTGATGTTGTTTCTGAAGATGAGACAAGACAATTCGATGCATCTCATTTCGATGGATGAGAAGACTGGAGTCTGACTTTTTTTTTTCAAGTCATAGGAGCCCCATACTATCAAGAGGTGGTTCGCTCTGGAAAGGTATCGGTGGATGCGTTGACACATACACAAACCAAATTTCACCCTCACTAGACGGATATGCGCGCTTTGCCGCGCCGTCTACGTCACGTTTTACCAACACTTGTTGGGTGTGGTGGGCTTTACGTGGTTTCTTCCGCGGACGCACGTCGGTTAGCTATTTTAGAGATGAGAGGGAGGAGGGTGAGTACATGGTGTTTTATTAAGCAAGAGAGGGAACAATGGTTGTTTTTCTTCCCAATTTGTTGAGATACGGTTCTTTAGTCATTACACTCTCAAAGTATGATCCTTCAGGTACCAATCTGACAGAAACGATCATAGAATAATGTGCAAACACATTACACACATACTCCTGGAGCATCATCTAGCTAGAGATTGATTGATTATCTAGCTAGAGATTGATTTATTATCTAGCAAGCACTTCCATTAGTCCAGCCGAAGGGCTGCTCTGTATAGAAGGCAACACGTATTCATACTCAAGGAATATGCATGGGGGCCGTTTCATTACTCAAGTGAGTGAAGAGCAATACTCCTCTTTCTCTTGCACAGTGCGCCATCAGCGTTGCCCCTCCAAAAATATGATACAACTCTGTAAAAGGATCGTAAAATACCTTACACAAACAATAGTTCACCTTTTCTACATTGTATCAGTCTTCTCCATGATCTGCATCACCTTTATGCCGTGACTTTTCAAGGCATGCACGTCTAGCAGACATGGATCTCTGTATATCTTCTGAAAGGTAAATCGAAACAGATTTTCTATATCAGGTAAATCGAATCGGATCTAAGTTTTTGCTCTTCCTGATTTTAGACTGTCCAAACCTTCACATATAAATTTAGCACAATATTTTCAATCATGTCCACCCCAATTCGAGATACTATCGCTTAGAAAATACCAATGAAGCATAATTCAACAAAAAAATGTAATAAATTTCGCGCATTCATATTCCATCGCTGAGCCTATTATTATTCAACTGTATGCAGACACCAGCCTTAAAATACATAGCCTACAATTTAAAACATGGTATTTTTTATTTAAAGAAAGCACTTTATGCGGACCAAACTGAAACCTAGATTTCACGTATAATATTGAGGGATAAAGTTTCTCTTAAATGTATTCTGCATTCTATGGCAGCAACTGTTATACCAAAAGTTTGAATGTAATCTGCTTTTCTATGAGGTAACCCTGCACAATTTAACACTGAGAGGTCTATTGATGCGTGAGTGTGCCCCCAACTCTTTTGAGGACATCAGCTTTTCTATACCATTTAAGAGGAAAAATATGACATGGATGGTTTAAGTTATAAAGTCTAGGCCGGTCTTGATTTGTTGGGAAAACAGTACAACTATTTTTGTGCAAGCTACAAATCATGCCAGTTTCAAATAAGCGTCTTTTGTTTATCATAGCTTAAGTTCCTTAAGATCATATTAATCCAAAAGATAAAAAAAAGGCATTTCAGATAACATACGAATTCATGTTAACCTAAAACACAAAATATGCCATTAGCCTGAAAGCAAGAAAAAGGTAAGAGCTCACTTGAGTTTAATTGTTCATTGACAATTATGAATATAAGATATACATCAAGATATGTTTCTTAAGGACTTGCGAGTTTATAATATGTGATCATTTACACTATTTTTCTCTTTGCAAATTGCCTTCTTAAAGTCTAAAGAGTTTCTTAACCACTGGGTGTGTGGAAAATGATGCACTTGACCATGTTTATTATTCCAACGGCAACACGCGGATCTCAGTTACTTTTCACTAAAGGGGATAAAATGATCGACAACTCCTTTCCTTCTAACTCCTAGGTACAACAGTAACTTTAGTCGAGAATCAAGAATTTGAAACCGAATACCTATTAGGAAGTGTTTGAATCTACTTTCAACAAATTCTACGTGAACATGAGTGATTGTACAATCTAGATAAATATGAAGAAATTAGTTTTCTGAATATACGTCGTTGCATCTACAACTCGTTACTCTCACCTTTAAGATCAAGAATAAAAGGTGATAGTTCACATATATGTAATAAATACTTCATATGCTGAAAGAACCAAAGAGGAAAGGTAATACATACAAGTTCCTGTGGTATTGAGGGACAATATACAAAAATTCAAAGAAAAAAGAATTATACCTTATCTCAATTGGGTTTTCATCAGGAGGTGCTTCAAGAGGAAGGCCTTGTATGACTGAAAAAATAGGAGTGCAGAAGAAGTATTTCCGATTCTTGGATATTGTACAGTTTTCAGTCATAGTACTTCAGAAGGAAGCCCATTGAGCTAAGAAATATTTAGCAGATCGAAGTACTGCAAATGAACAGTAGGTCATTAGGCCCATCGATAAATACCAACAGAAAGATCGAAATTTAATGTCACAGGGACATAATTTCTACTCACCCATTGAAATGGTACTCATTCCATAAATATAAAGTGCTCCGTTGCCACTTCACATGATTAAGAATATTTCAGAGTGCATATACCACATGGTTAAGGAGAGGGAAAACTATACATAGAGAATCTCTTGGTTGTTAAGGAAAATACCTGGCCATGAACATCACTACGGACAGTAAAATGACAACCATTTGGAACATTCACATGGACAATGGAAGGCACTAATCGCAGCAAGCCGTGCTTGCAACACAATCTGAAGTGCGTACTTATGCAAGTTGCCAACAATTTATAGCTTATCACAAATACCCAAGAAAGGTAGCATAAGGGAAAGAAAACGATCCATGATGGCTAGTTCACATTACAAACTGTACCTTTTATGAATACATTTTTTTTTGCCTTTTGAAGTCATCCAACATGTGCTTGACGAAATCTAATGTTATTGTATCCCCATCAATTCTTGCTCAAGTATAATGTGATCAACCTCTGTAATGTCAACAATGTTTGAGTAACTCGACTATAGCTGAAATCAAACTATCTATCGGCTATATACATTTAATAACTAAAGCAGTGGTGATGAGTTATATAAAATATGACTGGAAGCATATGATATTTGATACACGAGGTATCTCAGCATCTCTTGCTTCACTTTAGATCGCATGAATAATATGCCAAGCACAAAGAAACTATGAAAAACATAAGCAACCGTGCACTGAATATGGATGGCACCACAAAGCCAATTTAAGATGAGCTTGCGAATAGGTAGAACAAGGAGAGAAAGGTAGTTTGCTATCTTAGACCATATTAGCATAGTATCTATACAGACTGGAGCAAGTAGAGTGTCACAAAATGTGGAAACTCAAATATTAGATACCTATTGGTGATAATCAAGAGAATCTGCTATAGACCGTCTTTCTATATCCCCTACAGAAATTGCTTCCTAGAAATGAATTTTTTAGACAACTTTCTCACACTCTTTGAACTTTTCTGTAGGCAACAATTTCAGCTCGCACATACTACTTAATTGTCTGTACAAAAGTAAATTTCCCGTTGCGCTCTAGACTCTACCACAAGACATTTATGGTGAAGTTTCAAATGAAACTGCAAGAACATACACACCAATAGATCCGAGAACCATACAAAATGCAACTAAGTCCACCATTGATTTTGTTCGTTCATTGCATTAGAATAAAGAACTTTAACTGTTGAGCACCAGATGATAGGTGATAGATGAATATTTACACATTAAAGACATATATGCAAGTGTGCTTATATGCATCTTCTTGCAAGCAGGAACACATCCACGTGCATAACCCTCCTTTCTACCTGATAAAAGAAAGACTCGGATGCTAGATAAGTTTACCGATTGGGGAGGCCACACCCGGAGGGAGAGTAACCAATACATCCGTGTACGTAGACATTTTCGTGTGGAATCCCGCGACATCTCGACGCCGTCGTCGTCCGGCTCGACATGGGGAACAGGCCCGTCACTACCTCCTATTCAGAGCCAGCAAGGGTCGAGCGAGCCCACCCATTGCACTGGTTCCCGGGGTGGCCACGACCGGAAGAGAGAAGCGGGTGAGGGAGGAGAGGATTACGGCCAGGATGGAACGTCGGTGCTGTTTGGGGCTGGGCGGCGACCGCCGGCCGGAAACCCTAGTACACAAGGGAGAGGGAGAGGAGAAAGGCTGCGAGCATTGGATGGGTCTGCGACGTCGGGCGGACGGTGAGCCATCTCGCGATGGCCGGCGAGCTTGTGGGGGGAGTTTACGCCGGGAGAAGGCTTCGGCCAGAGGTGGGTGGGGGCGGCGGCCTGGAACCCTAGCACGCTGGTGCCATTGGGAGTAAGACGGGAGGAAATCTGGAAGAAGAGAGGCGGGGAGGGTGAGGGCTGTGGAGACGCGCTGGTTATGCATGATCTGAACCATCCATCAGGATCAGACGGCGGGCTATTGCAGAGCGGCTGATGCGCTCAGCATCCGCCCTCGCCGCGACGTCGGGCGGACGGTGAGCCATCTCGCGATGGACGGCGAGCTTGTGGGGGGAGTTTACGCCGGGAGAAGGCTTCGGCCAGAGGTGGGTGGGGGCGGCGGCCTGGAACCCTAGCACGCAGGTGCCATTGGGAGTAAGACGGGAGGAAATCTGGAAGAAGAGAGGCGGGGAGGGTGAGGGCTGCGGAGACGCGCTGGTTATGCATGATCTAAACCATCCATCAGGATCAGACGGCGGGCTATTGCAGAGCGGCTGATGCGCTCAGCATCCGCCCTCGCCACCGCGCTTAAATCCGATGGCCGGCGAGCTTGTGGGGGGAGTTTACGCCGGGAGAAGGCTTCGGCCAGAGGTGGATGGGGGCGGCGGCCTGGAACCCTAGCACGCGGGTGCCATTGGGAGTAAGACGGGAGGAAATATGGAAGAAGAGAGGCGGGGAGGGTGAGGGCTGTGGAGACGCGCTGGTTATGCATGATCTAAACCATCCATCAGGATCAGACGGCGGGCTATTGCGGAGCGGCTGATGCGCTCAGCATCCGCCCTCGCCGCGACGTCGGGCGGACGGTGAGCCATCTCGCGATGGCCGGCGAGCTTGTGGGGGGAGTTTACGCCGGGAGAAGGCTTCGGCCAGAGGTGGGTGGGGGCGGCGGCCTGGAACCCTAGCACGCGGGTGCCATTGGGAGTAAGACGGGAGGAAATCTGGAAGAAGAGAGGCGGGGAGGGTGAGGGCTGTGGAGACGCGCTGGTTATGCATGATCTAAACCACCCATCAGGATCAGACGGCGGGCTATTGCGGAGCGGCTGATGCGCTCAGCATCCGCGCTCGCCACCGCGCTTAAATCCTTAGAGTAATAGCCATCCAGACCCAAGGGGGCACCGTGACTGATGTGTTGGCTGGGTCGCGTCTAGCTCGCATTGCCGGGATGTCGTTTGTTTTCCTTTTAGCTTGTATAAAACCTTCCATTTAGCTCGCACAACTGAGTCACTTGATAATAGAGAAGGAATACATAAGGGCTTGTTCGGTTTCCTTAATTTTGAAGGGGATTGAGGTGGACTAAATCTCCAACAAGTCAACTTCCCCTCCAATCCACCCCAATCCCCTCTAATCCACTTGGGCAGTGGATTGAACCAACAAGGCCTAAGAGAGCAATGTCTTATTCATCTAGGGATCGAATTTGTTTCTGGGACGGTGATTAATTCTGTACGAGAAGCAGTACATAGCAAGAATGGTGATTAATCCTAGGGCAGTGCTTCGGTGTCCCCCCCCTTGGAGTGAAAACTGGAAAAAACAGCAAGGGCACAATCGTCTTTTTCATATAATCGTTTATACTTGTGCGCGAAAAAGTGTCTACCGTATACCCCCCACTTTTATACGGTAGAGACTCTTACCTATTCAAAAAACGGCGGCCCCACCCCTCCCGCCCACCTCCACGTACATGATCAGATACTAAACTGCCGTAGGCTCTACAACCCTAGCGCCGCTCGTGATCTCCGCTCCTATCGCAGCTCCCGACCGTGTCTCCTCTGGTGGCGTCTAGACCATGATGAGAGTTTTCACCATTCTCGCCACAACTGGCCTCCTCGCCGCTCCCGATCTCTCCTCCCCCGGCGTGCACATTTACGTCAGCGACTGGTCCTCCTCCTCGGCCGCCATCCTCTCCACAACCGGCCTCCTTGTCGCTACCGATCTCTCCACCTCTGCTGTACACGTTGATGACTGGTCCTCTTCCTCGCCATCCTCTCCACAACCACCCTCCAGTGTGATCTAGGCGTACCCGTAACCGACACTAGGTAATGAAATTCTTCATCAAATTTTTATTATCATTTATTCTTTACATGTGTGATTAGTAAAATTCATCGTATGAATATTGTCAAAGGACTCCCAATATAATTGGATCTTGGGAGCGGCGAAAATGATCTTGATGTACTACTTGGATGAATTACATTAGATAAATAAACTAGATAATTATGGCATGTAGATGATCGCAGTTGTTTCAGGCATCGGGATAGTACATAAACCCTAGAGATGATCTTTTACATAGTGTGTTCTAGATTTGTTTAAGATCATCGAGTGGATGCATGAGATAAAGCTAGCATATAGATGAACACAAATATTCTTTTAAGGCAAGGCAAAATCACCGACCACTAGATGATATAAAACAAATTATCAGACAAATTCCCTAACCAGACAATGTGGCCTACATAATTTTTTTTTGCCAGCACATTTGGTGGATATTGTAGTTCCGAGGGCATTATTCGACTTAGAAGTCTACTTATTTAAGTATCAGCAAATTTGGTGGATTATTATAGACCCGAGAAGGCACATTTGGTAAATTACTTTTAGACCCGAGAGAGCATTTGGTGGATTATTATAGACCCGAGAGGGCACATTTGGTGGATTATTTTTTAGTCCCGAGAGAACATTTGGTGGATAATCCATCAAATATGCCGTACATTTTATTCTTTATATTCTACAGATGGACGTCGATGGCCTCAATGAGGACAATAGTTATACTGTATCATATTCTGAAAACAAGAGTGAAGTTTGTTCATTATTCTACGTTGAGAAGCATTATATGAAGGTTCTGACTTTACAACTTACATGTCCTTGATTTTATTTGCTTAGGTGACAGAATCAGCTAACAATGAGCATTGTCATAATGGAGAATCGGAAGATGAAATTGGTTATGATATATATGAAGACATGGAAGAAGTACTTCAAAGATATCGGCAGATGATGGCCCATAAGTTTTGCTCTGAAATGCATGCTTACGATCACTACAACAAGCATGCAAAAGAACGAGGCTTCAGGATAAGAATGTCCAAATCCAAGAAGACAAAATTTTGCTACGCCAGAAGTACGGAAAAGGAAGTTCCTGTGCTCGAGGGAAGGGAATAGGAATAGAAAGTTCCTAACAAGGGTGGCCACACGCGTAGGTTAAGGCCTAAGACCCGCTGCAACTGTGATGTCCATCTGATTGTGAAGAAAGATAAAAACGATACATACTGGTATGTTGAGAGCTTTGAAAACAAGCACACGCATGTACTAGCCAAACCAGATGAAGTTGCATTTCTGCGGTCACACAGAAAAATCCCGCCTTACGCAAGAGCAGCGATCATGGCATCTATAACAACAGGGGTGAGGAAGACTACAATAATGGATAGCCGTGCAAGCAGCAGTGGTGGGTATCAAAATGTGGGCTGGGTCAGTAAGGATTTGTACAATATGATTTCTAGACTGACAAGGTTGGAGATCAAGAAGGGTGATGCGAACACATCCATTAGCATTATGGGGAGTAGAAAGAAAAAGGACCCAGATTTATTTTTCGAGTACATGCAAGATAAAGAAGGAAACCTGCAACACATGTTCTGGTGTGACTCTCAGTACCGTCAGGACTATCTAGGCTTTGGAGACATGGTGGTTTTTGACAATACCTACAAGATGAATCGGTATGATATGCCATTTATTCCCTTTGTGTGTCTGGACATTCACCGTAAGACCACGATTTTTGGGTGTGCCATAGTTTCACGCGAGACAGAGGAAACCTATGGTTGGGTGCTTCAAGAATTCCTAAGGGCAATGAGTCAAAAGAAGCAAAAGTATGGTGACGATGCCATGATCGCTTCAATTAGGCATGTACTAAAAGGTGTGAGGCATCGTTTATGCTTGATGCACATAGAAAACAATATGACACACCATCTCAGTGAGATGTCCTTGTTGGAGTTCCGGTCACTTATATACCACGTCAGCAGACCTAGCGAATGGGAGGACAACTGGCACGCGTTTGTTTCAAAATGGCGGACCAAAAATACCACAGAATGGTTAGAGATGATGTATAAGAAGAAGGAACTGTGGGCCGCCTCCTTGTTAACCGCTGGATTTTTCCTAGGCATGAGGAGAATTCAGAGGAGTGAATGTATAAACGCACGACTTCACCTTGACTATGGTTTGAGCCTAGTTCAGCTGATTCTACACTATGAGAATGCCATTGTTAAAATGCGTCAAAGAGAGGCGAATGATGACTGCATTGCTTCACAGTCTACACCAGTGGCAATTACGGATGCAAGGGAGATCGGGGAGTATGTTGCTTGAGTCTTTACTGCGTCAAACTTCTACTTTCTGCAAGAAGATTTGAAAAAGATCTGTGACCTCGAGGTCATTGAGAATGTTGTGGGAGAGGCGACTCAACAGTTTATGGTTACATGGAAAACTAATCGTAAGTTCGTTTACTTCATGGACTACTATCCTATAGACACTAAAGAAACTATAAAATTCAGCTGTCGAAGGATGCATCGTGTGGGCCTTCCTTGCAAGCATATCCTCTATGTACTGAACTATCTGAAAATATCGAAACTGCCAAAATGTGTAATTCTTAGATGCTTATCGAAAAAGGCAAGACATGGCTTGCCTCCGAGGCGCACAAGCGATCTCTTTGGATTTGGCTGGTCAGGGTCATCGGAGTGAGGAAGACAATTCCAGCTGAAATTGTTAGGGGACGAGGCATTCTATGCTGCATCCTAGGACCCATACTTGTTCAATGATTTAAAGGAAAGTCTTCAAGCCATTACATCGAAAAAATATGATAAACAGAGTGGAATGTATCCTCACAGAAACCTTGACAAGCAATATGCACTAGAGTTTAAAGGACATGATTTAGGAATTGGTAATACTCTTAAAGTGTCCACCAAAGGTGCTCGTAAGAAGACGAAGAAAGGAGATAATCAGAAGAACCACCCGTTGACAAAAAATGGTTCCACTTTGCTACCCTCTTCCAGCTCACGTGGAGGGGCCAGAACAGCAGATCCGTCTTTTTACCCAACGGGGCTAGGGTTTCTCCGGAGAGGGGCTCCGAAGCGTCTCAATGCCACCAAGTCCCATGGTATGGCAGACCATGTGCGCTAGAGTGTGGCACGTGTCTTGTATGCCCAAGATTCCCTCACTCCCTATGTTATGGCTTCACCGGCGTCGGATTCTCGCTGGCGGGTTCCACCACTACCTAGAGCCCGAAACTTCCAGATCTTGCGTAACACGGAGAATATTCCAAGAGGTGGGACCTAACACTGTCTTGGGTGTTCCTTGGGCCTAACCTAACATAACAAAGCACTTGGTTTCACTTTGCTACCCCCTTCCGGCTCACGTGGAGTGGCCAGAACGGCAGTTCCCTATTTTTTCCTAGCGGGGCTATGGTTTCTCGGGAGAGTGGCTCCGGAGCGTCTGAATGCCACCAAGTCCAATGGTATGGCATACCATGTGTGTTAGAGTGTTGTATGTGTATTGTATTCCCAAGATTCCCTCACTCCATGTGTTATGGCTTCACCGGCGTCGGATTCTCTCTGGCCGGTTCCAGGACTACCTAGAGCCTGAAATTCCTGATCTAGCGGAACGTGGGGAATCTTGCCAAGATGTGGGCCCTACCACTATTTTGGGTGTTCCTTAGGACTAACCTAACACAACCAAGCACTTGGTTCCACTTTGGCAAAGATCCCCTCCTTTTCCTCCTTAGTGGGATTTCCACCTATAAGTCCTGAAACACACTAGAGAGAAGCGTACGTTCGTGAACCCGCCCACATACCGGAGTGGGATCTTGGATATCTAGGACCCAAAACACACTTGGGCACATGTGATTTGGTGAATTTGCGATGCTCTAGATCCCTTCTCTGGTGAAACCCTAGCCCAGTTGGAGAAAACCCAGACTTATGCGTTTACAGCCGGCAACGACGTCAAGAGGGGGTAGAAAAGTGGAACCAATTGCTTGGTTGTGTTTGGTTAGCCCCAAGGAACACCAAAAATAAAGTTATACCACAACTCTTGCAAAGATCCCCTCTGTTTCATCTGAAGTGGAAGTTTCCACCTGTAAGTCGTGAAACACACTAGAGAGAAGCATACGTCCATGAACCCGCCCACATACCGGAGTGGGATCTTGGACATCTAGGACCCAAAACACACTTGGGCACATGTGATATGGAACCACTTGTCATTTGGTGGCATTCCGATGCTCCGGAGCCCTTCTCTGGTGAATCTCTAGCCCCGCTGGAGAAAACCCCAGACTTATGTGTCTACAACCGGTAACAACGTCAAGAGGGGTAGCAAAGCTTGGCACAACAAAAACGATAAAATAAAGATAAAAAGGAGTTTCTACAAAAGTAAACAAAACCTTGACTCAAAGAAAATAGAAGAAAACATTGCAAAAATAAAAACATGGGTTATCTCCCAAGAAGTGCTTTTCTTCAGAGCCTTTTAGCTAGGCATGATAATTTGAGAAGATTCTCACATGAGAAGTATGAATTGAAGCAAAAGATAGCATCAAGAAGAAAATGTAAAAAAAAATTAAGTCTAACCCACTTCCTATGAAAAATAATCTTGTAGAAAAACAAGTCATGAAAGCACAAAGTAACAAGCATAGGAAACCAAAACAAGTGCAATTTCAAAAATTTCAACATAAAGAGGGGAAAGTTAATATTATTGAAATACATAAAACCACGTTTCCCTCTTTCATAATAACAATTGGGTCTTAAAGAAACCAGCATATAGAAGCAACACAAGATAAAGCTCAAAACTTTCGTCATAAAGAGAGGAAATTTAATAACATGAAGATTTCCATAACCATATTTTTGTCTCTCAAAATAATTCTGAGTAGCATCATGAATAGACTCAACAATATAGCTATCACATAAAGAATTTTTATCATGATCCACATGCAGAAAATTATTATCATTACTCACCACATAAGTAAAGTCCTTCTCACTAATAGTAGTGGGAGCAAATTCAACAAAATAGCTATCATTATTATTCTCGTCACCATAATCATCAAATATAGGAGGCATATTGTAATCATAACTAATTTTCTCATCAATAGTAGGTGGACTGAAAATAGCATGTTCATCATTGTAAACATCATATATAGAAGGCATATCATGGCCACAATAAAATTTATCATCAATAGTAGGTGGAACTAGAATACCACAATCATTATAATCATCATATATTGGAGGCAAAGTATCATCAAAGAAAATTTCCTCCTCAAACTTGGGGGACTAAAAATATCATATTCATAAAAACAAGCTTCCCCAAGCTTAGATTTTTCCATAGCATTAGCAATAATGGTGTTCAAATAATTCATACTAATAACATTGCTACTAGCATGCAAATAAAACTCCATAGGTTTTTTAATTTTCTCTTCAAACACTCAATGTCGTATCTCAAGATAAATATTATAAATCTCTATCATATTTTTGTTATTTTCCATTAAGCCTAACTAGTAAAAATAAAAACAAAGAACAAGTGAAAATAAGCCTAACTAGTGAAAGCAAGAAACAATAAGATATAATTACAGATTGTAAAGGAAATAACTTCGAGCACTCACACAGGATGTGAGTACCTTTTACCTTACCTCCCCGGCAACGGCGCCAGAAAAGAGCTTGATGTCTACGCACGCTTCTATTCTTGTAGACAGTGTTGGGACTCCATGTGTAGAGGTT
Organism: Alopecurus myosuroides; assembly: GCA_028641055.1. Classification (NCBI taxonomy): domain Eukaryota; kingdom Viridiplantae; phylum Streptophyta; class Magnoliopsida; order Poales; family Poaceae; genus Alopecurus; species Alopecurus myosuroides. The sequence goes on from CM054061.1 coordinate 119,850,533, forward strand.
TGTAGAACAACAGCAAGTTTCCCTTAAGTGGATCTCCCAAGGTTTATCGAACTCAGGGATGTATAGGTCAAAGGTATCCCTCTCAAGAATCCCTGCAATTACAATATAAGAAGTCTCTTGTGTCCCCAACACACCTAATACAATTGTCAGTTGTATAGGTGCACTAGTTCGGAGAAGAGATAGTGGAACCAAGTGCTTGGTGGTGTTTTGTTAGCCCAAAGGAACATCCAATACAATGGTCTAACCACACTCTTGAAAGGATTACCCCCGGTTTCTAGCATCCAGGAGTTTCGAGCTTTAACTAGTCGTGAAACCAGAAATAGAGAAGACGATGTCGGTGAAGAACTAACACAAAGGGCGAGGGAATCTTGGACATCTAGGACCCAAAGCACATGTGACGTGCAACCACCTTTCATTTGGTGGCATTCCGATGCTCCGGAGCCCCTCTCCGGTGAAACCCTAGCCCGCTAGAGAAAAGTCCGGCTTATCATTCTATCCCCCATACGTGAGCCGGAAGGGGGTAGCAAATAGGAACCAATTTATTGGTTGTGTTTGGTTAGGCCATAGGAACACCCAAGAAAATGGTCTACCCACTCTCTTGATAAGATCCCCCCCCCCCGGTTCGACAGATCCGGGAGTTTCTCGCTTTAATTAGTAGTGGAACCAGCCAGAGAGAATCCGACGCAGGTGAAGCCCCAACACAAATAGTGAGAGAATCTTGGACATCTACACACCAAATCAAACTTGGACACATGTGATATGGAACCACCTTTCATTTCATGGTATTCTGATGCTCGGAAGCCCCTCTCCAGTGAAACCCTAGACCAGCTGGAGAAAAGTCTAACGCATCGAAAGAGAAGCAAAGTGAAACTAATTGCATGCTTGTGTTAGGTTAAACAAGGGGATTTATTATAAATTGATAAATAAAATTATATTATATTATTATAAAATGAACAAGCAAATTTGGTAGGAGAATAAAAAATAGGACTTTGCCGTGCTCATGCCCATGACTAAGATGTGACGTGACGGCGCCGTTGGCCAGCGGGACAGAAAGGACACGTGGCCAGTATCTTTGTCATGTGTTTTTAGTTTATTTGCCGTGTGCTATGCTACCTTTTTTTTGTCCTGTACTAAGCTGCGTGTTATGTTTTCCGTGTGAAACAGTAAAGATTAGTTTTGTTGTGTGCCCGGTATACTGCACATGGGAAAGACCGCGTAGTTCATGCTGTGTGTTTGATGCATTTGTATGTAAGGAACTCATGGTTCCAGCGCAACATGCAAGAAGTCGAACGATTGTGACGATAATGTACGAAACACAACGGTAGTCAAGTTGTGCACCAAATTTCGAAAAGGCAAGAAAAAACGCTTACGACTTAGCAGGAAACGGCTAGATTGAGAGCCAGACGTGCAATCTTGTCAGTTTCAATAAGGATGCTTGAATTACACAACCATATTTTGAATCTTCTAATAACATCTATCTTTTAAAAAACAAATACAGAATATAAATAGTAATTAATCATCAACTTTTTATTAAGGATAAAACAATAGAACAACCTCCTGATTTTACTGGCGTGGCCCAATTCCCTAATTTATTGCGTGGGCCTAATCCGCATGCCGCGGGGATCCCATGGAACTGGTGGTGGTTATCATACGGTAATCAATTAATCAACTACTAGCTTATCTTATCTTGAGATATGAACGTGAAACGTGTCCTCTATTTAGTTGCGGCGTCGTGGGAAGGTATGTAGTATGCGTGGGGTTAGTTTCTAGGATCCCGCGGGTATAAATAGAGGGGTATGGCAGAGTACAATTCACCTTTCACCACACCATCTTTCTCCGTCTCCCATCTAGAAAATACCTTCTAGTACTGTCGCTGCTCCTCCTCCCCAACAATGTCCACACCGACGAAGCGATCTGCTTCCATGAGGTAGATATGAACTTGCACTTCCGTTTATGACTTCCTTCTGCTTTTTCGTTTGTTTAGATTCTTTTTAATAGGTCCTTTATTCAACTATTTGCAGGGACTGTGGTGACATTTTCTTATTCTCCACGACGTACTCCAATGGTACCACTATGCTCCATGCCAGCACTGTCCGCTACCGCCATAGGTATTTTCTAGAACACACAATTCCAAGAAAGAATAAAAGCACAATGTCACATACCGGCCACATTATAACATAAGAAACTATAGGAATAAGAAAGTGTTAAGAAACATACCATGACATGTCCATTGGAGACATTAGTGTTGGTGATGTGATGCATGAAAGGGTCCCCGATGTAGCTATCTCTCTGGGGTAGTCTCTCAAGGACACACTCCTTCTCAAGCTCGCTAAGATTGTCACTTTGAGCAACCGCCACATGTTTCCATGGGTCCTCCTCGCCCATATAATCCTCATTGTTGCCAATTTCCTCCTTACTTCCACCATCCACCTACATACTCTCGCTATCCTCCCTCAGAATCTCGTCCATATAGAGAAGTACGATACGAGGTTGCGGTCCTGCCATAGAGAAGTGAATGATATCATCTCCGCTTAAATTATAGGTGGCGATGATAGACGCCAATTGTTCTCCGTAGAAGTAGGTCTTATTTCTTTCTTTCTTCACTCGAATCTTGTAAATGGTCCCATAAACATCGAAATGCACGACATTGCCTACTAACTCGTTGAACTCTTCCCGAATATTGCATGGTACAATCTAAGAAAAATATTAAAGAATTGTTTGTTAAGAAACATATCATACTAAGATGGATAGTAAAACGAAAGAACACAAGTTGTAAGTTAACATAAAAGAATCGTTTGTTAATTACCAAAGAATCAAGGTGACCCTCATTCAGCTGAAGCAGAAAAGAAGACCCGGTGAATTTTCCTTGCGCACATAGGGACTGGCATACTTTGCAAGCCATGTTCTATTAAATAAAGAATATGTATATGTAAATATAGGATAGTGAAAGTAGCTGGTATAGCAACACTTACAACAAATTCTATGCTCCGCATTTCAGTTTTTCAGTATTCAAGACAATAACCGAGTAATTACTGAGTTCACACATGAACATGCACATGTGGACAATAACCCTTTTCCATCCCAGTAATTACTGCAACAATTTCAGGAAATTTTTTAACCACCTTCTAGCTTACATCCAGGAATATAGACAGTACATAAACCATTAACTATATAGGGCATCTAAAATACACATATAAAAACATATACATACATCTAAATTTTGCAAACCATTAAAAATAGGACATCTAAAATTTGATGGACCAACTATATGTATATGTAAGCACACATGTAAAAACATACACATACATCGACTAAATATAGGGCATCAACTAAAATATATGTCACATGTAACAACATACACGTACCTCAACTAAAATATAGATCTAAGTCTAACAATTGAAAATATAGGGCATCTAAATAGAACAATTATTGATTCATAGATAGTTAGCTTACCTAAATGGTGGAACTGGTACACACATCAAAAAGTCCAAAACAATATACAAATCTACGCTTCTAAAAACATACACATTCATCTATACCTAAATCGACTAGTAGTGAAGGTGGCCGGCTACTCACCGGTGTATTAGCGGGGAGGGCAGGTGCCGAACGGAGAGGGTCGGTGAAGAGAGATTAGCCGCTAGGAGAGGCACCAAGGCGACGTCGACGATAGTGCAACCAGGCTGCGGCTCTGGCTGGGGTCGATGGATGGAGAGGAGTAGAGAGTGAACCAGTTCCGCGTCAGTTTGGTGAATTAATTCTCCCTATCGGCCCAGATTGTGCACATCATCCAACCATGGAGCTTGTAAGTGGGCTGGCACATCCGTTATCCTTAGAAGCCTCTGGCATGGGGCATTGGGCCATATTGTGGCCCAACACCGCATGAGAAATCGGGACTAGTTCAAATTTGACTGACTTTCATAAAATGGGAATAAACTCACTTACATATGGGAAATTAGCTAGGCATAGAGAAAACTTCCTATAAACAAGGACTAGCCATGAAACAGGGACTAGTTTGTGCGAAAATTGGATGGGCCCAAAATTGCACCATCTTTCCAGTACTTGCTTCACCAGAAATGCCGTTTTGGGCACTACGAAAATGAAAAATGTGTTTGTTTGAAAATATTTAAGAACCAAACTTGACACCAATGCTTTTCATGCCAAACTACTCTTGTTTCCTCACATAGTTAACAATCTCCTATGGGATGAACACACCATTTGCCATCTTATGATTGCAAATATTGACCGGTACAGTAGAAATTCAAAAAAAAAAGAACAAAAAAATCACTCCTTTAGTCTTTGTTCGTGTATATTATCATCTGTTAAAAAAATTAGGTCATTCTATAAAGGTCGAGAAAATTACATTCTTAGGAAAAGTGGTTCGTTTTGTCCTAAATGGTCCCTCTCTAATTTTGCCATTTTTTCAACAGTCGCCAAATGGACCTAAATTTTTTGCACTTGCTAGCGTGAAGGTACTTGTGTTGAATATGTATTTTTTTTTGAAAAATTTGAAGTTTGAAAATGACATATTTAATTGATAAAATAAAGACTAAAATGAATGAGATAACACATTAAAAGAACACCACGCGCAGCTTGCCAAAAACCAGGCGTGTTGGTTTGGCTCAATAACTCCATGCGGAGTTAATAAAAAAACAGGAGCTGCTCGGCTAAGTTGGCCCGGTGCGATAGTTACCCCCTGAACTTTTTTGGTGTCTGATTTCAACCCTGAGCTAATAAAAAACCACGCGTTGTTGGTTTGTCCCAATCTACACAACGACCCAAACGCTTCCACTTGTCTGCCAGAATTAAAACAAATTTTCTTTCAAACTTCAAAAATCCATAGCTTTTGTTCTATCTGGCAAAATTCAATAAGTTTGTAGCCATTGAAATCAGCACAACGTATAGAACACATTGCATCTATAAAATGTCACTTTCGAGTCGTGCACAAACTTACTACTTACATATTCCTATAAATTATACGCCCCTAAGAACTATTCTTTCATATACTCCCTTTGTCCCAAAATAATTGTGGCTCAAATATATGTATCTAGATGATGTATCTACATGATGTATTTTAAAAGAGGATATATACATTTAAACGACAATTATTTTCAAACGGAGGGAGTATTATTTTTGAGTGGATCCAATTGCATTTGTTATGTATTGAAACATATTTTCAGAAAGTACAAAACAAATTATTTAAGAACATTTTAGTGACACAAGTGCATCAATTTAGTTTGTGTACTTCATTAATTCACCAGTAATGTTTTAAAACATATTTTATAGAGAAAACTCCCTATAAATGAGGATTAGGAACGAAATAGGGACTAGTTTGTGTGAAAATTTGGCACCAATGCTTCCAATGCTAAACTACTCTTGTTTGCCAATATGGCACCTAATCTCAAAGTATGCAGCTGGAATGGCCATAACAAGGTGATTTGGCTTGGAACCTACTTATGTTCCCACATGAAATGATAGTTTATGAAGGTTCTTTCTCCATGGTTTGCAAGAACTCAAGTTTATCATTTGTCCTATAAACTAGAAGACACAAGGAGAAACTATTCCAAAGCATTTGATTTTTTGAGCATTAATTCAATTTATTTGATTTTTTCGAAATTTGTGGCAAACAGCCAGCATGGATAATCATTCAAGTGGGATGATTTTTTGAAAACTATCCAATATTCTGTGATAAAAACACTCCTTCTCTACCTTAATTTTTTTTTCAAACATTCCTGATAAAGCTATCATAGACATGGAGTTCAAATTCGACTTACTTTCATAAAATGGGAATAACTCATTTAAATGTGGGAAATTAGGTAGGAATGGATAAAACTGTCCAATAAACAAGGACTAGCGATGAAATAGGGATTAGTTTGTGTGAAAATAGGATGGGCCCAAAATTGCAACATATTTCTAGTAAAATGGTGTTTTGGACACTAGGAAAATAAAAATGTTTTTTTTAAGTTGAGAACCAAATTTGGCACCAATGCTTCCCATACCAAACTACTCATGTTTCCTTACATAGTTAAGAATCTCCTACGGGATGAACACACCATTTCCCATCTTATGATTGCAAATATTGACCGGTACAGTAGAAATTCAAAAAAAAAATCAGAATCCAGGAAAAACTACTCCTTATGTCTTTGTCCGCGTATATTATCGTTTGTTAAAAAAAATAGGTCATTTTATGAAGGTCGATAAAATCACATTCTTAGAAAAAGTGGTTCAAATGAGCCCAAATGGTCCGTCTCTAATTTTGCAATTTTATTTACAGTCACCAAATGGACCCAATTTTTTTGCACTTGCTAGCGGGTAGGTACCGGTGAAAAATATGTAATTATTTTTTTTAAAATATGAAAGTTTGAAAATAACATATTTAATTGATAAAATAAATAATAGATTGAATAAAAAAAACAGCACGAGCTGTTGGGTTGGCCCAATAACTGCATGCATGTGGATAATTTTATGTCCGATGTTGGGTTGGCCAGGCTGTGGCTCTGGCTGGGATCGGTATGTGGATGGAGAGGAGTAGAGAGTGAACCAGATCTGCGCCGGTTTAGGGAATTAATTCTTCCTACCGGCCCAGAACTTGCACATCCTCCAGCCATACAGCTTGTACATGGACCGGCACAACCGTTCTCCTTGGAAGCCTCTGCATGGGGCATTGGGCCATATTGTGTCCCAGCACCGCATGCGAAATCAGGATTAGTTCAAATTTGACTAACTTTTATAAAATGAGAATAAATTCACTTAAATATGGGAAATTATCTAGGAATGGAGTAAACTTACTATAAACGAGGACTAGCTATGAAATAGGGACTAGTTTGTGCGAAAATTGGATGGGCCCAAAATTGCACCATCTTTCCAGTACTTGCTTCACCAGAATTGCCGTTTTGGACACTAGGAAAATAAAAAATTTGTTTTTTTATAAGAATATTTCAGAACCCAACTTGACACCGATGCTTTCCATGCCAAACTACTCCTGTTTCCTCACATAGTTAATAATATCCTATGAGATGAACACACCATTTCCCTTATTATGATTGTAAATATTGATCCATACAGTAGAAATTCAAAAAAAATATAAAGACAAAAAAAAACACTCCTTTAGTCTTTGTTAGTGTATATTATCATTTGTTTAAAAAATTAGTTCATTTTATGAAGGTCGAGAAAATCACATTCTTAGGAAAAGTGGTTCATTTGAGGCTAAACGGTCCCTCTCTAATTTTGCCATTTTTTTTAGAGTCACCAAATGGACCTAATTTTTTTGCACTTCCTAGCGCGAAGGTACTTGTGAGAAATATGTATTTTTTTGAAAAAACCGAAGTATGAAAATAACATATTTAATTGATAAAATAAAGACTAAAAGGAATGAGATAACACATAAAAAACACCACGCGCACCTTGGCAAAATCCACGCACTGTTGGTTTGGCCCAGAGCTAACTGCAGGCGGATAATTATGTCCGATATTGAGTTGGCCCAATAACAGCACGCGGAGAAAATTGCAATAAAACGAATTTGTGGGCCTGCTGGTGATCGGACGCTCCCACCTCCACGCCTTCATGCCGCCTCCTTGATCTCATCGTCGGCCATAATATGGACCGTCGTGACACTGATTGCTGCTGGTTATCTCCATGGATGCTACCGCCTGCCAAAATATTCATGAAAAATGAATGGATTAGTTTCAGCAACCGCTGACACACATAATTACGCCTTCATGCCGCCGCCTTGATCTCGTCGCCGGCCATTATATGGACCGCCATGCCACGATCTTCGGCAAGATTTATCTAACCGTGAACGTGGGAGAACGAGGGCCCACCGTCCACGGCTAGTACAGACTAATGAGGGCCCACCGTTGACGGATAGTACGGATCACCTATAAATAATGTGTACTCTCTTCGATTTTTCACGGCCGTCCAAACTAGCGAAACATTTTGGGCCAATCTCAGCCATCCGTATCAAAACTTTTAGTTTAGGGGGAGACACCGAAGCAGAAGCGCTAAAATTAATGGCTGGGAAAGAACCAGAAAACTGGGAAATATAGGCTGAGCTAGAACTATAAATGACTGAAGCATTGAGTTCCCAAGTTATAAGATCCTCCTCCTCAGACAGGTATATGCCTTGCTGCTTAATCCATAAAGCTATAAATTCCCGCAGTTTGGTCTCCATATTGATCCTATGTAACCCAGACATCCATTTATCATTCTCCACGCAACACAGGGAACAATCCAAGAGAAGAACAAGCAACATCAATATAGGGTAACTGGCTAAGAAACCGGGAAAGAGAAAGTAGAATAAGCAGACCTTGAGAAGATCGAATCGTATGAGCAGGCTACGAGAGCAGGAGCAGAGAAGAAGAGGCGACACAGCGGGAACACCACAACCCGCAAAAGGGCAAAGAAGGCGTGTGAGAACACTAAGAAGGCGGAAAAGGAGGCACACAAAAGCGTAATAGAGAAAGACATCATTGGTCCTACGACTGCAAGTGCTACATGTATGCGAGACTAAATCTGCTCACATATATGGACACCGTAAACATCAGAAATAGGACTCACTAAAACCAGGGACTCTCCATCATCTACAGAAGCCCACAAAACATGCTCAATGCTCTAGCCTCAGGACCAGTAATATCGATCAATCCTCATTTTTCTCCACTTTAACCTAACATTAATTGCAAGAGGAAGTATCTGTAGTCCATCCTTAACTACAAACTGATGAATAACCAGAAGAAAAAAATTCGGTTAGAGTCATTCCATCTCAGTCTATATGTTGTTCTTCTTTATCCCTACTTCAGGTGAAATTACACTCATCATGTTTCATGAAAAAAATGCTCCAAAACCTTCCCGAAGTACACTAATCTATGTTGGAAATAAATAGGTAAAAGAAACAAGCAGCCTGTGTTTTTGTAAGCCTGTAAGATAGATAGGCTGGGAAGGGCATGTTGCCTTCAAAAAAAGGAGAAAGTGTTATTCAATTGATTGTTTCGAGACTAATCTAAACCCATAGCAGGTAATGCAAAGGAAAAATGCACCAATACGTAGGGAAAGAGGTGAAAGAGAGGCATACTACTAAACACACCATGGGTGTTTTGTACAGAATCTAAATGAGTGTATAGGTTCCCTACATCTGTTATCAAAATAAATAGGTAAATAGAAACAAGCAGTCTGTTTTTTTGTATGCCTATAAGATAACATCAAAACAAACGAGAAAACGTTATTCTTCCAATCGACTGTTCCAAGACTAATAATTTATCAAATCCGTAGCAGGTAATGACAAAGGAAAAATGCACTAATCCGAAAGAAAAAAGGCTAAAGAGCAGCATAATTCTAAACACACGATCAGTCTTTTGTACTGAATCTAAATGAGTGTATAGGTTACCTACATATGTTATCAAATAACTTTGATGCGAGGACGCAATCAAGGTATTTTTCTTGCTGTCCTAGAATAGATATATTTCAGATGAAGGAGATGAATGCAAGATTGGAAAATGCACAGACAGATTCGAGCAAATCTGATGTCCAGGACAATAACTGCATGAAAACAGGAACTGAATCGTGTGATACCAGTTGGAAAGTAAGGAAAAGTCTCAGACAAAAGATCAGCACAAATATAGCAGGTATACTGGACTGCATTTTGCAGTCGCACCGATCACTCAGTTAATCAGATTTAGATCCGTAAGGATTATCACATATAGGATTACTCTGTTTATTATCAAACCAAGATTTTTAGTTAAGACCATATTAATTTCGGTGAAGATAGAAGGCATTTCCATATCCACGTGTGAGCAGCATCTCAAGGCTAGGTTTTGGCTCGACACGAAAGCAGAACATGAAACCAAATCAAACCGCATGCATTTCATCGAACACATGCAGTGCAGCGGAAAAAGGAACATACATGGGACACACACAGGAAGAAACGCCTATAAGAGCAGGCACGCGTGGGCGGCATACCTTCGCACAGGAAAGACACGAACCCCAGATCACATGAATAGACAGGAGAACGAATAGAGGCCCATGTGAGGGCCGGAAACCTGAGAAGAAATGAGCGAAATCGTCAGCACACGGGTCGCATCCACGGTCCGGCAGCGCGGAAGAGCCGGAAAAAAGAGGGGGCCCTTGTCGATGACAGACGGAGCAATCCAACGGTAGAGGACAGATCAGCAGCGATGAACAACGTCCTGCAGAAGAAGAAAAAACGCAGGTCAGAACGAGAAATGGAGCAACCACGCCGAAAACTGCAAGAACACACCTCAACCGAGCCCCCTATTCCACGACAAGCAGTCATACGTCATAAACGTATCCATAATTTCTGATGTTCCGTATTGTTTTCATGCCATATGCTACATGTTTCCCTTACACTTTATGCCATTTTTATCGATTTTTTGGGACTAACCTATTGACAAGATACCACAGAGCCAAATCTTGTTTTCTGCTGTTTTTAGTTTCAGAAAATTTGTTCTGAAAATATTCTAGGAATCGGACAATTCAAAAGCCAGAAGTCTTAGAATTCTCGGAGGGTCAAAGAAGTCAAAAGGAGACCCGGAGGGGGCCCCGGAGCCCCAACACCATGCCTTGGCGCGGGTGGACCCCTGTCCGCCCTGGGGGTGGTGTGGGCCCCTCGGGCGCCCACCGCCATCGCCCTTTTGCCTATACATGCCCCCGATGCATAAACCCTAAAAATATCGGTCTCGTTTCGCCGTAGCTCTGCTGCCGCCACCGACAAGTTTCGGGAGACAGAAATCTCTGTTCCGGCACCCTGCCGGGACGTGGAAGTGCACCCGGAGCCATCTCCATCGACTCCACCGCCATCATCATTGTTGTTGCTGTTTCCTATGACGAGGTGAGAGTAGTTCTCCCCGGGACAGAGGGCTCTACCGGTAGCTATGTGTTTCATCTCTCTGTCTGGTGTGATCTTTATGTGATCATGAGCTTTGTAATATAGTTGAATATGTAGATGTGCTCTTCATCTGTTATGCTACTCAAGTGGTTTTGTTATCTCCGTAGACACTTTGATCACGGTGTAAAGGTGACAGTGCGTGCACCGTGTGGTTTAGCATGATATTTATATCTTGTGTTGGATGAACTTATAAAATTGTGGCGTTTTTTTAGTACTAATTTGGGACGCTCATAGTGACAGCGTGGGGTGCCCTAGGGAGGGAATACAGACTTGAGGAGTGTTGTTACAGCCCTACGCAATGATTGGTGTTCGTTATACAACAGGAGAGTGGTTGGAGTAGCATAGTGAAGAGATGATATTTACGCATTCAATTATGTTATCATTGTTGAGAGTGTCCACTAGTGAAGATCCCTAGGCCTTGTTTCCAACCATTGAAACACAATTTACAATCAGTTCTGCTACATGTTTGCTTGCTGCCATTTTTATTTCAGATTGCTATTATCACCTATAATTATCCATATTACTTGTATTTCACTCTCTCTTCACCGAACTAGTGCACCTATACAACTGACAATTGTATTAGGTGTGTTGGGGACCCAAGAGACTTATTGTATCGTAATTGCAGGGTTTCTTGAGAGGGATACCTTTGACCTCTTCCTCCCTAAGTTCAATAAACCTTGGGTAATCCACTTAAGAGAAACTTGTTGCTGTTATACAAAGCTCTGCACTTGGAGGCCAAACACTGTCTACAAGAATAGAAGCGTGCGTAGACATCATGCAGCGCACGAAGAAATATCGAGAGATGACAACAACATGAAGCCAAGCAGGAGGAACCGAAGGGGCGCGCAGATGAAACGAGGAGCAAAACAAGAGCTCTCTTCAGGGAAGAGAATCGAGGAGATACAAGCACACACACGCAAGCCTCCTGGGCTTGATGTACCTCTCCTGCAGAAACGTCAAACGCGGTAGAAACAAGAGAAGGAGCTGACCCACTCAATGACGCGTGGGACAACATAGCGTCGCGGCCCAGGAACAGCCGCACAGGCATGCTTGCATACACGAGATGAGAAACGTTTGCAGAAACGAGGCGCGACCACCAGCGGATCTCCCAACGAACACACACACACACACACACGACACCAATCCAACCAGATCGCACACAAACAGACACACCGGATCTACGAGAAATTGGCACGGACCACCAGAAATCGGTGCGGACCACAGGCGCGAACCAGCCTCCACCACGTGTACACACACACATGTGTCGCAGATCCTTTAGGATTAGCTTGTTTAGATATGTCGCTAATTTTTGAAATTGCACGAAACAATCCTTCTTGCCGGTCTCTCTTCACCCCCAACAAAAGCAGATATGATTACCTTTTATTAAAAGTTCAATCTGGTTAATTATTTGCAAAGTAAGAACGCAATATTTCTATGCTATTTGTCCTAGTCCCAAATATCAGCACCAATTCATTTTGGTAATACGATGCATACGATAGGCAAAGGAAAATAGGGGAGAAAATGAGAGGGGGGAAATCCTGTTTTCCAGGAGCCGAGAACATTTTTACTATCTTTGTATACACGTACTAGTTGTTCACTACTACAAAAACACACAAAGAAGACACCATATCACCAGGGGCGGACCCAGCGAATATACTCAGAGGGGCACAAAGTTTGACGGGGGGAATTTCTATTGTAAATTCAAAATTTTCAAATATTTTTCTTCAAATTTTAAAATGATTTGACAAATTCTAGCGGGGGCCTAGCCCCCACTCACCTCTTCTTGCGTCCGCCTCTGCATGTCACTGGCCCTGAAGTGTGTGAAGGGAATATGCCCGAGAGGCAATAATAAAATGGTTATTATCTTATTCCTTGTTTATGATTAATGTTTATTTCTCATGCTAGAATTGTATTAACCGGAAACGTTGATACATGTGTGTTCAATAAACAAACAATGGTTCCTAGTAAAGCCTCTCTTTTAACAAGCTCGTTGATTAATAGATGATCAAGGTTTCCTGATCATGAACATTGGATGTTGTTAATAACGGGGTCATGTCATTAGAAGAATGATGTGATGAACATATACCCAAAGTGAATATAGATATGCGATCAAGTCAATAAGTTTACATTGTTATATCAAACATACGAAGTAACTTATTCCTTAGACCATGAGATCATGTCAATCACTAATACCGGAAGGGTGCTTTTATGTCATCAAACGTCACACATGCTGACTATAAAGGTGTCGTTAGGTATTCGGAAAGTATTAGTTGAGGATCATGGATCAAGAGTGGGATTTGTCCATCCAAAATGACGGAGAGATATACTCTGGGCCCTCTCGGTGATATCACATCGATACCGCTTGCAAGCACATGATATGATCACAAGGATGTTATATCATGGGAACGAGAAGAGAGTACTTGTCGGTAACGAGATTGAAAAAGGTATGGTTGATACCAATGATCGAATCTCGGACAAGTAAAATATTACGAGACAAAGGGAATAGTTCACAACGTTGTTGGTTCACACGATCACGAGAGTCATCGTTGAATATATAGGAGTCATCACGGATCTCCAGATCCCGCTGTGATTATTGATCGGAGAGGAGTCTCGATCATGTCTATCTTATTCGTGAACCGTAGGGTGACACACTTAAGGTTCGATGACGCCTTTGAGAGGATACGGAATATCGAATAATATTTTGGGCAACACCGAAATTGTTTCGGGGAAAATTGAAATAGTTCAAGGGGTTTTTCGTCGAATTGTTGTTAATAGAATTAACAAATGATTTGAGTTACTATATGAAAATGTTTGTTAATGGAATTAACAAATATAAATAAAGAAATAAAAATGATTTATTTATTTATTAAAAGAAAACCTTTGGATTTTCCAAGTGGGAAATAATGGGAGCATGAGTGGGTGTGAGTGGAACTTCCACTCACATGAAGAGGGAAGAGATGGGGGCACCACCATGGCCGGCCGCACCCCACCCTTGGGCTGCCTCTCTCTCCCTATAAAAGGAGGGTGAGGGCTCCTCTTCATTCACACACTTGCCCACATCAATTCCTCTCCACACGCTGCTCCATTCCATGGTCTCCCGCTTGGCGAAGCCCTGAACGTGGGATTATTCACATCACCATGCTGTCGTGCTGCTGGTTTTCCGAGGGATCCTCTACTTCCGCGCCCTGCTGGGTCGAGGGAACGGAGGTCGTCATCAACCGTACGTGTGACCTGTCGCACCCGGATTTCTAAAGGATACTCACCGTACGAACTGAATAGTAGATGATTGGATTACAGGGCTTAACTGCTCCCGCATCCTCTTACGAGTAGGCCAGCACTTATGTGCGACAACCAAACTCTACTATCCACCGTCGATGTAAACTATCCCATAGAAATCAAAGGTACTACCATTGACGTACTTCATACCATACACACATGGTACGTCAACGGCGTTAAACGAAATGATAACACAACATATCTCAAAGACACAAAAGATCGAAATAAGTTGCAAATGGCTTTCACTAGAGCAGAGATAGCAAATACGATCATCCAGAGGACACATGTCCCAACATAACATCATTACATCTCAGCGGAAGCATTCAAAGGGTCTGAGTACAGACAAATCCAAATAGGCTTAAGAAGCCGGGAAATGAAAGAAAGACGGAGCCCATCCACGTAGTCTCGGATCCTGCCCGGGTCCGCTATCTACTCGTCAGCAGCCTCGTCAAACTCCACGTAGTAGCCGTCACCTGGATCCTCGTAAGCGTAGTCTGCGGAAACCACAGCCCCAAAGGGGTCAGTACAACCACGTACTGGCAAGCAAGACTCACAGTTGACCAAAGTGTAACCCGTCAACACCAAGTACAGATGCCTTGGGTTCAACGGAAGGAAGGGGATATGAAAGATGCTGCAACTGGCTGCGCTAACCAACTATAGAAACACTACAACTTCCAGCTAACAGAAAGAAGATAAGATAGCGTATAGTAACCAACTGAAAGATAACTTCAAACAAACCCATCCTGGATCTCGCCCCTTATCCAAAGAAGCAATCCGAGGATAACTCACACAGTTGGATTAATGAATAATGGATCAAGTTGTTATGTCAATAAGTCTATTACTAGTCAAGTTATCATTAGTTAGGTGTAAGTTGTTCTGAGTACTTGTTAGCCAGTACTTTCACCAAGTCAACCATAACCGCGGAAAACACGGCTTCTCGAGAAGATTTATCCCTGCAGGGTTGCACCAATTTGGCCGTACACGCAAGAATAACCCGCCAGATGGGATGCCTCCCACCAAGCGGGGCACTCTACACAACTCAACTCTTCTTCGCATCAAGCCCAAATCACCTTGGGCGCACGGCTAATCAAGCCCCGAAGAAAAGGGACCCTCATAGCACTCTAAGACCGTGTCCCCCTATATGCCGACTACAAAAGTTCCACCCTGCGCTGGGCTCGCAAAAACATGCATGCGGCAAATGGAAAACACGAACTAAATGAGGCGATTTGGACGAGATGCGAATCGAATCAAATTGAGGGGGGCGCCCATACTCGCTTCCCACATGCGGGTAGTGCGCTCATCATGGATCAGTAGACAAGACCCTTTTCCTATTAGGGTCGACACTAGCAGGCTTCAGAACCACACAGGGCCTCCTGCCGGTGCCTTATCAGCATATTATTATTAACAGGTTGATTGAAATAACATCGAGCCCCCAGAACATAATAGAATTATAATAACATAAAGTAACGGGTAACAGACTCGAGCAAAACAACCTAAGCATGCTAGTAAGACGCTGGCTCAAACAATGGGGTTGTAGGAGTGGAGGTGAGGCAATATCAGGGTTAAGGGATTCATGTGATAGGTTCGTAACAGAAACAACTACACATAGGGCTAGCAAAATAGACAACGTAAAGTATCGGTAACCAATGTTGAAAGGAACACAGTGGTTCATGTGAGTGATAACTTGCCTGCAAACCCAGTAGCCTGGTACTGAGCTAGATCCTCAGAAGGGGTGTCGTAAGGATCGTCGGTATCAACGTCGTCGTCTATCCGAGAAGAAGCAAAACAAACAATGCAGCAAGATAAACAATCAATATCATGGCATAGTGCACAATCATGGGATGATGCATGTCAAGTTAATGGTTGCATCAGAATGAACTAATTGACATGGTAACACAATTTAAATGGACCTATATGCAATTAGATTGCATATGGAAAAGGTCCATGCATTAAGGTGGAAACAAATGATCTACAATTAATTACCATGTGAAAGTTTGCTTAGCATGATGCATGCATGATGATAACAACAAAATAACAACAATAGATGCAAGTGGAAAAGAAATTTGACAAGTTTGGAAATTGGTTTAACAAGTTTGGAAATTTTGGTTACTTAAAGATGTCACACAAGCATTTGTTGTTTTCATCAAGTTAAAGTGTTCAAAACAATTAACAAAATTCATATTTGGAAAGTACACAAAATTTTAGGTGGATTACATGTTTCAAATATTGAAAAAGGAATTACAATAATTTAATTATGAATTAAACAAGAGTAAACAAGTTTTAATTGAGTTTAAAACAAGTTTGAATTTAATTTGAATTTTATTTGTTCAAAACATAAATCCAAATTCACATTTGAAAAGTTTATACTTTGATGGTTTGAAAACATATTTTGCATGTTCAAAAATAAATTAAATTGAGCAAGTTATGATTTTAACAAATTTAAATGATTTAAACAAGGTTTAAATTATTTAGGCAATTTAAAATATTCAAAACAGGAAACAAAATTTATATTTGAAAAGGTTATTCGAAATAGCATGGAAAACATATTTTATTTTCATTATTTGGATTAAGTATGAATTAGTTATGGATTTTAGCAAATTACAATTGAATTATTTGAATTCAAATTTGAAATGTATTTAACTTAGTCAAAACAGGAAACAAATGATTTAGTTAGATAGGTAATTTAATTTAGAGCAGTGCACATATTTTATTTTATTAATTGGAGTTATAAAATAAAAGTTATTCACTTTTTAGTTTAAGGGACCAATCTGTGAAATTTAGGACCTAAACAGAAAAAGAAAAACTTGGAAAAGGACCTGCACCGCGCAGTGACCCAGCCACGGTCACTGCCAGTGGGCCAAGGCCTACGTGGCGCTGCGTGGCAGCACAGCTGGCCACCACGCCCACAGACAGGTGGGCCACGGGCTTAGGGAAAAATCCCAAAAAGGGGTGGCGCTGAGGGGGCTCGAACCCACGACCAGGCGCGCGAGTAAACAGCGCACTGCCACTACGGTTCGATCGCATGTTTGACAGAATACACAACGCGGACAGGTTATGGTGTCGCGCGTGTTTCTGAATTTCAAATGAATGCGCGCTGTCTGAACTTAGCTGACAGAAACAAGGTCGCCGGCGACGATCACCGATGAGTGGCTGCCGTGCTGCGGTGGGGTGCTGGATGTGTGCGTGTGCTCGTTCACGTTGCGGAGAGGAACAAGGAGGGAGGAGGAGGAGAACCACGACTGCTCACTGGCGGATGTCGTCGAGCAGAGGCCCGAGGGAGCTCCGGTGGCGGCAGGTCGAGGACGGCGGCGTCGATGTGGCGGCTCTCCGAGGTGGCTCCGGTGTCCAAACGGAAGAGGGTGACGAGGTGGTCTAGTTTCTGTGGCTAGGTGGGGTGGAGGAGTTCCATGGCGACGGCGGTGGTCGGAAATTCAGACAGGAGCTTGCTCCGGTGAGTAGCAGAGAGAGGAGATCGCGGCGAGGGAGAGGAAATCGGCGGCGGTCTCGAGGGGATAGGGTGTAGGCTAGGTCTAGGGCTGCGCGCAGGGACCTAGGGAGCTTAAATAGGGGGTACGGTGGCTTCCTGGCCGTCGGGGCGGTGCCGCTGCCGCCGTGGCACCGCTCGGATTGCCGCCGTACAGTTAGACGAAGGGGGGCAGCGCGAAGGGGTACGCGGGCCAGCTGCGGGTAAGTTAGTGGGCTGGGCCGCGCTAGGTTAGATGCCGCGCGCGCGGGTTTTGGTTTTCCTTTTCTATTTTTATTTCTTCTGTTTTTTTTGCAGCAAATAGAAATAGGAAGAAATTGGGGTTTTTAAGTTAGTAAAAATTAGGGAAAATTTGTGTGAGTTTGTTAGGTCAAAAGCAACCAATGTCAACTTTGGTTTTTGAAAGGTTCAAATTTATTTGCTGTTTGTAAATTGATTCCACTTTTTAATAAATTTGATAATTAAATGATTAATATTGAAAGCAATGTTTTTCATAGGGTGAACCCTATTACTAATTGGATTAAAAGGTTAGAATTGTTTGGTACTTTTCATAATTTTCAAATTAGGTGCTGTTTGATGATTTGATTTGAATTTGAAATACCATTTGGAAATAATTAAATGAAATAAAACCACCATTTTATTAGTTGATCAATATGGAATAATTGGAAACAAAAGGTTGTTTGAGTTGAACTTTTATTTGAAAACAAGATTGTAACAGAGCAAGTATGAAATAAATGTTTGACTAAAGTTTGAATTTCAATTGTGAAAACAGAGTAAAACAGAAGCAAACAAGTGGAAAACAAATGCAACAAAGAAAATAAATATGATGACATGATGCAATACTTTAATTAAACAGGAAATCAACCATTCTAGGGGGTATTTTCATACTTGGGATGTTACAAAACGCCCCCCCTTGAAGGAATCGCGCCCCGAGATTCCTTACGGAGAAGAGAAAAGGTCCGGATACTTCTTGCGAAGATCCTCTTCGGTCTCCCATGTTGCCTCTTTATCGGAATGATGCGACCACTGCACTTTCAAGAACTTGGTGCTCTTGTTGCGAGTCTTACGCTCGGCCTCATCGAGAATACGAACAGGGTGCTCCTCATAAGAGAGATCATCTTGCAGTTCAATGGAATCATGATCAACTGCACGATCTGGATCTTTGAAACACTTCTTGAGCTGTGACACGTGAAACACATCGTGCACCTTAGATAGTTTTTCTGGAAGTTCAAGACGATAGGCATTTTCCGCACGCCTTGAGAGAATGTTGAAAGGACCAATGTATCTTGGTGCCAGCTTTCCTTTCACACCAAAACGATGAGTGCCTCTGAGGGGAGTTACACGGAGATATGCCTTGTCACCAGGTGCATAGACCATGTCCCGGTGCTTGCTGTCATAGTAACTCTTCTGACGAGACTGAGCAATCTTGAGATTGTCACGAATGATGCGAACTTTCTCTTCGGCTTCCTTAACAATGTCAGGGCCTAAGAGTGAACGTTCACCAGCTCCAGACCAATTGATTGGACTCCTGCATCTGCGACCATACAGTGCCTCAAATGGTGCCATGCCTAGGCTTGCCTGGAAGCTGTTGTTGTAGGAGAATTCAGCATATGGAAGGCAATCCTCCCATTTCATGCCAAAGGAGAGACCACATGCCCTGAGCATATCCTCGAGAATCTGATTGACTCTTTCGACTTGCCCCTGAGACTGAGGGTGATAAGCTGTGCTGAACAGAAGTTTAGTGCCCAATGCTTCTTGAAAACTCTTCCAAAAATGAGAAGTGAAGATACTTCCACGGTCTGAGCTTATTTCCAATGGAACACCATGAAGAGGAACAATCTTTGCTGTGTAGAGCTCTGCTAACTGGCTAGCTGAGATAGTTTCTTTGACAGCAAAGAAGTGAGCTACCTTAGTGAGACGATCAATAACAACGAAGATTGCATCGTTGCCCTTCTTGGACTTTGGAAACCCAGTAACGAAGTCCATTTCAATCATGTCCCACTTCCACTCAGGAATTTTCAGAGGTTGGAGAAGACCGGCTGTTTTCTGATGAACTGCCTTAACACGTTGACAAACGTCGCATTCAGAAACGTATTGAGCAATTTCACGTTTCATGCCGGACCACCAATACAGAGTCTTGAGATCCTGGTACATCTTTGTACTTCCAGGGTGGATGGAGAGAGGAGTTTCATGAGCCTCCTTGAGAATGACATCTTTGAGACTTTGAATCTGAGGAACTGCAATGCGTCCTTCGAAGAACACAGCTCCTTTGTCATCAATTGAGAAGGACTTGAATTTATCGTTGCCTTCTTTGATGTGCTCTACAATCTTCTTGGTTTCAGCATCACGAAGTTGTTCAGAACGAATCTTGTCCTCGAGAGTTGGACTGGCTGTCAAGCTAGCAAGATAACCTTGAGGAACAAGAACAAGGTTCAGCTTCTGGAATTCTTCATGAAGTGGAGGTTGGCTTTCCATGATCATGAGATTATTGCAATAGGACTTGCGACTGAGAGCATCGGCCATAACATTAGCCTTGCCTGGAGTGTAAGAAATGGTGAGATCAAAGTCTTTAATCTTTTCAATCCTTCTCCTTTGCCTGAGGTTTAGATCTGGTTGAGTGAAAATGTATTTCAGACTCTTATGATCGGAGAAGATTTCAGTGCGGTTACCCAACAAGTATTATCTCCATTTCTTGAGGGAAAACACAACTGCTGCAAGTTCTAGGTCATGAGTGGGATAGTTTTGCTCATGTGCATTCAACTGACGTGAAGCATAAGCCACAACTTGACGTTCTTGCATAAGAACTGCTCCTAGACCTTGGAGAGATGCATCGCAGAATATCTGGAAAGGTTTGGTAGTATCTGGGCCAACCAGAACTGGGGTAGAAGTGAGTTTAGTCTTCAGGAGGTTGAAACTTTCATCACACTGTGGAGACCAAACGAACTTCTTGTCCTTCTTTGTGAGATCAGTGAGAGGTTTAGCAATCTTGGAGAAGTTTTGGACGAAACAACGGCAATAGCTAGCCAAGCCAAGAAAACTTCTGACTTGCTTCACCGTCTTAGGAGGTTTCCAATCAACAATTGCCTTAAACTTTTCTGGGTCAATGGCTATGCCCTTGGCAGAGATGATATGACCAAGATAAGCAACTTCTGAAATCCGGAACTCACATTTGGAGAACTTGGCATACAAACGATGCTCGCGAAGTTTCATGAGAGTGAGACGAAGATGTTCTTCATGCTCTTCCTCGGATTTTGAGTAGACAAGGATATCATCAAGATATACCACAACGAACTTGTCGAGGTATTCATGGAAGACAGAATTCATGAGTCGAGAGAAGGTCGCCGGTGCATTGGTGAGACCAAAGGACATGACGGTGTATTCATATAGACCGTACCGAGTGGTGAAAGCTGTTTTTGGAATATCTTCCTTTCTGATCTTTATCTGATGGTAACCCATCCTCAAGTCCAACTTTGAGAATATTGAGGCTCCAGCAAGTTGATCAAAAAGATCATCGATACGAGGAATTGGATACTTGTTTTTGATGGTTTTCTCGTTGAGAGGACGATAGTCAACCACGAGTATTTTTGTTTGATCCTTCTTGGCAACAAACAGAGTTGGGCAACCCCAAGCGGAGGAACTAGGCTGAATGTAACCTTTCTCCATGTACATATCGATTTGCTCCTTTAACAATTTCAGTTCAGGAGGAGCTATCTTGTATGGATGCTTAGAGATTGGAGCAGTACCTGGCTCAAGCTCGATCACGAACTCAACTGCTCTGTCCGGAGGCATCCCTGGCAACTCTTCTGGAAAGACGTCAGGGAATTCACAAACCACCGGAACATTCTCAATTGCAGGAAGAGGTTTTGCATCGAGGTTGAACAGCTGAACAGAACTTGATTCATATGGAGAATAGACTATACGGATGGAACAGAGTTATTGACTTCTTAGCACAGTCAATTGTAGCTTTATTGGCCTTCAACCAATCCATGCCCAGAATGACATCAATGTCAGAATTTCCCAGTAACATGAGTGAAGCAAGGAATATGCGGCCTCCAATTAGTATCTGATTGTCCATACTTATCTTGGAAGTCAACATTTTAGATCCCGGAGAGTGAACAGAGATTTGATTGCTTAGTGGAACCAGAACTAGGTTGTATGCTGTTGCAAAGATCTTTGACACAAAAGAATACGATGCTCCGGTATCAAACAACACTTTAGCTGGAAAAGAGTTTACGGGTAATATACCGAGAACGACGCCAGCAGCTTCCTCAGCTTTGTCGGCCTTGATATGATTCACCCTTGCGGTCCTCCCGACAGGCCTGTTGTTGGAGTTGAAGGCTTTAGCCGGAGGAGCACGAACCATTGCCTGGTTGGTGTTGGGGCGAGGAGGTGGAGGTAGCTGCCTCTGAGTGCACTTATCGGCGTAGTGTCCAGTCTCCTTGCACTTGAAGCAAGTGACGACATGAGGAGGACCTGGCCTTGGCTGCCCCATTGGAACCCTCTGACCATGCATCTGAGATGGGTTGGGTGGGCGGGGAGCAAAGCCTGGAGAAGCTTGGGCATATGGAGCCCGAGTGACAGCACCATTTGGCACCCAGATGCGGCGCTTCTGCGGAGGGGTGGTCATGTTGGAGGAGGAACCACCCTCACGCGAGTGCTTGCGAGAATCCTCGAATGCCTTGCGCCCATTTTCCTCGTTGAGCGCGGTGTTAACGAGCTCCTCGAAGTCCTTGCACTTGACATTTGTGAGAGCGTACTTCAGTTCCGGGTTAAAACCTCTGTGGAACCTTGCCATCTTCTTAGCCTCAGTGGACACTTCGTCACCAGCGTATCGAGCGAGGCGATTGAACTCAGTCTGATAGCTGATAACGTCCAGCTTGCCCTGCTTAAAAGAGCAGAACTCTTCACGCATCCTTTCCATAAGACCATCTGGAATGTGGTGCTTCAGGAAGGCTTCCTTGAAACAGCCCCAGGTGATACGATAGCCAGCTCTCATGGTCTGGTAGTTCTCCCACCAAGAAGCTGCCTGACCCTTCAGCAGGTAGGTGGCATACTTGACCTTGTCTTCCTCAGCCACATGTGCAATCTCCAGAGTCCTGGCTATGTCACGGATCCAGTCATCAGCATCCAGAGGCTCGCGTGTTGCCACGAAAGCTTTCGGGCCCAGACTGAGGAACTCTTTGATGTTGACCCGTGGAGCATTCTGGTTGTTGTGCTGATTAGCCTGGAACTGGGCCATCTGCGCCACGACCTGAGTCATCTGAGTCAACAGCTCCGTGATCGGAGGTGGCTCAGGCGGGGTGTTCCTTGTTGGCGGCATCCTGAATGGAAAAGCATTTTAGCACAACAAAAGAAAAGGATAGACTTGGTAACCGAAAAAGAGATTATTCCGACGCATGAATAGATAACCAACAGGTACATCATTACATGTTCAAATACATCAGAATATCCAACACACCATAAATGGTTCGAATGCCAAAGGATAACTAAACATAGCTAGGAACGGATACATCGGTACTCCCATGCTCATCACGCAGGACGGCAGTGAGTAGTACGGCGAGAGATACGGTGAGGAGGAATCCCACGAAAGTAAGTAGATCGACGATCCACATAGATCGGGACTGCTCTGAGAGCAACTCTCGGGGTGGTGAAGTACATAGCATCGGCTCCCTGTGCTCCAAAGCGGGGAATCCCTGTGTAACCAGCACCGAGGTGGAGTAGTGGACCTCTGATCGGCTCGTAACCTCCAGCATCTGGCAGAGTACGACCAACTGGCTGCTGGAAACGTGCAAAGCGCTCATCTCCAACAAAGTCTGTGGTGTACGTCGCCAGACGAGTCAGAGCAAGGTAGAGCTGCTCTCTGACTGAGGCCAACTCCTGAGAAAGTGTGGTGGCAACTGCGTCACTGTACCTCACAAACTGAGCGGTGGTGTGCAGCCTGGAGCTATCATGCTCGTAGACATCCAGGTTGTCGTAGAGAGTGAAGTGAGCTCCCGCTGCGGTGATGTAACCACGGGGGATGTGGCGATAGATAGAATCATCAAACCCCCAGTAGTCAGCACGAAGGACGGTGAGACTCACGTAAGCTGCCTGCTGCACAGCCATATCCACTGTGGAACCTACTGCCTTGTAGCGGTGTGCTATGCTCATGCCATCATCTGACAGAATATAAACGATAGCCTGGTAGTAGGTCTGGTCAAACTCTCGCTGCTGCTCGTAGACCTGGTACTCTGGTGCCCAATAGAACCCCAGATACGTGACCATATCCCTCAGCATCTCCGGATAACCGGCAGTGCTCTCGCAGCGAGTCATCCGAACCACCTACGGGTAGAACCTGAGATCCATCTGCAGATGATTTGGGAGGTTTTGATTAGACGACGGTAGAAGAATTGAAGTGGAAAACAACAACATGGTTTCAACGGACGAAAAGGTTCTTTAGAAGAACAGGATATCGAAGCAACATCGGGAAAACGAGACCAAAACTCCTGAGGTACTACGGAGAACCCAAAACACGTGAAATCCTAACTTGAAAGTTTGGGTGAGAAGAGAAAACAACGTTGCACTTCCTTACCAGAAAAGGGTGGGTGGGTGGGGAAAGAAGAAAAATGGCAGAATTCCTACTCTCACGTTTCATTTTTCCTATATAGCTACAAAATAGTTTCTAGACTCAACTGCGACCAGTAAAAAGGGATCCTACAGGCAGACAGGCTCTGGTACCATTTGTCGCACCCGGACTTCTAAAGGATACTCACCGTACGAACTGAATAGTAGATGATTGGATCACGGGGCTTAACTGCTCCCGCATCCTCTTACGAGTAGGCCAGCACTTATGTGCGACAACCAAACTCTACTATCCACCGTCGATGTAAACTATCCCATAGAAATCAAAGGTACTACCATTGACGTACTTCATACCATACACACATGGTACGTCAACGGCGTTAAACGAAATGATAACACAACATATCTCAAAGACACAAAAGATCGAAATAAGTTGCAGATGGCTCTCACTAGAGCAGAGATAGCAAATACGATCATCCAGAGGACACATGTCCCAACATAACATCATTACATCTCAGCGGAAGCATTCAAAGGGTCTGAGTACAGACAAATCCAAATAGGCTTAAGAAGCCGGGAAATGAAAGAAAGACGGAGCCCATCCACGTAGTCTCAGATCCTGCCCGGGTCCGCTATCTACTCGTCAGCAGCCTCGTCAAACTCCACGTAGTAGCCGTCACCTGGATCCTCGTAAGCGTAGTCTGCGGAAACCACAGCCCCAAAGGGGTCAGTACAACCACGTACTGGCAAGCAAGACTCACAGTTGACCAAAGTGTAACCCGTCAACACCAAGTACAGATGCCTTGGGTTCAACGGAAGGAAGGGGATATGAAAGATGCTGCAACTGGCTGCGCTAACCAACTACAGAAACACTACAACTTCCAGCTAACAGAAAGAAGATAAGATAGCATATAGTAACCAACTGAAAGATAACTTCAAACAAACCCATCCTGGATCTCGCCCCTTATCCAAAGAAGCAATCCGAGGATAACTCACACAGTTGGATTAATGAATAATGGATCAAGTTGTTATGTCAATAAGTCTATTACTAGTCAAGTTATCATTAGTTAGGTCTAAGTTGTTCTGAGTACTTGTTAGCCAGTACTTTCACCAAGTCAACCATAACCGCGGAAAACACGGCTTTTCGAGAAGATTTATCCCTGCAGGGTTGCACCAATTTGGCCGTACACGCAAGAATAACCCGCCAGATGGGATGCCTCCCACCAAGCGGGGCACTCTACACAACTCAACTCTTCTTCGCATCAAGCCCAAAGCACCTTGGGCGCACGGCTAATCAAGCCCCGAAGAAAAGGGACCCTCATAGCACTCTAAGACCGTGTCCCCCTATATGCCGACTACAAAAGTTCCACCCTGCGCTGGGCTCGCAAAAACATGCATGCGGCAAATGGAAAACACGAACTAAATGAGGCGATTTGGACGAGATGCGAATCGAATCAAATTGAGGGGGGCGCCCATACTCGCTTCCCACATGCGGGTAGTGCGCTCATCATGGATCAGTAGACAAGACCCTTTTCCTATTAGGGTCGACACTAGTAGGCTTCAAAACCACACAGGGCCTCCTGCCGGTGCCTTATCAACATATTATTATTAACAGGTTGATTGAAATAACATCGAGCCCCCAGAACATAATAGAATTATAATAACAGAAAGTAACGGGTAACAGACTCGAGCAAAACAACCTAAGCATGCTAGTAAGACGCTGGCTCAAACAATGGGGTTGTAGGAGTGGAGGTGAGGCAATATCAGGGTTAAGGGATTCATGTGATAGGTTCGTAACAGAAACAACTACACATAGGGCTAGCAAAATAGACAACGGAAAGTATCGGTAACCAATGTTGAAAGGAACATAGTGGTTCATGTGAGTGATAACTTGCCTGCAAACCCAGTAGCCATGTACTGAGCTAGATCCTCAAAAGGGGTGTCGTAAGGATCGTCGGTATCAACGTCGTCGTCTATCCGAGAAGAAGCAAAACAAACAATGCAGCAAGATAAACAATCAATATCATGGCATAGTGCACAATCATGGGATGATTCATGTCAAGTTAATGGTTGCATCAGAATGAACTAATTGACATGGTAACACAATTTAAATGGACCCATATGCAATTGGATTGCATATGGAAAAGGTCCATGCATTAAGGTGGAAACAAATGATCTACAATTAATTACCATGTGAAAGTTTTCTTAGCATGATTCATGCATGATGATAACAACAAAATAACAACAATAGATGCAAGTGGAAAAGAAATTTGACAAGTTTGGAAATTGGTTTAACAAGTTTGGAAATTTTGGTTACTTAAAGATGTCACACAAGCATTTGTTGTTTTCATCAAGTTAAAGTGTTCAAAACAATTAACAAAATTCATATTTGGAAATTACACAAAATTTTAGGTGGATTACATGTTTCAAATATTGAAAAAGGAATTACAATAATTTAATTATGAATTAAACAAGAGTAAAAAAGTTTTAATTGAGTTTAAAACAAGTTTGAATTTAATTTGAATTTTATTTGTTCAAAACATAAATCCAAATTCACATTTGAAAAGTTTATACTTTGATGGTTTGAAAACATATTTTGCATGTTCAAAAATAAATTAAATTGAGCAAGTTATGATTTTAACAAATTTAAATGATTTAAACAAGGTTTAAATTATTTAGGCAATTTTAATTATTCAAAACAGGAAACAAAATTTATATTTGAAAAGGTTATTTAAAATAGCATGGAAAACATATTTTATTTTCATTATTTGGATTAAGTATGAATTAGTTATGGATTTTAGCAAATTACAATTGAATTATTTGAATTCAAATTTGAAATGTATTTAACTTAGTCAAAACAGGAAACAAATGATTTAGTTAGATAGGTAATTTAATTTAGAGCAGTGCACATATTTTATTTTTATTAATTGGAGTTATAAAATAAAAGTTATTCACTTTTTAGTTTAAGGGACCAATTTGTGAAATTTAGGACCTAAACAGAAAAAGAAAAACTTGGAAAAGGACCTGCACCGCGCAGTGACCCAGCCACGGTCACTGCCAGTGGGCCAAGGCCTACGTGGCGCTGCGTGGCAGCACAGCTGGCCACCACGCCCACAGACAGGTGGGCCACGGGCTTAGGGAAAAATCCCAAAAAGGGGTGGCGCTGAGGGGGCTCGAACCCACGACCAGGCGCGCGAGTAAACAGCGCACTGCCACTGCGGTTCGATCGCGTGTTTGACAGAATACACAACGCGGACAGGTTATGGTGTCGCTCGTGTTTCTGAATTTCAAATGAACGCGCGCTGTCTGAACTTAGCTGACAGAAACAAGGTCGCCGGCGACGATCACCGATGAGTGGCTGCCGTGCTGCGGTGGGGTGCTGGATGTGTGCGTGTGCTCGTTCACGTTGCGGAGAGGAACAAGGAGGGAGGGAGGAGGAGAACCACGACTGCTCACCGGCGGATGTCGTCGAGCAGAGGCCCGAGGGAGCTCCGGTGGCGGCAGGTCGAGGACGGCGGCGTCGATGTGGCGGCTCTCCGGGGTGGCTCCGATGTCCAAACGGAAGAGGGTGACGGGGTGGTCTAGTTTCTGTGGCTAGGTGGGGTGGAGGAGTTCCATGGCGACGGCGGTGGTCGGAAATTCAGACAGGAGCTTGCTCCGGTGAGTAGCAGAGAGAGGAGATCGCGGCGAGGGAGAGGAAATCGGCGGCGGTCTCGAGGGGATAGGGTGTAGGCTAGGTCTAGGGCTGCGCGCAGGGACCTAGGGAGCTTAAATAGGGGGTACGGTGGCTTCCTGGCCGTCGGGGCGGTGCCGCTGCCGCCGTGGCACCGCTCGGATTGCCGCCGTACAGTTAGACGAAGGGGGGCAGCGCGAAGGGGTACGCGGGCCAGCTGCGGGTAAGTTAGTGGGCTGGGCCGCGCTAGGTTAGCTGCCGCGCGCGCGTTTGTTTTCCTTTTCTATTTTTATTTCTTTTTTTTTGCAGCAAATAGAAATAGGAAGAAATTGGGGTTTTTAAGTAAGTAAAAATTAGGGAAAAATTTGTGTGAGTTTGTTAGGTCAAAAGCAACCAAATGTCAACTTTGGTTTTTGAAAGGTTCAAATTTATTTGCTGTTTGTAAATTGATTCCATTTTTTAATAAATTTGATAATTAAATGATTAATATTGAAAGCAATGTTTTTCATAGGGTGAACCCTATTACTAATTGGATTAAAAGGTTAGAATTGTTTGGTACTTTTCATAATTTTCAAATTAGGTGTTGTTTGATGATTTGATTTGAATTTAAAATACCATTTGGAAATAATTGAATGAAATAAAACCACCATTTTATTAGTTGATCAATATGGAATAATTGGAAACAAAAGGTTGTTTGAGTTGAACTTTTATTTGAAAACAAGATTGTAACAGAGCAAGTATGAAATAAATGTTTGACTAAAGTTTGAATTTCAATTGTGAAAACAGAGTAAAACAGAAGCAAACAAGTGGAAAACAAATGCAACAAAGAAAATAAATATGATGACATGATGCAATACTTTAATTAAACAGGAAATCAACCATTCTAGGGGGTATTTTCATACTTGGGATGTTACATGACCGATCATGGAGGCACCGCCGGATTGCGGTGCACATCTTCTCGCTATCGGGATCGGTGTGAGTACGACTACGCCAACAACAAGATTTGATCTCGTAACGCTTTGTGTCTTCGAGGGTATGTGTTCTCCTTAACCCTCTCTTTGCCCGTTGCACTTCGTATCCTCGATTAGATCTTGGCCTTTCGGGTGTCTCTCGCGTAGGGATTTTTTTGTTTTCTATGCAACGACCCCTTCAGTGGTATCAGAGCTAGATCTATGCGTAGATGTTTTGTATGGGTAGAACACATAGGTGTATGTGGGCGTTGATGATCATGTTATTTCCTCCTTGAGTATTTTATGATCTTAGTGGCATAGTTGGATGAAGCTGCCCTAGACTAATTTTACGTGTACTATGTACTCGAGAATTGTCTCACTTGTGGCCGAGGGGGTGTCCGTTTCTCCAACTATAGTTAAGATCTAATCTACGAAGGGTGATTAAAAATGTGTTTATGAACGTTGTGGTTGATGTTCGTAGGTATGAACGGTTCTATCCTCGAAATCCCTAAGCCACGTAAACTATGCAAAAATAAATTAGAGGCGTCTAACTAGTTTTTGCTGGGCATGTGATGTGATATGGTCAATGTTACAAATTTGATTATGAGATGATCTATTTTGTAAATTATTCATATACCAGAAGGTATCTGAAGGGAATATGCCCGAGAGGCAATAATAAAGTGGTTATTATCTTTTTCCTTGTTTATGATAAATGTTTATTTCTCATGCTAGAATTGTATTAACCGGAAACGTTGATACATGTGTGTTTAATAAACAAACAATCGTTCCTAGTGAAGCCTCTCTTTTAACTAGCTCGTTGATTAATAAATGATCAAGGTTTCCTGATCATGAACATTGGATGTTGTTAATAACGAGGTCATGTCATTAGAAGAATGATGTGATGAACACATACCCAATATCAAGATAACAATACAATCAAGTCATTTAGTTTATATTGTTATATCTTGCGTACGAAGTAACTTATTCCTTAGACCATGAGATCATGTCAATCACTGATGCCGGAAGGGTGCTTTGATGTCATCAAACATCACACCGTAACAGGGTGACTATAAAGGTGTCGTTAGGTATTCGGAAAGTATTAGTTGAGGCTCATGGATCAAGAGTGGGATTTGTCCAACCAAAATGATGGAGAGATATACTCTGGGCCCTCTCGGTGATATCACATCGAAACCGCTTGCAAGCACGTGATATGATCACAAGGATGTTATATCATGGGAACGAGAAAAGAGTACTTGTCGGTAACGAGATTGAACAAGGTATGGTTGATACCAATGATCGAATCTCGGACAAGTAAAATATCGCGAGACAAAGGGAATTAGTCACGGCGTCGACGTTGATGGTTCACACGATCACGAGAGTCATCGTTGAATATATAGGAGTCATCACAGATTTCCAGATCCCGCTGTTGATTATTGATCGAAGAGGAGTCTCGGTCATGTCTACATTATTCACGAACCTTAGGGCGACACACTTAAGGTTCGATGACGCATTTGAGAGGATACGGAATATCGGAGAAAAGATTGGACAACAACGAAATTGTTTCTGGGAATATGTAAATAGTCACCAAAATTGTTTTGGGTAATTTTGAAATAGTTCAAGGGGATTCTTATCAAATGGTTGTTAATAGATTTAACAACTAACTCAAGGGGTTATATGTGAATGTTTGTTAATGGAATTGTTTTATTTATTTATTAAAGAAAACCCTTGGGATTTTGAGTGGGAATTAATGGAAGAATGAGTGGGTTGAGTGGAGACTCCACTCACATGATGAGGGAGAGGTGGAGACAGCAAAAAATTCGTGGCTGCCATCCCCTCCTATAAAAGGAGGGGTGGGAGCTCCCTCTCCCACACACACACACACTTGTGTCATCTCTTCCTCCCTCCTCCCGCTGCTCCACCACTTGGGTGTGCGCTTGGCGAAGCCCCGAGTAATGTTTTCTCCACCACACCACGCCGTCGTGCTGCTGGAGTTCCGAGGGATCCTCTACTTCCGCTCCCCGCTGGATCGAGGGAACGGAGGTCGTCATCAACCGTACGTGTGACCGATCACAGAGGCACCGCCGAATGCGATGCACTTCTTCTCGCTATCGGGATCGGTGTGAGTACGACTACGCCAACAACGAGATTTGATCTCGTAACGGTTTGTGTCTTCGAGGGTATGTGTTCTCCTTAACCCTCTCTTTTCCCGTTGCACTTCGTCTCCTAGATTAGATCTTGGCTTTTCGGGTGTCTCTCGCGTAGCAAATTTTTTGTTTTCTATGCAACGACCCCATCAGTGGTATCAGAGCCGGATCTATGCGTAGATGTTTTGTACGGGTAGAACACATATGAGTATGTGGGCGTTGATGATCATGTTATTGCCTCCTTGAGTATTTTATGATCTTAGTGGCATAGTAGGATTAAGCTGCCCCAGACTAAGTTTACGTGTACTATGTACGCGAGAGTTCACTACTAGGGAAAAGCTTACCCCAGGCGAACAGAAAATGCCTACCACAGGCGCATTTTGGTTCGCCTGGGACCGTATCGCCAGGTGGTAATGGCTTACCCCAGGCGAATACAACAATGCGCCTGTGGTAAGTACGCATACCCCAGGCGAATACTGCTCGTGCGCCTGGGGTAAAACACTTACCTGCGGCGAACAAGAGCTGTGCGCCTGGGGTACAGATGCGCCTGGGGTACCTTCTACTGTTCGCCTGGGCTATGGTTTTGCTGTATCAAAAAATAAGAGAAAACCAAAATAACAGAATTACAGGAAAATGACAGAAATAAGTATCAAGCTGACAGAATAACAGCAAAATAACACAATTAAGTTATATAACATAAATATTTTCGATCATCAACACATAGTCTCGATCATCACCACACATAGTTTAACAAAATTACATAGTCTCGAAAAGATCCATGCTACTAATAAATCCAAGAGTTAGCTAGTGAGATGGAAATAATTATTTGTTCTAATTTGAACAAACTCGTCATCTATCGATCTAGCGGGGTGATGTAGTGGATGACCATCATCATGTCCAAGTTGGAGACGTCACTATTCCTCATGGTGATCAGAATAGCTCGTCCAGCCTCCATACCACCTCTTGCGGAATGGAACTGCCTCCATGCTTGAGAGTTGAGGATGACCCGACCATCAGCATTATCCCGCGTGATCGGAACTGCGGTGACATGTCCGGATTCTCCACGGCGTACTCCAATGGTACCGGGCTCCATGCCAGCACTGTCCGCTACCGCCATAGGTATTTTCTAGAACACAATTCCAAGATAGAATAAAAGCACAAAGTCACATACCGGCCACATTATAACATAAGCAACTACAGGAATAAGAAAGTGTTAAGAAACATACCATGACATGTCCATTGGAGATGTTCGTGTTGGTGATGCGATGCACGAAAGGGAAGCCGATGTAGCTATCTATCTCGGCAAGTTTCTGAAGGACACGGTCCTTCTCAATCTCGCTAAGATTCGCTCTTTGAGCAACCACCACATGTTTCCATGGGTCCTCCTCGTCCATATCATCCTCAGTGTCCATATCCTCGGTGTTCTCAGTTTCCTCCTCACTCCCGCCATCCTCCCTCGCAATCCCGCCCATATACACAATTTTGATGCGAGGTTGCGGTCCTTCCATAGAGAAGTGAATGTAATCACCTCCGCTTAAATTGTACGTGGCGATGAGAGCCTGCAATGCTTGCCCGCAGAAGTAGGTCTTCGTTCTTTCTTTTTTCACTCGAAGAATGTAGGTGGTCCCGTGAACATTGAAATCCACGTTACTGCCAACTAACTCGTTGAATTCGTCGCGAATATTGCATGGTAGAATCTAAAAAAGAAATGTAAAGAATATTTTGTTAATAAACACAAGTCTCAAGCTAGATAGTAAAACGAAAGAACAAGTTAACATAAAAAGAATTGTTAATTACCAACGAATCAACGTCACCGTCGTGGAGCTGAAGCATAAAAGAAGTCCCACTGAATCGTCCTTCGGCACATCGGGACCGGCATAAACGAAATGGAACCTCTAGTAGTATAATAAGGCAATTGACAGCAGTACAAACGAAACGAATCCTGGAGATATAATTCACTACAAGTGGTGTTGCCGTTTGTAAGGAACCTGCTAAAACTATTTGCTGTTCGTGATTTCAATGAAATCGGGGGGCAGCCCCTTTTAGTCTAAAAAAATGCACAACGGCAGCCACGGGGTGTGACAATTTGGTATCAGAGCCAACGATTCCTTCAAAAATTCGTCACACAAAAATCCCCAAATTTTTTCCCCATTTCGATTTAGTTTCCAGTGAGGTTGTGGAGGCGATGGTTCAGGATTCTGAGACAATCGAGGTCTCCATGGCAGCCATTCAGGAGATTGCAGAGCGCTCGAAGTCCACGGATGCGACTTTGGCTCATATCGCTCGCATATGCAGGCTTCCTGGGCGCCCGCGGAGCAGGTCGTGCAGCAGGGCATGGGGCGCTGCGGGGATTCCGTCGCGCGGCAGATGGAGTTCATGCCGACTTCAAGCACGTCTTCCCACAATGACGTGAAACCGGAAACAACGATGGAGGCGAGACTAGCGGCTATCACGGCGAGCATCAACGAGTCGCGGGCGTTATTGGAGGGGGGATGGGACTTGGGAGGGAGAGGGGCTGACCTGGATCAACGACGACGACGACGACGGAGTGGGCGACGACGGAGTGGGCGACGACCTGCTCTGCTCCTCTAGACACTGGCGACGGCGGCGGCGTGTGGGTTCGTGTGGGTGCGGGTGAGATCTGGTCACTTAGAATACTAAAGAAGCACATTGGCACCGGTTTCTAATACAAACCGGTTCAAAAAGGATCTGTCCACTGGGCCCCACACCCCGTCGCAAATGGCCTCATGGCCTTTAGGACCGGTTTGTGATACCAACCGGTCCTAAAGGCCTGCGGCCATTTGCTGCAGGTAGGGGGGCCCAGTGGACAGACCCTTTAGAACCGGTTTGTGATACAAGCCAGTTCTAATGTGCTTGGCTCGATGCCTTGTTATGCGCGGCCCCACAGATCCTTACCGCAGGCGCGTTACTGTCGCACCCCGGTTTCTAGAGGATACTCATCGCACGAACTGGAAGTCAGGTGCTTGGATTATGGGGCATACCTGCTCCCACGTCCCAGCTTCCTGGTAGGCCTGCGCTTATGCGCGACAACACAAGCCCTGCTCCCACCGTCGAAGTAAACTATCCGCTAGGAACCTAAGGCACTACTGTCGACGTACTTCATATTCAAGCACGCACTGTACGTCAACAGCTTTGAACGAAATGATAGCACCAACTGTCTCTAAGACACAAAAGAATGAAATAAGTTTGCAAATAGCCTTCACTAAGGCAGAGATAGCAAAACACTCATCCAGAGGACACATGTCCCAACATATCCTCCATTACATCAGCGGAAGCAATCAAATGGGTCTGAGTACAGACAAATCCAAGGCTTAAGAAGCCGGAGGAAAATAACGAAAAACGAGGCCCATCCACGTAGGTCCTGGATCCTGCCCGGGGTCCAGCCAACTACTCGTCTGCAGTGTCGTCGAACTCCACAAAGTAGCCATCCTGGTGATCATCGTAGCCGTAGTCGTACTCTGCGTAAACCACAGCCCCAACGGGGTCAGTACATCCAAGTACTGGCAAGCAAGACTCACATTTCATCAAGGAGTTACCCGTCAACACAAGCCGGGATGCTTGGGATCAACGGAAGAAGATAGGTATTACAAAAGCTGCAGCGGGCTGCTCTAACCAACTACAGAAGATACTAATAGTTCCGGCTAATAGAAAAGATAAGATCGAGGAATGGTAACCAACTGAAAGATAACTTCAAACAAACCCATCCTGGATCTCGCCCCTTATCCGAAGAAGCAATCCGAGGATAACTCACGCGTTTGTATTAAGGTGAATCAAGTTATTGTGTGAATAACCTATTACTAGTCAAGTTACTAATCATTGGGTGAAGCATGATTGATCATTATGTTGAAGTTGTCCTGAGTACTTGTTAGCCAGTACTTTCACCAAGTAATCCATAACCGCGGAAAACACGGCTTCTCGAGAAGATTTATCCCTGCAGGGGTGCACCATAGTAACCGTACACGTAAGGATATCCCGCCAGATGGGAATCAAACCCACCAAGCGAGACACTCAACACAACCAACTATTCTTCGCATCAAGCCCAAAGCACCGCGTGCTGTGCGTGCGCGGCTAATCGAGCCCCCCGAAGAAAAGGAGGACCCTCATAGCACTGGAAGACCACGCCGCCCTAAATGCCGACTACAAAAGTTCCACCCTGGCCTCGGGTTCGTACCTGCATATGATGCAGCAAATGGAAAGCCCGAACTAGTACGGCGATTTGGACGAGATGCGAATCGAGTCAAGTTGAGGGGGGCGCCCATACTCGCTTCCCACATGCGGGTAGTGCGCTCATCATGGATCAGTAGACAAGACCCTTTTCCTATTAGGGTCGACACTAGCAGGCCTCAAAACCACAAAGGGCCTCCTGCCGGTGCCTTATCATCAAATTATTATTAACAGCAGCATTAACAGGATTGATTGATTAACCTTCGAGCCCTCGGAACGGTAACAGATAATAATAGCACGATAATAAAAGAAGTAACCGACAACAGGCTCGAGCAAAAGCAACCCTAAGCATGCTAGATAAGAACAGGCACAAACAAAGGCTGTGGGTATGGAGGTGAGGCAATATCATTGGTTCAGGGAATCATGTGATGGGTTCGGAGAATAGCAACGATACATAGGGCTAGCAATAGTAGACAAAAGGATAGTATCGACAACAAGTGTGGAAGAGAACTCGATGATTCATGTGAGTGATAACTTGCCTGGAAGCTCAGCAGCCGGGTACTGGGCTAGGTCCTGGGTAGTGGTGTCGTAAGGCTCGTCGGTACCAACGTCGTCGTCTAAGCGAGAAGAAGCAAAAACAACAACGAAGGAAGACGGGCAATCAATACATGGCATAGGTGCACAAACATGGGATGATGCATGTCATGTTCAATAGATGCACCAAAGTAAACTACTTGATATGAAACACAAGTTTAAATGATTCCATATGCAAAGGTTGCATATGGAAGCCCATGCTTTAGAGTTGAACTAATTGTTCTAACACTAAGCATCAGGTGTTGGTGAGTTAGCATGATGCATGCATGATGAATAACAAGAAGATAACAATTTAAATGCAATTGGAATGATAGTTAACCATTTTTAGAAAACATTAATCAAGTTTGGAAATTTTGTTACTTAATGGCATTAAACAAGTAGTTGTTGTTTTCATCAAGTTAAAGGGTGCAAAACAAATAACAAAGTTGATATTTGAAAAGGTTATCAAATTTTAGTTGGATTACATGTTTCACATTTTGAAATTGGACTTTGGATTAATTAATTATGAATTAAACAATATTAAACAATTTTTAATTGAATTAAACAAGATTTAAATTGTTTAGGCAATTTAAATTATTCAAACCAGAAAACAAAATTTATATTTGGAAAGTACATGAAAAGTTGATTGAAAAACATATTTGGTTTGTGAAATTTGGAATTTTTATGAACAAGTTATGAATTTTGCAAATTTAAGGGAATTTGACAAGAATTCAAATTTTGCACCAATTTAAAATATTCAAAACAGTAAACAAATTTTATATTTGGATAGAACATTTAATTTGGTATTGAAAACATATCAAAAATGTTGGATTTGGATTTAGGATGATTTAGTTATGCAATTTACAAAATATAGGGCAAATCTGCCATTTTTATGGATCTAGGGACTTAGAAATAATTATTTCAGGGGCTAGAAATAAGGGCCAGGGGCCTAGGTGTGATTTCCAACAAGTGGCTGTACCAAAACAAATGAAACAAAAAGTTTGGTTAATGTTGCAGGAGGGGGACTCGAACCCCTCACCTCCTGCTTCCTGCATCTGGGGCTAACCAGTGGGATGGCTAAACTTTGGTGCTAGGAAGGGGGCCTCGGGGTGGTTATTGTTCAGAACTGCGGTGCATCCAACTCGAAATAAATAGACAGAAAAGGGGTGGGGGTTTGGGGATTCGACCTCGAGACCTCTGGCTTCACTGCGCGCGCACCAAACCAGAAGGGCAATCGCTGCGTTTGTTGAAGGGATGGGGCGCTGGTTGGTTTTAACCTCTGCCAACGAGATGTTACTGAACCTGCAACGCACGATCCATACAGCAGCGTTACAGTCATGAACGAACAGAGCAGCATAGGCGATCTTCGGGCAAGAAATCGGTGACCGATTCGCAGGGGAAAGGAGAGGGAAGGAGTGGGAATGGAAACAAGAGGGTACCGGCTTCGCGTGGGGGTACTCGGGACGGCCGAAGGCGGACAGGTGCGGCGGCGAGGTGCTCCGGCGGCTATGGCCGTGGCACAGCAGAGGAGGGAGATCTCCCTCGATGGTGGCGGCGGCTGGGGAATAGGAGGGAGGAGATGCGTTTTAGGGTTAGGGTTTGGCTCGGGAGGGGAGAGGGGGAGATATAGAGGAGGGGGAGGAGCATCGAGTGGCTCAGGAGGAGGAGGCTGTCGCTGTCCATTGCGTCACCTCCTGTACGGAGGTAGAAGATGGGGTTATCGGGCCAACCAGGTGGGCTGGGCCTTCTCCCCCACCTGGTTGAAACGTTTGCCCTTTTTTTTTGTAATATGAGATGTGCTGTTTTTTTTTGTGGCTGTAGCTTTTGGAAGAAATAAATAGGTTTTAACTTAGATAAAATTTTGGAAAAATTTGGGTAAGCTTCTTAGGTGAAAAGAAACCATTTGGTATTTTTGGTTTTCAAAATTACAAATGTTTGATGGCTGTTTTGAAATTGAACCAAAATAGTTGAATTTTGCCATAGCAATTAATATTTAGAAAATAAGTTATTTTCAATAGGGTTTCCCCTATGGTTTAGAATGTTTTGAAGAATACCAAATTGTGATCACTTCATGGATTCAAAAATTTGATGATTTGAGAATTGTTTTGAGTTTGGGAAAGACTTGGAAAATAATTGATTAAATTGAGCAATTGATTTTTGCAACAACTTAAAAGGTGAATTATAATGAGTTGCTTGAAAACAAAAGAGGTTTTTAGTTTGCACTTCTTTATTGGAAAGGTTGTAACAGACAAGTGTGAAAACAGAAGTTGATAACAAGTTTAAATTTCATATGAAAACAATGCAAACAAAAATAAAAATGAGGA
Organism: Alopecurus myosuroides; assembly: GCA_028641055.1. Classification (NCBI taxonomy): domain Eukaryota; kingdom Viridiplantae; phylum Streptophyta; class Magnoliopsida; order Poales; family Poaceae; genus Alopecurus; species Alopecurus myosuroides. Next base: position 119,888,594 of record CM054061.1, read on the forward strand.
TGATGATATGATGCATTGCTTAAATAAAAACAACAAGTAAAACAACTAAGGGTTTTCATACTTGGATGTTACAAAACGCCCCCCCTTGAAGGAATCGCGCCCCGAGATTCCCTACTGAGAAATGAACAGGTCCGGATACTTCTTGCGAAGATCCTCTTCGGTCTCCCACGTTGCCTCTTTATCAGAATGATGCGACCATTGGACTTTCAAGAACTTGGTGCTCTTGTTGCGAGTCTTACGCTCGGTCTCATCGAGAATTCGAATAGGGTGCTCCTCATAAGATAGATCATCTTGCAATTCAATGGAATCATGATCAACTGCACGATCTGGATCTTTGAAACACTTCTTGAGTTGTGACACGTGGAACACATCGTGCACTTTGGATAGTTTTTCTGGAAGTTCAAGACGATAAGCATTCTCTGCACGTCTTGAGAGGATGTTGAAAGGGCCAATGTATCTTGGTGCAAGCTTTCCTTTCACACCGAAACGATGAGTTCCTCTGAGGGGAGTTACACGGAGATATGCCTTGTCACCAGGTGCATAGACCATATCCCTGTGCTTGCTATCATAATAGCTCTTCTGACGAGATTGAGCAATCCTGAGATTGTCATGAATGATACGAACTTTCTCCTCGGCTTCCTTAACAATGTCAGGGCCTAAAAGTGAACGTTCACCAGCTCCAGACCAATTGATTGGACTCCTGCATCTGCGACCATACAGTGCCTCAAATGGTGCCATGCCTAGGCTTGCCTGGTAGCTGTTGTTGTAGGAGAATTCAGCATATGGAAGGCAATCCTCCCATTTCATGCCAAAGGAGAGACCACATGCTCTGAGCATATCCTCGAGAATCTGATTGACTCTTTCGACTTGCCCCTGAGACTGAGGGTGGTAAGCTGTGCTGAACAGAAGTTTGGTGCCCAATGCTTCTTGAAAGCTCTTCCAGAAATGAGAAGTGAAGATACTTCCACGGTCTGAGCTTATTTCCAATGGAACACCATGAAGGGGAACAATCTTTGCTGTGTAGAGCTCTGCTAACTGGCTAGCTGAGATAGTTTCCTTTACAGCATAGAAGTGAGCAACCTTAGTGAGACGATCAATAACAACGAAGATTGCATCGTTGCCCTTCTTGGACTTTGGAAACCCAGTAACGAAGTCCATTTCAATCATGTCCCACTTCCACTCAGGAATTTTCAGAGGTTGGAGTAGGCCTGCTGTCTTCTGATGGACTGCCTTAACACGTTGACAAACGTCGCATTCAGAAACGTATTGAGCAATTTCACGTTTCATGCCAGACCACCAATACAGAGTCTTGAGATCCTGGTACATCTTTGTACTTCCAGGGTGAATGGATAGGGGAGTTTCATGAGCCTCCTTGAGAATGATATCCTTGAGACTTTGAACCTGAGGAACTGCAATGCGTCCTTCAAAGAACACAGTTCCTTTGTCATCAATAGAGAAGGACTTGAACTTATCGCTGCCCTCTTTGATTTGCTCTACCATCTTCTTGATTTCATTATCACGAAGTTGTTCAGAACGAATCTTGTCCTCGAGAGTTGGACTGGCTGTCAAGCTAGCAAGATAGCCTTGAGGAACAAAACCAAGGTTCAGCTTCTGGAATTCTTCATGAAGTGGAGGTTGGCTTTCCATGATCATGAGATTATTGCAATAGGATTTGCGACTGAGAGCATCGGCCATAACATTAGCCTTGCCTGGAGTGTAAGAAATGGTGAGATCAAAGTCTTTAATCTTCTCAATCCATCTCCTTTGCCTGAGGTTCAGATCTGGCTGAGTGAAGATGTATTTCAGACTCTTATGATCGGAAAAGATCTCAGTTTTGTTACCCAACAAGTATTGTCTCCATTTCTTGAGGGCAAACACAACTGCTGCAAGTTCAAGATCATGAGTGGGATAGTTTTGCTCGTGTGGGTTCAACTGCCGTGAAGCATAAGCCACAACTTGACGTTCTTGCATAAGAACTGCTCCTAGACCTTGAAGAGATGCATCGCAGAATATCTGGAAAGGTTTGGTAGTGTCGGGGCCAACTAGAACAGGTGTGGAAGTGAGTTTAGTCTTCAGGAGGTTGAAACTCTCATCACATTGTGGAGTCCAAACGAACTTTTTGTCCTTCTTTGTGAGATCAGTGAGAGGTTTGGCAATCTTGGAAAAGTTTTGGACGAAACGACGGCAATAGCTAGCCAAGCCAAGAAAGCTTCTAACTTGCTTCACCGTCTTAGGGGGTTTCCAATCAACAATTGCCTTAACCTTTTCAGGATCAATGGCAATGCCTTTGGCAGAGATGATATGACCAAGATATGCAACTTCTGGAATCCAGAACTCACATTTGGAAAACTTGGCATACAGACGATGCTCGCGGAGTTTCATGAGAGTGAGACGAAGGTGTTCTCCATGCTCTTCCTCGGATTTGGAGTAGACTAGAATGTCGTCAAGATATACCACAACGAACTTGTCTAGGTATTCATGGAAGACAGAATTCATGAGTCTTGAGAAGGTCGCCGGTGCATTGGTGAGACCAAAGGACATGACGGTGTATTCATATAGACCGTAGCGAGTGGTGAAAGCTGTCTTAGGAATATCTTCCTTTCTGATCTTTATCTGATGGTACCCCATCCTCAAATCCAACTTTGAGAATATCGAGGCTCCAGCAAGTTGATCAAAAAGATCATCGATACGAGGAAGTGGATACTTGTTCTTGATGGTTTTCTCGTTGAGAGGACGATAGTCAACCACGAGTCTTTTAGTTTGATCCTTCTTGGCAACAAACAGAGTTGGGCAACCCCAAGCGGAGGAACTAGGCTGAATGAAACCTTTGTCCATATACATATCGATTTGCTCCTTCAATAACTTCAGTTCAGGAGGAGCTATCTTGTATGGATGCTTAGAGATTGGAGCAGTACCTGGTTCAAGCTCGATCACGAACTCAACTGCTCTGTCCGGAGGCATCCCTGGCAACTCTTCTGGAAAGACGTCAGGGAATTCACAAACCACCGGAACATTCTCAATTGCAGGAAGAGGTTTAGCATCCAGGGTGTACAGCTGAACAGAACTTGATTCCTTCGGAGAATAGACTATCTGGCCGGAAGGGTGGAACAGAGTTATTGACTTCTTAGCACAGTCAATCGTAGCTTTATTGGCCTTCAACCAATCCATGCCAAGGATGACATCAATGTCAGAATTTCCAAGCAGGATGAGGGAAGCAAGGAATATGTGACCTCCAATTAAGATCTGATTCTCATGACTGATCTTGGAAGTTTGCATAGTTGCTCCAGGAGAGTTTACTACTAGCGGGGAACCCAAACCAACAAAAGGTAGTTTAACTGCTGTAGCAAAGATCTTTGACACGAACGAATGCGATGCTCCGGTATCAAACAACACTTTAGCTGGGTTAGAGTTTACGGGTAATGTACCGAGAACAACGTCGGCAGATTCCTCAGCTGTGTCAACCTTGACGTGGTTCACCCTTGCGGTCCTCCCAACAGGCCTGTTGTTGGCGTTGAAGGCCTTATGCGGAGGAGCGCGGACCATCGCCTGGTTGGTGTTGGGGCGAGGTGGTGGAGAAGGCAGCATCCTCTGAGTGCACTTATCTGCGTAGTGCCCAGTCTCCTTGCACTTGAAGCAAGTGACGACACGCGGAGGATCTGGCCTTGGCTGCGCCATTGCAAACCTCTGCCCATGCATCTGAGCTGGGTTGGGTGGGCGGGGACCAAAGCCTGGAGAAGCTTGGGCATTTGGAGCCCTAGTGACAGCACTGTTTGGCACCCAGATGCGGCGCTTCTGTGGAGGGGTGGTCATGTTGGAGGAGGAACCACCCTCACGCGAGTGCTTGCGCGACTCTTCGAACGCCTTGCGCCCATTCTCCTCATTGAGCGCGGTGTTCACGAGCTCGACGAAGTCCTTGCACTTGATGTTTGTGAGAGCGTACTTCAGTTCCGGGTTAAAACCTCGGCGGAACCTTGCCATCTTCTTGGTCTCAGTAGACACCTCGTCTCCAGCATACCGAGCGAGGCGATTGAACTCGTTCTGGTAGCCGATGACGTCGAGCTTGCCCTGCTTCAGCGAGCAAAACTCTTCACGCATCCTCTCCATGAGACCATCGGGGATGTGGTACTTCAGGAAAGCCTCCTTGAAGCAACCCCAAGTGATAGGATAGCCAGCTCTCATGGCCTGGTAGTTCTCCCACCACGAGGCTGCCTGACCCTTCAGTAGGTAAGCAGCATAGTTGACCTTGTCCTCTTCCGCAACATGAGCAATCTCCAGGGCTCTTGCTACGTCACGGATCCAGTCATCAGCATCCAGCGGCTCGCGTGTTGCCACGAAAGCCTTGGGACCCACACTGAGGAAGTCCTTGATGGTGACCCTTGGAGCAGTCTGGTGGTGGTTGTTCTGGTGGTTCTGAACCTGGACCATCTGAGCCATGACCTGAGTCATCTGAGTCAAAAGCTCCGCGATCGGCGGTGGCTCAGGCGTGTTCCTTGTTGGAGGCATCCTGAACAGAAATGCATTTTAGCACAACAATAGGAAGGAATAAACTTAGCAACCGAAAGAGAGATTATTCCGACGCATGACTAGATAACCAACAGGTACATCATGAGTTCAAATACATCAGAATATCCAACAGACCAATACATGGTTCGAAAACGAAAGGATAAACTAGACACAGCTAGTAACGGATACAACGGTACTCCCATGCTCATCACGCAGGACGGCGGTGAGTAGTACGACGAGAGATACGGTGAGGAGGGACCCCACGGAAGTAGGTATCACGACGATCCATGTAGATAGGAACTGCTCTGAGAGCAACTCTCGGTGTGGTGAAGTAGAAAGCGTCCTCTCCCTGTGCTCCATAGCGGGGAATCCCTGTGTAACCAGCTCCGAGGTCGAGAAGTGGGCCTCTGATCGGCTCGTAACCTCCAGCATCTGGCAACGGAAGACCAGCTGGCTGAACGACACGTGCGAAGCGCTCGTCTCCAACAAAGTCTGTGGTGTACGTCGCCAGACGAGTGAGAGCAAGGTGGAGCTGCTCCCTGACTGAGGCTAACTCCTGAGAAAGTGCGGAAGCAACGGCGTCACTGTGACTAGCGAACTGGGCAGTGGTCTGGAGCCTGGAGCTATCAGTCTCGTAGGTATCCATGTCGCGGTGGACAGTGAAGTGAACTCCCGCTGCCGTGATGTAACCACGGGGGATGTGACGAAAACTGGACTTATCAAACCCCCAGTAGTCAGCACGGAGAACGGTGATACTCACGTACGCTGCCTGCTGCACTGCCATATCCACTGTGGACCCTACTGCCTCGTACTGGTGTGCAATGCTCCTGCCATCATCCGACAGAATGTAGACGATAGCCCGGTAGCAAGTCTGGTCAAACTCTCGCTGGTGCTCGTAGACCTGGTACTCTGGTGCCCAACGGAACCCCAGATAGGTAACCATGTCTCTCAGCAACTCCGGAAAACCGGCGGTGCTCTCACAGCGAGTCATGCGAACCACCTGCGGGTAGTAGCTGAGGCCCATCTGCAGATGATTGGGAAAGGTTTTGATTAGACTCCGGTTGATGAAAAAGGACGTGGAAAACAACAACAAGGTTCAACGGACGATAAGTTTGTTGAAAAGAATATGATATCGAAGCAACATCGGGAAAACGAGACCAACAGTCCTGAGGTACTAAGGAGAACCCAAAACACGTGAAATCCTAACTTGAAAGTTTAGGTGAGAACAGAAAACAACGTTGCACTTCCTTACCAGAAAAGGGTGGGTGGGTGGGGAAAGAAGAAAAATGGCAGAATTCCTACTCTCACGTTTCATTTTTCCTATATAGCTACAAAATAGTTTCTAGACTCAACTGCGACCAGTAAAAAGGGATCCTACAGGCAGACAGGCTCTGATACCATTTGTCGCACCCCGGTTTCTAGAGGATACTCATCGCACGAACTGGAAGTCAGGTGCTTGGATTATGGGGCATACCTGCTCCCACGTCCCAGCTTCCTGGTAGGCCTGCGCTTATGCGCGACAACACAAGCCCTGCTCCCACCGTCGAAGTAAACTATCCGCTAGGAACCTAAGGCACTACTGTCGACGTACTTCATATTCAAGCACGCACTGTACGTCAACAGCTTTGAACGAAATGATAGCACCAACTGTCTCTAAGACACAAAAGAATGAAATAAGTTTGCAAATAGCCTTCACTAAGGCAGAGATAGCAAAGCACTCATCCAGAGGACACATGTCCCAACATATCCTCCATTACATCAGCGGAAGCAATCAAATGGGTCTGAGTACAGACAAATCCAAGGCTTAAGAAGCCGGAGGAAAATAACGAAAAACGAGGCCCATCCACGTAGGTCCTGGATCCTGCCCGGGGTCCAGCCAACTACTCGTCTGCAGTGTCGTCGAACTCCACAAAGTAGCCATCCTGGTGATCATCGTAGCCGTAGTCGTACTCTGCGTAAACCACAGCCCCAACGGGGTCAGTACATCCAAGTACTGGCAAGCAAGACTCACATTTCATCAAGGAGTTACCCGTCAACACAAGCCGGGATGCTTGGGATCAACGGAAGAAGATAGGTATTACAAAAGCTGCAGCGGGCTGCTCTAACCAACTACAGAAGATACTAATAGTTCCGGCTAATAGAAAAGATAAGATCGAGGAATGGTAACCAACTGAAAGATAACTTCAAACAAACCCATCCTGGATCTCGCCCCTTATCCGAAGAAGCAATCCGAGGATAACTCACGCGTTTGTATTAAGGTGAATCAAGTTATTGTGTGAATAACCTATTACTAGTCAAGTTACTAATCATTGGGTGAAGCATGATTGATCATTATGTTGAAGTTGTCCTGAGTACTTGTTAGCCAGTACTTTCACCAAGTAATCCATAACCGCGGAAAACACGGCTTCTCGAGAAGATTTATCCCTGCAGGGGTGCACCATAGTAACCGTACACGTAAGGATATCCCGCCAGATGGGAATCAAACCCACCAAGCGAGACACTCAACACAACCAACTATTCTTCGCATCAAGCCCAAAGCACCGCGTGCTGTGCGTGCGCGGCTAATCGAGCCCCCCGAAGAAAAGGAGGACCCTCATAGCACTGGAAGACCACGCCGCCCTAAATGCCGACTACAAAAGTTCCACCCTGGCCTCGGGTTCGTACCTGCATATGATGCAGCAAATGGAAAGCCCGAACTAGTACGGCGATTTGGACGAGATGCGAATCGAGTCAAGTTGAGGGGGGCGCCCATACTCGCTTCCCACATGCGGGTAGTGCGCTCATCATGGATCAGTAGACAAGACCCTTTTCCTATTAGGGTCGACACTAGCAGGCCTCAAAACCACAAAGGGCCTCCTGCCGGTGCCTTATCATCAAATTATTATTAACAGCAGCATTAACAGGATTGATTGATTAACCTTCGAGCCCTCGGAACGGTAACAGATAATAATAGCACGATAATAAAAGAAGTAACTGACAACAGGCTCGAGCAAAAGCAACCCTAAGCATGCTAGATAAGAACAGGCACAAACAAAGGCTGTGGGTATGGAGGTGAGGCAATATCATTGGTTCAGGGAATCATGTGATGGGTTCGGAGAATAGCAACGATACATAGGGCTAGCAATAGTAGACAAAAGGATAGTATCGACAACAAGTGTGGAAGAGAACTCGATGATTCATGTGAGTGATAACTTGCCTGGAAGCTCAGCAGCCGGGTACTGGGCTAGGTCCTGGGTAGTGGTGTCGTAAGGCTCGTCGGTACCAACGTCGTCGTCTAAGCGAGAAGAAGCAAAAACAACAACGAAGGAAGACGGGCAATCAATACATGGCATAGGTGCACAAACATGGGATGATGCATGTCATGTTCAATAGATGCACCAAAGTAAACTACTTGATATGAAACACAAGTTTAAATGATTCCATATGCAAAGGTTGCATATGGAAGCCCATGCTTTAGAGTTGAACTAATTGTTCTAACACTAAGCATCAGGTGTTGGTGAGTTAGCATGATGCATGCATGATGAATAACAAGAAGATAACAATTTAAATGCAATTGGAATGATAGTTAACCATTTTTAGAAAACATTAATCAAGTTTGGAAATTTTGTTACTTAATGGCATTAAACAAGTAGTTGTTGTTTTCATCAAGTTAAAGGGTGCAAAACAAATAACAAAGTTGATATTTGAAAAGGTTATCAAATTTTAGTTGGATTACATGTTTCACATTTTGAAATTGGACTTTGGATTAATTAATTATGAATTAAACAATATTAAACAATTTTTAATTGAATTAAACAAGATTTAAATTGTTTAGGCAATTTAAATTATTCAAACCAGAAAACAAAATTTATATTTGGAAAGTACATGAAAAGTTGATTGAAAAACATATTTGGTTTGTGAAATTTGGAATTTTTATGAACAAGTTATGAATTTTGCAAATTTAAGGGAATTTGACAAGAATTCAAATTTTGCACCAATTTAAAATATTCAAAACAGTAAACAAATTTTATATTTGGATAGAACATTTAATTTGGTATTGAAAACATATCAAAAATGTTGGATTTGGATTTAGGATGATTTAGTTATGCAATTTACAAAATATAGGGCAAATCTGCCATTTTTATGGATCTAGGGACTTAGAAATAATTATTTCAGGGGCTAGAAATAAGGGCCAGGGGCCTAGGTGTGATTTCCAACAAGTGGCTGTACCAAAACAAATGAAACAAAAAGTTTGGTTAATGTTGCAGGAGGGGGACTCGAACCCCTCACCTCCTGCTTCCTGCATCTGGGGCTAACCAGTGGGATGGCTAAACTTTGGTGCTAGGAAGGGGGCCTCGGGGTGGTTATTGTTCAGAACTGCGGTGCATCCAACTCGAAATAAATAGACAGAAAAGGGGTGGGGGTTTGGGGATTCGACCTCGAGACCTCTGGCTTCACTGCGCGCGCACCAAACCAGAAGGGCAATCGCTGCGTTTGTTGAAGGGATGGGGCGCTGGTTGGTTTTAACCTCTGCCAACGAGATGTTACTGAACCTGCAACGCACGATCCATACAGCAGCGTTACAGTCATGAACGAACAGAGCAGCATAGGCGATCTTCGGGCAAGAAATCGGTGACCGATTCGCAGGGGAAAGGAGAGGGAAGGAGTGGGAATGGAAACAAGAGGGTACCGGCTTCGCGTGGGGGTACTCGGGACGGCCGAAGGCGGACAGGTGCGGCGGCGAGGTGCTCCGGCGGCTATGGCCGTGGCACAGCAGAGGAGGGAGATCTCCCTCGATGGTGGCGGCGGCTGGGGAATAGGAGGGAGGAGATGCGTTTTAGGGTTAGGGTTTGGCTCGGGAGGGGAGAGGGGGAGATATAGAGGAGGGGGAGGAGCATCGAGTGGCTCAGGAGGAGGAGGCTGTCGCTGTCCATTGCGTCACCTCCTGTACGGAGGTAGAAGATGGGGTTATCGGGCCAACCAGGTGGGCTGGGCCTTCTCCCCCACCTGGTTGAAACGTTTGCCCTTTTTTTTTGTAATATGAGATGTGCTGTTTTTTTTTGTGGCTGTAGCTTTTGGAAGAAATAAATAGGTTTTAACTTAGATAAAATTTTGGAAAAATTTGGGTAAGCTTCTTAGGTGAAAAGAAACCATTTGGTATTTTTGGTTTTCAAAATTACAAATGTTTGATGGCTGTTTTGAAATTGAACCAAAATAGTTGAATTTTGCCATAGCAATTAATATTTAGAAAATAAGTTATTTTCAATAGGGTTTCCCCTATGGTTTAGAATGTTTTGAAGAATACCAAATTGTGATCACTTCATGGATTCAAAAATTTGATGATTTGAGAATTGTTTTGAGTTTGGGAAAGACTTGGAAAATAATTGATTAAATTGAGCAATTGATTTTTGCAACAACTTAAAAGGTGAATTATAATGAGTTGCTTGAAAACAAAAGAGGTTTTTAGTTTGCACTTCTTTATTGGAAAGGTTGTAACAGACAAGTGTGAAAACAGAAGTTGATAACAAGTTTAAATTTCATATGAAAACAATGCAAACAAAAATAAAAATGAGGATGATGATATGATGCATTGCTTAAATAAAAACAACAAGTAAAACAACTAAGGGTTTTCATACTTGGATGTTACAGTTACCTAGGTAATGCGCCTGCGCTAAGTTTCGTAGGATTTAGGTTTGCGCGGTCCCACATGGCATTACCCCAGGCGCATGTCCTCTCAAAAGCGCCTGTGATAAAGATTACCCCAGGCGCGTTTTCTAGATGATGCGCCTGTGCTAAGATTTTCTAAATTACCCAGCCCCGCGGCCTGGGACACATCGAGCAATACGAATGCTATAATATGTGGCTCCCCCACGTTGGTTTTCACTTAAAAAATACATACATATGAAAGTTAACATGTGCAAAAAAAATTAATGTCGCATCGAGCGTAAATAGATTGGTTTAGCGAGATACCGCAAGTGTTTCTCTCTAAAAACACATTGTACATATAGCTATTAGCATGTTATATCGCGAGTATTTCCCTCTCTCAACCTTTCGTCACAATATTAGTCTTGCCTTTCTTGGTCGATGTTGAATACGTGACCGCCATATTGTGACTTCTTCTTGTGAATGGAAGACCTGCCCTAGGTAGTGTGGTCCTACTTCTTCTTGTGGTGTATGGTGCATCGTCTTCACCGGGTTCTTCCATCATCGGGTCTCCGACTAAGCCGTCGAAGTCCTTCTCATCGGCGACTCCATCCATTCCGACGAGGGCCCTTTTTCCTCTCCTTACGACAACACGACTAGGCTTTGCCGGGTCGGTTATGAAGAAGCATTGCTCCACGTGCTTAGCCAATACCCAGGGCTCATTTTGCGCGGTGGGGTTCTTGGACTTGGGTTTGTTGGCTTCAGACATCGACATAGTGGTGAAATATTCGTCTTCTTTCGTGACGTTTGTAGCCCATCTGACATGGAACATCGGCAGCTTTACCCCAACGTAGTCAAGCTCCCAGATTTCCTCGATCTTTCCGTAGTATCTTCTAACCTCTTCGCCCGTGTAAGATTCCATCGTTATAGACGAGTTTTGATAGTCGCTACTTTTATCTCTTTCCTCCGTGTAGAATGTGTACCCATTGATGTCGTATGCTTGATAAGTCATCAGATTGGGCGCGGGGCCATATGACAAGGCCAATACAAGTTTATCTTTCTCACATGTCATTGGCGGGGGATCGGCATCAATCTGCTTCTTGAACCATGTCGCGAAAGAGGAGTTGTGTGCTCTAAATATCTCATCTTCCGTCATCGGCCTGCGAGCACTGTTTTTTATCGCGGTTTTGTGCTCTTCTATCCAAGGGTCGACATCGTCGATGTGTTGTAACACTACTAGGTGGGCCCTTTCAAAGTCGGCTCTCCGACCACAGGAGTCCGCGTCCATTACCCTTTTGCCAGTGTTGTGGCCTACCCCCATGAACCTGTCAAGGTGCTTGTTCGCGGGCAAACCAACAGCTGGCTTCTCATCGCCTAGGAAATTCTTGCAGAAAGAGATGCATTCTTCGGTGAGAAATCCCTGGACAATGCTTCCATCCGGGTGTGCCCTATTACGAACGAATGATTTGATGATCCCGTTCATTCTTTCTAACGCCATCATGTTGTGCAAGAATGCCGGCCCAAGATTGGTGATATCGTCCACGATATGGACCAAGAGATGTACCATAATATCAAAGAAGGCATGTGGGAAATACATCTCAAGCTCGCATAGGATGGTGACGATCTCTTCCTGCAGCCTTCCGAGTTTCTTCACGCTTATCGACTTCCGAGTGATGACATCGAAAAAGTTACAAAGGCCAGTGAGCGTTTGACGGACGTGCGGTTCCATTATCCCTCTGATTGCAACCGGAAGTATCTGCGTCATCATCACGTGACAGTCATGAGACTTCATCCCGCTGAAGATTTTTTTCTCCGCGTCTAGGTATCTGCTTATCAGCCCCGCGTAACCTAAGGGAAATTTCACTCCGAGGAGGCATGTGAATATTTGCGCGAGCTCGTCGGGGCTTAGAGTGAAGCAAGAGGGTTTCAGGCGGTGAGTTTGGTGTTTCTTAGCCCTTTTCCGCTTGCGGTCGTCCATCTCCTCCACCCCATCCTCGTCCTCCTCCGTCTGTTCACGCGTAGAAGGCGGTAAGTGAAGCTCGCTCCTGATATTCAGGGCCATCAGGTCGTATCTTGATTTTGGCCCGTCTTTGGTCCTATCTGGCATGTTGAACAGGGTGCCAAGCAAGCTCTCACACACATTCTTCGTGATATGCATGACATCAAGGCAGTGAGGCACTCCGAGGATTGGCCAGTACCGCAAGTCCCAAAACACGGACCTCCTTTTCCATACCCCCAAGAGCGGTCCTTCTGGCGGAGGACACTTTTTCTCTCCTCGCTTCCGCTTTTGTACCTTTCCCGACGGAGGACACGTTTTCCAATTCTTCAATAGAGTATCGATCTCTTCTCCTCTTCTCTTGCGTGGAGGTAGATCGAGCTCATCTTTACCGTTGAACAGGTCTCCGCGCTTTCTCCACGGGTCGTTCAGTGGTAGCCACATTCGATGCCTCATGTATACGGTTTTAGAAGATCCGGGATCCTTGTGTAGCTGTAGAAACGGGGTAAATTCCATGCACCTGACACAAGCCTTGTGTCCATGGCACACCTGACACGCAATATATCCGTATCCGAGATAGTCCTGCACCGTCGTGATCAGTGCGGCTCTCATACGAAAAGTTTCTTCTTTGAAGGCGTCCCATGTTTCCACCCCTTCCTCCCACAACGTGTCTAGCTCCTCCTTCAATAACTCGAGATACAGGTTGATATCGCTCCCTGGCTGGGTCGGCCCTTGAATCAGCATACTCATGTGTATGTACTTCCTCTTCAGACACAACCACGGGGGGAGGTTGTACATCCATACAAACACGGGCCAGGTGCTATGTTTGCTGCTCTGATTGCCAAACGGATTGAGACCGTCGGTGCTCGCACCAAGCCTGATGTTCCTTGGGTCGTTCCCGAATTCCTCATCGAATGCGTCTAACGCTTTCCACTGACGTGCATCCGAAGGGTGTGTTAGCACTGGTTTTTCAACACGTTCTGGATCGCTCAGCACCGCCTTCTTTCTGTCCTCGTGCCAGCGCATGAGCTTTGCTTCCTTGGGGTCCACGAAGTACCGCTGCAGACGGGGAATGAGTGGAAAGTACCACACAACTTTCCTAGGAGCTTTCTTCGTCCCCCTCTTGTAACGATCAACACCGCACACCGGACATTTGATCTGGTCCGCGTGCTCGTTACGGTAAATTATGCAGTCACGGACGCAAGCGTGGTATTTTGTGTGCGGTAAATCGAGGGGGCACACGATTTTCTTGGCCTCCTGTAGACTACTAGCACATGTGTTCCCTTCAGGTAAGTGCGTCTTCAGGTATCGCAGAAGATCGTCCATGCTTGTGTCGGTCCATCCGTGTTTTGCCTTCATCTCAAGAAGATCCAGAGCTACTCTCAAGCGTGACTCCTCCTCCCCGCGACTTGCGTCATACAACGGAGTTGCAGAGTCTATCTCTAGTTGCGTGATCTTAGATTTACGTCTGGCGTCGGTCGACGTGTTCTTGAGAAGAAGATCTTGAACATGAGGGTCCCGCACGACTGAAGTTAGCGGAGTGTTCATGTCCTCGTCTGCATGTTGCTGATCACCATGACTCCCTTCTTCTTCATTATAGTCGTCTCCGTGGACAGCCGCCTCTTCGTCCTCTCCATTGCCATGTTCAGACTCCTCCTGATCATCTTCACATGTCGCCGCCCAATTGGTCTCGACGTTATCATCGTCTTCATCGTCATCCATCCACTTAGTGTGGCCCTCCATGAAACTATACCTGAGCAGGTGCTTCTCCACATTACCAGAATCTGGTTTGAACAAAGACCCCAGCTTGCATTTCCGACACGGACACTCTATCTCGGTGCGGTTGTTTCGATGCATCTCGGCCGTCGCGCGTCGCACGTACCTATGCACCACGCTTGTCCTCATCGCAATGACCATTTCTACAAAATGCAAGAGAGAGAGGTTTCATTAACTAGATCCGGTTTTCACGGAAAAATTCGGCATGACCTTCCTACAAAAGGTTTAACGCGGAGCGCCAGAAATTTGCCGAAAAGGAAATGAATCAACATTTCGGCAAAACATTGGCAACTCATCCTCATGGCAACACAATAAAATGAAAAAGAGAACGAATTCTCATCCACCGACCAATCCCACGCACCTATTAAGATGACACACAATGCAAAATATATAGACGCGATGACGACGTCGAAGATCACCGAGACGACCGATAAGAGATTGATAGATCTAGAAGTAGCTAGTGGTGCATTTGTGGTGAGATCTAGTGTCCGGTTAGTAGATCTAGTGGAGAGATTTGGAAGAGGGAAAGTGGGGTAGCATACTAGCTAAAATATAACAAACATGATTGGTTAAATTAGCTAAAAATGGTGGAGGGGTGTGGAGGATTGAGCTAGGAGCACTAATGGCTCGAGTTTGGACTAGTGAGTGAGTGAGTGGGGTGGATAGGGGTGGTGGTGGGTGGCTGGCCGCACTTATATTGAGGGCAAAGATTACCCCAGGCGAATATGGCACGGGATGCGCCTGCGCTAAGGGGTGCTACCCCAGGCGTTTCCTTATCCCAGGCGAACAGAGACGTAGTACGCCTGCGCTAACGGGAGCTACCCCAGTCCACTTTTTACCCCAAGCGCTTCTGCTCGGGTTCGCCTGGGGTATTTGTTATACCGCAGGCGAATCGGTATTCTGTTCGCCTGGGGTAAAGGAAGAGTGCCAGGGGTCGGCGATGGTGGCCCTGCCACACTTTACCCCAGGCGCGGCTGAGTTTGGTTCGCCTGGGGTAACAGGCTTACCCCAGGCGCACCATTTACCTGTTCGCCTGCGCTAATTAGCCCAGGCGCATGCTTTTTCTTGTTCGCCTGTGGTAGGATATGCTGCTATAAGCAAATCTCTAGTAGTGGTTGTCTCACTTGTGGCTAAGGGGGTGTCCGTTTCTCCTACTATAGTTAAGATCTAATCTACGAAGGGTTGTTAAAAATATGTTTATCAACGTTGTGGTTGATGTTCGTAGGTATGAACGGTTCTATCCTCGAAAGCCCTAAGCCACGTAAAATATGCAAAAATAAATTAGAGGCGTCTAACTAGTTTTTGCTGGGCATGTGATGTGATATGGTCAATGTTACAAATTTAATTATGAGATGATCTATTTTGTAAATTATTGATATACTGGAAGGTATCCATATGGTTGTCTTATTATTGATGGACAATCAAGATTGGGGTGCCATGGTACTTGGTACCACGCCGGTGGAATGATGGAGATCATACCATAATGCACATGATGGAGATCAAGTGCAAGGAGGACCATATCATATCATGTTATCCTTACATGTGATGTCTGTGATGTTAATCCTTTTATGCATCTTGTTTTGCTTAGGTAGCGACGGTAGTATTATAAGATGATCCCTCTCACTTAATATCAAGATAATAATGTGTTCTTCCTTAAGTATGCACCATTAAGGAAGTTCGTCATTTCGAGACACCACGTGATGAACGGGTGTGACAGACTCAATGTTCGCATACAACGGGTGTTTTCAAGCCTAGCATGTACAGACATGGCCTCGGAACACGTAACCGAAAGGTAAAGCATGAGTCATATGGATGATATGATGAACATGTCGATGTTCACCTTTGAAGCTACATCATCTCACGTGATGATCGGTTTTGGTGTAGTGAATTTGTTTCGTGTAATCACTAAAGACGACTAAGGGGGATGTTGTTTTTGAGTGGGAGTTCATGGTTTAATTTTGAATTAACTTGAACTTATTTATCATGAACAACAAATCAAAGTGAATTTTCACAACTTGTAGTAGTCATTGGCATCCACATAACTACCTTACACTTAGATTGTTAATTGAGATATAACTGTTATGATCTGGTAAATACCATTTAAGATTGGTACCGTATTAGTGAAATTTAAAATTGAGTCCTATTGTAGATTTTTGGTATTTCCTACCTAGCTCCATATGGTTAATGATTGATTGATGTAACATCCCAAGTATGAAAAAATAGCCATTAGAATGTTTGCTCTCTGTTATTTTATGTTTTGCATCATGACATCATGTTGATTGCATTTGTTTTGCTTGTTTTCCTTTTGTTTTCCTCTGTTTTCATTTGTTTTCCAACTGTTTTCCTTTGTTTTCTATTTGAATTTCAAACCAAAATTCAAACCTTTTGTTTCATCCTTGTGATGTTACAATTTCCAAATGAATATTTCAAATCAAAACAATCTTTTGTTTCCATAAAAGTTGTGATTCCAAACTGTTGTTTTGTTTCTATCAAAAATTCATTTAATACCAAACCCTTTTCAAATTCAATTAATTTCCAAAACAGCAACCCTTTTGAAAATTATGAACATGACAAAACCCTTCAATCAATTGTTTCCATTAAACCCCTAAGGTTCAACTATTTAAAATTGTGGTTTTTAATAGTTCACTTAATCCAAATGGTATTTCAAATTCAAATCAAATCACCAAACAGTACCCAATTTCAACTTATGAAAATCAACCCTAATCAATTGTTTCTAATTAAACAATAGGGTTCACCCTATTAAAATTGTTGTTTTCAATAATAATCACTTCATAAGCCAATTCTTTCAAATTTGAATTAAATCACAAATAACAATTTAGATTTGAACTTTTGAAAAAACAAACTTGGCAAGTGATTGCTTTTGACTTAATAAACTCACACAAAATTTCCCTAATTTTCCTAAACCCCAAAACATACCTTTTCCTTCCTATTTCTAATCAGCAAAACAAAAAAACATTAGAGCAGACAAATAATAAAAACAGCACACAGGGAGAGAGGGGCAACCAGGCCCAGCCCAACTCTCCTAGGCCTGGTACCCCTTCGACCCACCCACTCTGTCTTCCACCTTCGCACGGTCTCCATCCGTTCTGTCCACGTATTCAGAGGAGGCAGCAGACGGCTGTGAGCTTCCCCCTCCCCCTATAAGCTATGCCTAACCCCTAACCCTAACCCTAGTGCCTTCTTCCTCCTCTCTTCCTCTCCCCGCCTCCATTCCCTCTCCTTCCCACCTCCATCCCTTTTCTCTCTGTCTCTTTATTTCTGTAACTGAACCTGTACCATCTCCCACTTCCCCTCCGGCGATCGACGACGTTGAGCCCCCCTCCGGGCGAACGGTGGGCGGGAATGGAACCTCCCGGCCGCGGGCTTCCTCCTCCACCCCTCGGCTTGGGCCGGGAGGCCCCGAGGCGCCGGCGCCATCCCCTCCATGTCTCCGCCGGCCACCTGCACCGGCCCCTCCTCTCCGCCCGCTACCTCCCCCTCGGTGAGCCCTCGACCGCCTCCTTCCCTCTCGCTCCTCTTCCCTCCTCCCTCCCGGCCACCCCACTCGAGCCAGCACCCAGCGCCACCGCGGCAGCAGCCGCACGCCGGCGTCCCCTCCGATCTGCCAGCGACGGGTTCAGCTAACTGAACCACGTCAGTTGCAGTTTCAGAAAACTCGAGAGCTGAACCTTAACCTTCCCCCGCTGCATCTCCTACCACAACCCGAACAGCACCCTAGTGGTTCTGTCCCCAGCGCGCGCAGCGGGAGGGCTTGGGTTCGATTCCCCCTCCCACAAATAAACCAAAACTTTTTATTCCTTTTGTTTTTGTACAGAAACTTCCAGGAAATCACAGCTAGGTCCCTGCAGTTCTTTTCTAGACCCCTGCTATTTTTTTCCAAGTCCCTAGTGAATTAAAAATGGCAGATTTACACCCTAAACTTCTAAAATGCATAACTAAATCATTTTAACTCCAATTTCAACTTTTTAAATATGTTTTCTGTCCCAAATTAAATGATCTTTCCAAATATAAAATTTGTTTACTGTTTTGAATATTTTAAATTGGTGAATTATTTGAAAACTTGTTAAATTCACTTAAATTTGCAAAATTCATAACTTGGGCATAAAAATTCTAAATTCCACAAACTAAATATGTTTTTCCAATCAACTTTTCATGTACTTTCCAAATATAAATTTTGTTTGCTGTTTTGAATAATTTAAATTGCTGAAAACAACTGTTTCTTAATTATTGCATTTAAAATTGCCAAAATAATAACTTCCTCATTTTAAATCCATTTTCCACAAATGAAATATGTTTTCCATGCAAAATTAAACCACCTTTTCAAATATAAAATTTGTTTCATGTTTTGAATAATTAAAATTGGTTAAATAATTTAAACCTTATTTAAATCATTTAAATTTGCTAAACTCATAACTTGCTCAAATTAAATTCTTTTTGAAACTATAAAATATGTTTTCAAACCATCAAAGTATAAACTTTTCAAATATGAATTTGGTTTAATGTTTTGAACAAATAAAAATTCAATTAAATTCAAACTTGAATTAAGTTCATTTAATTCTTGCTTAAACTTGTTTAATTCCTAATTAATTCATCTCAAATCCCTTTTCCACAAGTGAAACATGTATTCCTCCTAAAATTTTGTGCTCTTTTCAAATATGAACTTTGTTATCTGTTTTGAAAAATTAAAATTGGTGAAAACAACAAATGCTTGTGTAACACCCTTAAGGAACCAAAATTCCAAAACTTAATAAATGAATTTCTAAACTTGGTAAACCCTTGTTCCAATTTGTTTCTATTGTTGTTTTATTGTTGTTTTCATCATCCATGCATCATGCTAACTCACTTACACATGATGATTAGTTGTAGAACAATTAATTCAACCATAATTCATGGGCTTTACATATGCAATCCCAATTGCATGTGGGTTCATTTAATCATGTATGTTATCTTGTCAACTAGTTTATTTTGTTGCATAAATTAAATGGTCATGCATCATCCCATGTTTGTGCATTATGCCATGTTATTGATTGTTTGTCTCCTTGCGTTGTTTGTTTGCTTCTTCTCGGATAAACGACGACGTTGAGACCGACGATACTTACAGCACCCCTTCTAAGGAGTTAGCTCAGTACCAGGCTACTGGGTTTGCAGGCAAGTATTCACTCACATGAACCACTGTGTTCCTTTCAACATTGGTTACCGATTCTTTCCGTTGTCTATTCTGCTAGCCCTATGATTAGTTGCTTCTGTTACGAACCTATCACATGAATCCCTTAACCCTGATATTGCCTCACCTCCACTCCTATCACCCCATTGCTTGTGCCCGTGTCTTACTAGCATGCTTAGGGTTGTTTTTGCTCGAGTCTGTTACCCGTTACTTTCCGTTACTAGATTACTTTTATGTTCTGGGGGCTCGATGTTTAATCAACCAATCATGCTAATGTTATTATTAATAATAATTTGATGATAAGGCACCGGCAGGAGGCCCTGCGTGGTTTTGAGGCCTGCTAGTGTCGACCCTAATAGGAAAAGGGTCTTGTCTACTGATCCATGATGAGCGCACTAACCGCATGTGGGAAGCGAGTATGGGCGCCCCCCTCAATTTGATTCGATTCGCATCTCGTCCAAATCGCCTCATTTAGTTCGTGTTTTCCATTTGCCGCATGCATGTTTTTTGCGAGCCCAGCGCAGGGTGGAACTTTTGTAGTCGTCATATAGGGGGACACGTTCTTAGAGTGCTATGAGGGTCCCCTTTCTTCGGGGCTCGATTAGCCGTGCGCCCAAGGTGCTTTGGGCTTGACGCGAAGAAGAGTTGAGTTGTGTTGAGTACCTCGCTTGGTGGGTTGATCCCCCGTCTGGCGGGTTATTCTTACGTGTACGGCCAAATTGGTGCACCCCTGCAGGGATAAATCTTCTCGAGAAGCCGTGTTTTCCGCGGTTATGGACTACTTGGTGAAAGTACTGGCTAACAAGTACTCAGGACAACTTAAATCTAATGATTAACAACATTACACCCAATGATTAACAACTTGACTAGTAATAGGCTTATTGACACAATAATCTGAACCATCATTATTTCAACTGTGTGAGTTATCCTCGGATTGCTTCTTTGGATAAGGGGCGAGATCTAGGATGGGTTTGTTTGGAGTTAGTTATAGGTTGGTTACGATACGCGATCTTATCTCCTTTCTGTTAGCCGGAAGTGGTAGTAACTCTGTAGTTGGTTAGAGCAGCCAGTTGCAGCATCTTTTATATCCCCTTTCTTCCGTTGAACCCAAAGCATCTGTGCTTGGTGTTGACGGGTTACACTTTGGTGAACTGTGAGTCTTGCTTGCCAGTACGTTTATGTACTGACCCCTTTGGGGCTGTGGTTTCCGCAGACTATGTTTCCGAGGATCCCCATGGTGGCAACTACGTGGAGTATGACGAGACTGCTGACGAGTAGATAGCGGACCCGGGCAGGATCCGAGACTTCGTGGATGGGCTCCGTCTGTTCGTTTCCGGCCTCTTAGGCCTATTTGGTTCTTGTCTGTACTCAGACATGTTGAATGCTTCCGCTGAGATGTAATGATGTTATGTTGGGACATGTGTCCTCTGGATGATTGTATTTGCTATCTCTGCTCTAGTGAGAGCTATTTGCAACTTATTTCAATCTTTTGTGTCATAGAGATCTGTTGTGATATCACTTGTTCAAACGCCGTTGACGTACCATGTGTGTATGTTTTGAAGTACGTCAATGGAAGTATCCTGATTTCTATGGGATAGTTTACATCGACGGTGGATAGTAGAGATTGGTTGTCACACATAAGTGTTGGCCTACTCGTAAGAGGACGCGGGAGCAGATAAGCCCCGTAATCCAATCATCTACTATTCAGTTCGGACCGGTGAGTATCCCCTAGAAGTCCGGGTGCGACAAATGGTATCAGAGCCTGTCTTCCTGTAGGATCCCTTTTTACTGGTCGCAGTTGAGTCTAGAAACTATTTTGTAGCTACATAGGAAAACTGAAACGTGAGAGTAGGAATTCTGTTCTTTTTTCTTCTTTCCCCACCCACCCTCCCTTTTCTGGTAAGGAAGTGCAACGTTGTTTTCTCTTCTCATCTAAAATTTCAAGTTAGGATTTCACGAATCCTGGTTTCTCTAGGATGGTTATATCTACTAGACCATAGGAATGGAGGTGGTTGTGACATGATTTATCATGTTGCCTACTCACGATTGAGAATGGAGGCGTGTAAGCCCCGGAAGCAGATCCTCTATTCCTCAAGCAGTAGATATTGATCCTTTAGAAGCCCGGATGGGTTTTCCATAGTACCTCAGGTGTTTTTGGTCTCGTTTTCCCGATGTTGTTTCGTTATCCTGTTCTTCTCAACATCCTTTTCGTCCGTTGAAACCTTGTTGTTGCTTTCCACTTCAGTTCTGATACCGGCGTCTAATCAATAACTCTGTTTCACCCTTCTGGCCAGATAGTCTATTCTCCAAATGAATCAAGTTCTATTCAGCTATACACCCTCGATACAAAACCTCTACCTCTACTCAAAAATGTTCCGGTGGTTTCCAAATTCCCTGACATCTTTCCAGAAGAGTTGCCAGGAATGCCTGTCATCTTGAACTTCCAGAAAAAACTATCCAAGGTGCACGATGTGTTTCACGTGTCACAGCTCAAGAGGATCTTCCCAAGAAGTATTCGGACCTTTTCTTTTCTCAGTAGGAATCTCGGGGCGCGATTCCTTCAAGGGGGGGGGGGCGTTTTCTAACATCCCAAGTATGAAAAAATAGCCATTAGAATGTTTGCTCTCTGTTATTTTATGTTTTGCATCATGACATCATGTTGATTGCATTTGTTTTGCTTGTTTTCCTTTTGTTTTCCTCTGTTTTCATTTGTTTTCCAACTATTTTCCTTTGTTTTCCTTTGTTTTCTATTTGAATTTCAAACCAAAATTCAAACCTTTTGTTTCATCCTTGTGATGTTACAATTTCCAAATGAATATTTCAAATCAAAACAATCTTTTGTTTCCATAAAAGTTGTGATTCCAAACTGTTGTTTTGTTTCTATCAAAAATTCATTTAATACCAAACCCTTTTCAAATTCAATTAATTTCCAAAACAGCAACCCTTTTGAAAATTATGAACATGACAAAACCCTTCAATCAATTGTTTCCATTAAACCCCTAAGGTTCAACTATTTAAAATTGTGGTTTTTAATAGTTCACTTAATCCAAATGGTATTTCAAATTCAAATAAAATCACCAAACAGTACCCAATTTCAACTTATGAAAATCAACAAAATAACCCTAATCAATTGTTTCTAATTAAACAATAGGGTTCACCCTATTAAAATTGTTGTTTTCAATAATAATCACTTCATAAGCCAATTCTTTCAAATTTGAATTAAATCACAAATAACAATTTAGATTTGAACTTTTGAAAAACCAAACTTGGCAAGTGATTGCTTTTGACTTAATAAACTCATCCAAAATTTCCCTAATTTTCCTAAACCCCAAAACATACCTTTTCCTTCCTATTTGTAATCAGCAAAAAAAAACATTAGAGCAAAAAAAATAAAAACAGCACATAGGGAGAGAGGGGCAACCAGGCCCAGCCCAACTCTCCCAGGCCTGGTACCCCTTCGACCCACCCACTCTGTCTTCCACCTTCATACGGTCTCCATCCGTTCTATCCACGTATTCAGAGGAGGCAGCAGACGGCTGTGAGCTTCCCCCTCCCCCCTATAAGCTATGCCTAGCCCCCCTAACCCTAACCCTAGTGCCTTCTTCCTCCTCTCTCCCTCTCCCCGCCTCCATTCCCTCTCCTTCCCACCTCCATCCCTTTTCTCTCTGTCTCTTTATTTCTGTAACTGAACCTGTACCATCTCCCACTTCCCCTCCGGCGATCGACGACGTTGAGCCCCCCCTCCGGGCGAACGGTGGGCGGGAATGGAACCTCCCGGCCGCGTGCTTCCTCCTCCACCCCTCGGCTTGGGCCGGGAGGCCCCGAGGCGCCGGCGCCATCCCCTCCATGTCGCCGCCGGCCACCTGCACCGGCCCCTCCTCTCCGCCCGCTACCTCCCCCTCGGTGAGCCCTCGACCGCCTCCTTCCCTCTCGCTCCTCTTCCCTCCTCCCTCCCGGCCACCCCACTCGAGCCAGCACCCAGCGCCACCGCGGCAGCAGCCGCACGCCGGCGTCCCCTCCGATCTGCCAGTGACGGGTTCAGCTAACTGAACCACGTCAGTTGCAGTTTCAGAAAACTCGAGAGCTGAACCTTAACCTCCCCCCGCTGCATCTCCTACCACAACCCGAACAGCACCCTAGTGGTTCTGTCCCCAGCGCGCGCAGCGGGAGGGCTTGGGTTCGATTCCCCCTCCCACAAATAAACCAAAACTTTTTATTCCTTTTGTTTTTGTACAGAAACTTCCAGGAAATCACAGCTAGGTCCCTGCAGTTCTTTTCTAGACCCCTGCTATTTTTTTCCAAGTCCCTAGTGAATTAAAAATGGCAGATTTGCACCCTAAACTTCTAAAATGCATAACTAAATCATTTTAACTCCAATTTCAACTTTTTAAATATGTTTTCTGTCCCAAATTAAATGATATTTCCAAATATAAAATTTGTTTACTGTTTTGAATATTTTAAATTGGTGAATTATTTGAAAACTTGTTAAATTCACTTAAATTTGCAAAATTCATAACTTGGGAATAAAAATTCCAAATTCCACAAACTAAATATGTTTTTCCAATCAACTTTTCATGTACTTTCCAAATATAAATTTTGTTTGCTGTTTTGAATAATTTAAATTGCTGAAAACAACTGTTTCTTAATTATTGCATTTAAAATTGCCAAAATAATAACTTGCTCATTTTAAATCCATTTTCCACAAATGAAATATGTTTTCCATGCAAAATTAAACCACCTTTTCAAATATAAAATTTGTTTCATGTTTTGAATAATTAAAATTGGTTAAATAATTTAAACCTTATTTAAATCATTTAAATTTGCTAAACTCATAACTTGCTCAAATTAAATTCTTTTTGAAACTATAAAATATATTTTCAAACCATCAAAGTATAAACTTTTCAAATATGAATTTGGTTTAATGTTTTGAACAAATAAAAATTCAATTAAATTAAAACTTGAATTAAGTTCATTTAATTCTTGCTTAAACTTGTTTAATTCCTAATTAATTCATCTCAAATCCTTTTTCCACAAGTGAAACATGTATTCCACCTAAAATTTTGTGCTCTTTTCAAATATGAACTTTGTTATATGTTTTGAACAATTAAAATTGGTGAAAACAACAAATGCTTGTGTAACACCCTTAAGGAACCAAAATTCCAAAACTTAATAAATGAATTTCTAAACTTGGTAAACCTTGTTCCAATTTGTTTCTATTGTTGTTTTCTTGTTGTTTTCATCATCCATGCATCATGCTAACTCACTTACACATGATGATTAGTTGTAGAACAATTAATTAAACCATAATTCATGGGCTTTCCATATGCAATCCCAATTGCATGTGGGTTCATTTAATCATGTATGTTATCTTGTCAACTAGTTTATTTTGTTGCATCAATTAAATGGTCATGCATCATCCCATGTTTGTGCATTATGCCATGTTATTGATTGTTTGTCTCCTTGCGTTGTTTGTTTGCTTCTTCTCGGATAAACGACGACGTTGAGACCGACGATACTTACAGCACCCCTTCTAAGGAGTTAGCTCAGTACCAGGCTACTGGGTTTGCAGGCAAGTATTCACTCACATGAACCACTGTGTTCCTTTCAACATTGGTTACCGATTCTTTCCGTTGTCTATTCTGCTAGCCCTATGATTAGTTGCTTCTGTTACGAACCTATCACATGAATCCCTTAACCCTGATATTGCCTCACCTCCACTCCTATCACCCCATTGCTTGTGCCCGTGTCTTACTAGCATGCTTAGGGTTGTTTTTGCTCGAGTCTGTTACCCGTTACTTTCCGTTACTAGATTACTTTTATGTTCTGGGGGCTCGATGTTTAATCAACCAATCATGCTAATGTTATTATTAATAATAATTTGATGATAAGGCACCGGCAGGAGGCCCTGCGTGGTTTTGAGGCCTGCTAGTGTCGACCCTAATAGGAAAAGGGTCTTGTCTACTGATCCATGATGAGCGCACTAACCGCATGTGGGAAGCGAGTATGGGCGCCCCCTCAATTTGATTCGATTCGCATCTCGTCCAAATCGCCTCATTTAGTTCGTGTTTTCCATTTGCCGCATGCATGTTTTTTGCGAGCCCAGCGCAGGGTGGAACTTTTGTAGTCGGCATATAGGGGGACACGTTCTTAGAGTGCTATGAGGGTCCCCTTTCTTCGGGGCTCGATTAGCCGTGCGCCCAAGATGCTTTGGGCTTGATGCGAAGAAGAGTTGAGTTGTGTTGAGTACCTCGCTTGGTGGGTTGATCCCCCATCTGGCGGGTTATTCTTACGTGTACGGCCAAATTGGTGTACCCCTGCAGGGATAAATCTTCTCGAGAAGCCGTGTTTTCCGCGGTTATGGACTACTTGGTGAAAGTACTGGCTAACAAGTACTCAGGACAACTTAAACCTAATGATTAACAACCTTACACCCAATGATTAACAACTTGACTAGTAATAGGCTTATTGACACAATAATGTGAACCATCATTATTTCAACTGTGTGAGTTATCCTCGGATTGCTTCTTTGGATAAGGGGAGAGATCCAGGATGGGTTTGTTTGGAGTTAGTTATAGGTTGGTTACGATACGCGATCTTATCTCCTTTCTGTTAGCCGGAAGTGGTAGTAACTCTGTAGTTGGTTAGAGCAGCCAGTTGCAGCATCTTTTATATCCCCTTTCTTCCGTTGAACCCAAAGCATCTGTGCTTGGTGCTGACGGGTTACACTTTGGTGAACTGTGAGTCTTGCTTGCCAGTACGTTTATGTACTGACCCCTTTGGGGTTGTGGTTTCCGCAGACTACGTTTCCGAGGATCCCCATGGTAGCAACTACGTGGAGTATGACGAGACTGCTGACGAGTAGATAGCGGACCCGGGCAGGATCCGAGACTTCGTGGATGGGCTCCGTCTGTTCGTTTCCGGCCTCTTAGGCCTATTTGGTTTTTGTCTGTACTCAGACATGTTGAATGCTTCCGCTGAGATGTAATGATGTTATGTTGGGACATGTGTCCTCTGGATGATTGTATTTGCTATCTCTGCTCTAGTGAGAGCTATTTGCAACTTATTTCAATCTTTTGTGTCGTAGAGATCTGTTGTGATATCACTTGTTCAAACGCCGTTGATGTACCATGTGTGTATGTTTTGAAGTACGTCAATGGAAGTATCCTGATTTCTATGGGATAGTTTACATCCACGGTGGATAGTAGAGATTGGTTGTCACACATAAGTGTTGGCCTACTCGTAAGAGGACGCGGGAGCAGATAAGCCCCGTAATCCAATCATCTACTATTCAGTTCGGACCGGTGAGTATCCCTTAGAAGTCCGGGTGCGAAAATTGATCTAGAGAGCAAATAATTCCTACTTAGAATCCAGAGTCATGGTTGCTTCCGTATTACTTTATCTTCAAAAGAATGTTTTGTTGATCAAGGTGATTTAGGAACTGAAAAGAGTTGTTTTCAGAAACAATCAAGTGAAAGATATATTGATATCTAGAAACTTATTTGTGGCAACATGACTGAGTATAATTTAGCGTGAAAATGTTTTCTTATATTATCAGAATATATGCAATCATTGAATACGCTGAGCGTTTGAATATTCCAAGAAGTTGGACGCTAAAAATTATCCTCTAAATTCATTCCTTCGAGCTATAGTAGCTTAATCATAAAATTGTTATGATAGGATGGATTAAAAGTATGGGTAAAGTCGTTTACCTTACTTGGAGATTGCTAAGAGTGGAATCTAGAAGAATACTATTAATATGGTGATATTAGTAGAACAATCAAACTCAAAGTATGACTCAATGGGTGATAGTATATGACTAACATGCCAAAGAAAATGAGCTAGTACGACTAGCATTGTTTTGATGTTGAATGATTCTTCTGTAAAGGAAAGGGAATATTGAAAATAGAATTACAAAAAGGTATATGGGAGAATAAGAACATAACTGGAAAAGTCCATCTCAGGAGTATATGCTTGATATACAAGTTATAGATGTATTACTAGTTAACAAAGTATTTTTGGGTATTTTGATACCACATTGGTTCGTATGAGTTGTCATACAAAGCAATGCAATGCAAGAAATACAAGGGCCTAAAAGAAACTCGTAATAGATGTGGAATCGATTATGAAAAGAATATAAACAAAGTGTTATTGCGTTCATTCTCATATCGAACCAAACATTCAAGATTTATTTTAAGAACTTAATAAGTTTTTATTTTTTCTAGTCTTTTGTGAGAACAAATGAATTTGTTCAAACTATGACCATTTTACATAATTTATGGATATGTTAATATAAATTATGTTGGTAAAGTAAACATCTATAAAACTAAATGCTAAATGTTGCAAGACATGAAAGAGTTTCACTTAAATTGTGACATCACCATTTTAGTTCATATCGGAAAGGAAAACATGAAGGAACTCCATATTGATGGACTTCCGGAGTCATTTTGTTTTAAATAAATTGACGCTTGTGAGACCTGTACCAAAATATGACTAGAATTCCGTTCATAGGCCAAACTAGAATGGACGACTAATTTAGTGGAGATTATACATATTGATGTATATAGTCCATTATGTGTAGTCATGTATGGTGGATTAATTTTTTCCTTCATAAAATTCCGTCGATGATCTGAGTAGATATGTTAGTATATCTATTTAAAGAGAACAGAGTTTGACATTTTGAATTGGTTCAAATGGTTGTTAATATGAAGTAAAAATCAATATAACAAGATAATCAAGTATTTATGATTGGATCATAAAGGACAAATTTTGAGTTACAAGTTTAGCAAAACATCTGAGAAGTTGCAGAACTGTTCTAAACTTATACTTCTCGAATACCCCACATTAATTTGGAGTATTCAAGAGACAAAATCTAACTTTGTTGGACATGGTAAGATTAATAAAAATTCCATTATAATTTTGTAGTTTATACATTAGTGACAGCCGCTTTTCCACTAAAAAGAGCACCATCATGATCCGTTGAAATTGACAACAGATAAGATATGGTTTGGGTAGTGACCTGAATTGTCATTTACTTAAGTTTTGGTATGCATAGCATGGGTAAAATGTTTACAACCAAATAGGATAAATATATGTTTATAAGGTTATCCCAAATTAAACATTGGGTATTTCTCCTATCACCGAACCAAAAGACAAATGTTGTTTGTCAGAAAGGGTTGATTTCTCGAGAAAGTAGTTCTTGCGAAACAAGTGAGTGGGAGGAAAGTACAAACTCAACGAGATTATAGAATCTCCGTTACCATGTCAAGTGTAGCGTAGCACTGGAAGTTGTTCCGGGATTTCCTATTTTGACAAAGTAGAAGACACGACATGTGTTGTAGATACTTCGGATGAGTTTGCGTACTGAACCACAAAAGTCCAAAAACTTTGTACTTAGACCAACTTTTGGTTTAAGAATAAAGTGTTGTTTTGACAACAAAGGACCTTGACCTTATAAAGGAAGCAAATGATGGGCCCTGACTTCGAAAAATTGACTATGAGTCATTATATCCACCATAGTATCCTTATATGAATATCAGTATGTGACTTGGTAGTCCTTTCGATAGGCATGATGCCTAACGATAGCAGAAGGGTCTATATAGTGACAAAGACATGGATTTTACATCCTTTGAAAGTTGTACTTATCGAAAAGTTGTTTTCGACGAAGTTCAGAGACTTGACTACTACAAGATTCAAATCTTCGTAGTGATGCTTAGTCTTTGCGGATAGTTCTAGAAAAGTTACATATTATGATATGGAAGTTGAATAACAAAACCAACACTCCTCTCGAGGAAGTTTGATCAAGGATGTGTACTTGACATAGTCTGAGAGTTTTGTAAAATTCAAAAGGTTGCTAGAAAGGTATGCACACTTCAATGGTTGAAGTGAGCATAACGAAGTTGAAATCTTTACCTTAATGAAGTTATCAAAAGAGTTTGATTCCATCATGAACGATAAAGATGCTTGTAGAATTACAAGAAATTAAGTGGGAGCACTAAGACTTATTTCCAATGCTTTATGTAGATGACATATGGTTGATTGGAAAATATGTATTTTAAAGTAACACGGTTAAGATTTTCATATTGATAAAAGGCTTAGAAGATATTGGGCATCGATATCTATAAAAGATGGATTGAAGCGCCTGATATAATTGAAGCCAAATTACATAGATGAAATATTGAAGTAAGTCAATATCAAAATGAGAAGAAGGAGTTCTTGTCACACAGAAAATAATTGAGCAAGATTCAAGTTTTTTGACACATGATGAGCATCATTGAAATTGAGATTTGTAAGTCAAGTTTCCATGCTATGTACACAACCAGATGAGTCCTATGCTATAAAATGTTATAGCAGGATAATTCATATGATGATTAGACAACCGTGGGAGAGATCCTTGTATCATTTGAGAAATGATAAGGATATGTTTTCCTATGTAGTAATGACAAAATGTTAGTTGTAATCTGTTACACTAATAGTCTTGTCATATATTCGAATAAATTTATCTCAATTAAAATACGTGATGAAGGGTAGCACAATAGGCTGGAAGAAAGTTCCATGCTGGATTTGAAAGAGTTTCAAAATTAAAATATTGTGACAGATACTACAACAAAGGCTAAACTATATCGTTGTGTTGACAACTGATAGTAAGCGTATTTTGTGTCAAGTAGTTCTTTATTGAACTTGTTGAATTTCCAAGAATGCTGACACTATGAAGCTACATTTTCACAATGTTAGTAACATTAGTTTAAGCCGAGGAATTAAGGTATCAACAGAACTTGGTGAATTTCCCAGAATGCTAACACTATGAAGCTATATTTTCACAATGTTAGTGACATTCGTTTAAGCTGAGGAATCATGGTTTCACCGATTGACCATGTATATACAAAGCCATCTCATTAGAGAATGAGTGATGCGTGTAGACGCAAAGAACATGCAAATACAATAGGACCTGAACAGTTCAGATCTTTTTGATGATGTTTACCACATGTGAAGCATGGAAATAACACTGGAACGCCATATGTGTTTAGTGCTTATAGACTAGATTATTGACTCTAGTGCAAGTGGGAGACTGAAGTGAATATGCCCGAGAGGCAATAATAAAATGGTTATTATCTTATTCCTTGTTTATGATAAATGTTTATTTCTCATGATAGAATTGCATTAACCGGAAACGTTGGTACATGTGTGTTTAATAAACAAACAATCGTTCCTAGTGAAGCCTCTCTTTTAACTAGCTCGTTGATTAATAGATGGTCAAGGTTTCCTGATCATGAACATTGGATGTTGTTAATAATGAGGTCATGTCATTAGAAGAATGATGTGATGAACACATACCCAATATCAAGATAACAATACGATCAAGTCATTTAGTTTATATTGTTATATCTTGCGTACGAAGTAACTTATTCCTTAGACCATGAGATCATGTCAATCACTGATACCGTAAGGGTGCTTTGATGTCATCAAACATCACACCATAACAGGGTGACTATAAAGGTGCCGTTAGTTATTCGGAAAGTATTAGTTGAGGCTGATGGATCAAGAGTGGGATTTGTCCATCCAAAATGACGGAGAGATATACTCTGGGCCCTCTCGGTGATATCACATCGAAACCGCTTGCAAGCACGTGATATGATCACAAGGATGTTATATCATGGGAACAAGAAAAGAGTACTTGTCGGTAACGAGATTGAACAAGGTATGGTTGATACCAATGATTGAATCTCGGACAAGTAAAATATCGCGAGACAAAGGGAATTAGTCACGACGTTGATGGTTCACACGATCACGAGAGTCATCGTTGAATATATAGGAGTCATCACGGATTTCCAGATCCCGTTGTTGATTATTGATCGGAGAGGAGTCTCGATCATGTCTACATTATTCACGAACCGTAGGGTGACACACTTGATGGGGGGATGATAACCCGGTAGGCCAAACTCCAAGGAGTAACCCGGCCCAAAGGACGCTGTGCAGGATCCGGCTAAGGATAAGGAAACCTGTGAAGGCCCAAGCTTGTAGGCCCAGTAACCCGGATTGAGGGTTATGGTAGAAGAAAGTTAGGATTTGTGCGCCGTGTCCGGGTAGGATCCAGGATGCGCCTTGGAGAATAAGCCAGGGGGTACGGGTGCTTTATAAACCGACCCCCAGGTCTAGTTTAGGCAGAGATCTAAGAACCCTAACAAGATCGCTTGATATCGAGCATCTAGTGTAATCCCAGAGTTGAGTTGTTATATCAAGATCGGAGACTCGGCGACTTTGATTGCCGGCTACCAGATCGAATTGCACCATGTTTTCCTCTGAGCTAAACCCTCTCCCAAACGCCTGTGTCGCCTTGCCCCAAGATCAGTTACCCCCGGTAACGTCTGTCGTGATTATCCCACGACAGTTGGCGCCCACCGTGGGGCCTGCGTCCAAAGGTGTTTACATCACGGGAGAAGCTCGGAAGAGCATGGAGAATCTTGTCATCGGCGAAATCTACATCGACCGCAAAGGAGAAAAGATGGTGGACGATTCCGGCTGGGGGCCAGAGTCGGATCACCTCGAATCCGGATCCGTCGTGACAATCGGCCGGATCAGCGTATTCATTGGTATGGTATGTACTTCCAATTCGATCTCTGACAATATTGGATCTGATTCTGTGCCAGGAGAAGCCACTTCTATCCGATCAGATGATGAAGAATCGATTGGAACGACACATCCGGCAGAAGAACCCATCGCGGAGTGGGAACAGCCGGAGGAGCCGGCATGGACCCCGCGCGACCGGATCGAAAGAGAAGATGATACCGGGTCTATCCTGGATCTGCTGGAAAACCGGTATGAGGAGGAGAACGGCGGGGAAGAACAGCATGAATTTACGCCGGGTATCGTACGCCGCGTTGCAGTCTATGCGGCTCCCGCGGCCAATCTCAACCAAAGAAACGCAACCGCGGCATCAGTCGGGGCGGCTCAGGCAGTGGCCCAACAGCAGGGCGCGGCTAACGGAGACCCGGTTTTGGCCCGGGTTGATGGGGAGTCGGCATCAGTAACCAGCCGTGCAGCAGATGAGGAGTTGCATGCAAACACGTTCGGATTCCTGAGAAACCGGACACCGGGGGCGGGTCCTTCGAACCCGCGCCACCCGGCCCTATTCGATAATAATCTGATTCTAGATCCCACGGTTCTTGCAACGGTTATCACTCCGGAAAACGCAGCGGAACGTGTCAGGGATCTTGATGTGGCTCGTCGTGCGCTGGAACAGCAAAGAAGGCAGGTAGAGGCAGAAAGGCAAGGGATGGCCGCGCGGCAGCGTGAGCTGGATGCGCTGGAAACTCGGCTCCGAGAGGAAACGTCTAGAGTACATCAAAGGCATCAAACCAGGTTACCAGCAACGGGCGGGGTTATTAATCCGGCTAATTTATTTGTCACACCTCAGGATCAGCCGATACCAGTGGTGAACCAGGGAACCGCACCCCAACCGACGACAGCAGGGACACATCCGGCAAATGAACGGACCGGGTTACCCCCACCACAGACTAGAGTCACAACCGGCAACGATCTACCACCACCGCCACCATCACGATTCCGCACACCAGCCGGTCACTACAATAACCCCATGGACAATGTGTACGCAGCGACACTCGCGTTAAATCAAATCTCTGTGGGAAAGTCGCCCCATGCCGAGAAGACTCGGCAAGCCATCGATCTGTTGCACACTGCGGTGGCACAGCAAGCCAATTATCCGGATCATAGAAGCGGTATGCATGGGACGCCATACGTCAGTCAACAGCAAGGGATTATCCAAACAAGTTCAGCACGGCGGAGGGAAGAGCAGCAGCAAATGCCGCCTCCTCCCCGCGTTCAGGCAGCATCAGCAGCACAGGCTGTCGTGGACAGTTCCAGAGCCCGGAGGGCCGCGGCCGGGTCTGCAGCGCACGGACTCCCCGCAGCATCGCGCCTAGCCGTGCCCCCCGCGGTATCACACGTTTCTAGAGCAAGGCCGGCCTCAACCGTTCTTGCGGGACCTAAGTGTCTCTCGGACAATATCAGAGCTGAACCTTACCCGGAAAAATTCAAAGAGCCAGGGAAGGTAGTGAATTATGAGCCAACTATGGATCCAGAAACATGGCTAAGTAGTTACGAGATGGCAATGTCGATTCGCAACGCATCCGAGAATCTCCAAGCCAAGTTCATGTACTTGATGATGTCAGAAGGAGCAGCAAAGTTGTGGTTCATCAATTTGCCGGAAGGATCGATCAAGTCCTGGGAGGAATTGAAGACCGCGTTTGTCAAGCACTTTCATGGGACGTGCAGGAAATTGTTCACTATTGATGATCTAGAGCGGTGCGTCCAAAAGAAGGGAGAATCGGCGCGCAGTTGGGTGCGCCGGGTTATGGAGATACTTCACTCTTCCACGGATATTCAGACCAAGGATGCACTACAGGCCATGGCAAAAACATGCAAGTATATACCTTTAGTGCGAAAGTTAACTCGCATGAAGTCTAGTCGAAATGCGTCGGAAGTTACAATGGGAGAATTGATGGATGCGTGCAACAAACACGCCGCGACAGATACTACAGAAGAGGAAGTTGATGACAGGAAGGTAAAAGCAAACGCAAGTAATAACGGAAGAACCGGCAATGGACCAGTACCGAGTAATAACGGAAATAACCAGAACAAGCGCCCGTTTGAAGGAGGCTCAGAGTTTGTCGCCAACACAGAAGCCGGGTCTTCAAGGCCCAGAGCAGAAGGAAATTTCAACGGAGGTAATCACAATGGAGGAAATTATCAAGGACCGCCAAGGCCGGGTAACAATTGGGACATATTCAGGATGGCATGCCCGAAGCACAGCAGGAACGGCAGGCCAGCTAACCACTCCCTGGAACAGTGCGCCGACTTACAAAGATGGAAAAATGAGGAAGTGAACAGAGCTATGCGAGGTGCAGGACGGGGAGGAGGACCGGGTCTAGGGGGAAACCCGGGCAACGGCCCACCCCCAGCTGGTAACCCGGCGGCTGGAAATCAAGGTAATAACCAAGGGGGGGCAGGAGGTTTCCAGGCTAACCCCAAACAATTGGGTCAATATCATGTGCATACCACAGGAGGCTCTAACAAGGACAAAAAGATACTGAAGCAAGCGGTCAACTCAGTTTCGTCAGCTGTCCCGAGATACTTGAGATGGTCAGAACAGGAGGTAACATGGAGCAGAAGAGATCACCCAGAAAGAGTGGAGCACCCGGGAGTTTTGGCATTAGTAGTCGCACCGCAAGTCAATGGGTATGAGCTGAAAAAGGTTTTGATGGATGGTGGAAGCAGCATCAATATACTGTATTGGGAAACCTTCCTACGCATGGGCCTCAAGGAGTCTCAGCTACAAAAAAGTTCAACAGTTTTTCATGGGATAGTGCCGGGTCATTCAGCGTGCCCCGAGGGAAAAATCGCATTGGAGGTAGCCTTTGGGGAGTCAAAGGATAATTATCGAGTTGAGTGGCTTACCTTTGAGGTAGTCAAGTTGCGCAGTCCTTATCACGCGTTATTTGGAAGGCCGGCTTACGCCAAATTCATGGCTAGGCCATGTTACGTATATTTACAGCTAAAAATACCGGGTCCCAAGAAGACCATCACCATACATGGAAATCGAGGCATAGCAGCTGAATGCGACGAAGGAGATGCGGCAATGGCCGAGCAGGCCTGTAGAAAAGAAGAACTCAAGCATTACCGGTCTCAAGCAGACCCGGAGGATAGAGCCACATCAAAAAGGCCGAGTATTGAAGGCGAAAGAGCAAAATCCAAGGTAGCACAAGATGCTAAAATGGTGGCTTTTATCAAGGATGACTCCTCCAAACAATCCGCCATAAAAGAAGAAGCTGCACGACCGCTCACAACCAGCCATGTCATGGAAACACCTTACCCGGGTTGGCTAGTAAACCCGGTACTCGTCATGAAAAAATCTAACACGTGGAGAATGTGCACCGGTCACGCCAGTTCGGGACCGGTGTCCATGAAGAACTAAACAATGTAACTGGCAGCAGGTTTCAGACGCGCTCTTTTCCTACCCAGGGCACCTAAGGGGACTGGGAGGTTTTTAATGAGGCGGCCTGCTGGTCCAAACTTTCTCGCGTCAATAAAGAGATGGTTATCAAGCCCTGTTTCGTTACAGCCTGATTACAAGTAAGTAATATCCATATGGCATCAATATTTCAGTATCAATAAGAACGTTGAGTGTGTATAGGTCTCGGGGGCTGGTTGCTCAAGTAGCCCAGCTATAAACCCAAAAGACCCGGCCTTGATGCCTACAAGTTATAAGGGCCGATTATTCGCAAACGAGTACGGCTGCAATCTTATAACTGGACAAAGGAGCCAAATTTTCTTGACTTTTCTTACTTAAGCTCGATGTGACTCGCACTAAAGTGGCATGATTTGTTCGCTTACGATTACAATCAGCCATGAAGCCCAATGGGGACTTGCCTGACCCTGTTCTCGTATGGATGTAACAACATGGTATCCACGCAAAAGCCGGCTTATAGTACAAGATAGTCAAAAGGGTCATCTAAACCACAAGTTTATGCAGAGTACAAGGCTAATAGCCGGAAACTCAACAACTATCAAGCATAACTTCAGTACCTACACGGAATGGCTTTAGGCTCGTGACTCGGTAAAAAACAATTTGTTCTCTGAGAAAGGCCACACCCCCATGACTCGGACTTTGGGTCATGGGGACTGGGGACTTCGAAACAGAAACAAACTACTTGGCTATCGAAGTTCGAAAGACCTCACCATCCGAGTCTTGGGGACTTAAAGAAAAAGTCCACTTATCAAAGCCCCTGGTATTCGGAAAACCGAGTCTTACGAAGGGAGCCAAAATAGAGAGTCGTGTATCGAGAAAAAGCTCAAAGAATAGACAAGCAATACGGTTATCAAAAGGCCAGGAAAGCCGCAAAGTATATCAACGGACTAAAAAGTATGTTACAAGTTGCGACATCAGTATCAGGGGTGCACAGGCGCACCATCAAAAGCATAATAGTTTGAATACAAAGCATCACGTAAATAAGGCATTATGATGGTACTGCCCTATTTGGCCTCCTGAGTACGGTCTTCCGGGTCTGGGTCCTGGGCTTGCTGCTTAGCCTTCCCGGCACCCTTACCTGGACTCACCGCGCCAGGGCGGACAGGTGGAGGGACGGCTGGTGTAGAGGCAGACGGACCTGATCCTAACTCGGCCTCTCTCTTCGCAGTCGCCTCCCTCTTCCTGGCCGAGTTAGAGACCCACTTCTCCAAGATATCAAAGGGCGGGGGTGCTTCCTCTGTAACAACTTTGCCATCAGCGTCGTATGCACTCATAATCGTGTTTAGATCCAAGCTATCGGCCAAAGTGGTAGCCGAGGGGCGCACTGCGGCTTGTATGGCTTTGAAATCCTTGGGTGTAAATTTGGAACCGTCCGCCTTGAATTCGGGAAACCCGGATATTACCTTTGCCGGGTCAAGCTTCGGAAAGAAAGCTTTGGCCAGGGTGAAAGCCCGGGTCATTCCAATCCGGCATGACGAGCGTTTCCAGATTTCAATCCAGCCAGGCACAGTGGAGCAGGCTTGAATGAGATTCTCTTCACCCGGATATACTTCCGTAGGCCACTTCACGGCATCCAGCATAAATTTTGTGCCGGCAAAGAAAGTCCGGAGCACGGTCTTTAGGGTTCTAGCCTTGACAGTGGCATCCTCCTCTGGGGCCGCAAGGTTGGCACCTACAGTTATAACAAAAGAAAGAACGTATCAGTAATCCCGAGTATGATATAATAAAGCAAAGACATGAAGCCAATCGGCAGCAAATACTTACTAAGCAAAATCTGGTAAGTATCGGAGACTTGGTCCGATAGTTTTTTCAGTGCGGTCTGAGCGGCATCGCACTTCCTCTTGTATTTGGAAACATCCTTCTTCAAAGTTTTCATGTCATCCTCAAGGATTTCCCTTCGTTTTACCTCGGCAAGAAGAAGTTGTTTGGTCTTAAGTAAAGTTTCATCAGACCGGGTTATCTGTGCCTGTAAGTAGCATGGAACGCAAGTATCAGTTGGATATTATGGTAAGCTTAATATGGCGTAAAGTACCAAGCATAACTTTTGCAAGTCATACTCGGAACTTGGGGACTAGGTATGCAATACGAGATACCAAGTGTCCTTACCTGGTGCTCTGCAGCCATGCGCTCCAAGATCTTGCTCTCTGAAGTCTTCATAGTGAGGAGGGTGTTCATCAATTGATCAAAAGTGTCTTCACCCGTATTAGAAGACCCGGGGCCTTGGAATTTCCGAGAAGGAGCTTTCTTCTTAGTGGGAGGCGGAACCCGGGTCATTCGTGTGTCGGAATCCGATGCTCCTTCTTCTGCACCCAAGATTGTGGCCTTATTCTTCTTGCTTGCATGGGAAGCAGTCGGATACTCGGCTTCTTGTTTGTCCGGGTTTGTCGGCGACGCTTGTTTTTCGCCGCTAGACGCGGCTGTAGTCTTATCAGTCGGGCTCCCCTTACCCGGGCCCTCGGTCTCCATATCCTCTTGGTCGCTGATAACGACCGTGGCCCTATAGACATTGTCAGTGAGCAGTTAAATACACAGTTAGGAAAGGGTGATGAAGTGTGGTAAAGCATCAGGAAGGGGATTTTACCCGGCGTTCACCGCAAAGTCACTAGGAAATCCGTCGCTGGACTCGGGAGAGGCTGGAAATTATCAAATCAGACGTTATGTAGGAATGGTTCAAGGAGAATGTTTTGACCAAGAAAAGATAGGGTAAGTACCAGCCTGCCGAGTCGGGGTCGATGAAATACCCGGGTTAAGGGCATCATCACCCGGGTGATTTCGAGTTGACCTGCGCTTGGTCATGGGCGATTCCTTCAAGCATGGCCAATGGAATAACGTCAAGATAGCTCATGTATATCATTAAAGTAATACGAATTGAATGCGAGGAGGAGATATGAGACCTTGGAGGTGGCCTCTTGAGTTTTTCTTTTTGATCCGACTTTGATTGTCGGCTCCAGTTCCTCCTCGTCGCTGGCGGATTCTACTTTGCCGTCGGAGTTTTCTTCTTCGTCATCTTCTTGTTCTGGATATCATCAAAGTTATAGTTGGAAATGAAGGGGTTATGGTGAGCTTAAAGGAACCAAATAAAATCCGGAGAGTACCTTCGTCCGAGTAACAGCTTCTTGCTCCTCTGGGCTTTCGGAGCTAGGAGAGGTGTTGGTCTTCCAAAAATCATCATCAGCCTGAAAAGTGTCAGTACAAGGGTTATCAACTGTATCAAGTGGAAAGAGCAAAGGTAAAGGCATCAAAGTCGGGTTTTCACCTTGGGGGCTGGGTTCTCAAGTGTGAAGGGCTCTAATCCGGATATGTTCCGGATTACCTCAAGCTTTTCTGTCAGGAAACCCTTGATGGTTTTGTGAGTGTCGCCAGCTGCGAAGATGTTGTCAGAGTACCGGAGCGGGTCTGTAGATTGCCCCGAATACTCGCACATCAATTTTGTGCGGATGGAATTGGGTTGAATCCGGAAGTCGACCCAAGTCTTCACCAGGTTGAGCCCGATGAGGCCTTGGGCCGTGAGGGTGTTGATTTTGGCTAGTAGAGGTTGAATTGCCTCCCTGTCCGAGTCAGAGGCGAAGGCACTAAATTTCTCGGAGATGTCAAGAAGACCCTCTGAGTAACCCGGCAGCTTCTTTTGGCCGGGTGGGGAGGTGTCTTGGCAATAAAAGTATGAGAGCTGCCAGTGCTTGACGTGGGAGTTAAGGGTGAGGGGTGGCATCAAAGAATTCTTGCGGCGCTGGATGGAAACCCCGTCGCAAGCAAGAAGCGCCCCGTCACCGCTCTCGCGGCACGGTTTGCACTGAAAAAGCTCAATGAAAAGAGCTAGACTTGGCGAAGTGCACAAGTACGATTCAGAAATGACGATGAAGTGGGAGATGTTTAATACGGAATTAGGCCCGATGTCAAAAACGCGAAGGCCGTAATGACTTAGAACATCATGAAAAAAAGGGTGACCCGGTGGGCGGAAGCCCCGGGTCACATGTTCCACAAAGCAAATTACCTCGCCTTTTGTCGGGGTGGGCCGGGTCTCCTTGCCCGGCACCCTCCACTGGATATCCGCTTGAGGAGGAAGAACTCCCAGCTCCACCAGCTCCTCCAACTTGGCCTTGGTGACCGTAGACCGCGCCCAGTTGGCGGATATGGAGTTGGTGGCTTTAGCTTTGGTTGGAGTTTTCCCCTGCTTTTTGGGAGCCATGTGGTTGACCTGCAAAGTACAAGGTAAAAGGATAAGAGGACTAAGACACGGAAACTGAGAGCCGGCCGAGTATCGGCCGGGTAATATTGAGACACGAAAATTGCGTGTAATCCGGGTGTTAGCTCGCAGAGTAAAGTTCGAGATTATCCGGGTATCAAGTATTATGCCGAAAATTATGGGGGTCTAAGCGTTGAAGGAACTTTTGAGGACGATGGATGGCTACACGGGTACTTAGCGCGAATAAAAGGAACTGGAAAGGGGAAGACTAGCCGGGTGATTGAAGCCAGGGCGGAAATTTTGAGTGGTTTGGGCCCAGATTGGGAATTCTATCTTCAGATTTGTGGCGAAAATAACAATTGCAGGTAGTAGGAGAGTGGATTGGAGTATGCGTTTTATCTATTGGGCAAGCTAGAAAGACTATTAGTAGCCTAATTCGGCATGGCCGAGAAATCCTTGGCGGGCTGATTTGGATCTAATCTGAGGTAAAATCAAAAATTGCAAGGGCAAATCAATGGGTGCAAGAGGCTTACCGGAGGAGATCTGAGTGAAGCCTTGCGGAGGCAGATGGCGCAGGCCTGGTGTCCCTTCGTGGTTCCTGACGGGCCGGATGGAGATTTGCCGGCGGATCTTGGCGGCGGCGCAGGGCGAGCTGTGGCGGAGAGCAGCCTCCGGCCGATGGGTTCCGGTGATGCGCGCGGGATTTCCGTGGTGGCGCTCAGTGAGGATGAGCTTGGAGGGAGGAAGGAAGCGGAGTGGGGGGAAATGAGCCGTTAGGGTTTGGGTTACCCCCAAGGAGCTTATTTATAGGGCGAATGGATAAGCCCGGTTCAGTGAGCGGGAGCCGGGAGTTGTGGAAGTAAACGGCTATTTATTTGAGTTTTGGCGAGATGCACTTTAAATGTTGAGCAGGGGATCTGAACGAAAAGGAGAAAGAGATCCATCCCGTGATATCAGGTCAATTATCAAGCGCAAAATCTTGACATTTTGGGGTTTTATCTGGGAAAGTAACTTAGGTAATTGGGGAAGAGCCGGGTTACTGTATGGCCACCATGGAGTAAGGCCTAGCTGTTTATTGAGGCGCTTTAACCCGGCCTCCACATACTCGTGTGTTTGATATCTTTGCAGGGAATAGCAAGCGCTTCAAGGAAGGATCCATGAAGCCCAGGCTATTCTGGGGACTACTGATGGGGGGATGATAACCCGGTAGGCCAAACTCCAAGGAGTAACCCGGCCCAAAGGACGCTGTGCAGGATCCGGCTAAGGATAAGGAAACCTGTGAAGGCCCAAGCTTGTAGGCCCAGTAACCCGGATTGAGGGTTATGGTAGAAGAAAGTTAGGGTTTGTGCGCCGTGTCCGGGTAGGATCCAGGATGCGCCTTGGAGAATAAGCTAGGGGGTACGGGTGCTTTATAAACCGACCCCCAGGTCTAGTTTAGGCAGAGATCTAAGAACCCTAACAAGATCGCTTGATATCGAGCATCTAGTGTAATCCCAGAGTTGAGTTGTTATATCAAGATCGGAGACTCGGCGACTTTGATTGCCGGCTACCAGATCGAATTGCACCATGTTTTCCTCTGAGCTAAACCCTCTCCCAAACGCCTGTGTCGCCTTGCCCCAAGATCAGTTACCCCCGGTAACGTCTGCCGTGATTATCCCACGACAACACTTAAGGTTCGATGACGCATTTGAGAGGATACAGAATATCGGATAAAAGTTTGGACATCACCTAAATTGTTTCGGGGAATATTGAAATAGTCACCGAAATTGTTTCGGGTAATTTTGAAATAGTTCAAGGGGATTCTTATCAAATGTTTGTTAATAGATTTAACAACTAACTCAAGGGGTTATATGTTAATGTTTGTTAATGGAATTAACAAATATTAAAATAAAGAAATAAAATTGTTTTATTTATTTATTAAAGAAAACCCTTGGGATTTTGAGTGGGAATTATGGAAGAATGAGTGGGTTGAGTGGATACTCCACTCACATGATGAGGGAGAGGTGGAGACAGCAAAAAATTAGTGGCTGCCATCCCCTCCTAAAAATGAGGGGTGGGAGCTCCCTCTCCCCCCCACACACACACTTGTGTCATCTCTTCCTCCCTCCTCCCGCTGCTCCACCACTTGTGCGTGCGCTTGGCGAAGCCCTGAGCAATGTTTTCTCCACCACACCACGCCGTCGTGCTGCTGGAGTTCCGAGGGATCCTCTACTTCCGCGCCTCGCTAGATCGAGGGAACGAAGGTCGTCATCAACCGTACGTGTGACCGATCACGGAGGCACCGCCGGATGCGGTGCACTTCTTCTCGTTATCGGGATCGGTGTGAGTATGACTACGCCAACAACGATATTTGATCTCGTAACGCTTTGTGTCTTCGAGGGTATGCGTTCTGCTTAACCCTCTCTTTGCCCGTTGCACTTCGTCTCCTAGATTAGATCTTGGCTTTTCGGGTGTCTCTCGCGTAGGAAATTTTTTGTTTTCTATGCAACGACCCCATCAGTATCCATATGGTTGTATTATTATTGATGGACAATCAAGATTGGGGTGCCATGGTACTTGGTACCACGCCGGTGGAATGATGGAGATCATACCATAATGCACATGATGGAGATCAAGTGCAAGGAGGACCATATCATATCACGTTATCCTTACATGTGATGTCTGTGATGTTAATTATTTTATGCATCTTGTTTTGCTTAGATAGCGAAGGTAGAATTATAAGATGATCCCTCTCACTTAATATCAAGATAATAATGTGTTCTTCCTTAAGTATGCAGAATAAAGTTCGTCGTTTCGAGACACCACATGATGATCGGGTGTGATAGACTCAACGTTAGCATACAACGGGTGTTTTCAAGCCTAGCATGTACACAGATGGCCATGAAACACACGCAATACTACGGTTCTACTTGGCGATCCTAGCATGTACAGACATGGCCTCGGAACATGTAACCGAAAGGTAAAGTATGAGTCATATGGATGATATGATGAACATGTCGATGTTCGTCTTTGAAGCTACATCATCTCACGTGATGATCGGTTTTGGTGTAGTGAATTTGGTTCGTGCAATCACTAAAGACGACTAAGAGGGATGTTGTTTTTGAGTGGGAGTTCATGGTATAATTTTGAATTAACTTGAACTTATTTATCATGAACAACCAATCAAAGTGAATTTGCACAAATTGTAATATTCATTGGCATCCACATAACTTCCTTACACTTAGATTGTTAATTAAGATATAACTGTTATGATCTGGTAAAAATCATTTAAGATTGGTACCGTATTAGTGAAATTTAAAATTGAGTCCTATTGTAGATTTTCGGTAATTCCCACCTAGCTCCATATAATTAACGATTGATTGATATAGAGATCAAATAATTCCTACTTAGAATCCAGAGTCATGGTTGCTTCCGTATTACTTTATCTTCAAAAGAATGTTTTGTTGATGAAGGTGATTTAGGAACTGAAAAGAGTTGTTTTCAGAAACAATCAAGTGAAAGATATATTGATATCTAGAAACTTATTTGTGGAAACATGACTGAGTATAATTTAGCGTGACAATGTATGCTTATATTATTTGAATATATGCAATGATTGAAGACGCTAGGCGTTTGAATATTCCAAGAAATTGGGCGCTAAACATTATCCTCTAAATTCATTCTTTTGAGCTATAGTATCTTAATCATAAAATTGTTGTGATGGGATGGATTAAAAGTATGGGTAAATTCGTTTACCTTACTTGGAGATTGCTAAGAGTGGAATATAGAAGAATACTATTAATATGGTGATATTACTAGAACAATCAAACTCATAGTATGACTCAATGGGTGATAGTATATGACTAACACGCCAAAGAAAATGAGGTAGTACGACTAGCATTGTTTGATTTTGAAAGATTCTTCTATAAAAGAAAGGAAATATTGAAAATAGAATTAGAAAAAGATATATGGCAGAAAAAGAAGATAACTGGAAAAGTCCAGCTCACGAGTATATGCTTGATATACAAGTTATAGATGTATTACTAGTTAACAAAGTATTTTTGGGTATTTTGATACCACATTGGTTGGTATGAGTTATCATACAAAGCAACACAATGCAAGAAATAAAAGGTCCTAAAAGGAACTAGTAATAGATGTGGAATCGATTATGACAAGAACAGAAATAAAGTGTAATTGTGTTCATTGTCGTGTCGAACCAAACATTCAAGATTTATTTTAAGAACTTACTAAGTTGTTATTTTTTTTTTGGTCTTTTGTGGGAACAAATGATATTGTTCAAACTATGACCATATTCCATAATTGATGGATATGTTAATATAAATCATGTTGGTAAATTAAACATCTATAAAACTGAATGCTAAACGTTGCAAGACGTAAAAGAGTTTCACTTAAATCATGACACCACCATTTTAGTTCATATCGGAAAGGAAAACATGAAGGAACTCCATATTGATGGACATCCGGGGTCATTTTGTTTTGAATAAATTGACGCTTGTGAGACCTCTTCCAAAAGACGACTAGAATTC
Organism: Alopecurus myosuroides; assembly: GCA_028641055.1. Taxonomy (NCBI): domain Eukaryota; kingdom Viridiplantae; phylum Streptophyta; class Magnoliopsida; order Poales; family Poaceae; genus Alopecurus; species Alopecurus myosuroides. The sequence continues at coordinate 119,932,427 of CM054061.1, forward strand.
CGTTCATAGGCCAAAGTAGAATGGAGAACAAATTTAATGGAGATTGTACATGTTGATGTATATAGTCCATTATGTATAGTCATGTGTGGTGGATTAATTTTTCCTTCATAAAATTCCGTCGATGATTTGAGTAGATATATGGGTATATCTATTTAAAGAGAACGGAGTTTGACATTTTTTGAATTGGTTCAAACTATTATTAGTATGAAGTAAAAATCATTGTAACAAGATAATCAAGTATTTATGATTAGATCATAAAGGATAAAGTTTGAGTCACAAGTTTAGCAAAACATCTGAGAAGTTGCAGAATTGTTCTAAAACTTATACTTCTCGAATACCCCACATTAGTTTGGAGTGTTCAATAGACAAAATCAAACCTTGTTGGACATGGTAAGATTAATAAAATTGCCATTATAATTTTGTAGTTTATACATTAAGGACAACCGCTTTTTCACCGAAAAGAGCACCATCATGATCCGTTGAAATTGACAACATATAAGATATGGTTTGGGTAGTGACCCGAATTGTCATTTTCTTAAGTTTTGGTATGCATAGCATGTGTAAAATGTTTACAACCAAAATAGGATAAATATATGTTTATAAGGTTATCTGAAATAAAACATTGGGTATTTCTCCTATCACCAAACCAAAAGACAAACGTTGTTTGTCAGAAAGGGTTGATTTCTCGAGAAAGTAGTTCTTGCAAAACAAGTGAGTGGGAGGACAGTACAAACTCAACGAGATTAGAGAATCTTTGTTACCATGTCAAGAGTAGCGCAGCACTGGAAGTTGCTCTGGGGTTTCCTATTTTTGACTAAGTAGAAGACACTACAAATGTTGTAGATACTTCGAATGAGTTTTCGAACTGAACCACAAAAGTCCTAAAACTTTGTACTTAGACCAACTTATGGTTTAAGAGTAAAGTGTTGTTTTGAAAACAGAAGGATCTGGACCTTATAAAGGAAGCAAATGATTGGCCCTGACTTCGTAAAATTGACTATGAGTCATTATAGTCTCCATACTATCCTTGTATGAATATCAAGTATGTGACTTGGTAGTCCTTTCGATAGGCTTGATGCCTAACGATAGCAAAAGGGTCTATATAGCGACAAAGACATGGATTTTTACATCCTTTGAAAGTTGTACTTATCGAAAAGTTGTTTTCGACAAAGTTCAAAGAGTTGACTACTACAAGATTTTGATCTTCCGTAGTGACGTTTTAGTCTTTGCGGATAGTTCTAGCAAAAGTTACATATTATGATATGGCAGTTGAATAACAAAACTAACTCTCCTCTCGAGGAAGTTTGATCAAAGATGTGTACTTGACACAGTCTGAGAGTTTTGTAAAATTCAAAAGGTTGCTAGAAAGGTATGCACACTTCAATGGTTGAAGTAAGCATAACGAAGTTGAAATCTTTACCTTAATGAAGTTATCAAAAGAGTTTGATTCCATCATTAACGATAAAGATGCTTGTAGAGTTACAAGAAATTAAGTGGGAGCGCTATGACATATTTCAAATACTTTATGTAGATGACATATGGTTGATTGGAAAATATGTATTTTAAATTAATACGGTTAAGAAATTCATATTGATGAAAGGCTTAGAAGATATTGGGCATCGATATCTATAAAAGATGGATTAAAGCGCCTGATATGATTGAAGCCAAATTACATAGATGAAATATTGAAGTAAGTCAATATCGAAATGACAAGAAGGAGTTATTGTCACATGGAAAATAATCGAGCAAGATTCAAGTGTTTTGACACATGATGAGCATCATTGAAATTGAGATTTCTAAGTCATGTTTCCATGCCATGTACACAACCAGATGAGTCCTATGCTATAAAATGTTGTAGAAAGATAATTCATATGATGATTAGACAATAGTGGGAGAGATCCTTGTGTCATTTTAGAAATGCTAAGGATATGTTTTCCTATGTAGTAATGACAAAATATTAGTTGTAATATGTTACACTAATAGTCTTGTAATTTATTCAAGTAATTTTATCTCAATTAAAATACGTGATGAAGAGTAGCACAATAGGCTGGAAGAAAGTTCCATGCTGGATTTGAAAGAGTTTCAAAAATTAAAATATTGTGACAGATACTACAATGAAGGCTAAAGTATATCGTTGTGTTGACAACTGATAATAAACGTATTTTGTGTCAAGGAGTTCTTTATTGAACTTGGTGAATTTCCAAGAATTCTAACACTATGAAGCTACATTTTCGCAACATTAGTGACATAGTTTTAAGCTGAGGAATTAAGGTTTCACCTATTGACCACATACAAAGCAATCTCATTAGAGAACGAGTGATGCGTGTAGACGCAAAGAACATGCAAATACAATAGGACCTGAACAGTTCAGATCTTTTAGATGATGTTTACCATATGCGAAGCATGGTAATAACACTGGAACACCATATGTGTTAAGTGCTTGCAGACTAGATTATTGACTCTAGTGCAAGTGGGAGACTGAAGGGAATATGCCCGAGAGACAATAGTAAAATGGTTATTCTCTTATTCCTTATTTATGATGAATGTTTATCTCTAACCGGAAACATTGATACATGTGTGTTTAATAAACAAACAATGGTTCTTAGTAAAGCCTCTCTTTTAACAAGCTCGTTGATTAATAGATGATCAAGGTTTCCTGATCATGAACATTGGATGTTGTTAATAACGTGGTCATGTCATTAGAAGAATGATGTGATGAACATATACCCAAAGTGAATATAGCAATGCGATCAAGTCATTAAGTTTACATTGTTATATCAAACATACGAAGTAACTTATTTCTTAGACCATGAGATCATGTCAATCACTAATACCGGAAGGGTGCTTTGATGTCATCAAACGTCACACCATAACAGGGTGACTATAAAGGTGCCGTTAGGTATTCGGAAAGTATTAGTTGAGGATCATGGATCAAGAGTGGGATTTGTCCATCCAAAATGACGGAGAGATATACTCTGGGCCCTCTCGGTGATATCACATTGATACCTCTTGCAAGCACGTGATATGATCACAAGGATGTTATATAATGGGAACGAGAAAAGAGTACTTGTCGGTAACGAGATTGAACAAGGTATGGTTGATACCAATGATCTAATTTCGGACAAGTAAAATATCACGAGACAAAGGAAATAGTTCACGGTGTTGTTGGTTCACACGATCACGAGAGTCATTGTTGAATATATATGAGTCATCACGGATCTCCAGATCCCGCTGTTGATTACTGATCGGAGAGGAGTCTCGATTATTTCTATCTTATTCGCGAACCGTAGGGTGACACACTTAAGGTTCGATGACACGTTTGAGAGGATACGGAATATCGAAGAATATTTTGGGCAACACCAAAATTGTTTCAGGGAAAATTGAAATAGTTCAAGGGGTTCTTCGTCGAATGGTTATTAATTGAATTAACAAATGATTCGAGGTGCTATATGCAAATGTTTGTTAATGGAATTAACAAATATAAATAAAGAAATAAAAATGTTTTATTTATTTATTAAAAGAAAACCTTTGGATTTTCCAAGTGGGAAATAATGGGAGCATGAGTTGGTGTGACTGGAGCTTCCACTCACATGAAGAGGGAAGAGGTGGGGGCACCACCATGGCTGGCCGCACCCCATCCTTGGGCTGCCTCCCTCTCCCTATAAAAGTAGGGTGAGGGATCCTCTTCATTCACACACTTGCCCACCTCAATTCCTCTCCACCCGCTGCTCCATTCCATGTCCCGCTTGGCGAAGCCCTGACCGTGGGATTCTTCACACCACCATGCCGTTGTGCTGCTGGTTTTCCGAGGAATCCTCTTCTTCCGCGCCCCGCTGGATCAAGGTCGTCATCAACTATACGTGTGACCTATCACGGAGGCACCGTCGGATTGCGGTGCACATCTTCTCGCTATCGGGGTCGGTGTGAGTACGACTACGCCAACAACGAGATTTGATATCGTAACGCTTTGTGTCTTCGAGGGTATGTGTTCTCCTTAACCCTCTCTTTGCCTGTTTCACTTCGTCTCCTAGATTAGATCTTGGCCTTTCGGGTGTCTCTCACGTAGGAAATTTTTTGTTTTATATGCAACGACCCCTTCAGTGTGTCCATCTATAGTAGTTATTCTGTTCCAAAATGTAAGCCTTTTTAGCGAGCTAAAACACTTTGCTAAAAATACTTACACACAAAGTAGACTTCCGCTCCCCGCCTCTCTCCCTTGTCACTATCGCCGACAGGGACCATCGGGCGAGGCCCGGGCGGCGCCGGCTGGCCTTTCCCGGATCGTCTAGGGTGGAGGCAGGATTCTCTCCTAACGGCGTGGTGCGTCTCGGTAGGCAGCAGACCCGACTCAGGAGGTCAGCAACGCGAAGGTGCGGCGAGTTGGCTGCAGAGAGGCGTGGTAGTCAACATGCGACCGGTCATTCCGGCTCAGAACTAGGCATGGGCGTGTCGCGCCAGACGTTGTGGCGTCTCCTCTGGTGGGCAACGAGCAGAGGCAGATGTGAGGGATGGAGGTGTCAGCAGGGTCCCTGCTGCAGTGCGGCGGCGAGACTTCACGGGCCCACTTGGGCTCGACCAAGCCGGTGAGGGCATGTTTTTTCATGCTGATGCATCCGGTCGGCTACTACTGCCCGGCGGTGGAGGATTTCCCTCCCGTGTGACGTTGTACCGCTGACCCACGCCGGTGTTGTTACTTCTCGGTCCTACCGGTCATGCAACGTCGATCTCAGTGAGATGATGGTGGTGATTGCAAGATCGTGGTGGCATGCGCTGGTGTGTGGCAAGATTGGTGGAGCGTCCCGGAGTGCCCGGGTGTGTGGTATTTTTGGAGGTTGGGAGAAATCGATCCATGCCTTATTGGCGCTCACGCGGTGACACATGTGGGTGTCGCCTTCCTTACTCAAGGGCGTCGGGGGTAACTCTTCTCTGTCCCCCGTTGCGGACCAGGGGAAACCCTAGGTTGTGTACGAGGGTAATCCTAGAAACGATCCGGGCAACAGCATCGTCATTGCCGCATCCCATCTTGAGGTGTGCTACGTCATAAACGTATTCTTGATTTCTGATGTTCCATGTTGTTTTCATGTTATTTCCTACATGTTTGTTATACACTTTATGTCATTTTTATCGATTTCTGGGTCTAACCTATTGAGAAGATGCCACAGAGCCAGTTCCCTGTTTTCTGCTGTTTTTAGTTTCAGAAAACTTGTTCCGGAAATATTCCCGGAATTAGAAAAATCGAAACCCGGAAGTCTTAAAATTCCCGAAGGTTCCATGTAGTCCCAAAGAGGCCTGGAGGTGGGGCCACAGCGAGGCCACACCATAGGGCGGCGCGCCCCTGGCCGCGCCTAGGGGTGGTGTGGGCCCCTCGGGAGTCCACCGCCATCGCCCGGTTGCCTATTTATTCCCCCGATACATCAACCCTAAGACGAGACCACTGATGGCGCAGATCGTGCACTCGTTGGGACACCCCAAGAGGAGGGTGTGATGAGCACAGCGGTAGGAGTTTTCCCCTTAGTTAAGAACCAAAGTTATTAATCCAGTAGGAGAAAGAGGACCTTTAGAAGGTTGATGCCACTGACGGTGGTGATGGCACTTCACCGGTGTCGGGAACAACGTGGAACCTACACACAACACAACCAAAATACTTTGCCCCAACGGTACAGTGAGGTTGTCAATCTCACCGGTCTTGCTGAAAACAAAGATTAGACGTATAGTGTGTAAAACAGTGTATGCTTGAAGTAAGTAAAGAAATCAGGAAATTTTTATGGTTTGTTTAACAGTGTGGAAAATGGACCGGGGTTCATAGGTTCACTAGTGGTGTCTCTCCATAAAAATAACATGCTGGGTGAACAAATTACAGCTAGGCAATTGACAAACAGAGGTTGCATCGTAGTGAACATTATAACATGATGACTACTATGATATTTAGTGCGGGTATTACAACAAAATACATAGACCGAAATCCATCTGCATCTATGACTAATAATCCACCCGCAGGTTATCATCCGAACCCACTTAGGTATTAAGTTGCAATGCTTGTACACGCTGGCACTCACACCGCTGTTTTCTCCCTAGTGGCAACATCACATCCTCCCCCCATCACGTTTCTGTCACTCGAGCACAGGCGAAAAGGAGGCATGAACCCACTATATAGCATAAACACTCCCTCTTGGAGTCACTAGCAACTACTTGGCCAGAGCAACCACTCTCAATGGAAAGCATGCAAGATCAAAAATAACATATGCAATATAGACTATAATCAACTTGGCATAAGTTCAATATTCATCGGATCCCAGCAAACACAGCATATAGAATTACATAAGATCAATCTCGATCATGATAGGCAGCTCACGAGATCTAAACATGGAGGCATATGAGGAGAAGACAACCATCTAGCTACTGTTATGGACCCGTAGTCCAGGGATGAACTACTCACGCATCACTCCGGAGGCAGGCATGGTGATGTAGAAGCCTCCCGTGATGATTTCCTCTCTGGCAGGGTGCCGGGAGACAGCTCGAGAACCCTCCCGATCCAGAGTTGACGACGATGGCGGTTGCGGAACTTTTCGAGGATTTTTTATCAGGTGTTTAGGGTTTTCCATCCGGTGGGAATAAATAGGAGAAAGGGCAGAGGCGGTGGAGGCCTGGGGGCCCCACACCCATAGCTGGCGCGGCTAGGGGGAGGCCGCGCCACCCTATGGTGTGGCCCCCCTCGTGCCCGTCTTTGACTCTCCTTCGGTGTTCTGGCTGCTTCCGGGGAAAATAGGCACTTCGGGCTTTGTGGGGTCCAATTTCGAGAATGTTTCGAGAACAACTTTTCTGAAACAAAAAACAGTAGAAAACAGGGAACTAGCACTTGGCATCTTGTTAATAGGTTAGTCCCGGAAAACGTATAAAAATGCTATAAATAAGTTAGAAAACATGTAAGAATTCGCATAATATGATCATGGAGCATCAAAAATTATAGATACGTTGGAGACGTATCAAGCATCCCCAAGCTTAGTTCCTACTCGTCCTCGAGTAGGTAAATGATAAAACATAATAATTTTTGAGGTGACATTTTTATCATTATAATGTAAAGCTTATTTATGCTGAGATCATAGAACTTCAAACACAAACATGATAAATAGAACTTTAATAATAAAGCATAACAATCACTTTGCACCATGAACAGTATCTTAAATAAAGGATCATGGATAATAATGCAAAGAAAGATAAACATTTGTTTCAGGTATAGAGAAAGCATGGAAAAGTGGTATTTCGCTAGTCTTTAAGAGTGGGACAAAACATAAATGCCAGGACACTTTCAAAGTTCATGAGGAAGATTAGAACAAATAATTTAAGAACAAATAATATCACATTATGAAGCAATTATTGATGTTTGTGGGAAAAATGCACAAAGAACTCAGAATGGCAAAAATTCTCTCTCAACTGTGCATAAAGTTAGAAGATGGAGACTCAACATAAAAGTAAAAGAAAGGCCCTTCGAAGAGGGAAGCAGGTGTCACTCATGTGCTAGAGATTTTTTATTTTATTAAACATAGGTATTAAAAGTTTGACACCATGGAGGAGTGTCTATTTTTTTTGGAGAGGTGTATGTTAATGTCAACGAATGGTAAACAGACAATACAGTACGTCACAAACCAACTGGATTCACAAGAGCGGCTCCCATGGCGAAGGACGCAACTGGTGTAGAAGGCCATCCCTCTTTCTCTTTTGTTTACACAATTATTCTTTGACTGATAAATCAAGGGAAAAAATAGTGAAGATAATTTGTTTGTATTAATTTGGGGCTGGGTACCCTGCTGCCAGCTCTTCTATCATTTGGATAAGCAGATGAAGCCAGTAGTCCAGGGTGTGAAATCCAATCAACAAGTGGTATAAATATTCTCTATTGACATCCTCATGAGCAAAAACAAGAACACAAAACATGAATAATTTTGAAGGTTTTAGAGGTAATACATGAGCAATTTACTTGGAGTGGTAGTGAAATACCACATGTAGGTAGGTATGGTGTACACAATGGGAAAACTTTGGTTTAAGGAGTTTGGATGCACGAGTAGAATTCCATACTCAGTACAGATGGAGGCTAGCAAAAGACTGGGAGCGACAAATCAAGAGAGCATAAGAGCCATAATCATGCACAACGACATAAGCATCATTAATTAAAGCATAATCGGTATCAAAAGTTCAAAATCTAAGTGGTCATGGAGGCTATTCGTGACTGGTTCGTAGTCATAAACTTGGTGTGAGCATGCGCCAAGTCAACCAAATAAAACATTTCAAAGAGAATACCATATATTGATGCTTTACTATGACAAGAACAACTCATGAATCTTTCAAGACATATTGAACGCTCTCAGCTATTTAAGGCTATTAATGCTACTCAATAACCACAAGGCTTTAAAACTAAAATAACATTTAGCATGGCATGAAAAAGTTCTAGCCACAGTCTATACAAGCTTGTACTAGTATTGTTATAAATTCTACATCAAGCAGCAGTTTTCTTTTCCCAACAAGCACCATACAAGATATGTTTTAACAAAAATACTCTTTATGATACAATAAGAAAACATGAGAGTAATCATGTAATACTACTAAAACTAACAGCTCTGATAAGAGATGCATGCAAAACATGAGCTAAATAAATGCAGCAGCCAGACAGAGATTAAGAATACAGAGTATTCTCATGAAAAAGCGGAGCGTGTCACTCTACAATTAAAGAATGCTGGGGTCCAACCAATCTTATAATAAAATAAAATAAAAACTGAAATAAAAAATAAAATACGCTCCAAGTAAACCACATAAGGTCTGACGGAATAAAAATATAGTTTCACTAGAAGTGACCTGATAATTTGTTGATGAAGAAGGGGATGCCTTGGGCATCCCCAAGCTTAGACGCTTGAGTATTCTTGGAATTTGCTGGAATGTACCGCCGGGGCATCCCCAGTCTTAAGCTGCTCACTCTTCTTGATCACATCATATCATACTCTTCTCTTGACCCTTGAAAACTTACTTCACACCAAAATTCTCACAATCTTCATTAGCAACGTTAGTGCAATCGAAATAATAAATTCACATGGTTAAGTATCAACACAAGCCTAGCACTCAAAAGCACATTAGCTACTTTCACAACTTATTTTAAAACTCTTTTCCTCAGAAGAACACCAAAAGAAAGAGATTAAGATGCAAATGCAATAATTGGTAGAAATCTGTCAAAACAGAATAGCAGGTAAAGATCGATTTTTAGAAAATCTTCTATTGCTCAAATAAAAAAGTAGTCAATTGCGAAAAGTTGCATATATAGCCCAGGATTAATCACAAAAAAGCTCAGATCATTTTGAATTTTCTGTGATTTATATGTATTTAACAGTGGACAGCAGAAATCTGTTTCCTGCGCAGAAATCCGAAATATAGTCTCAACTTTCCACTAGAGGCTTCACTTGGCTCAACAAAAACACAAAAGAAAAGATACAGAGGAGTTTCTAAGGAAATAGAAAACACCCATGTGCAAAGCACACAAAATAAAACAAAGGAAAACTGAATGAAAACATAGAAATAAAACGGGTTGTCTCCCGGTAACGCTTTTCTTTAACGCCTTTCAGCTAGGCATAGAAAGCATCTCAAGTATTTTCAAGTGAAGAAGCATCAACATCATAACTTGATCTAATAATAGAGTCAAAAGGTAACTTCATCCTCTTTCTAGGAAAGTGTTCCATACCTTTCTTGAGGGGGAATTGGTATTTAATACTCCCCTCTTTCATATCAATAATAGCACCAACAGTCTAAGAAAAGGTCTTCCCAAAACAATAGGACAAGAAGCATTGTATTCAATGTTCATAACGACAAAATAAACAGGGCCAATGTTATTGTTAACCATAATAAGAACATCATCTATTCCACCAAGATGTTTCTTCTTAGCATTATCAGTTTGTTTCTAGATCAGTTGGAGGATGTGAGGAATCTGAGTGTTCCTGAGTTTAATTTCAGACATATTGTTAAAAAGCACATCAAAAACTTGCTTGCTATGCAGTCTGGTTACTGGAAGCAAAGATGTACTATTAGATGGGCTAAGCTCTCTGGTGAAAACACTAAATATATTCATGCCAGAGCTACCGAGAGGTTTAGGCGCAATACTATTCCCTCCATCTCAGATGCTTTCGGGAACTTGTTGGTGGATCATCAGGACAAAGCTGCTGCTTTCTGGTCCTGTTTCAAAAACAGAATGGGTGTCTCCTACCCACCTAGCACTGCTACTGATTTGTCTCAATTCCTGCCTGTGGTCGAGGGATTAGAGGTCATTGCTGATCCTTTTACTGTTGAAGAAATTGAAGGAGTTGTAAAACACCACGAACCTGCTCGTGCGCCTGGTCCAGTTGGTTTCACATGCCTCTTTATTAAACACTGTTGGAGTATACTAAAAGAGGATTTTATCAAACTCTACAATGAATTTCATAGTGCTAAGATTTCTTTGAAAGTATTAATGGTTCTTTCATTACTTTAATTCCAAAGACACATTCTCCTGAGACAGTGAATGATTTTAGGCTTATTTCTTGTAACATCCCAAGTATGAAAACTACCCCTAGAATGCTTGTTTCTTGTTTTATTTCAAGCCATGCATCATGTCATCATGTTTACTTATTGATTGCATTTGTTTTCTATCTGTTTTATCCTGTTTTCACAACTCAAATTCAAACCTTAATCAAACAATGTTTTCATACTTGCTCTGTTACAACTTTTGGAACCAAAATAACAAATAAAAACAACCCTTTTATTCCTTGTTTTTCACTTATCAAATTGTTGGTTTTAATCAAACCATTAATTCAAGCAATTACTCTAAATCATTTCAAAATCAACCAATTCTCAAAACCAGTACCCTTTTTGAATCCATAAAAACTCACCAAACAATTGCCTCTTTAAACCATTCTAAAAACCCTAGGGGTAACCCTATTCAAATGCTTGTTTTCAATAAAGTTATTTAATATGAAAATCTACCAAATTGGTTTCAAATACAAACATATTTTTAAATCTCAAATAATTGAAATCCAAGCATGCAATGTGGTTCCTAATTACCTAAAAGGCTTAACTAATTTTTTTCAAATTTTTCTATGGACAAAACCCTAACTTTTTCTTCCAAAAGCAAAGTTACAAAAAAAAAAAAAAATCAGAAAAAATAAAATTGCAAATGAGAGGAGAGGCAGTGACCAGCCCAGCCCATCTCCTCTCTGTTTTGGCCCAGTACCCCTTCCTCCCTCTTGTCGTCTTCCTCAACGTGAGGTCATCCCTGTACGACTGCAGGAGAACCAGACGATCTCTTCCCCCCTCCCTCGATGCGTCGCCGTACGAGCCCGGAGAGCACTATATCTACCCTACCCTCTGCCCCTAAACCCTAGTTCTTCTTTCCCTGCGCCGCCAACTCCTCTTCCCCTTCCCCAAGCTTTCTGTTTCCTTCTGAAAATCGACACTGCAACCACACTGCAACACCACCGTGGACGCCACGGCCTCCTCACCGCGTCGTCTACCTGGCCACCTCGGGGAGCTCCTCTCCCCGGGAATGGAACCGCGCCGCCGTCCTGGACCGCCCCGTCCCCTCGCCTCGAGATGGGATCGACCGAGGGCGCCGCGCCGTCGCCGGAACGGAGCGCCGCTGCTACTGCCCGTCGGCAGTCGTCGACAGCAACCAGCGCGAGGTGAGCTCGCCTCCGCTCCTCCCTTCCCGTCTCTGCTGTACCGCCCACACACGCACGAGGCACCAGCACGCAGCCCCACCACCGCGCGAACCGCGCCCTGAAGCAGCGAGCCGCCGGCCGTCCTGCTCTTCCGTCGGGATTCAGAGAGCACAGACTGAACCCAAAGTTCAGTTAACTTTTCGCGCGACCTGAACCTCAACCAGTTCGCAACCTGTTACCTGTCACGAAACACGCGAGAGACGTACTGGTGCAGTCCCTTGCGCGCCCTACTGCAGGTCGAGGGTTCGATCCCCGCAGCGGCCACCCCTTTTTGGGGATTTTTCTTCCCCTAAGCAGCGGCCCACCTGTCAGCCTCTCCCTGGCCACGCGCACGCCACGCTGGCCAGCGGCCCACGCTGCAGTGACAGTGGGTATCAGTCTGTGCGGTGCAAATAGTTTTACCACGTATCTGTCCCAAAAATCTATTTCTTTAATTGCATAATTAAACCCTAAAACTAGAACTTTAATAACTTTTAATCTAAAACTCCAATAAATAAAAACTTTATATGTTTACTGCTCCAAATTTCATGACCTTTCCAAATAATCAATTTGTTTTCTGTTTTGAGTTTTCAAAATACTTTTAAAATTCAAATTTGGATAATTCAAATGCAATTTGCAATAATTCATAACTAATTCATACTATTTCCAAATAATGCAAATAAAATATGTTTTTCACACCATTTTGAATATCCTATTCAAATATAAATTTGTTTTCTGGTTTGAATAATTAAAATTGCCTAAACCATTTAAATCTTGTTTAATGCAATTAAAAATTGTTTAATATTGTTTAATTCATAATTAAATAATCCAAAGTCCAATTTCAAAATGTGAAACATGTAATCCAACTAAAAATTGATAACCTTTTCAAATATCAACTTTGTATCTTGTTTTGAGCAAATTAACTTGATGAAAACAACAATTTCATGTGTGACATCTTTAAGTAACCAAAACTTCAAACTTAACAACTGATTTCCAAACCTTGTTAAATTCCTTTTCACTTGCATCTATCATTGTTATTTGTTGTTATTCTGTTGTTATCATCATGCATGCATCATGCTAACAACTCTCACCTAATAGCTAATGTTGAATCATTGTTTCTACTTATTTTCAATGGATCTTTCCATGTGCAACCCTTGCACATGGGTCCATTTAAATTGTTCTACCTTGTCAACTAGTTACTTTGATGCAACTATTAAACTTGTCATGCATCATATTTGATTGTGCACTATGCCATGATAATGATTGCTTATCTTTCTGCAATGTTTGTTTGCTTCTTCTCGGATACACGACGACGTTGAGACCGACGATACTTACGACATCCCTTTTAAGGAGTTAGCTCAGTACCAGGCTACTGGGTTTTGCAGGCAAGTTATCACTCACATGAACCACTGTGTTCCTTTCAACATTGATTACTGATACTTCCGTTGTTCTTTTCTGCTAGCCTTAGTAGTAGTTGTTTCTGTTACGAACCCATCACATGAATCCCTTAACCTTGATATTGCCTCACCTCCACTCCTATCACCCCTTGGTTGAGTCAGTGTCTTACTAGCATGCTTAGGTTGTTTTGCTCGAGTCTGTTACCCGTTACTTTCAGTTGTTATATCTTTATTACGTTGTGGGGGCTCGATGTTTAATCAATCAATCATGTTAATGTTACTATTAATAATAAATTTGATGATAAGGCACCGGCAGGAGGCCCATGAGAGGTTTTGGAGCCTGCTAGTGTCGACCCTAATAGGAAAAGGGTCTTGTCTACTGATCCATGATGAGCGCACTACCCGCATTTGGGAAGCGAGTATGGGCGCCCCCCTCAACTTGACCTGATTCGCATCTCGTCCAAATCGCCTCATTTAGTTCGTGTTTTCCATTTGCCGCATGCATGTTTTTGCGAGCCCAGGCCAGGGTGGAACTTTCGTAGTCGGCATATAGGGGGACACGTTCTTAGAGTGCTATGAGGGTCCATTTTCTTCTGGGCTCGATTAGCCGTGCGCCCAAGGTTCTTTGGGCTTGATGCGAAGAATGGTTGGTTGTGTTGAGTGCCCCGCTTGGTGGGGTGATCTCCCATCTGGCGGGCCATTCATGAGTGTACGGCCAAATTGGTGCAACCCTGCAGGGATAATCTTCTCGAGAAGCCGTGTTTTCCGCGGTTATGGATTACTTGGTGAAAGTACTGGCTAACAAGTACTCAGGACAACTTAAACATAATGATCGAACATGTTACACCCAATGATTAATAACTTGACTAGTAATAGGCTTATCGACACAATAATTTGAGCCATCATTAATTACAACTGTGTGAGTTATCCTCGGATTGCTTCTTTGGATAAGGGGCGAGATCCAGGATGGGTTTGTTTGAAGTTATCTTTCAGTTGGTTACTATCCTCGATCTTATCTCCTTTCTGTTAGCCGGAAGTGGTAGAATCTCTGTAGTTGGTTAGCGCAGCCAGTTGCAGCATCTTTTATATCCCCTCTCTTCCGTTGAACCCAAGGCATCTGTGCTTGGTGTTGACGGGTTACACTTTGGTGAACTGTGAGTCTTGCTTGCCAGTACGTCTATGTACTGACCCCTTTGGGGCTGTGGTTTACGCAGACGACGATTCCGAGGATCTTCATGGTGGCTACTACGTGAAGTTTGACGAGACTGCTGACGAGTAGATAGCGGACCCGGGCAGGATCCGAGACTTCGTGGATGGGCTCCGTCTTTTCGTTTCCGGCCTCTTAGGCCTATTTGGTTCTTGTCTGTACTCAGACATGTTGAATGCTTCCGCTGTGATGTAATGATGAACTGTTAGGGCATGTGCCCTCTGAATGATTGTATTTGCTATCTCTGCTCTAATGAGAGCCATTTGCAACTTATTTCAATCTTTTGTGTCGTAGAGACCTGTTGTGGTATCACTTGTTAAACGCCGTTGACGTACCATGTGTGTATGGTTTGAAGTACGTCGACGGAAGTGCCTTTGATCTCTAGTGGATAGTTTACATCGACGATGGAATAGCAGGGCTTGTGTTGTCGCGCATAAGCGCAGGCCTACCAGGAAGCTGGGACGTGGGAGCAGTTATGCCCCATAATCCAAGCATCTGCTATCCAGTTCGTACGGTGAGTATCCCCTAGAAATCAGGGTGCGACAAATGGTATCAGAGCCTGTCTGCCTGTAGGATCCCTTTTTACTGGTCGCAGTTGAGTCTAGAAACTATTTTGTAGCTATATAGGAAAAATGAAACGTGAGAGTAGGAATTCTGTTCTTTTTCTTCTTTTCCCCACCCTCCCTCCCCTTTTCTGGTAAGGAAGTGCAACGTTGATTTTCCCTTCTCATCTAAACTTTCAAGTTAGGATTTCACGTGTTTTGGGTTTTCCGTAGTACCTCAGGAGTTTTGGTCTCGTTTTTCCCGGTGTTGCTTCGTTATCCTGTTCTTCTCAAACATCCTTTTCGTCCGTTGAAATCTTGTTGTTGTTTTCCACTTCAAATCTTCTACCGGCGTCTAATCAAAACTTCCTCGTAAACTCTTGTCCAACTAAAGTGTTATTTCATACCGGAGAATCACATTCCTTTGTGTCAACAATCTTCTCCACAACATAAAACCCAATCCTGGTTCCACTAAGCAATCAAAACTCTGTTCACTCCCCGGGATCTCAAATGTTGACTTCCAAGATAAGTAAGAACAATCCAATTCTAATGGGAGGCCACATATTCTTCGTTACTCTCATGTTGCTGATTCTGACATTGATGTCATTCTTGGTGTTGCATTGATGTCAATAACTCTGATCTACCCTTATTACAGATAGTCTATTCTCCAAATGAATCAAATTCTATCCAGCTATACCCCCTCCATACAAAACCTATAACTCTACTAATATTGTTCCGGTGGTTTCCAATTCCCTGATACCTTTCCAGAAGAGTTGTCAGGAATTCCTATTGTTTTAAACTTCCAGTTAAACTATCCAATGTGCACGATGTGTTTCACGTGTCACAGCTCAAGAGGATCTTCCCAAGAAGTTTCCGGACCTTTTCTCTTCTCAGTAGGAATCTCGGGGCGCGATTCCTTCAAGGGGGGGCGTTTTGTAACATCCCAAGTATGAAAACTACCCCTAGAATGCTTGTTTCTTGTTTTATTTCAAGCAATGCATCATGTCATCATGTTTACTTATTGATTGCATTTGTTTTCTATCTGTTTTATCCTGTTTTCACAACTCAAATTCAAACCTTAATCAAACAATGTTTTCATACTTGCTCTGTTACAACTTTTGGAACCAAAATAACAAATAAAAACAACCCTTTTATTCCTTGTTTTTCACTTATCAAATTGTTGGTTTTAATCAAACCATTAATTCAAGCAATTACTCTAAATCATTTCAAAATCAACCAATTCTCAAAACCAGTACCCTTTTTGAATCCATAAAAACTCACCAAACAATTGCCTCTTTAAACCATTCTAAAAACCCTAGGGGTAACCCTATTCAAATGCTTGTTTTCAATAAAGTTATTTAATATGAAAATCTACCAAATTGGTTTCAAATACAAACATATTTTTAAATCTCAAATAATTGAAATCCAAGCATGCAATGTGGTTCCTAATTACCTAAAAGGCTTAACTAATTTTTTTCAAATTTTTCTATGGACAAAACCCTAACTTTTTCTTCCAAAAGCAAAGTTACAAAAAAAAAAAAAAAATCAGAAAAAATAAAATTGCAAATGAGAGGAGAGGCAGTGACCAGCCCAGCCCATCTCCTCTCTGTTTTGGCCCAGTACCCCTTCCTCCCTCTTGTCGTCTTCCTCAACGTGAGGTCATCCCTGTACGACTGCAGGAGAACCAGACGATCTCTTCCCCCCTCCCTCGATGCGTCGCCGTACGAGCCCGGAGAGCACTATATCTACCCTACCCTCTGCCCCTAAACCCTAGTTCTTCTTTCCCTGCGCCGCCAACTCCTCTTCCCCTTCCCCAAGCTTTCTGTTTCCTTCTGAAAATCGACACTGCAACCACACTGCAACACCACCGTGGACGCCACGGCCTCCTCACCGCGTCGTCTACCTGGCCACCTCGGGGAGCTCCTCTCCCCGGGAATGGAACCGCGCCGCCGTCCTGGACCGCCCCGTCCCCTCGCCTTGAGCTGGGATCGACCGAGGGCGCCGCGCCGTCGCCGGAACGGAGCGCCGCTGCTACTGCCCGTCGGCAGTCGTCGACAGCAACCAGCGCGAGGTGAGCTCGCCTCCGCTCCTCCCTTCCCGTCTCTGCTGTACCGCCCACACACGCACGAGGCACCAGCACGCAGCCCCACCACCGCGCGAACCGCGCCCTGAAGCAGCGAGCCGCCGGCCGTCCTGCTCTTCCGTCGGGATTCAGAGAGCACAGACTGAACCCAAAGTTCAGTTAACTTTTCGCGCGACCTGAACCTCAACCAGTTCGCAACCTGTTACCTGTCACGAAACACGCGAGAGACGTACTGGTGCAGTCCCTTGCGCGCCCTACTGCAGGTCGAGGGTTCGATCCCCGCAGCGGCCACCCCTTTTTGGGGATTTTTCTTCCCCTAAGCAGCGGCCCACCTGTCAGCCTCTCCCTGGCCACGCGCACGCCACGCTGGCCAGCGGCCCACGCTGCAGTGACAGTGGGTATCAGTCTGTGCGGTGCAAATAGTTTTACCACGTATCTGTCCCAAAAATCTATTTCTTTAATTGCATAATTAAACCCTAAAACTAGAACTTTAATAACTTTTAATCTAAAACTCCAATAAATAAAAACTTTCTATGTTTACTGCTCCAAATTTCATGACCTTTCCAAATAATCAATTTGTTTTCTGTTTTGAGTTTTCAAAATACTTTTAAAATTCAAATTTGGATAATTCAAATGCAATTTGCAATAATTCATAACTAATTCATACTATTTCCAAATAATGCAAATAAAATATGTTTTTCACACCATTTTGAATATCCTATTCAAATATAAAATTTGTTTTCTGGTTTGAATAATTAAAATTGCCTAAACCATTTAAATCTTGTTTAATGCAATTAAAAATTGTTTAATATTGTTTAATTCATAATTAAATAATCCAAAGTCCAATTTCAAAATGTGAAACATGTAATCCAACTAAAAATTGATAACCTTTTCAAATATCAACTTTGTATCTTGTTTTGAGCAAATTAACTTGATGAAAACAACAATTTCATGTGTGACATCTTTAAGTAACCAAAACTTCAAACTTAACAACTGATTTCCAAACCTTGTTAAATTCCTTTTCACTTGCATCTATCATTGTTATTTGTTGTTATTCTGTTGTTATCATCATGCATGCATCATGCTAACAACTCTCACCTAATAGCTAATGTTGAATCATTGTTTCTACTTATTTTCAATGGATCTTTCCATGTGCAACCCTTGCACATGGGTCCATTTAAATTGTTCTACCTTGTCAACTAGTTACTTTGATGCAACTATTAAACTTGTCATGCATCATATTTGATTGTGCACTATGCCATGATAATGATTGCTTATCTTTCTGCAATGTTTGTTTGCTTCTTCTCGGATACACGACGACGTTGAGACCGACGATACTTACGACATCCCTTTTAAGGAGTTAGCTCAGTACCAGGCTACTGGGTTTTGCAGGCAAGTTATCACTCACATGAACCACTGTGTTCCTTTCAACATTGATTACTGATACTTCCGTTGTTCTTTTCTGCTAGCCTTAGTAGTAGTTGTTTCTGTTACGAACCCATCACATGAATCCCTTAACCTTGATATTGCCTCACCTCCACTCCTATCACCCCTTGGTTGAGTCAGTGTCTTACTAGCATGCTTAGGTTGTTTTGCTCGAGTCTGTTACCCGTTACTTTCAGTTGTTATATCTTTATTACGTTGTGGGGGCTCGATGTTTAATCAATCAATCATGTTAATGTTACTATTAATAATAAATTTGATGATAAGGCACCGGCAGGAGGCCCATGAGAGGTTTTGGAGCCTGCTAGTGTCGACCCTAATAGGAAAAGGGTCTTGTCTACTGATCCATGATGAGCGCACTACCCGCATTTGGGAAGCGAGTATGGGCGCCCCCCTCAACTTGACCTGATTCGCATCTCGTCCAAATCGCCTCATTTAGTTCGTGTTTTCCATTTGCCGCATGCATGTTTTTGCGAGCCCAGGCCAGGGTGGAACTTTCGTAGTCGGCATATAGGGGGACACGTTCTTAGAGTGCTATGAGGGTCCATTTTCTTCTGGGCTCGATTAGCCGTGCGCCCAAGGTTCTTTGGGCTTGATGCGAAGAATGGTTGGTTGTGTTGAGTGCCCCGCTTGGTGGGGTGATCTCCCATCTGGCGGGCCATTCATGAGTGTACGGCCAAATTGGTGCAACCCTGCAGGGATAATCTTCTCGAGAAGCCGTGTTTTCCGCGGTTATGGATTACTTGGTGAAAGTACTGGCTAACAAGTACTCAGGACAACTTAAACATAATGATCGAACATGTTACACCCAATGATTAATAACTTGACTAGTAATAGGCTTATCGACACAATAATTTGAGCCATCATTAATTACAACTGTGTGAGTTATCCTCGGATTGCTTCTTTGGATAAGGGGCGAGATCCAGGATGGGTTTGTTTGAAGTTATCTTTCAGTTGGTTACTATCCTCGATCTTATCTCCTTTCTGTTAGCCGGAAGTGGTAGAATCTCTGTAGTTGGTTAGCGCAGCCAGTTGCAGCATCTTTTATATCCCCTCTCTTCCGTTGAACCCAAGGCATCTGTGCTTGGTGTTGACGGGTTACACTTTGGTGAACTGTGAGTCTTGCTTGCCAGTACGTCTATGTACTGACCCCTTTGGGGCTGTGGTTTACGCAGACGACGATTCCGAGGATCTTCATGGTGGCTACTACGTGAAGTTTGACGAGACTGCTGACGAGTAGATAGCGGACCCGGGCAGGATCCGAGACTTCGTGGATGGGCTCCGTCTTTTCGTTTCCGGCCTCTTAGGCCTATTTGGTTCTTGTCTGTACTCAGACATGTTGAATGCTTCCGCTGTGATGTAATGATGAACTGTTAGGGCATGTGCCCTCTGAATGATTGTATTTGCTATCTCTGCTCTAATGAGAGCCATTTGCAACTTATTTCAATCTTTTGTGTCGTAGAGACCTGTTGTGATATCACTTGTTAAACGCCGTTGACGTACCATGTGTGTATGGTTTGAAGTACATCGACGGAAGTGCCTTTGATCTCTAGTGGATAGTTTACATCGACGATGGAACAGGGCTTGTGTTGTCGCGCATAAGCGCAGGCCTACCAGGAAGCTGGGACGTGGGAGCAGTTATGCCCCATAATCCAAGCATCTGCTATCTAGTTCGTACGGTGAGTATCCCCTAGAAATCAGGGTGCGACATTTCTCTGACCAACACTTGTCTGAAATTCATCACTAAGATTCTGCCTAATCGTTTCCAAGATAAAATCTCTAGATGCATCCATGCTAATCAACATGGGTTCATAAAGTCCAGAACTATTCAAGATTGTCTGGCATGGTGTTTTGAGTACATTTTTCAATGTAAACAATCTAAACAGAAAGTGGTGGTTTTCAAGATTGACTTTGAGAAAGCTTTCGATACCATTGAGCATAGTGCTATTCTTCAAATTTTGAGATGTAAAGGGTTTCCTTCCTTAGTGATAAAATGGGTGAAGGAAATTCTATCTTCTGGATCATCCTCGGTTTTGTTAAATGGAGTTCTTGGCAAACCTTTTGTCTGCAAACGAGGAGTCAGGCAGGGTGATCCGATGTCACCAATTCTATATGTGGGTGGGGATCTTTTGCAGAGTATCTTTAATTTGGCTCTAAGGGAGGGACGTCTTCGTTTACCAATTCCAATTGGTGGAGATTTTCCTATTGTTCAATATGCTGATGACACACTGGTCATCTTACCTGCTGATTCTGATCAATTGTTGGTATTTAATTTTTTTCTCAACCTTTATGCTCAAATCACTGGGTTAAAGGTGAATTATAACAAGTCTTCTATGATACCAATAAACTTATCACAGCAGGAAACTGTTGATTTGCCTTATGTTTTGGATTGTATTGTGGCTTCTATGCCCTTCACATATTTAGGCTTGCCCATGGGAACCACTAAGCCATCTATCAGAGATTTTGCACCACTCATTGACAAAGTTGAGAGGAGACTTTATGCTACAGTCTCGTTTCTCTCTTATGGGGATAGCTTGGTTCTTGTGAATTCGGTTCTGTCCTCTTTGCCCACTTATTACATGTGCACATTAGTAATACCTAAGGGTGTCATTGATATAATTGACAAAGCAAGGAGGAGGTGTTTATGGAGGAAGGACAAAAATAAGCAAAGAGTGAATTCTTTGGCTGCTTGGGATATGGTCTGTAAGCCCAAAAGCAAAGGAGGATTAGGGATCATTAATCTTCAGATTCAAAATAGAGCTTTACTACTGAAATTCTTGGCAAAATCTATAACTCTATGGATATCCCTTGGGTCCATTTAGTCAAGAATGCTTATTATTTTCAGTCAGTTCCACATGCTGTGACCTCCTATGGCTCATTCTCGTGGAGAGGTGTTATGCAATTAGCTGATACTTGGTGCTCATTATCTTCTTGCATAGTGGGTAATGGCTTTACTGGGCTTTTCTGGAAAGATTCTTGCATAGGACAACCTTTGTCAATAAAATTCCCAAGATTGTTCTCCTTTGCCAAGGACCCTTTGTCCTGAGTGAGAGATTTGAAACTGATGACATACCTCTTGGATGCTTTCCATTTTCCACTTTCAAATGAAGCCTTCCTTGAGTTTACTGACCTGCAAGTACTACTGGATAATGTTCAAGTGAATGTCAGTGATGATGTTTGGACATGCAATTTCAATAAAGGGGTTTATACTTCAAGTAAATTCTATCAACTACAGTTTGCTCAACTGCCTGATGATGGGCCTGCAAAGTGGATATGGAAATCCAAATGCATGCAAAGCATAAATTTTTTGCTTGGCTGATTCTAAAAGATAGGATTAATACCAAGGACATGATCAAGAGAAGGAATTTGAAGATTGAAGGCACTGATCACTGTGTTCTTTGCTGTAAATGTTGTCATGAGGATTGGATTCATTTGTTCTTTCAATGTGTCTTTAGCTCACGGATTTGGAATTACTTGCAAATCAGCTGGAGTGATAACACAGTCTTGCATAATCTTTTCAGTGCAAGAAAGGCTTTTAAAGGACCCTGTTTCACTGAGATAGTGATCCTTGCCTGTTGGAACATCTGGAAGCAAAGAAATGGAGTTATATTCAAATCGGAAAGGCATTCCTTTATGGGATGGAAAGTTGGCTTCTTGTTAGATCTCCTTATGCTTAAGCATAGGTTGAGTGCTTCTGTGGCTGCGGACTTATCATTATGGATTAAGTCCCTAACTTAGATAGCTGGGGATAGACTGCCTTAGTCTATTTCCCTTTTCTGTATATTTGTACATAACTGTAACACTTTTTGGTTGGCGATAAAGGGCCGTGGGGGACTCCCCTGCAGTAGAAAATGTTTCAAAAAAGATGAACATCCAAATAACAGTGTTCCAGCGGTGGTAGATCAAGCATATCATAAAGCTTTTGAGGCATAACAAAGATACTAGAACCAAGATCACACAAATCATTGCAATCAAAATCATTTACTTTTATCTTAATGATAGGATCCCAACCATCATCTAATTTCCTAGGGATAGATGTTCCAAGTTTCAACTTTTCTTCCCTAGCTTTCATGAGAGCATCGGTAATATGTTTAGTAAAGGCCATATTCATGGCACTAGCATTGGGACTTCTAGAAAGCTTTTGTAGAAACATAATAACTTCAGAGATATTGCAATCATCAAAATCATTATCATCAAAAGTAATAGGACCATTATCTCCTACATCATTCAAAATTTCAGCACTTTTATTAGAAGCAGTTTCAGCAGTTTGAGGCAATTTAGCACGTTTCACCGAAGGAGTAGGGACTTTGTTAACACCAACTACTTTACCATTGATAGTAGGAGGTTTACTAGCACTTGGAGCTTTAGCAATATTATTCTTTCTAGCCGATTCATCTTCTCTTTCCCACCTAGCACGTAATTCAGCCATCAACCTAACATTATTATCTATGTGAACTTGGATGGCATTCGTTGCAGCAAAAGGATTATCTTCAATGGTTTCAGTTTTAGCAGCCATTTTATTGATCAAAGAAAATGTGCCTCTGACAGGGCCGAAATACTAACCTCAGCAGTTGAAATTTTTCCTTGCAAACTAGAGATTTCTCTATTTAAGTTCCCAATTTGTTGGCTAATAGTTCTTAACATAGCAGATTGTTCTTCCATAGTTTTAGTAAACAACTTACTTCATTCATATTGCATTTGAATAAAGTTCTTAGTTGCTTTTTCAACTTCTACAATTCTATCCTCGCTAGGCATTCCAGATCTACCATAAGAATAACCACTACCACTATTAGGAGGATATGGCTTATAATTGTTTCCACCAAAATTATTTCTATAAGAATTGTTGTTAAAATTATTATTTCTAATAAAGTTTACATCAACATGCTCTTCTTGAGCAACTAAACAGGCTAAAGGAACTTTATATGGATCAACTTGAGCTTTACCATTAACAAGCATAGACATAATAACATGAATCCTTTCACTCAAAGAGGAGATTTCCTCAACAGAATTTACCTTCTTACCATGCGGAGCTCTCTCAGTGTACCACTTTGAATAATTTATCATCATATCATCAAGAAGCTTTGTTACATTGACCAAAGTGATGGACATAAAGGTACCTCCAGAAGCTGAATCCAATAGGTTCCTTGAGGAGAAATAGTCCCGCATAAAATGTTTGTATAATCATCCAAGTAGTCAGTCCATGAGTGGGACAATTGTTTAACATAGTTTTCATTCTTTCCCAAGCTTTAGCAACATGTTCATTATCAAATTGTTTAAAATTCATTATGTCACTTCCCAGGGATATAATCTTAGCAGGAGGATAATATTTTCCAATGAAAGCATCTTTACACTTACTCCATGAATCAATACTATTTCTAGGCAAAGGTAGCAACCATTCTTTAGCTCTTCCTCTCAAAGGGAAAGGAAATAATTCCAGTTTAATAATATATACATGCACATCTTTATATTTTTGCATCTCACATAGTTCAAACAAATTATTAAGATAAGCAACAGCATTATAAGTACTAATACAAGAAAATTGCTCTTTCATAACAAGATTTAATAAAGCACATTTAATCTCATAGAAAGCAGCAGTAGGAGTAGGTGGAGCAATAGGTGTGCAAATAAAATTATTGTTGTTTATGCTAGTGATGTCACACAACTTAGTATTCTCAGAGGAACTCATTTTAGCAGAATAATAGCAAGAAGATAAATAACAGCTATAAAGTAAACTAATTTTTTTTTGTTTTTAATATAGAGAAGAAAAACAAGACAATAATAAAAACAAGACAATAAACAAAATAAAGAGGTTGAGAGTGAGAGACTCCCCTTGCCAGAAGACTTCCTTCTGCCCGGCAACAGCGCCAGAAAAAGTCCTTGATGGTGCAGATCGTGCACTCGTTGGGAGACCCCAAGAGGAGGGTGTGATGAGCACATCGGTAGGAGTTTTCCCCTTAGTTAAGAACCAAGGTTATCAATCCAGTAGGAGAAAGAGGACCTTCGGAAGGTTGATGCAACTGATGGTGGTGATGGCGCTTTACCAGTGTTAGCAACAACGTGGAACCTGCACACAACACAACCAAAATACTTTGCCCCAGCGATACAGTGAGGTTGTCAATCTCACCGGTCTTGCTGAAAACAAAGATTAGACGTATAGTGTGGAAAATAATGTATGCTTGCAGTAAGTAAAGAAAGCAGAAAATTCTTGTGGTTTGTTTAACAGTGTGGAAAATGGACCGGGGTTCATAGGTTCACTAGTGGTGTCTCTCCATAAAAATAACATGTTGGGTGAACAAATTACAGCTAGGCAATTGACAAATAGAGTTGAACCGTAGTGCACATTATAACATGATGACTACTATGATATTTAGTGCGGGCATTACAACAAAATACATAGACCAAAATCCATCTGCATCTATGACTAATAATCCACCCTCAGGTTATCATCTGAACCCTCTTAGGTATTAAGTTGCAAGCAACAGATAACTTCATTAAACAATGTGTGTAATGTAAGCAATGCTTGTACACGCGTGCACTCACACCGCTATTTTCTCCCTAGTGGCAACATCACATCCTCCCACGTCACGTTTCCGTCACTCGAGCATAGGCGAAAAGGAGGCATGAACCCACCATCTAGCATAAATACTCCCTCTTGGAGTCACTAGCAACTACTTGGCCAGAGCAACCACTAGCAACAGAAAGCATGCAAGATCACAAATAACATATGCAATAAAGTCTATAATCAACTTGGCATAAGTTCCATATTCATCGGATCCCAGCAAACACAGCATATAGAATTACATAAGATCAATCTCGATCATGATAGGCAGCTCACGAGATCTAAACATGGAGGCATATGAGGAGAAGACAACCATCTAGCTACTACTATGGACCCGTAGTCCAGGGATAAACTACATACGCATCACTCCGGAGGCAGGCATGGTGATGTAGAAGCCTCCGGTGATGATTTCCTCTCCGACAGGGTGCCTGGAGACAGCTCCAGAACCCCCCTGATCTAGGGTTGATGACGACGGCGGCTGCGGAACTTTTCGGGAATTTTTTTATCAGGTGTTTATGGTTTTCCATCTGGGGGGAATAAATAGGAAAAAGGGCACAGGCGGTGGAGGCCTGGGGGCCACACCTATAGCTGGCGCGGCCAGGGGGAGGCCGCGCCACCCTATGGTGTGGCCCCCTGGTGCCCGTCTTCGACTCTCCTTCGGTGTTCTGGATGCTTCCGGGGAAAATAGGCACTTCGGGCTTTGTGGGGTCCAATTCCGAGAATGTTTCCACAACATCTTTTCTGAAAGCAAAAACAGCAGAAAACATGGAACTGACACTTGGCATCTTGTTAATAGGTTAGTCCCGGAAAATGTATAAAAATGGTATAAATAAGGGAGAAAACATGTAGCAATTGGCATAATATGATCATGGAGCATCAGAAATTATAGATACATTGGAGACGTATCAACCAATTTTTCCCGATAAACACCCGAGGCTGCCGTCATCGTCACCTAAGACCGGGAGGGTTCTGGAGCTCTCCCCGGCACCCTTCCAGGAGAGAAATTCATCACCGGAGGGGTCTACACTGCCATGCCCTCCTCCGAAGTGATGCGTGAGTAGTTCATCTCTAGGCTACGGATCCGTAGAAGTAGCTAGATGGCTGTCTTCTCCACTTTCTGCCTCATGTTTAGATCTCGTGAGCTGCCCTACATGATCGAGATTATCTTTATGTAATGATACATGTTGTGTTTTCTAGGATCCAATGAATGTTGAATTCTATGTCTTCTGATTAACAATCTATCATGTTATGTTCATGCATATGTTATTTATGATCTTGCACGCTCTCTGTTATTAGTATATGCTCTGTACAAGTAGATGCTAGTAACTCCAAGAGGGAGTACTTATGCTCGATAGTGGTGATACGTCATAAACATATCCTTAATTTCTGATGTTCCATATTGTTTTCATGTTATTTCTTAAATTTTTCTATACGCTTTATGTCATTTTTATCGATTCCAGGACAAACCTATAAACAAGATGCCATAGAGCTAGTTCACATGTTTTCTGTTGTTTTTAGTTTCAGAAAAGTTGTTCTGAAAATATTCTCGGAATCGGAAAATTCAATGCCCGGAAGTCTTAGAATTCCCGAAGAGACCCGGAGAGGGTCCACATGGGGGCACACCATAGGGCGACGCGCCCCCTGGCCTCGCCTGGGGATGGTATGGGCCCCTCGGGCGCCCTCTGCCATCACTCTTTCACCTATTTATTCCACCCGACATATCAGCCCTAGAGATATACCACTTTTCCCCGAGAAACACCTGACACCGCCGTCATTGTCATCCCGAGATTGGGATGGTTCTGAAGCTCTTCCCGGCACCCTGCCGGGAGGGAAATTCATCACTGGAGGGGTCTACACCACAATGCCCTCCTCTGAAGTGATGCGTGAGTAGTTCATCCCTGAACTACGGGTCCATAGCAGTAATTGGATGGTTGTCTCCTCCACTTTATGCCTCATGTTTAGATCTCGTGAGCTGCCTCACATGATCGAGATCATCTTTATCTAATGCTACATGTTGTGTTTGCTGGGATCCGATGAATATTGAATGCTATGTCTTCTAATTATCAATCAATCATGTTATCTTCATGCATATGTTATTTATGATCTTGCATGTTCTCCGTTATTACTAGATGATCTGGCCAAGTAGATGCTAGTAACTCCAAGAGGGAGTATTTATGCTCGATAGTGGGTTCATGCCTTCTTTGCATCTGTGCTCGAGTGACAGAAATGTGACGGATGGAGGATAGATTGTTGCCATTAGGGAGAAAACAATGATGTTTACTTCGTTTACATTGTTTACATTGCACACTTTGCTTACTGCGATTATCCGTTCTTGCAACTTAATACCCAAAGTTTGTTCGGATGATATTCGAAGGGTGGATTATTAGTCATAGATGCAGTTGGATGACGGCCTATGTCTTGCATATGCACTATAGTGCATCCTTCAGTTCTTTCAATTGCCCAGCTGTAATTTGTTCACCACACATGTTATTTATCTTTCACGGAGAGACACCGCTAATGAATTGTGGACCCCAGTCCATTTCCTCATACTGATAATAAACACACTGCTTCTATTGTTTTCACACTGCTGCTACTATTTTTCATACTGTTCTCATATTGTTTCCCACACCATACATTTAACCTCCGTGTTATCAACAACACCGATGATTTTGACAACCTCACTGCTCCGATGGGGCAAACTGATGTGATTGTATTGTGTAGGTTCCACGTTGCTGCTGAACTGGTAGTGCGCCCTGCCATCTCAGCTGCATCAACCTTCTGAAGTTATTCCTTCCTCCTACTATTTGATTGAACCTTGGTGATGTAGGAACACTCGCCATGTCCCCTACTTAAGCCTACCGGGCGCTACGCTACAGGGAGCCCACTCGAAGGCCCATCCGGGTCCAAGAAGGCATCCTTGATCTCTTGAAACACAAGACAAGAACTCCTAGACGTAGTCTACTAGGACTCTTGTACCACCTCCTGGTTGCATATATAAAGGCTGGAGGGAGGAGAGAATAGGTGGGACAAGGGACAAGCCACAACTAGACGCAATCCTAGACTAGAGAATACACAGGACACCTCGTACACACCCCCACGGGATCGCCATTGTAAAAGTTTGACTATCTCGTCATAATACAGATTAGACAAGCAGGAGTAAGGGTTTTACCTCTACGAGGGCTCCGAACCTAGGTAAATCTTGCCTCCTTGTTAGCCGTCGAGATCACGGACGCGTATTCGTCTCCTAATCTACAAAACCTAGTATCTCATACGAGGGATCTACCGAGTCAAGGTCTCGATAGTTGGCGCCATCTGTGGGAACGACACGCGTTGGATCTATGGTCTCTCCGGCCTCATCTACATCAATCTTTGGGTCCTTGACCCCCACGGATTCGATATACTTCGGTTCCTTCAATTTCATCGAGCACTCGCAGACATCGCGCACGACCTTCATCATATACATCAACATCGTTCCTCGTGCGTAGGCTGCAGGACAGCAACAACATACATATTGCGGACGTCATCAACGGCGACTCGAAACTTATATGGACAATTTATTCAGTGGAGATATATGAAATAAAATTATCTATCGGCTCCAAAAAGAATCGGTGAATTCCAACGGTTAGATCTCCGTGGATGACCCAAACACTGAAGCCCTGTCAGAATCTGACGGAACTCTGCGCGACTTTGGGAAAACAATTCTCATGGTCGACTCAGTAATAAATTAGAAGATCACACCATTCAAAAGCTGAGGAATACAATCCCGCACCACTCCCTGGTTTTTGAGCCAATTCCAACGGTTAGATCTCCGTCAGAGGCTCGCGCACTGCAACACGTCTTGGATCTTTCTGAGTTCGCGAATTCCAATCGCGGATCCGGATCTATTTCGTCAATTTGAAAGTCGACACAAAGGTCAAGCAACGTCAAAAAAATATGGCGACTTGCCATACTAGTGCCCGGTGGCTCGACATCAACATCGCCCTCCATGTACACACAACAAACATAGCGACTCCGCCGCGTCGACTCGGTCCATTACGTCGAGTCCTTCCGGAAAACATCGCGACTCCGCCGCCTCGACTCGGTCTGCCGCGTCGAGTCCTTCCGGAAAACATATCGACTCCGCAACGTCGGCTCGGTCCGTCGCGTCGAGTCCTTCCGGAAAACATCGGGACTATGCCGCGTCGACTCGGTCCACCGCGTCGAGTCCTTCCGGAAAACATCGCGACTCCGCCGCGTCAACTCGGTCCGCCGTGTCGAGTCCTTCCAGAAAACATCGCGACTCCGCCATGTCAATTCCGCCCTCCGTGTCGAGTCCTTCCAGAAAAATCGCGACTCCGCCGCGTCGACTCGGTCCACCGCATCAATTCCGGCCAATGTGTCGAGTCCTTCCAGAAAACAGACTCCGCCGCGTCGACTCGGTCCACCGCGTCGAGTCCTTACGAAAAACATCGCGACTTCACCGCGTCGATTCGGTCTGCCGTGTCGAGTCCTTCCGACATACATCACGAATTTACCGCGTTGACTCGGTCCTCCGCGTCGAGTCCTTCCGGAAAACATCGCGACTCTACCGCGTCGACTTGGTCCGCTACATCGAGTTCTTTCGGCCAACACCGCGAATCCGTCGCATCGAATACGGTTGATGCGTTGACTACTTCCGCCAGACGACTCGGGAGCCTTCCTTCTCCGCGGCCACACTGTTGCTCGGGGGCTATGCCACAAATTAGAAGCACTCAAGAATTCGCCGCAGCCGCACTCGACATTCGGGGGCTGAGGCCGAAACAGCCGCACTCGACACACGAGTCCGGCGCTACGTCCAGCGTTCGACGCACTTTACAAGAGCATCGATCTTAACGTTCGGCGACATGAACTCCAGTGTGACTCACGCAGACATCCTCTTCACCGACCTCGGAGACTGCCTCGCCGATGTTCGTCAACTTCACGGGCGGGCCTACGCAGATCGATTTTTCAACCTAGATATTCTTATTGACTTTACGAATCCATCTTGTTGTGTAGGTCGGATATTGCATCCTCGATTCAACTGCGAAGGCACGCCAAAACATAGCGACCATCGCGACGATCATTGCGGTTGACTCCAACTTCGCTGTGTTACGTCCGCTACGGACAAACTTTGATTCCATCGACTTCATCGACCATCACGGCGGCGGTCAGCGCCGACGGTGCCGGCATAAAGAGCCCGAGAGCCCGCTCCCTAGAAGGGAACCACGTGCGCTCGGGGGCCGGCTTTTCTAAATCAACAACTTTATCAACTTCATCACTACGATCAATCGGGCGACTCCGGCTCCTTCATCGACCCTGCCGCATCAACTCCTCTACGTCCGCCGTGTCGAGTACATCTCCATCGCATCGACCCCGCCTTCCATGTCGAGTATGTCTCCACCGCGTCGACTCCGTCCGCCGTGTCGAGTACATCTCCACCGCGTCGACTTGGTCCGCCGCGTCGAGTCCTTCCGGCGAACATTGCAACTCCGCCGCATCGACTCCGTCCACCGGGTCGAGTCCGTCCAGAAAAACATCGCGACTTCGCCGCGTCGAGTCCTTCCGGCAAACATCATGACTTTGTCGCGTCGAGTCCTACTGGAAATCATCGCGACTTCGCCATGTCGACTCCGTCCGCCCCGTCGAGTCCTTCCGGAAAATATCGCGACTCCGCCGCGTCGACACGTCCACTACATCGACTACTTTCGGCTAAACACCGTGCGACTCCATAGCAGTTGCACTCGAATACTCGGGGGCTGCACCGCGCAACAACCTCAGTCGACTCGACACCCTGGGGCTGCACTGCGTAATGGCCACACCCGACACTTGGGGGCTGCACCGTGCCACAACAACAATCGTCACTCGGGTGTTGCCTCATTCAGCAACCACACCCAATACTCGAGGGTGCGACCCGAAACTATTTCGGCACGTCCAATACTCGAAGGCTGGCGCTTCGTCATCGACAACAACTTACTCCGGAAGTCGACGCATATCCTCCTCCAGGAGTCGGCGTATGTCCTCCTCTGCGAGCCAACAGAATACAAGCAGACGATGTTAGCTTAAGAACAATCTGAGCCTATGCCGAGTATATCTCCACCGCGTCGACGCTGACACGTCTAATCTCGGACACTTCTCGCCACGTCCCATCGGGAGGCATATTAGTGCTTAGTGCATCACGACATCACGCGAGCATAAGCCAGCAGGCTTATTTTTCTTCGGAATCTTCAAACAAAAAGGCACTCGCCACAATCCATGCCGAAAACATCGTGCCTCCACTAAAAAAAAGGCACTCTCCAAAATCATCACCGAAGACATCGCGACTCCGATACTCGGCGCGACACAAAATATGTCAACTCCCAGGTCGTTCAGCCATCGCGACACACCTGGATGTCGCACTCTTAGAGTGTGAAGGTAAGACCCAAGGATCCGTCCTATGGGCCTGGAATCACACTCATGCTGCGTCCTTCGGCAATTTTCCGTGCCAGCGGCATGATGAAAAATCCTGGCGGACGCGCCAGGTACCCCTTTTAAAGGTTAAGTTCGACTCGATAAGACCTCTGCGGCCTGAGTTGCAACGATCACCTATCCGGATTCGATGCGGGGGACTTGAATCTGCGTAGGCCAGAACTTCTTTTGCCCAAGAGCAATTAATTGGTCCCGATCCGTGGAGTGAACCAAACGACTGAGTCGTATCCTTCCGGAAACAAGATCCATACGTCCTAAACAACATGATTCATACATCCTCACAATAGGATCCATACATCCTCACAACAGGATTCATACGTCCTAAACAACAGGATCCATACATCCTCACGACAGGATCCATACATCCTCACGACAGGATTCATACATCCTCACAACATGATACACACATATTGAATCTCTGTGAACATCCGAGCCATAGGACCTCAAGCATCAAATATCGCCGACTCTCAAAAAAGCTTTCACGACCTATCGGGTCCTTCAGACTCGACAACTTATCAACTACTCTTCAGGATCAAAGATTGTCCTTGAATCTCTACCCGACTCAAACGAGTCGACTAGACACTCGGGGGCTAGTTACCTAGGGACACTCACCATGTCCCCTACTTAATCCTACCGGGTGCTATGCTACGGGGAGCCCACTCGATGGCCCATCCGGGTCCAAGAAGCGATCCTTGATCTCTTGAAGAAGAAGATAAGAACTCCTAGACAAAGTCTACTAGGACTCATGTAACCCCATCATGTCTGCATATATAAAGCCGGGAGGGAGGAGAGAAAAAGGGGGACAAGGTACAAGCCACAACTAGACGCAATCCTAGACTAGAGAATACACGGGACACCCCGTACACACCACCACGACATCGCCATTGTAACCGTTCGAGTATCTCGCCATAATAAAGATCAAACAAGCAGGAGTAAGGGTTTTACCTCTACGAGGGCCCCGGTCCTGGGTAAATCTTGCCTCCTTTTTAGCTGTCGAGATCACCGACGCGTATTCGTCTCCTAATCTACAAACCCTAGTATCTCATACGAGGGATCTGCCGAGTCAAGGTCTCAACACTTGGTTTCTTTCTTAGGAAAAACTGTTGTTGTGCTCATCATACCTTCCTCTTGCGGTTTTCCTACGAATGCAAGGCCTGCACCATCAAGCTATTTTATGGCCCCGTTGCCGGGGAGGAAGAGAATTTCTGCAAGGGGAGTCTCTCACTTCCAATCTCTTTATTTTTTTTGTTTTTCTTAGTTTATTTTATTTTGTCTTGTTTATTTCTCTATATAAAAACACACACAAAAATTAGTTCTTATTCCAGTTGTAGTTTTTATCCTGTTTTTAGTCTTGTTAAAATGACTACTCCTGAGAACACTAAGTTGTGTGAATTTACTAGCACCAACAACAATGTTTTCATTAGCACACATATTGCTCCACCTGCTTCTACTGCTGATTTTTATGCGATTAAGCCTGCACTAATAAATCTTGATATCAGAGAAAAAAATTCTGGTGTTAGTACTGATGATGTTGCTGCCCACCTTAATAATTTTGTTGAACTATGTAAGATGCAAAAATATAAAGATGTAGATGGAGATATTATTAAACTAAAAAAATTCCTTTCTCTTTGAGAGGAAGAGCTAAAGAATGGTTGCTATCTTTGCCTAGATATAGTATTGATTCTTGGACTAAGTGTAAAGATGCTTTCATTGGAAAATATTATCCTCCTACTAAGATTATATCTTTAAGAAGTAGCATTATGAATTTTAAGCAACTTGATAATAAGAATGTTGCTAAGCTTGGGAAAGAATGAAGTCTTTAGTAAAGAATTGTCCCACTCATGGACTGACTACTTGGATGATCATCCAAACCTTTTATGCAGGACTGGATTTTTCTTCAAGAAACCTTTTGGATTCAGCTTTTAGAGGAACCTTTATGTCCATGACCTTGGGGGCAGCAACAAAGGTTCTTTATAATATGATGGTAAATTATTCTGAATGGCACACTGAGAGAGCTACAACTGCTAAGAAGGTAAATTCTGTTGAAGAAATCTCCTCTTTGAGTGATAGACTTGATGCTATTATGTCTATGATTGTTAATGGCCATGCTCCTATTGATCCAAACAATGTTCCTTTAGCCTCTTTGGTTTCTCAAGAAGATCATGTTGATGTGAACTTCATTAAAAATAATAATTTCAACACCAATGCTTATAGGAATAATTTTGGTGGCAATAATTATCGGCCATATCCTCCTAATAATAATAATTCTTATGGTAATTGTTATGTTAATTCTTATAGCAGAAAAAAAGTGTACCCCCTGATCTTGAGAACATGCTTAATAATTTTATTAGTACACAAACTGCTTTCAATAAATCTGTTGAGGAAAATTTTGGCAAAATTGATGTTCTTGCTTCTAAAGTTGATAGCCTTGCCCTTAATGTTGATTTTATGAAACTAAAAGTTATGCCTTATGATATTAAAGAAAGCAAAACCTTGAATGCCATCCAAATTTGAATTGATGATAATGTTAGGATGTTAGCTGAATTGCATGCTAGATGGAAAAGAGAAGATGAAATAGCTAGAAAGAATAATATAGCTAATGTCTGCACTATTACCACTACTAGTAAAACTGAAGCCTCTAATGCTAGTAAACCTTATACTATCAATGGTAAAGTAATTGGTGTTTGCAATATTCCCACAGCTGCTATTAAATAAAAGGAAAAATTGCCTGAAACTGCTAAAAATGCTCCTGATAATAGTGCTGAAATTTTTAGAAACATGGGAGATAATGGTCCCATTACCTTTGATAAAAATGATACTAACTTTGATGATTGCAACATAACTGAAGTGATTAAGTTCTTACAAAATATTGCTAGTTGTCCTAATGATAGTGCTATGAATATGGCTTTCACAAAACATATTACAAATGCTCTCATGCAAATTAGAGAGAATGAATTAAGATGTGAAGCCTCTATCTCTTGGAAGTTAGATGATGTATTAGAACCCATTATTAAAATGAAAGTGGATGATTTTAGATGCAATGCTCTATGTGATCTTGGTGCTAGTATCTTTGTTATGCCTAAGAGACTTTATGACATTCTTGATTTTCCACCTTTGGAACCCTGTTATTTGGATGTTCGGCTTATTGATAATGTTAGAAAGAAACCTTTGGGGAGAGTTAATGATGTTCTTATCATGGTTAATAATAATCTTGTCCCCATCATTTTTTTGTCTTGAATATTGAATACAATGCTTCTTGTCCAATTGTTTTGGGAAGACCTTTTCTTAGAACTATTGGTGTTGTTAGTGATATGAAAGAGGGGAATATTAAATTTCAATTCCGAGTCAAGAAAGGTATGGAACACTTTCCTAGAAATAGAATAAAGTTTCCTTTTGATTCTATTATTAGAACAAATTATGATTTGGATGCTTCTTCATTTGAAAACACGTGAATACTCTTTTCTAGGCCTAGCTAAAAGGCATTAAAGAAAAGCACTTCTTGGGAGATAACCCATGTTTTTTTTTTGCTTTGTTTTTCTCTGTTTCCTTTGATTAAAGGGGTTGTATACTTATGTAGAACTCCTTTATATCTTTATTTTCATGTATTAGTTGTGCCAAGTAAATTTTCTGACGAAAGTTGGAGTTGGTTTTGGATCTCTGCGCAGGAAACAAATTTCTGATGTCCACCGTAAAAAATCGTATAATTCCCAGAAAAATATAAATGACCTGAAATTTTTTCGTTCTTTAAGTTTTTTATTTGAGAAGTTTAAGTGCCCCTAAAAAATTTATCTTTACGAACTGTTCTGGTTTTGGCAGATTCTGCCATTTTTCTTGCATTTGATCTTTTACGATGTCAAGTGGATATCTTTGCTTCACGAAACATCAGTGGCTGTAGCTAATGTTTAAAAGTATCAATAACACTTGTGACCATACATAACCCATGCATTTTTTTATTGTTTCTCTAACCCTCTAATGCGAATTATTCTTTGTGTGTGGTGTGAAGGAAGTTTTAAAGGGTCAAGAGAAGAGGGTGATATATGTGATCAAGAAGAGTGCAAGGTCAAAGCTTAGGGATGTCCCCGTGGTTCATCCCAGAAAATTCTAAGAAGACTCAAGCATCTAATCTTGGGGATGCCCAAGGCATCACCTTCTTCATCAACAATTTATCAGGTCACTTCTAGTGAAACTATATTTTTATCGGTCACATCATATGAAATTTATTTGGAGCATCTGTTATTTTTCGTTTTATTTTATTCTGTTTTCGGTCACATCATATGAAACTATATGCTTCAATATGACAAGAACAACTCATGATTCTTTCAATGGCACATTAAACACTCTCAGCTATTTGAGATAAATCATGCTACAAAATAACCACTAGGCTTTAGAATTAAAATAATATCTAGCATGATATGAAGAAGTCTATCCACAGTCTATATAAGCTTCTATTTGCATTGTTATAAATTCTACCACGTGGAGCGGTTTCTTTTCCCAACAGGCACCATACAAAATAGTTTTAATAAAAAATCTCTAAATGATATAGCAAGCAAACATGAGAGTACTCACATAAAACTACTAAAACTAACATATTTGAATAAGAGATGCAATGAAAACAAGAGCTAAACAGGAATTTTGCAGCAGCTAGAAGAAAAATTAAGAATACGAGCCTAACGAGTATTCAAATGAAAAATTGGAGCGTGTCTCTCTCCCAAACAAGGATGCTAGTTTCCAATGATATTATTTCAGCAAGGAAAACAAAAGAAGACAAAATAAAACTCAAGAAAAATAAAAGACGCTCCAAGTAAATTTCATATGATGGGACCGAATAAAAATATAGTTTCACTAGAAGGGACCTGATAAATTGTTGATGAAGAAGTGGATGCCTAGGGAATACCCAAGCTTAGATGCTTGAGTCTTCTTAGAATTTTCTGGGATGAACCACGGGGTCATTCCCAAGCTTTGACCTTGCACTCTTCTTGATCACATTATATCAATCTCTTTTCTTGACCCTTGAAAACTTCCTTCACACCACACTCAAAGAGTAATTCGCATTGGAGGGTTAGTGCAACAATAAAAAATCCATGGGTTCTGTATGGTCACAAGTGATATTAATACTTTTAAATATTAGCTACATCCACTGATGTTTCGTGAAGCAAAGAAATCCACTTGACATCGTAAAAGAGTAAATGCAAAAAATGGCAAAATCTGCGAAAACCAGAACAGTTTGTAAAGACGATTTTTTCGGGACAACAGAAATCTGTTTCCTGCGTAGAAATCCAAAACAAACTCCAACTTTCATCAGAAACTTTACTTGGGACAACTAATACATGAAAATAAAGATACAAAGGAGTTGATACATAAGTATACAACCCCTTGAATACAAGAAAACAGAGAAAAACAAAGCAAAAATAAAACCATGGGTTATCTCCCAAGAAGTGCTTTTCTTTAACGCCTTTTAGCTAGGCATAGAAAAGAAAGAATAAGATCACATAAGAAATAAGAATTGAAAAAAATATAGCATCAAGAAGAAAGTATAAAACAAATTTAAGTCTAACCCACTTCCTATGCATAGGAGTCTTGTAAAGAAATAAATTGAATAAGCTCAAACTAGAAATCATGGGAAGGTAGAACAAGAGCACCTTCAAAACTTTCAACAAAAAGAGAGATATTTTAGTAACATGAAAATTTATACAACCATATTTTCCTCTATCATAATAATTTTTAGTAGCATCATGAACAAACTCAACACCAGAATTATCACATAAAGCATGTTTGTCATGGCCTAAAAGCACACAATTCATATCAAGCTAAAAAATAGTGGGATCTAAATTAAAAATAAAGACATCTTCTTTCCCACTTTTAGCAATAGAAAAACAAGATGATATGTCAGTATTAAAATGAATGGGACACATTATAGCAATCTTATTTTCAGTAGCATTATAATTTATAACATCAAGTAACATAGGACCATCATCTAGAGAATTATCATATAAATTTTCTAAACAAACTTCCTCATTATAATGCATATCGATAGTTGAAATAAATAGAGGATTATCATTGGATTTATAAAAGTAGCATGTATTATCATGAATAATAGTAGCAATATCATTCTCACAAGTTTCATTCATAGTAGTATCAAGGTCACAAGTATAGCAAGTACCAATTTCATCAAAAAGGGATACAAAAGAATCAATAGGATCATCACAAGTATGAGTTAAAGAGTTACTCTCATTTGGAGGTAGACCTGGGTAGCTGCATTCTTCCTCTCCTCTTTATCATCACTCTCCTCCTCTTTTTCATCCAATGAGCTTCTAGATTCAGCAATTTCTTCTTCCATAGGCTCCTGCTAGGCATCAGTTACTTCCTTTGGTGGAGAGCATCTATTAAGATATTCAATTATGTAGTAATTACAATCCTTGTAGTTATCAAATAAATTTTCAGGTGTAGCATAAATCTCGTATTTATAAGGTGCCTCATCAATACTTTCAAGCAAATAGGCAATTTCGAATGCACCCTTCCAAGAAATAAATCATTCAATTTGTTCCAAATCATAAAATTCATAATTTCCCTTAACATAAAAAGATATGGTAACATTATCATTATACTCACATTGAAAAGGGAGGTGTTTGTACCTCCTACAGAAACGAGATTTATCAAAGCAATAAGTGACATTATAAGTAGAGCACAAGTTTCTAGCAGTCATATGAAATTTATTAATTTGCTCCCATAAGTGTATCCCTTTTTGTGACAGGCGGTGTTCCTTATAATATTTTTGTTGTTCATCCGTGAACCCACCTTTCCAATAAGATCTAGTTTCAAAGACATCAAACATTGATAGCAAGCATGATAAAGAAAAAATAACAACTATAATAAGAATTATTTCTTTTTGCGTTTTTGATAAAGAGAAGTGAACAAGATAAAATAAAATAAACTAAGAAAAACAATAACAAAGTAAAGAGATTGGAAGTGAGAGACTCCCCTTGTAGAAGTTATCTTCCTCCCCGGAAACAACGCCAGAAATTAGCTTGATGCGCGTGTCACACGCGTTCGTTGGGAGACCCCAAGAGGAAGGTATGAAGAGCACAGTAGCAAGTTTCCCTCAGAAAGAAACCAAGGTTGAATCGACCAGTACGAGGAAGGAGTAACTTCAGAAGGTTGATGCAGCTGAGATGGCAGGGCGCACTACCGGTTCAGCATCAACATGGAACCTACACAACACAATCAAATCACTTTGCCCCAACGAAGCAGTGAGGTTGTCAATCTCACCGATTTTGCTGAAGACAAAGAGGTTAAACGTATGGTGTGGAAAACAATATGAGAACAATATGAAAATACTGGAAGCAGTGTGTGTATTATCAGTATAAGAAATCGGTCCGGGTTCCACTGTTCACTAGTGGTGTCTCTCCGTAGAAGATAAATAACATGTGTGGTGAAACAATTACAGTTGGGCAATTGACAGAAATGAAGTCTGCACCGTAGTGCATATGCAAGACATAAAGATTACTATGTGATTCATGCATGCATTACAACAAGATACATAGACCGTCATCCAACTGCATCTATGACTAATAATTCACCCTCCGAATATCATCCGAACAAACGTTGGGTATTAAGTTGCAAGCAACAAATAATCGCAGTAAGAAAAGTGTGTAATGTAAACAACGTAAACGAAGTGAACACCGTTTTTTTCTCCCTAATGGCAACATCACATCCTCCATCCGTCACGTTTCTGTCACTCGAGCACAGATGCAAAGGAGGCATGAACCCACTATCGAGCATAAATACTCCCTCTTGGAGTTATTAGCATCTACTTGGCTAGAGCATCTACTAATAACGGAGAGCATGCAAGATCATAAATAACATATGCATGAAGATAACATGATATATTGATAATCCGAAGACACAGAATTCAACATTCATCGGATCCCAGAAAACACAACATGTAGCATTACATAAAGATGATTTCGATCATCTGAGGCAGCTCATGAGATCTAAACATGAGGCATAAAGTGGAGGAGACAACCATCTAGCTATTGCTATGGACCCGTAGTCCACGAATGAACTACTCAAGCATCACTTCGTAGGAGGGCACGGTGGTGTAGACCCTTCCGGTGATGAATTTCCCTCCCGACAAAGTGCCAGGGAAAGCTCCAGAACCCTCCCAATCTCGGGATGATGATGATGGCGGCCTTGGGTATTTCTCGGAAAAATGTTATATTTTTAGGGTTGATATGTCGGGTGAATAAATAGGCGAAAGGGCGATGGCGGTGGGCGCCCAAGGGGCCACACCACCCCCAGGCGTGGCCCCCCTCTGGTCCTCTTCGGGACTCCATGAAACCATCGGGATTTATAAGACTTCAGGGCTTCGAATTTTCCAATTCCTAGAATATTATCTAGAAATCCCGTAGGTTCCACGGAGTCCCGAAGAGACCCAGAGGGGGGCCTCAAGGGGCCCACACCATAGGGTGGCGCGGTCACCCCTTGGCCGCGCTGGGGGGTGGTGTGGGGCCCCCAGACCTCCACCGCCTCTGCCCTTTTGCCTATTTATCCCCCCGAGGCGTAAACACTAAAAATATCCCACCTTTCCCGGAAAAATACCTGAGGCCGCCATGATCGTCAAACCGAGATCGGGAGGGTTCTGGAGCTCTCCCCAGCACCCTGCCGGGAGGGAAATTCATTACCGGAGGGGTCTACACCACCAAGCCCTCCTCCGAAGTGATGCATGAGTAGTTCATCCCTGGACTACGGGTGCATAGAAGTAGCTAGATGGTTGTTCTCTCCACTTTGTACCCCATGTTTAGATCTTGTGAGATTCCTAACATGATCAAGATCATCTTTATGTAATGCTACATGTAGTGTTTGCTGGGTTCTGATGAATGTTGAATGCTATGTCTTTTGATTATCAACATATCATGTTATCTTCATGCATATGTTATTTATGATATTGCATGCTCTAAGTTATTAGTACATGCTCTGGCCAAGTAGATGCTAGTAACTCCAAGAGGGAGTATTTATGCTCGATAGTGGGTTCATGCTTCCTTTGCATCTATGCTCGAGTGACAGACACGTGACAGATGGAGGATGTGCTGTTGCCATTAGGGAGAAAACAACAATGCTTTGTCTAAGGATGATGTTATTGTTTACATTACACACTTTTCTTACTGCGATTATCAGTTGCTTGCAACTTAATACCCAACGTTTGTTCAGATGATATTCGGAGGGTGGATTATTAGTCATATATGCAGTTGGATGACGGTCTATGTATCTTGTTGTAATGCCTGCATGAATCACATAGTAATCTTTATGTCTTGCATATGCACTACGGTGCAGCCTTCATTTCTGTCAATTGCAGAGCTGTAATTTGTTCACCAAACATGTTAGTTATCTTTTATGGAGAGACACCACTATTGAACTGTGGACCCCGGTCCATTTTCTCATATTGATAATACAGACACTGCTTCCACAGTCACACTAATGCTACTACTTTCATATTGTTTTCCACACCATAACTGCTGAAAGTGTATGGTTCCCCCATGTCTATTTGGAAGACAAACCTTTTTCGTCTCAGTACTTTGTGACATCATGAAAAGTGTTGAGGGTTTTGTTTAGTTGTTTGAACCTTGCTCTTTTTGGGAGTTAGTTATCTTCTCATTGATCTATTTCAAATTGATCTATTTTGGATTTTGAACTTATTTTTATTAATGAATCCTTCTTTTGGTATCTCTTTTGGGAGTTCAATATCTCATTTTTTGATTTAACTCTTATTTGCTTTTCTTCAAGTGTTAAATGGTTCTTTGTGTATCTCACTTTCACTTGATTTATTTTCAAATTGATTTCTTATCAACCATGTGTTGATTTGGATAGTTGTTATGATTTGGACAACCTTTTGTCATGTCACAATCTTGTGCACCCTCTTTGGTTTTCTTGGTGTTTTCTCCACATAATATATCTTTTGGTTCTTGAAGGTATTTGTATTCATATTAACTAATGAATTTGTTATGGCATACTTTACTTTATTTGATCCTTTATGTAGGGTAAAGTCCACCAAATCCATAACCGGCAGAAATCTCAAAAGCAGGAAGCTGGCCAGTCTTTTGTCTAGGTGGCGGTAGTACAAGTGAAACCACCGGTAGTACCGCCCCCGGTATTCTCCAGCACATCTCCAGGGAGGCAACCTCCGGTGGCGGTACCGGTGGTACTACCGCCAAATCGATGCTATGTTGGTACATCACGAAGGCCACAATGGAGGCCACCGGTAGTACCGGTGGGCGGTAGTAGCGCTGGTGCCACCGGTACCTCCAGCGTTTCCTCAGGATTCCAGGGGCTATCCACCACCATTGCTGGTACCGATGGTGGTACCGCCAAACCAATGCTCTGTTGGTACATCGCGGAGGCAACAACGGAGGCCACCGGTAGTACCGATGGGAGGTAGTACCACTGATTCCACCGGTACCTCCGGTGTTGCGGATTACTGGTGAGCAGCTCTAGGACACTGACCGCCGCACCGGTGGTAACACCGGTACTACCGCTGGGTGCGGGAAAGTGGGTAATGGCTGGTTTGGGTAAGAGTATCTATTGCACATATTTATGTGGATCTTATCCTATGTATTGTAG
The DNA here is from genome assembly GCA_028641055.1 of Alopecurus myosuroides. Classification (NCBI taxonomy): domain Eukaryota; kingdom Viridiplantae; phylum Streptophyta; class Magnoliopsida; order Poales; family Poaceae; genus Alopecurus; species Alopecurus myosuroides. The sequence goes on from CM054061.1 coordinate 119,974,442, forward strand.
TTTGTCTAACTACTTAGGACCTAATAAGTTTGGGGACCATTTTGTACTTAAATGTGTTCTAGGTACATTTGAGATGCATTGGATGCTTGTCTCATTCTCAAGGAAGGTTTCGTCACCATGTGCTTATCAGAGTCAAGCTACGATGATGAATTAAATATTATCTACTACAACATCACCATTGCCATATCCGTATCAAGTATCTACCTCATGCATACCTTATCTTGTTTTCAACCTTGTGTAGGTTGCATCTTGGCATGAAAATATTTTATTTGCACATTCTATTTACTTCCTTATGATACTTGTTGATTCTATCAAAACATTGCAACTATCTCTTTTTACCTTATTTGTATTTGTGATGTTTTTTACTTGTTTTTGTTGTATGTTCATTTATATCCCTCCAAGGATAAAATTGAGCTATGTGATATGCTTTCATTAAAAAAATTCTTATTGGTGTATTTATGACTTTCTATTTGATATCAAGTTCTCTTCTTTAGTAACTATTTTATGTGCACATGTTTCTTTGTGGATGTATATCATCATGATTGTTGTCTACCTAAAACTTATACACATAAGAGGAGTTACATTATGATTTGGTATCCTATGTTGGTGCTCAACCAAGTTTTTAGGTGCCTTGGTTTTGTTCTTATCTATGATCTCTTGCACTTGATTGGTGTTTTCAAAGGATATTTGGGGGGAGTGATGATTCCATATTTGCGCACTTTGTATTTAAATGTAAGAATTATAAATAGTGCATGAACATTGGGGAGCTTCTCTATTTTTGTTAAAACATTCTTTTGCTAAAATCATAAAATCTTGTGTTCAATCGGTTTTTCAAATCGTTTTGATTTCTTGCCTTTCTTTGGAAGAAGTTTAGAGAAATATACTCTTATTTGCAATCTTTTTGGTCCTCAATATAGCTTGATCCCCCATCTATTCTTCATTGAATATGCATTCCATTTCTATTATCTTACGAGAAATGCCTAAATTATGGGGGAGCTCTTACTATATTGGCCATCTAAAATTTTCCGCCCATTTATGATATACATGCCAATGGGGGAGAGATTTAGAGGGTTTAAGGGAATTTTTTTATGCTTTGGTTTTGTTCTTAAGAGTTTACGTTTCATGCTCTTGTATCCATGCATGTTTGCTTAACTCATTATATAAACCCTCGTAAAAGGGGTTGTCATCAATTACCAAAATGGGGGAGATTGAAAGTGTATGGTTCCCCCATGTATGGTTTTGGTAATTAATGACAATCCTTATGGACTAATGTTTGCATTGAGGCATTCTTATAGGATTTTCCATTGGCACCACTTGAACTCCATGTGTTGAATTCAAGGTTGGATGCTATCAAGATCATCACTTAATGAATATATATATATATATATATATATATATAATCAATAGAAGAATTGGCATGCCACTATTGACCATATTACAAGCATGTCTTGAAGAAGGAGATTGTGTTTACCTTCAAGTCATAATCGTCATGAATAAAGAGAAGATACTTGGTTGATCAAGTAGGTGTGCCAAGCTTTCCACCCATATGGAGATTATGGTCAAGTTAATGTGGTCATGTGAGCATCTCTCTAATATTAGCTTATGGGGAGCAATTTACAAGTCTTCACGAAGCGAAGCGCAATCAAGAAAGATGGTCCAACTTGAGTGATTAAGATCGTCATCATCTAGATCAATTGGACTGCGCAAGGCAAAGGTATGACTTAGATAGGGTTTCTATTTACCGGTATCTTTATTCTAGTTGGGAGACCGGATTATATGATAGATAACCGTACTATCAAGAGGGGCTCTTGAATGCATATCCTGATAGTATCTATCATAGAGAGCTCAAACCTTTGCATACTTGTCATCATCCTACTTGGTTCTTATTTGGGTTTTCTAAATATGAGGTTTTATAGTTTGTCATGTTCTTCATGTCAAGCTCAAGTTCATCAAAAATGGATTTCGTATGAAAAACTTATCGCATTTTAGTTGATGGAGGTTTCTACCGTTTGTACTTTATTGATAGGTCAAAACTTTCATCATTTGGTTTCATATTCCCATTTTGGACTATGATTTTTCTCTACATATTCTTGTAGTGCTTGTTATTGCGATTTCAACGAGCCCAAGAACATCGAAAATGGAGTCCGGATGCAAAAGTTACAACCGTTTTTGTACCGGGTATTATGCAGTTTTTCCAGCACTCGAAGTTCCGGTGGTGGTTCCACCAGAAACCCTTTCGGGATGCCCGTGGCAGAACCTCCGGTGAAACCACCAGTGGTACCGCTACCTGGGGCAGTTTTCCAGCCCTTTTGGTGTTCTAACTCATCCGGGGGGCGGTAGTTCCGGTGGTTTCACCGGAGGTACCGCCCCCTGCGTGATTTCCCCCCCAACGGTTGGATATTTGGTGACCTATTTAAGGGGCCTTCTTCCCCAATGGTTCCCCAACTCTTTGGGCAAGTTTAACCACCATTGTTGACCTCCAAAATATTTCCACCTCTCAATCCCTTCAATGATTCTTGCTCCCACTTCAGAGAAAAGAGAGAGGAGATCTAGATCTACCACTCCACCAATCAATCCCTCCTCTTTGTAAGGGGAACCTATTGGATCTAGATCTAGGCATTAATTTGTTTGTTTTCCTTGTTCTTCCTCCTTCCTCCCTCCATAGAATTAGTTTCTTTGGTGGTATTCGGGGAGAGAAGTTCTTGACCACTCTGTGTGTTCTTGCCATTGCATTAGGTGCATCGGTTTGAGTTCCCCATGGGATTCGTGAAAGAGAAGTTCGTGAGCTTGTTACTCTTGGGTGCTTGGTCACCGGAGATTTTTTTCTTCTTGGGTATATTGAGCACCCTAGACGGTTACTGCTTGGATCTTCCACCTTGTTGAAAGAAGCGTCGTTGAGAGCCTCCAATTGAGTTGTGGAGATAGCCTCAACCCCGTGTAAGGTTTGGTCTACGCCTTCAAGTCGAACTCATAGTGGAAATGAGCATCTCCCTCACCAGAGAATCTCAAGAAGAATAAGGTGTGCACATCCGTGCTATTGAGGAGCGCCTAGGTGGCTCCCCACCTCTCCAACGAATACGTACTTCCCTTGGGAAGGAACTTCGGTAATCACATTGGTGTCTCCTTGTGCTTCGGTTATTTCTACACTCTAGCTCGTTACTTATGCATTTACCTTTGTGATAGCCTTTGTCTTGAAGTCATCTATATTTATATCACATAGTTGTATATCTTGCTTAGCATAAGTTTTGGTGCACTTAGGTAAACCTAGCTTGTATAGGTTTTGTGCTTGATAAATTAAATGCTAGTTTTATTCCTCATTTATTCAAGCCTAAACAGTAATTATTTTAAAGCTCCTATTCACCCTCATCTAGGCGGCATCCTTGTACTTTCAATTGGTATAAGATCCTGGGCTCTCATTGTTAGGATTCACCTCCTTGAGTGTAATGATTTCTCTTAGTGAATTAGTGCACGATCCCACATTTCATTTCGATGGCACAAACTATGATATTTGGAAATTTCGCATGCTCATTTATTTCCAAGTCATGGACCCACACATGGAGAAAATTGTAAATATGGGTTTTTCTCTGCCAAAGGATCCTCAAAATCCAACTTTAGAGGAAGAGAAAAATTTATCTCTCGATGCTCTTTCTATTAATGCGTTTTTCCTTCTTGTGAGCCTTGTAGTTATTAAGCCACTTTTTCCTATACGGAATGATCATGATTTATGCACAAAGCTTCAATATAAATATGGAGTGTCCAATATTATTGAGGATGATTGATCTCCCTCCATATTCGGTCGTGATGAGTTCTCAACTTCTTCTACTTCACCAACATGTGGTAAGCCACAAACTAATGAGATGGTGAGTAGTGATAGGCTTTGCAATAATGATAGTGAGCTTATTATTGATGATCCTTCATCTCTATATTATTGCAATGCCTCATGTTTGGACTTAAACACAACTAGCACAATTTTTTTACATGCTTGTGTTGATAGTCTTTGCATATCATGCCGACGTTGCTTGACTAAATCTCATGATCATATGCTTGCTTTATCTTGTTCCCATGATAATAATGATTTTTTTTCCTCTAGTATTTGTATGGATAACAATGTATAGGAAACCCAACTCTGTATGGAACAAGATGTGGACTTGAGTGGTGCCTCAAGTAATGATTCGTCATCATCTACCACATTTGGCCTTATGGACAAGGATTCAAAGGTATGTTCCACTTTGAACCCCAATATATCTTATGATGACAGTAGTGATTATGATGTTGGTAAGGAGGTTGATGATGAGTATAAGAAATTAGGCTTATGGTTAGCAAGCCTTGTTGGCGAGGCCAAAGAAAATGTGAATGCCCTCCTAGAACAACTTGATGAGGCTAACTCTCTTGTAGATGAAAAGGAGGAAATCATCATGATTTTGGAAACTCATAATGGTGGTCATTCTAGCAATGACAAAGAGATTGAATAGGCTCTTGAGAAAGAGCATTCCCTTAGATCTTCTCTTGAAGAGAAACTATATAGTCTAGAAGAAACTTATGCTATCAGCGTTTCTAAGCTTAGAAGGGACAATGAGTTCTCTCTTCTCTTGATAATGAACTCAAAGCTAAAAATGGTGATTCTTGTGCTACTAACTCTATTTTTTGTGAAGTATCCATATTAAAGGAGAATGTTGAGCTACGAGCTCAACTTGAGTTGCTAACTAGTAATTATGGGAAATTGGAAGAAACTCATGAAAAGCTCTCAAGATCTCATGAGGATCTTCTAGTCTCCCATGAGAGGCTAAAATTATCTCATGAGGGTATTTTAACTAAGGTAACATCTTGTGAGCCTAATGTGTACAAAGGAACAATCTCTACACTAAGTACTATATTGCCTTGCTCTAGTCCTAGTAATTCATCCTCTCATAATGTTTCCACGTCTTGTGATGAATTGCTTCAGTTGCCCTGTTGCTCTAATAATGATGCATCTACTTCCTCTAGATCTTGTTTTTATGCTAACCATGTAGAGGGTATTAAAGAGCTCAAGGCCCAAGTCACTTCATTGAATAAATACTTGGAGAAGTTTCATAAAGCAAAGTCCACACTTGACAATATGTTGAATGTCCAAAAAATCCCCCAATGACAATATAGGACTTGGATTCATTTCCAATCACAAGAACAAGTCCAAGGTCGACAAGAAGAAGGGCCATGAACAAGTAAAGAATTTAGCCAAGATTGTTTGCTTCAAGTGCAAGGTTGAAGGGAATCATGTTAGATCATGCCCTTTGAAGAAGAAACATCTTAGTGAGAAGCAACAAGGGGAGCGGCCACAAGTCCATCTAAATCTCAACCTCAAGTTTAAGAAAGGCCTCTTCCCAAGAAGACTCAAGCTAATGCTCCTCAAGTTGAGAAATCAACGAAGAAGAGTGGAAGGAGTCGTTGTCGCTATTTATGCCATGAAAAGGGACATCCTTCTTCTTCATGCACTAATGGTACATTATCCAACCCTATCATAATTGATGATGTGTATTCCATTCGTAAGGATAATTTGGGAAATGTGTTTGCCAAATATGTTGGTACTCAAAGTGGTGTCAAGAAAAGAACCATTTGGGTTTCCAAGCCTATTGTGACTAACCACTTAGGACCCAACTTGGTTGGGGACCAACAAGCTCAAACTTGATCAATAGGTGTTATTGGAGGGCATTGGAAACTTGTCTATATCAGGAAGAATTAAGAGATCTTCATCACGTATATTTTCCTTAAGCCAAGTCATTTGTATTATCTCATATTCCATGATCCTTCTTGCGGTAACTTGTATTTATTACATTATATATATATATATATATATATACATTGAAAGTTGCTTTTCACTTTGCATGTCTTGGTTTTGTACCTTGCTTGTATTTTGTATATTTTGTTCTTACTACTTACTTATCCTTGAGTAATCTAGTATGTGTTTGTCGGTTCACACAAAATGTATGTATGAGTTTTCTTTAAGCCTAATTGCATCTTGTTTGTATCTTATTAGGCTCTTTTGAGTGATTAATGTACTATCCCAATTTGGGAGAGTAATATGCCTTTGGCACTTCACAATCCTAAAATGTGTGTACATGAGAAATACCACTTAGTGTTGATATTTCAATATTATCTAGTCTCTATGTGGTATGTCATACTCCCGAGGAATTAAAATTCTAATGTCTATTAATTATCTCTAGTTGGTCTTGTTTTCTTCTTGCTAAGAAGATACGGATTATCACATTATGGGGGAGTAATATGCTTTGTCCATATTACAAGCCTAAAGAATGTGAACATTTGAGGTTTTGCCACATAGAATTGATATTGTTAATTATCTTGTTCCTATGTGGCATGTGTGCTCAAACAAGTTTCAATTTGCTTAAATGATTTTATTTGCTCATCTTTTGGTATCTTGTTTGTGCGAGAGTTTCTTGGTGCGGTTTTCCACAAATTTTCACTAGTATTTACCTTCTCGGGAACCGGTTGCTTCTTAATATATTAATCATTGGTTTGCATGATCATTAGACTATGGAGGCCACCAAGAATATCTATTTAAGCATGGTGTCTTTATTCCTATCCTTTTCGTAAGCTTTTGTTTCGTGAATATGATCATGCATATGTATGCAACATACCACCGAGTAATAACTCCTCTCCTTGTCTTTGACAAGTGATAATCTTTTGTGGTATAATGTATTAACCATATTTACTTGGGATATTTCTTCTTTTTTCCCATATTTATTGCCAAGTAATTTCTATTATGCTCACTCCCATTGTCTTCCTTGCGCTTTGAGAATACCTTTGGTTTACTCGTATTTGGTTGGTGTTGTAATTGGTAATGCTAAAGCAAGGATCCCACTTGTGTGCATATTGTATTCAAATAAAAAATTATAAGTGATGCAAAAATCATGGGGGAGCTTTCCTTTATTATTTAGAAAACTACTTTTATTCATTTTTAGATCTTTCTCAATTGGTGTTTAATCCCGATGACATGTCTATTTGGAAGACAAACCTTTTTCTTCTTAGTACTTTGCGCCATCATGAAATGTGTTGAGGGTTTGGTTTAGTTTTTTGAACCTTGCTCTTTTTGGGAGTTGGTTATCTTCTCATTGATCTATTTCAAATTGAACTATTTTGGACTTTGGACTTCTTTTTATTAATGAATCCTTCTTTTGTTATCTATTTTGGGAGTTCAATATCTCATTTCTTGATTTAACTCTCATTTGATTTCCTTAAAGTGTTAAATGGTTCTTTTTGTATCTCACTTTCACTTGATTTATTTTCAAATTTATTTCTTATCAACCATGTGTTGATTTAGATCGTTATTATGATTTGGACAACCTTTTTCATGTCACAATCTTGTGCACCCTCTTTGGTTTTCTTGGTGTTTTTCCACATCATATCCCTTTTGGTTCTTGAAGTTATTTGCATGCATATTAACTAATGCATTTGTTATGGCATACTTTACTTTCTTTGATCCGTTATGTAGGGTAAACTCCCCCAAATCAAAAACCAGCAGAAATCTCAAAAGCAGGAAGCTGGCCAGTCTTTTGTCTAGGTGTCGATAGTACAGGTGAAACCACCGGTAGTACAGCCCTAGGCATTCTCCATGACATCTCTATGGAGGCAACCTCCGGTGGCGGTACCGGTGGTACTACTGCCAAATCGATGCTATGTTGGTACATCACGGAGGCCACAACGGAGGTGTCGTCACCATGTGCTTATTGGAGTCAAGCTAGGATGATGAATTAAATATTATCTACTAAAACATCACCATTGCCATCTCCATATCAAGTATCTACCGCATGCATACCTTATCTTGTTTTCAACCTTGTGTAGGTTGCATTTTGGCATGAAAATATTTTATTTGCATATTCTGTTTACTTTGTTGTGATACTTGTTGCCTCTATGAAAACATTGCAACTATCTCTTTCTACCTTATTTATATTTGTGATGTTTTTTACTTGTTTGTGTTGGATGTTCATTTATATCCCTCCAAGGATAAATTTGAGCTATGTGCTATGCTTTCATTTAAAAAAAAATCGTGTTGGTGTATTTATGACTTTCTCTTTGGTATCATGTTCTCTTCTTTAGTAACTATTTTATGTGTACATGTTTCTTTGTGGATGTATATCATCATGATTGTTGTCTACCTAGAAAATTATACACATAAGAGGAGTTACATTATTATTTGGTATCCTCTATTGGTGCTCAACCAATTTTTTAAGTGCCTTGGTTTTGTTCTTAGTTATGATCTCTTGCACTTGTTTTGTGTTTTCAAAGTATATTGGGGGAGTGATGATTCCATACTTGCGCACTTTGTATTTAAATGCAAGAATTCTAAATAGTGCATGAACATAGGGGAGCTTCTCCATTTTCATTAAAATACTCTTTTGCTAAAAGCATAAAATCTTGTGTTCAATCGGTTTTTCGGATCGTTTTGATTGCTTGCCTTTCTTTGGAAGAAGTTTAGAGAATTATACTCTTATTTTTAATTTTTTTTGTCCTCAATATAGCTTGATCTCCCCCATCTATTCATCTTTGAATATGCATTCCATTTCTCTTATATTACGAGAAATTCCTAAATTATGGGGGAGCTCTTACTATATTGTTCGTCTAAACTTTTCCGCCCATTTCGGCAATGGATGCCAATGGGGGGGGGGAAGATTTAGAGGGTTTAAGGGAATTTGTTTTCTGCTCTGGTTTCATTCTTAAGCGTTTACCTTTCATGCTCTTGTATCCATGCATGTTTGCTTAATTCATTATATAAACCCTCGTAAAAGGGGTTGTCATCAATTACCAAAATGGGGGAGATTGAAAGTGTATGGTTCCCCCATGTATGGTTTTGGTAATTAATGACAATCCTCATGGACCAATGTTTTCATTGACACATTCTTATAGATTTGTCCATTGGCACCACTTTAACTCCATGTGTTGGATTCAAGGTTGGATGCTATCATGATCATCACTTAATGAATATATATATATGATCAATAGAAGAATTTTCATGCTACTATTGACCATATTACAAGCATGTCTTGAAGAAGGAGATTGTGTGAACATTCATGTTTACCTTCAAGTCATCATCATCATGAATAAATAGAAGATACTTGGTTTATAACTTAGGTGTGCAAAGCTTGCCACCCATATGGAGATTATGGTAAAGTGAAGATAGTCATGTGAGAAGCTCTCTAATATTAGCTTATGGGGGAGCAATTTACAAGTCTTCACGAAGCGAAGCGCAATCAATAAAGGTGGTCCAACTTGAGGTGATTAAGATCGTCATCATATAGCTCAATTGGATTGTAAAAGGCAAAGTTATGACTTAGATAGTGTTTCTGTTTTACCGTCTCTTTATGCTAGTTTCGAGACTGGTTTATAGGATAGATAACCGTACTATCAAGATGGGCTCTTGACTACATATCTTTATCATATCTATCGTAGAGAGCTTAAACCTTTGCGTAATTGTCATCATACTTCTTGGTTCTTATTTGTGTTTTCTCCATGTGAGGTTTTAGATCTTTTCATGTTCTTCATGTCAAGATCAAGTTCATCAAAAATGGATTTCGTATGAAAAACTTGTGGCATTTTTGTTGTTGGAGGTTTCTACCGGTTGTCCTTTATTGATAAGTCAAACCTTTCATCATTTGGTTTTATATTCACATTTTGTACTATGATGTTTCTCTGAATATTCTTGTAGTTATCGTCCTTTTAATTTCAACGAGCCTAAGAACATAAAAAACGGAGTCCGGATGCAAAAGTTACGACCATTTTAGTATCGGGTGTTCTGCAGTTTTTTCAGCACTCGAAGTTCCGGTGGTGGTTCCGCCGGAAACCCTTTTGGGATGCCCATGGCAGAACCTCTGGTGAAACCACCGGAGGTACCGCTGCTTCGGGCAATTTTCTAGCCCTTTTGGTTTTCTAACTCATTCGGGGGGCGGTAGTTCCTGTGGTTTCATTGGAGGTACCGCCCCTGCGTGATTTTGCCCCCAATGGTTGGATATTTGGGTGACTTATTTAAGGGGCCTTCTTCCCCAATGGTTCCCTAACTCTTTGGGAAAGTTTAACCTCCATTATTGACCTCCAAAAGCTTGCTATCTCTAAATCCCTCCAATGATTCTTGCTTCCACTTGAGGGAAAAGAGAGAGGAGATCTAGATCTACCACTCCACCAATCAATCCCTCCTCTTTATGAGGGGAACCTATTGGATCTAGATCTGGGGATTCATTTGTTGTTTTCCTTGTTCATCCTCCTTCCTACCTCCATACATTAGTTTCGTTGGTGGGATTTGGGAGAGAAGTTCTTGACCACTTTGCGTGTTCTTGCCATTGCATTAGGTGCATCGGTTTGAGTTCCCCACGGGATTCGTGAAAGAGAAGTTCGTGAGCTTGTTACTCTTGGATGCTTGGTCACCGGAGAGATCGTTCCTCTTGGGTGTATTGAGCACCCTAGATGGTTAGTACTTGGGGCTTCCACCTTGTTGCAAGAATCTCCGTGAGAGCCTCCAATTGAGTTGTGGAGATAGCCTCAACCCCGTGTAAGGTTCGGGAAACGCCTTTAAGTCGACCTGATATTGGAAACGAGCATCTCCCTCATCGGAGAAGGTCAAGGAGAATAAGGTGTGGACATTCGTGCTATTGAGGATCTCCTAGGTGGCTCCCCACCTCTCCAACGAAGACGTACTTCCCTTGGGAAGGAACTTCGGTAATCACATCGGTGTCTCCTTGTGATTCGGTTATTTCTACACTCTAGCTCGTTACTTATGCATTTACCTTTGTGATAGCCTTAGTGCTTGAAGTCATCTATATTGCTATCACATAAATGTATATCTTTCTTAGCATAAGTTGTTGGTGCACTTAGGTAAACCTAGCTTGTATAGGTTTTGTGCTTGATAAATTAAACCCTAGTTTTATTCCGCATTTACTCAAGACTAAACCGTAATTATTTTAAAGCGCCTATTCACCCCCCTCTAGGCGGCATCCTTGTACTTTGAACTGCTTCGTTGGGGGCAAAGTGATTTGATTGTGTTGTGTTGGTTCCACGTTGCTGCTGAACCGGTAGTACGCCCTGCCACCTCAACTGCATCAACCTTCAGAGATTGCTTGTTCTCCTACTAGTCAATTCAACCTCAGTTTCTTTTCTGAGGGAAAATTTCCGTTACACTCTTCACAATCTTTCTCTTGGGGTTTACCGACATCAGCCATCAAGGTGTTTCTTGGTTCGCGGCGCTTCAGGCATTCGGAGAATGGTGGCAATTCTTCGGAGGGCGCAGCGGTTGAGAGTCTTCTCTGTTTTATTTGATCCGCCGTTGTCGGCTTTGTTTTCTCTTATGTTTTCCTTTCTTTCTTTTGGGCGTGTTTTGTGCTATTTTTTCCCAGCATTGGCATCACAGTTGTATCGGGTGGGTTGGTTGCTATATTAATATAGCAGGACGAAAGCCTATTTCGAGAGAGAGTTACATTTTGGAACAGAGGGAGTAACACTTAAAACTATAGGGCGAACAAAAACCGGCCAGTGCTGACTTTCACATATGTCATCTAAGAAAGTACATTCTATGGGCATGTAATAGGTTTTTTTGGTATTTATATTTTACAACTAAGTGATGTACATTTGGCCCATCAATAGTGTACATCTTAACACATACGGGAAAATAATTTTTTCAGGTCTGTGCTAAATTTGTCCCATAAGAAGGCTAAACTCGTTGCACGAAACCCACCTTCTAGCCCATAAATCCACTCTTGACCTAAACCTAACTTGCAACCCCTAATTAAGAGCATCTATATCCGTGGCCGCCCCAAGCCGTTTTTGTTGGTAAATAGCAACACTTGGGGGCTCCGGCGCTAACTTTGGCGCGAGACCGCCGGTTCCCAGCCACGCCCCCAACCGACGCTTTTCGACTCTAAAATTGACACAAATATACACACAACACAATTTTTATCACATATTTTGCCATAAAAATCAATATAAAGCAACTAGTTCAACAAAGTAAGATTATAATTTAATAGATTTTGAACACAAAATAAAAAACATGAAACTAGAGGTCGCCCTTTAGCCTCCACAAGTTCTCCACCAGATTGTGCTGCAATTCTTGATGCGCATTTGGGTCTCGGCTCTCCCTTCATATAGCGAGGAAGGCAGCTACAAGAGGACTCTTCCTGAAATTTTGTTCGGTGTCAATTATTGGCTCCTCCCGCTCAATCTCAATAATCATGTTGTGCAATAGCACGCATGCCAGGGAAACAACCGACTTACTCGTGAACTTGTAACCAACCCGGACTCGGTACCAGGACCAAGCCTCCTATATAAGGCTGGGAGGACCCCGGGGTAGGGCATCGATGATTCCACTCACCATAGCACTTTGAGCCTACACAAGATCCAGTCTCTGCCGCAGCCATTATCATACCAAATGTAGTCATCTTAAATATAATATAAACAAGAAGGAGTAAGGATTTACCTCTACGAGGGCCCCGAACATGGGTAAACTGTGTCTCCTTGTTTGCAGTCATACTAGAAGCGTGAAATCGTCCCCTTATCTCTAAACCTTAGTACGTCGTACGAGGGATATATCGATATAGGATACCGACAATGGTCTTCACAAATGTTGGCCATCTAGGATAGACGTCATCTACCAGGTAGATCTAATTGGTAAAGTACACCTCAAAAACACAATTAGAAGAAGCTCTAATTCAATTAGAGGGGATCTAATTAGAAGGTCTAATTAGAATCTCTAATTCTACTAGAGAGCAAGAGAGAGACTTGAGAGACAATTGCTCACAAAATTATGTTTTGCCTCAATCCTTTGGGGTCCTTTTATAATGGAAGGGGAGGGGAGACATACAATAGGGGAGGAGGATTCCTTGTTGAGCAAGGAGGGGGGCTAGCCGCAGCAAGGAGGTGGCCACACCCACTCTCCTTGGAACTCGGATTGGACTCCCTTGTGGAGTGCAACTTCACCTCCCCTTTTCCTTTTCCCTTTTTCTTTTCTCCTTTCTCTCTCTAATTAAATATGGGAAAAATACTAGGATGTCAAGTACCAATGTGTGATGCTCTGGGGCCCACCTGGCAACCCCTAAAAAATAGGTGCGTCCATGAGGGGCATTCCTGCCCTCCTCCGGCACCCCCTTCTAGGTTTTTGCCCGAAACTCTTCAAAAACCTTTAGATTAAATCATTGAACTTATCTAAATATGTTAGAAATATATTTTTGACACTCCGGGACATCTCATGCTCCCCTGCACTTGCTCTGTAAAGCGTGCAACTTCAGTTTCTCTCTTAGAACAACTCCAGAACAAATTCCGATAGTAATAGAAACTGTTTCTATTATTCTGGCACATCCAATGCCCTCAATACAAATTATCTCTGATATATAGAATATATCAATCATGCAGAAACACCGTTCCAATTGATGCTCCTAACTGATCCGGACCTACGAATATACACAAAAATCACCCTTAACTTAAGTGTGTTTCCCCTACAGGTTTGTTAGTGTGTGGATCTGAAAATGGAAACCCTTTCATTTCTAATAATAAATAGTGGGGCTATGGATGCCCATATTGACTGCCACATACTACACGTATAAACTATTGAACCTGTTGGCTATTATACAAATTTTCCATTACTCACGATACCGAACTTACTCTAGACTATGGATTCCAGTATTGTCGTGAAACAATCTCTAGTGCATGATACCTTTATCTTGTCTCGTTAACCGGTAAGTTTCCTTTTACTAGTTACCATTGGCGGAGCCAAGAATTGAACTGAGCCGGGTCGAACAAATAAGCTCCAAAAAAAATTTAGACACAAAAGTAAGTGTATTCAACATAAAAAAATGTTCTAACAGATTCAATTTCATATTTCATCAAGCACAACTACAAAGTGACTACACAGAATAAGAAAGCTATATAACAAACAATGCTATCTTCTGATAGTATCATACCATTAAATTTAATCCATGTTGGCAAGACGAATCAGTCTAGTAAGATGCTATATTCTAACTAATCATATTTGGTATACCATGCATCTAAAAATGACCCCCAATCCGGAACAAGTTTTGTTTCGGGAAAATTATGAACAACAAAACGATTACCGCCTCTTGACAAATATGCCCAACTCAATTCATCTATGGTTTCAGGGGTACCATATTCATCGATTGGTCTCCAAACTCTAGGATCGCCAACGACATTTGGCAGATCAAAGATTTCACGAACACTTGCTTGTTGAGTGTCCTACAACATTGAAATCAAAATCAATCTTTCAGCAATCTCCTACACACTATTGGTCACTAGACAAGTAGACATCTAAATTAAAACTGAAATCTGAAATCCAAAGGGGAAATTAACCTGCTGGCGCGACATCGTCGGGGCTTCGTGGTGGTGGGAGAAGAGCCGGGCGGAGCATTGCGGTGGCCGGGACGGAGCGTCGAGGTGGTCAGGGGCAGTGCGGGGCGGCCGGGGGAGATGGGGCGGAGCCAGCATGATGTGAGCGGAAGGGTAGGCGGAGCGTGGAGGGCGGGCGGAGTGTTGGGCTGGCCGGTCGGGCGGAGCATCGGGCTGGCCGGGGACCGGGTGGGGATGGCGGCGTTGGCGTGCAGAGATGGAGCGAGGCCAGCATGCTGCGGGTGGAGAGCTAAGTGGTGGCCGGCCGGGCAGAGCGTCGGTTTTACCTGGGGCCGGGCGGGGATGGCAGCGCGGACACCTGGGAGATGTCGAGTCCTTGACTCGGTAGATCCCCCGTATGGGATACTAGATTAGGAGACGAATGCGCACTGGCTATGGAGGTCGATCATCTTCCCCCACCTCGCCGGCGTCAATCTACACGGTCACCTTGATGGATCTACACCTGCACCTTCGGTAAAGATTGTCCAAGGAACCGGAGACAAGGCTGTGGAAGTAAACAACCCGGCCTACCACCAATGGTGGATTCAAGATGAGCGTGTGTTGACTGTGCTCATCACCAGCATGACCCCTGACATTGCCAGTCAGATGACCGGCCGCACCATGGCCAAGGACGTGTGGTCAGCCGTCAATGAGATGTTCTGCGCACAAAACCGCGCGACTGCTCGTCAGGTCCGCAACGAGCTCTCACAGCTGAAGAAGCGGGATCTGAGCGTCGCCGAGTACTTCCATAGGAAGAAATCCATGGCGGATACACTTGCCTCCATCGGTGCCCCTGTCAAGGACGAAGAGCTCGTCGATCTGATCCTAAACAGACTCGGACGCGAGTTTTCTGCCATCAAGGCCTCACTCATGGTGTTTAATCAATCAGTCTCGGTAGATAACCTCTATTCGATGCTACTGTCCTTTGAGACGATGGAAGCTGGCTACCAGGACGACGATGACTGGTCGTCCTCAGCTAACACCGTAGGCCGCCGTAACGATCAGCAGGTCCACCGCACACCGCGTCCTCAGGACGGCAACTCTAGCTACAACAATTACGATGGACAGCCGCATCAGCAAGTCAACCACCAGGGTGGCCAGCAGCAGCAAAACGGCGGCTACAACAACCGTAGTCGCGATGGAGGATACAGTACCGGCAATGGCAACGAGAAGAAACAGCGACCCCGCTGCCAAATTTGCAAGAATTGGGGACACGATGCCCTAGGATGCCGCAAGCGCTTCGATCAGAACTTCCAGTGAGAGAATCAGCGCAACGGCAACGCAGCAACGTCCACGGCAAGCCCAGGATATGAAAGCCCATGGTTCATGGACTCTGGAGCAACGGATCACCTCACCAGCGATCTTCAGCGCATGCATGTCCACGATCGCTACACCGGCAAGGATCAGGTGCAGGTCGCAAACGGCTCAGGTTTGTCAATTGCCCACATTGGTCATTGTCACATACCTGGTTCATCTCTTCGGCTTAGGGATGTTCTCCATGTTCCACACATAAGCAAGCATCTCCTTTCGGTTTATAAGCTTCTATGTGATAACGATGTGTTTATCGAATTTTATCGTTCTTTTTTCCTTGTGAAGGACCGAGTCACACGGAGAACTCTTCTTCACGGTAAAAGCCAGGGTGGCCTTTACCCTATTCCAGTGGGTCGAGCCAGCATCTTCCACCGTGCCGCACACTCCAGCTCCAAGGTCCTAGCCGAGCGTTGGCATCAACGTCTTGGTCCCCCTCAAATAAAGTAGTTAATGTTTTAGTTCAAAAGCATAGCCTTCCTAGCTCGAGTAATGTTTTTGAGAACTCTATTTGTGACGCTTGTCAACGTGCCAAAAGTCATCAATTACCATACTCTCTGTCATCCCGTGTCTCATCCACCCCTCTTGAGTTAGTGCACTCGGATGTCTGGGGTCCAG
The DNA here is from genome assembly GCA_028641055.1 of Alopecurus myosuroides. Taxonomy (NCBI): domain Eukaryota; kingdom Viridiplantae; phylum Streptophyta; class Magnoliopsida; order Poales; family Poaceae; genus Alopecurus; species Alopecurus myosuroides. The sequence continues at coordinate 119,990,735 of CM054061.1, forward strand.
CTATTCCTTCTTCTGGAGAATTCAAGTATTATGTGAGTTTCATCGATGACTATAGCCGTTTCTGTTGGATTTACCTACTCAAGCATAAGTCAGATGTTGAGTCTGTGTTTTATGCGTTTCAGAAACATGTTGAACTCCTGCTAAACACCAAAATTAACGCAATCCAATTCGATTGGGGGGGGGGGCGAGTACCACTGGCTAAATAAATACTTTCATAGTGTAGGCATCTCGCATCGAGTCTCATGCCCGCACACGTCTCAGCAAAACGGGGTTGCTGAGCGTAAACATCGTCACCGGGTAGAAACCGGGTTGGCGCTTCTTGCACAATCATCTGTGCCCCTTCGGTTTTGGGACAAAGCGTTCCTTACCGCGTGCTTTCTCATCAACAGGATGCCCACCCCTGTCATTCACAACGAGTCCCCCATCTCTCGTCTCCTTAAGATTAACCCGGACTACACTTTTCTCCGTACGTTCGGATGTGCCTGCTGGCCAAGTCTTAGGAAGTATAACACGCATAAACTTGTGTTTCGCTCTAAGCCGTGCACTTTCTTGGGGTACAGTCCTCAACACAAAGGCTACAAGTGTCTTGATCGAACCACGGGGAGGATCTATATCTCCAGGGACGTAGTGTTCGATGAGTCTGTGTTCCCCTATGCTACCCCGGGGGTACACCCAGATGTGTCCCAACTATCTGATCTGCCTACAATTCCAGTAGATGAATCAGCTGTGCATGATCATGTGCGCAAGTATGACCTGACCCTTTTGTTTACTCACCCGGCCACCCCAGCTATTGATGTGCATGTGCAGGAATAGGTACACGAAGCGGAGGGACAGGAGAGTGTTCTCCCTGCCACGGCAGAGAACCGCGCGCGTTCGCTCCCGCCGCATCCTGCCCCGGCAGAAAAATGCAGCGAAACGCTGCCACGGCAGCCTGCAGCGGCAGAAAAAGTGCGGGGAATCGCTGCCGCGGCAGCAAACTGCGGCTGATGCTCCTTCGTCCCTGCCCTCGACTGTGCGTGATGCTGCCTCGTCCTCTCCCCCGCGTGATGCAGAGCACCACCTCCTTGATGTGCCAGTGTCCCCGGCCGTGGAGGCACAAGCACCCGGGGCCCCTCATCCCATGACCACTCGCCTGCGTGACAATACTCGACAGGAAAAGAAGTTCAAAGATGGTACGGTCCATTATGACCCTTGTCGACGTGCGTTCCTGGAAGCTCCATCCTCTCATCGTGAAGCCTTGCATGAACCTGAATGGCGGCGGGCTATGGAAGAGGAATTCAGCGCACTCCAACAGAACAACACCTGGGTACTTGTTCCTCGTCCGCCTCATACTAATGTCGTTGGAAGTAAATGGCTCTTTAAAACCAAGCATTGGCCTGATGGAACTGTTGATAAACACAAGGCACGATTGGTGGCCCGTGGATTCACGCAACAACATGGCATTGACTATGGAGACACTTTTAGTCCCGTCGTCAAGCATGTCACCGTACGGATTGTTCTAGCACTTGCAGTATCTCGTGGCTGGTGTCTTCGTCGGGTAGATATGAGTAATGCATTCCTACACGGTTATCTGACAGAGGATGTCTACATGCAGCAACCCCCAGGCTTTGAGGATTCTGATCATCCATCTCATGTGTGCAAGCTGCAGCGAGCGTTATACGGGCTGAAGCAGTCACCTCGTGCTTGGTATGCACGCTTGAGTGAGAGACTGATGCAGCTTGGATTTCGAGCTTCTAAAGCCTACACATCGTTGTTCATGTTCTCTGATGAGGGGGTTGAGATATTCATGTTGGTTTATGTGGACGACATCGTCATTGCCGGATCCTCGAGTACTACAGTTGAGCGTCTTATCCAGTCACTATCGGCTTCCTTTCCCATTAAAGATTTGGGACGCCTGGAGTATTTTCTTGGTCTCGAGGTAGCTTACAATCCAGGTGGGATCTCATTGTCACAACGCAAGTATGCACTAGACAGACTTGCTTCATCGCTCTAATATGGAGAATTGCAAACCTACCTCGACACCACTCTCGGCAACTGAGAAGTTGTCACGTGACACGGGGAGTAGATTGACACCCCCGGATGCTTTCAGCTATCGGAGCACGGTTGGAGGGCTCCAGTATCTGACTCTCTCTCGCCCTGATATCAGTATTGTAGTGAACAAAGTATGTCAGTTTCTGGCTGAACCTACTAACGTTCATTGGGATGCAGTGAAGTGCATTCTGAGATATGTGAAAGGGACAATGAATTCTGCACTTCAGTTCAGGAAATCCCCATCCACTCAGCTTAACATCTTCACTGATGCAGATTGGGCGGGATGCCCAGATGATAGACGATCTACAGGAGGGTTTGCTGTGTTCTTAGACTCTAATCTAATCTCTTGGAGTTCAAAGAAGCAACCCACTGTGTCTAGGTCGAGTACATAAGCCGAGTACAAGTCCCTTGCCAATGGGACCTCAAAAGCCATTTGGATTCAGTCAGTTCTAAAGGAACTAGGCGTTGCACAACCACATGCTCCAATTCTGTGGTGTGACAACTTGGTGCCACGTATCTCACTGCTAATCCAGTGTTTCACGCACGTACGAAAGACATTGAAATCGGTTTTCATTTGTACGGGAGCGTGTAGCTGCAGGTGCACTGTCAGTCAAGTTCATAGCCACTGGTGATCAATTGGCCGACATCTTCACAAAACCAGCAACCAAGACTTTGCTTGATCGATTTAGGAACAATCTGAATCTGGTTGACTGCGGTTCAGATTGAGGGAGAGTGTTAAGATTAGTCTAACCGACTATAGTTAGAATAGTTGTCTATATGACTTACTCCCTAACCTTCTATATGTAATTGTAATTGTACCCTTGAGGGTTTCTCCCTATATATACAAGTACATGACCGACGGGTCTATCTACGCCATAATTGAGGTTTCTAAGTGTCTAATCTATGATTCCTTGTCTAGTCGTGGCTTGTCTTTTTTTTCTCTCCTTCCTCTTGGCTTTATATAGGTAGCCAGGAGATAGCCCGGGCGTTCGGTTTGCTCGGTCCAGTCTATTCGGTCTTCACAAATTTCGGTCATCTAGAAATGCTAACCGAAATGCCTTCGGTCATTCCGTTCTTTGGTCTTTTCGGGTCGGTCTCCGGTCATGACCATATAAACCAAATAGAGAAAATATGACATCAATTTACTTATGTTTACAGATTCAAATAGCCCAAGTGTATACAAAAACTGAACATGCATGCCACAAATGTACAAACAAGCTACACACAAGTGGAGTGTACAAAGTACACACGATCAGCCCGCGTGGTTAATTCTTCCGCTTCTGCATTCGCAAGCGCCAGCTCGCGTGCTTTCAGCTCATCCTCGGTGCAGCTCATAAGGCAGCGGCTCAAATAAAGCCTAAAACTCCTAAAATTCAGCATATTATCTCAACTAGTAGAGCGGAACATTGGAGTGGAGCACACCATTTGTAGAGTTGCCAACCAAAAGAGTCAACTTCTCCAAGAATCTCAGCTCTTCCTCCGTCATTTTGAGCGCCTGTATTTGATCTTTCAGCACTAGCACAGGGTGGAAGATCCAATCTAGCAACAGGTCTTGGGGGTGGTTCTGCTGACCGACCTCGACGCCATTGCCCAGCAATATAGCTCTTCAGAGCCAGCCTTGATAGATTGGAGGAGGACAGTGCACAACAGAGGAGTGGAGCCATGGAGGAGTTAGGGAAAGCTTCAGTACTTAAGGTGTCACTCTCGGTGGCCTGGTGTCGAGCCGGCGGCGGGGATGGAAGAGTAGCGGGATGGAGATGCTCCAGGCTCCACAGTTGCCACTTGAACTTGACCTCGCGAGGGTGGGTGAGCTGGCGCCTGGAGGCGTGGATGCGCGCGGTTGGGGCACCAGGATCGACCACTGCACTACTAGAGATTTGCTTATAGCAGCATATCCTACCACATGCGAACACGAAAGTAGACGTGCCTGGGCTACTTAGCGCAGGCGAACATCGGAGCGATGCGCCTGCGGTAAGTCCCTTACCCCAGGCGAACCAACTACGGAAGCGACTGGGGTAAAGTGTGGCAGGGCCACCCAACACCACACCCTGGCACTCTTCGTTTACCACGGGCGCATAGAGAAGATGTTCGCCTCTGGTATAACACATACCCCAGGCGAAAGCCGAACCTCTGCGCCTGGGGTAAGCCCTCGTTGTTGCTGCAAAAAAATGAGAAAACCTTTAGGACCGGTTTGTGATACAAACCGGTTCTATAGGATCTGTCCACTGGGCCCCTCTTTGCACAGCAAATGGCCGCAAGGCCTTTAGCACCGGTTTGTATCACAAACCGGTGCTAAAGGCCTTGCGGCCATTTGCTGCACGGAGGGGGGGCCCAGGGGACAGATCCTTTAGAACCGGTTTGTATCACAAACCGGTCCTAAAGGCCTTGAGGCCAATTGCGGCAGGGTGGGGGTCCAGTGGACAGATCCTTTTAGAACCGGTTTGTATCACAAACCGTTCCTAAAGGCCTTGAGGCCATTTACGGCAGGGTGGGGGGCCCAGTGGACAGATCCTTTTAGAACCGGTTTGTATCACAAACCGGTGCCAATATGCTTAGCTCAATGCTTTAGTATTCTAAGTGACCAGATCTCACCCGCACCCGCACCCACACGCACCCACATGCCGCCGCCGTCGCCAGTGTCGAGGAGGAGCAGAGCAGGTCGTCGCCCACTCTGTCGTCGTCGTCGTTGTTGATCCAGGTCAGCCCCTCTCCCTCCCATCCCCCTCCCTCCCATCCCCCCTCCATCCCAGCCCACTCCGGCCCTCCCGTCGTCGTTGTGGATCCAGAGGATGTGCGCCTGCTCCTGGTGTCCGCGGTGCTCCCGTCGTCGTGGATCCAGAGGAATGTTTGCTTTCTTTGAGCTCCAGGATTCAGTGCTATGTAGGAACGTAAACGCAATGGTCTATGTCCCCACTTTAGGAACGTAAACGCAGAACTTAGGAACGAGAAAACAGAGGAAATCCATAGCAACGAGCGTTCGGATCGATAGCATGTTCTGGAGTTTTTTATTTGGCTAAGCACCCATCACTTTTGTCCCCATCTGCGTTCAAACCCCAGCATGCAATTAGAACACAGTAATCTGGTGGTACCACACACAGCATTGTTTTTGGATATTCCAGTAAAGTAGATAGCTTTTGTGCATTTGTTTTGTAATAGGTAGGTGCTGCCATTTGTCTTTGTTTTGTGATAGATATGCATGCTCCTCTAACCTCTATGTGTACTTTCTTAATTTAATAGAACATGGCTTGCGAAGTATGTCAATCCCGATGTGCCCAAGGACGATTCACCGGGACTTCTTTTATGCTTCAGCTCCACGACGGTGACGTTGATTCGTTGGTAATTAACAATTCTTTTTATGTTAACTTGTTCTTTCGTTTTACTATCTAGCTTGAGACTTGTGTTTCTTAACAAAAGATTCTTTATATTTCTTTTTTAGATTCTACCATGCAATATTCGCGAAGAGTTCAACGAGTTAGTTGGCAATAACGTGGATTTCAATGTTCACGGGACCACTTACATTCTTCGAGTGAAGAAAGAAAGAAGACCTACTTCTGCGGGGAACAATTGCAGGCTATCATCGCCAAGTACAATTTAAGCGGAGGTGATTACATTCACTTCTCTATGGAAGGACCGCAACCTCGTATCAAAATTCTGTATATGGGCGGGATTGCGAGCGAGGATGGCGGGAGTGAGGAGAAAATTGGGAACACTGAGGATGATATGGACGAGGAGGACCCATGGAAACATGTGGTGGTTGCTCAAAGAGCGAATCTTAGCAAGCTTGAGAAGGACCGTGTCCTTCAGAGACTTGCCCAGATAGATAGCTACATCGGGTCCCCTTTCGTGCATCGCATCACCAACACTAACATCTCCAATGGACATCTCATGGTATGTTTTTTAACATTTTCTTATTCCTATAGTTGCTTATGTTATAATGTGGCCGGTATGTGACATTGTGCTTTTATTATTTCTTGGAATTGTGTGTTCTAGAAAATACCTATGGCGGTAGCGGACAGTGCTGGCATGGAGCATAAAGGTACCATTGGAGTACGCCGTGGAGAATCAGGAGATGTCACCACAGTTCCGATCACCAGGGATAATGCTGATGGTCGCGTCATCCTCAACTCTCAAGCATGGAGGCAGTTCCATTCCGCAAGAGTTGGTATGGAGGCTGGCCGAGCTATTCTGATCACCATGAGGGATACTGACATCCCCAACTTGGACATGATGATGGTCATCCACTACATCAGCCCGAAATTAGAACAAATAATCATTTTCATCTGACTAGCTAACTCCTGGATTTATTAATTAGTACTATGGTTCTTTTCGAGACTATGTAATTTTGTTGAACTATGTGGTCATGATCGAGACTATGTGTTGATGATCGAAAATATTTCTGTTATAAAACTTAATTCTGTCATCTTGAGACTATGGTATATTTCTGTCATTTTGAGACTTATTTCTGTCATTTTCCTGTAATTTTGTTATTTTGATTTCTTTTATATTTTGATACAGCAAAACCATACCCCAGACGAACAGAATACGGTACCCCAGGCGCATCTGTACCCCAGGCGCACAATGCTTGTTCGCCACAGGTAAAAGTATTACCCCAGGCGCACAAGGCCTATTCGCCTGGGGTATGCCAACTTACCACAGGCGCATTTCTCTATTCGCCTGGAGTAAGCCATTACCGCTGGCGATATGGTCCCAGGCGAACCGAAATGCGCCTGTGGTAGTCCTTTTCTGTTCGCCTGGGGTAAACTTTTCCCTAGTAGTGCTGGCCTGAGGGTGGCTGCCGTGCTTGCAGATGCCGGCAGGTAGCGGGCAGTGTTGGACTTGGAGACGTCGCGGTGGCGCGGAGTTTAGATGTCTCGGCGCGCGTGGATGAGGATGTGGCGGCGCGGTCTGGAGGAAAACAAGGAAACGAAGGGAAGTAACACGTGAGGAAAATGACCTGCACGCTGGACATATTCTCTAGTTCGCACAAACAGAATGGAAAATGTCGGTCGCTTCGGTCAGACGCTAGGCACAACCGAGCAGCCCGTTATTATTTCGGTCACCTAAATGGCAGGACCAAAGCGATAACCGAAGACCGAATTACATGTTATTTCGGGTTCGGGTTTTTTTTGGGCATAGCCAGGAGGGGTTTACATGAGTTCTAGTAGACGAATAGGAGTTATGTCTTGTGCTTCAGGAAATCAACTATGTCTTCTTGGACCCGGATGGGCCTTCGAGTGGGCTCCCCGTAGCGTAGCGGCCGGTAGGATCAAGTAGGGGACATGGCGAGTGTCCCCACGTCACTAGCCCCTGAGTGTGCAGTCGACTCGTTTGAGTCGGGTAGAGACTCAAGGACAAGTTTTTATTCTGAAGAGTAGTTGACAAGTTGTCGGGTCTTTAGCAGGCAATAAGTCGTTGAGTCCAAAGGACCCCATAATCGTCGGGTCTAGAGGATCCGATAAGTTGTTGAGTCTGGAGGGCCCGATAACCGTCGGGTCCATAGGTCCCGATAAGTCATGGAGGATTCAGAGCTTTTTTGTGAGTCGATGACATTTGATGTTTGAGGGCCTTTGACTCGGAAGTTCATAGAGCTTAAGGATGTATGTATCCTATTGTGAGGATGTATGGATCCTGTTATGAGGACGTATGGATCCTGTTGTGAGGACGTGTGGATCCTGTTGTGGGGATGTATGGAGTCGAGCTTAACCTTTGAATGGGTACCTAGCACGTACGCTAGGATTTTTCATCATGCTGTCAGCATGGAAATTACCAGGGAATGCAGCATGAGTACGATTCCTGGGCCCAAAAGACGGATTCTTGGATCTTACCTTCACGCTGAAAAACGCGGCATCCAGGTGTGCCGCGATGGAAATACGACCCGGGAGTCGAGATATTTTGTGTCGTGCCGAGTATCGGAGTCGCGATGTCTTCAGTGATGATTGTGGCGAGTGCCTTTTTGTTTGAAGATTCCGAAGAAAATAAGCCTGCTGGCTGACGTTTGCGTGATGTCATGGTGCACTGAGCATTCGCTCTGCCTCCCGATGAGACGTGGCGAGATGTGTCAAAGACTAGACGTGTCGGAGTTGACGTGGTGAAGATGTACTCGACACGGCGGACGGAGTCGATGAGGTGGAGGTGTACTCGACACGGTGGACGGAGTCGGCGTGGAGGTCGTGTAGTTGACGAGGCAGATGGAGTCGACGCGGTGGTGGTGAAGTCAACACGGCGGACGAAGTCGATGTGGAGGTCGTGTAGTTGACGCGGACGCGGCGAAGCCGCACGACGAACTGTACATGCGGCTTCAACGCTCAGCCCCCGAGTTCTCACAAGAAGATGGACCCGAAAAGTCTTCAAGATATTCTTATTTCGCGAATTGGTTCGTGTTGTTGTATGCGTCTCGCCGAGGAGGACAAGTTTGATGTTTTGCTTTCCTCCATCCAAGTTGATATGTTGTTTTACGACCACAATAAGGATCTGGACGAAGAAATCTGACAGAGCCAGTGCGCGGCCAGCGTATCAGATGCTTTTGACTCGGTAGTACATCTAGTGCGCGCATAGCGCTCGTCGGTTGCACGACCAGCTCTCCCGATGGGAGTAGACCCCCGAGTCTATGTGCGTTTGTAATCAGACATAGACTCAAAGATCTTCTAATGTCGCTTCTTTGATTTATCGGGTGCACGACAGTGCTCTCGATGGGAGTAACCTCCGAGGCTATGTCCGACTCACAGAGTCGGGCATATGCTTAGATTGTTCTGAAGCTAACCCCATGTGTTTGTCTTCTGTTGGCTCACGGAAGAGGATATGTGTCGACTCCTGGAGGAGAATATGTGTCGACTCCTGGAGAAGGATATGTGTCGACTCCGAGCGGAAGATATTCGTCGAATCCCAATGGAGGATATTTGTGTCGACTTCCAAAGGAGGATATGTGTCGGCTCCGGAGGAGGATATTCGTCGACTCCCGATGGAGGATATTTGTCGACTCCCGGAGGAGGATACGCGTCGCCCCCCAGAGAATGTAGCTATAAAATTATTGTTTGTTGCTAATGACGAAGCGCCATCCACCGAGTATCGGGCACGCCGAAATAGTTTCGAGTCGCACCATAGAGTATCAGGTGTGGTTGTTGCATGGCTCAACACCCGAGTGAAGATTATTGTTGTGGTACGGCGCAGCCACCGAGTGTCGAGTGTTGCTGTTACGCGGCGGAGCCCACCGGTGTCGAGTCGAGTGGGGTTGTTGCACGGTGCCGCCCCCGAGTATTCGAGTGCAGCTGCGATGGAGTCGCGCGGTGTTTAGCCGAAAGGAGTTGATGTAGCGGATGTGTCGTCGAGTAGACACGGTGGACGGAGTCGATGTGCAGGATATGTACTCGACGCGGCGGATGGAGTCGACGCAATAGATATATACTCGACGCGGCTGACAAAGTGGACGCGGCATGGTCGATGAAGGAGCCGGAGTCACCCGATTGACCGTAGTGATGAAGTTGTTATCGTTGTTGATTTCAACAGAGCAGCCCCTGAGTGCACGTGGTGCCCTTCTAGGGAGCGGGCTCTCTATGACGGCACCATCGATGTTGACCTACGCCGTGATGGTCGATGATGTCGAAGTTTGTCCGCACCATATGTACCGCGACGAAGTTAGAGTCAACCGCGAAGATTGTCACGATGGTCGCCATGTTTGGCGTGCCTTCAACGATGAATCGAGATGGCAAAATCCGACCTACACAACAAGATCGATTCATAAAGTCAATAAGAATATCTTATTGGAACATCGATCCAGGTAGCCTTGCTCACGAAGTCGACGAAGAGCGGCGAGGAAGTTGCCAAGGCTGATGAAGAGGACGTCCGCGCGGCTCTCGCTGAAGTTCATGTCGTTGAGCGTCATATCGATGGTCACGTAGAGGGCTTCGAATGCTGGGCGTAGCACCGGCGAGTGCAGAATGGAGTTGAATCCTTGCCAGTCGCTTTCTAAAGAGGCGTGCTGAAGTAGAAACCTGACGAGCCGCTCGTGGCGTAACCCCGAGTGTCAAGTACGGCATGTGTAAGCGGAGGGCAATGTCGATGTCGAGCCCCAGGGCTTTAGTACATAACCTCTCTCACGGCGTAGTCGATGTTGCAGCCGGGGTTGGAGATGTTGAGGTTGATATTTGCGTCGACCCGCAAATCGACGAAGTAGGTTCTAAATCTGGATCCACGATTTGATTTCGCGAGTTGCAGAGATCCAAGCATGTGTCGCAGTCCACGAGGCTTTGACGGAGATCTAACTGTTGGAATTGGCTAAAAATTTAGGAAGTGGTGCGGGATTGTATTCCTCATGTTTTCAATGGTTGATCTTCTAATTGACGACCGAGTCGAGGTGGACAATGATTTTCCCAAAGTCGCGCGGAGTTCCGTCATATTCTGACAGGGATTCAATGTTTGAGTAATCCACGGAGATCTAACGGTCGGAATTCGCCGATTTTTTTTAGATCTGATAATAATTTGATTGCGCATCTATCCACCAAAGGAATTGTCCAGATAATTCCTGAGTCGCCGTCGATGACAAACGCATTACGGACGTTGATGTCGTCCTATAGCGTGCGCGTGAAACGATGCCGATGTAGATGATAAAGGCCGCGCGTGATTCCGGCGTGTGTTCGAGGAAGTTAAAGAACCCAAATTAGATCGAACTTAATGTAGTCGAAGACCTGGAGATTGATCTTGATGTGGATGAAGCCGGCGAGACAGTAGATTCAGCGCGTGTCGTTCCCACAGACGGCGCTAACTGTCGACGCCTTGACTCGGCAGATCCCTCATATGTGATATTAGGGTTTGTAGATTAGAAGACGAATGCACACTGGTGATATCGACGGCTAACAAGGAGCACAGTTTACCTAGGTTCGGGGACCTCGTAGAGGTAAAACGCTTACTCCTGCTTGTTTGATCTGTATTATGATGAGAAAGTGGTGATGTTATAATGGCGATGTCGTGGTCATGCATACAGGGTGTATCCCGTGTATTGTCTAATCCATAATTGCTGGTCTATTCGTGGCTTGTCCTTTTTCTCCTTCCTCTTAGCTTTATATAGGTAGCCAGGAGGGGTTTACACAGGTCCTAATAGACTACGAATAGGAGTTCTTGTCTTATACTTCAGGAAATGAACTATGGCTTCTTGGACTCAGGTAGGCCTTCGAGTGGGATCCCCGTAGCGTAGCAGACGGTAGGCTCAAGTAGGAGACATGACGAGTGTCCCCAGGTCAGGAGATGGAGAGGAATGCGGGCGGAAGCAAGTGGAAAGGCGGGGTTTTTTTTCGGGGGTGAGTTTCCTTTTCCTCCAGATGCTGCTTTTTTCCGCCCTGGGTGAGCCGGGTCGGACGACCCTCCTCGACCCCCTACTGGTGCCGCCCCTGCTCGTTAATGTATTATGATATCCCACATGATGTATCATCATAATGCATTGTGTGCAGAACTTATGAATATCAAGAATACTGATTGGGCGCATGCATTGATTTCTATTTTTACGGAGGAGTAATTCCCATCTCACAACATCAAGGAAATATAGTCCTTTAGAATTACCCCGTGGCTACCATTATGGTCACCTAGTTTACGGTGTGACTCTAGATAGTACCAAAGTAAAACCTCCAAAAGATATCACCCCGATAATCTCATGGTCAAAAGACACATTGTAATATAACAGTGTTGTGATATGACACTGATGCATGTAAAATGCATACATGAACTTTGCATGTTATTACTTGTTTTTCCTACATATTAGCAACTTATATTCATGTTTTATAATGATTTGGGGGATTTTCTAAACAATCCCCCTTCTTTTGGTTCTAACCCTGTTTTTCCAAAAAACGTACTTTTTAGTGTTTCAGACTTTCCGGGAGCTTCGGGACTCCAAAAAGGGCAAGGCCAAAGAGCACGGTTCAGAATTTTCGATACAAAGACCATGGGCCAAAGTAGAGGGCCAAAAGGCCAACCAGGTGGCAAAGAGGACCCTCCATGCGTCCTAGATTCCTTGGCCGCGTGAGAGGCCCCCTTTTTGCCCCCGTGGCTCCGATGTCGTCGATCTTTCTTCTCCCGGGTGTCTCTGTAACATCCCAATTTTGCTAACATTAGAGTGTGTGGTGTGTGTTCATCTCATACATGCATGAATCAAAAATTTCATCCATGTTTTAACCAATTTAATTTGTGAATTTAAATGGTTTGAGAAAATCTCACAAATAGCACTTATTTTGGTTTCCAAAATCTTGTGTTGAAAAATATTTCAAATACACCAAAGCAAAATATGGTTAGGTTGGAAATTTCACAAGCTTTCCAAATCTTATTTTTGCCAAATTTTCTGCTTGCAAAAAGGCCCTCAAATCAATGGTTTTTGTTCCGTTTTTATAATGCAAAAGGGTCTCTCTGTGATTTCCAAAACTTTCCAGGGGGTTTTCTTCAAAAAAATAATTTTTCCCCTTTCTTCTTCCTTTGGACAGAAAGCAGAGCAGCTGCGTGGCCGAGCCTCCATGGCCGGTTGCCACCTCCTGCTTCACCTCCTGGGAGTGGATAGGACGCGAGGAGGCGTCCGAATCGCACCTCCTCCCTCAGAGCCCCCTCTCCCTTCCCTCTTGCTCTCTGCCCCACAGGCAACCGAACCCTAACCCTACCGAAACGGTCGTCGCTCGCCGCCGGCGACACGACCACCGCCGAGCCCCGTGGAGGTCTCCATCATCGCCCTCATGTCCTCCTCTTCCTCCTCGAGCCTGGACATAGGAAGGGAAGCCAGGGAGGGCCCTAATTTTTTTCCCGCCGGTGTGCTCTCCGGCCGCCGCCGCGATTGGAGATTCCGGCGAGCTCCGTCGCTTCCTCGCCTCGTCGCCTGCCCCATAACACTCCACGAGTTCCGGTGAGCCTCCCGGTGCCCTCCAATCTTCCCCTCCCTCTCCGTAGCTTGTTCCCGCTGAGGTCGCAGTCCCGCCGCTGCAGTTGCCGCACGCCGGCGATCCTCCGACGGCCCAACTCAGGCGGCGCCGCCACCATATTGCTCGCCGAGCTCCCCTCTCCCAAATGCCCCAATCAATTTTGCCCAATTCGCACCCAATCGCGAGATCGACCAGCAGCAGAGGAGTTCCGGCCTTTGCTGACGTCACAGCGACGTCGTGATGACGTCATAATCCCTTTCTGTCTGTTTCCAGAAAATGTTTAATTATAACAGAAAAATAATTAAAGTAGATAATTAATAATTTCTGTTTTATAATTCAGAAAAATAAAAGTGAGGTACTAAAATGTTCATAAAAATGTAATCTACCCAAATATGGCATTTTCAATCATGTTTGAGAAAGTTGATTTTTGAACATTATTTAATGTTGTTTAATTCATATAAAATAGAGAAAATAAGTTTTTATTCAATAAAATTAAAAAATTAAAAGTTATATACCAAAATGCTCAAAATGACAAATGTAACCTGTTTATGATGTTTTCAAACCCAATTGAGCTTTTAAAATGGTACCTACTTTCATAATCACCCGAATTGCCCTCCGGGGTCTATTTCAGGATAAATTCAGTAAAAATGCTTAACTGACATACGAACCCTAGCAACCCATCAAACATGTTTAGGGCTTTATTTCAGTGCATTAACCTGCTCATGCATACATATTGCGCATTGCATCGATGCCATGTTTGATTGTTGTTCTTCTTGTTTCGGTGTTTGCCCCCCCTCCTCGGTAGAACGTGACTCCGAAGAGAAGGCCAGCAGTCCAATGGTGAATACTTGATCTTAACCGACAAGTCAAGCACTTATTCCGTAAGTCTTTATCTGGTTTTCTTAAAGCAAGGCAAGCATAACCTCTTATCTGCTCATATATGTTTTCCAACGACTTTTGGTTCTCGTACTTTGCATTCGGTTCCAAACTATTTGATGTCAGTAGATAGAGTTCTCCTATATACTGCATAGCCTACATATCCTGATCCACTGCTCCTAGCAGCTATAGGTTTGTTTGTGTGCGCTCCGCTAAACCCTGTGAGTCTTGCTTAGCCATGCCTAGTTATGATCTGATCCATCCGGTTGATGAATCTGGTCAACGCGTGAATCTACTATGTCAGGTTGTGTGAATTGTTTTACCTTTGATAACTTGACTAATCATGGCATGGATGTGAGGCCACAATGGGTTGTGGCGTTTTGTCCTGTTCATGCCCTAGGAGCGAGTTCTCGCCTTCGAGCCAAGACTGAGCGTACAGCCACACGTGGGCCGATGAACCCCGCCCGGCTAACTAACTCGTTTAACCTTATCCATGAGCCACGTAGTTTTCTCTTTCTATCTGCGTGTGTGTCAGAAAATGTTTTGGAGAAAATTAGGTCGTGACCGGGACAAGTGATGGACGTACACGGATCTTGATCCCGACTCACAGAACATGTGCCGTCAGGAGGTGGCCAACTCCCTGTTGACGGGGTGGCCCTGTTTGGGTTGACTCATGGATATGGTTCGACAAGGTAAAGGCTGGGAATCGACTACCCTCTGCCGGCACTTCCCGAGCTAGTGCTAAACATGTGGCACTAAGAGTCGGTTGGTACGTGTGGGTAAAGTTGTACACCCCTGCAGGGTTAAATCTTTTCGAAAAGCCGTGTCTGCGGTTAAAGACAACTTGGTGACGGATTCTGTGATCATAGACAATTTAAACGGAATGATTAAAACTTGTTGATAACAAATGAAGGATGCCTCCTCGGAGATGCCGAGAGGGGTTACCTTGTAGCATGAGATATTGTGGAACAACTGGAGGTGGTGATCTTTGAAGCACGAGGTGCTGAAATGTTTTGGTGGATTAAAAAGATGATGATATCACTACTTGAGTAGCTTCCTCGTATGTTTTCAAAATATTCCATGAGACGTGCTATTCCTTCCTCAATTTGGAAAACGAAGATGGCTTTACGCAAAATAACCTTCATAACTCTTTCTAAAAGTTAGCAGATATATAATATGTTAAATAAGTTTTGTTGAGTACCTCTTGTACTCATGTTTGCTTCAACTTGGTTCAGGTGGAGTTCCTCAGTTCGGTGGTGTTTCAACATGGACATCGACGAGTAGTTCGGGGTTCCCAGGTGGCAGCCTGGAATCTATGGGCTGGGACGTCGCCTTACGTTGCGGCCTCTTAGGCCTATTTGGTTCTTGTTGATTAGCAACATAATTTGCCTTCCGTTGTCTGATGTAATGTTGGGTCATGTGACCTCTGCTTGTAAAGCTATACTCTAGTAACACCTGTTTAATACAACTTCCACGTCTAGAGTGCTGCTTTGATCGGTTGTTGGTTTCGAGCCCGTTGTTATACAGTTTTGGCTATGCCTGCATAGTTGTCGCAGTCGAGGGGTTGTGGAGCCGATGATCCATGTCCGAGCCCGCCTACCGAAGATATTCGGCCTGGGGCGAGGTAACCCCAGTAACCCTCGATTGTTGTTGCACTTTCTGGACACATAGCAGCTCTGTATAATTTTGGTCCCGTTCCTTCAGTTTCATCCGACTCGTGGACGCTTGGGTATACATATCTGGTTATGACTAGCATGGACACAAGGAGTAGTAGACCGGGGATCCGGATTGCGTGCCGATGAATCTGGTCTGCCTGCCGTTGTTTGTTGCGGCCGGGGCTGGTAACCCTGAAGCCCTTGTGAGTCCATTGCTAGGAGCACATGACCGTTTGTATATCTCTGGGTCCGGGGTCCGACAGTCTCGTGACCTAAAAACGACTATATAAAGGGTCCCCTGGTCTTTTCGAGGAGGAGGCGGCGCCGAGAGACGAAACCACAAAACAGAGAGACAGAAGGCTGCCGCCAGAGAAGATCGGAGGGGGGAAACGCCGCCGGGATCACCCCCGGAGGGCTCCACTGCCCTCCGGCGTGTTCATCATCAACATCTACAGCACGATCAGCTCCATCTCTCCACTGTAATCTCTTGGCAAACACGATGTATGATGCAATACTATATTCCCTTGATGTATTGTGTCTCCCCGTCTATGTTTGAGTAGTGAATTGTTCTTGGCAATGGTGAAATAGTTCGTTGATTGGTTGCATACAAGTTTGTTATCTTCTATGATTGTCTTTATGTACAATATATGAGTGCACGCATATGTTGGGGAATGCATGTAAGGTGATCACCGGTAGCATAATGGAGTGGTGGTGACTTGGGAGTGACAGTAACCTGAGACCGAGCCACAAAGTTAAGTTATTGGGGGATATATATAGGGGACCTTAAAACGTAAGGCTATGGTGGGACTTTATGTCTTAATCAATCTTGTGCAGTCATTTACTTGACCACATGATCCATCATAAGGGGTTGTAGATCATTTACTTGACTATACCTATTCATGGCTCCTTCCTAGAAGAAACAACTAAGACTAAAACATGTGCTTCACTAATTGTGACAACCACACAAACGAAACACCTATTGCTAGAACACTTGCTCCCTTGAGATACTTGAGATATTTGTTGCTTGCTACTTGTGAAACTTGCTTAGAAACTTGCATTTTAAACTTGCTTAACTAATTACTAGACAAACCACACTCCACGTCACTTGCTTTTAATTAGTTAGTTCCTTTTAGTCAAACTTATTGCTTTGCATAAACAGCCATATAAGAGGGTTATAGGGCTTTATAGAATAGATAGCTTACCTTCAGCTCCTCGTGGGTTCGACACTCAAATACTTATCGAAAGGTACTACAATTGATCTCCTGCACTTGGGAGTCATCAAGCACTTTTCTGGCGCCGTTGCCGGGGAGAGTTGTGATAAACTTTTATTCTTGTTTGCATTGCATACTAACATATAAACCTAAAACACAAAAAAACTTATAAAATGGAAAACAACCAAACAATTTTAGAACTGTATAATATCTACCTGGAATTAGGACATGAAGTGTTTGAGGAGAAATTGAAAAATTATTTGCACAACAGTCATATTTGTGGTAGTACTAATTCTTTGAACACCTTTATTGCTAAGGAAAACCTTGAGCTTGGGGAAGTTTGTCTTGATGAATATGATATTTTTAGTCCCCCTACTATTGAGGATAAAAATGATATACTTGTTGATTCTATGGAAAGTTTTAAGCTTGGGGAAGTTGGTTTTGATGAGCATGATATTTCTAGTTCCCCAAGCTTGGAGGAGAAAATTCACTTTGATGATACTATGCCTCCTATATATGATGATTGCAATGAAAATTATGAATGTTTAACTCCCACTATCACTAATGAGGATTTTACTTATGTGGAGAGTAGTGATTCTTTTATGCATGTGGCTCATGATAAGAATGTTTTATGTGATATTCATATTGTTGAATCTATTCATGATGCTACTGAAAATTATTATGAGAGAGGGAAACATGGTTACACATATTTCAACAATATTAAGTTTCCCCTCTTTATGATGAAAGTATTGAAGTTGCACTTTATCTACCTTTCTATGCTTGCTATTATGTGCTTCTTTTATTTGTTTCATTACAAAATGCCAATGCATAGGAAATGGGTTAGACTTAAAAATAAATTGTTTAATATTTTTTGGTGTGTTCCTTATGCTTTAATTTCCTATTCGGTTTGAGCACACATTTATGTCTTTACAACATGTAAAATGCCTTTACCTACTGTTATGTATCATTTAGTTTAAGATTTTCATTTTATAAAAAATTTGGGAAAGTAAATGAGAAGGATGAGTGATCGAGAAGTTGGGGTCGACCTTGAACATGTGTTGTTCATGCCAATGAAACCATTGCAAAGTCTCTATCATTAAAACTTTTTCCAAAGCTAAAAACAATAAAAATATTATCTCACTACTGTAACATCACATTTCTGTCTTATTTCTCATCTTAAATGGCAAGAATAATCTTATATGAGAGATAGGATTAAACAATAGTAATTAGCTGTCAAGAAAACAGATTCCTGAACTTCACTGCGAAAAATGTTTAACATCACAGAAGTGGAATTTTGACCTGGTAATTTACGACAGCAATATTTAGTTCTCACTACATATTTCATTAGTTTTAAGTTTTCTGATTTGAGCAACTTAAGTGCCTCTAAAAATTCACTCTTTACGGGCTGTTCAGTTTTTGGCAGATTATGTCTTTATTTTGCATTGCTCTCATTACTTGTGTTTTGTGTGGTTCTTTTGATCAAGGAGAAATGCAAAACTGTAGTAACAGTAGTTATTATTTAGAATCAACTCATGATGTGTCTTTGCTGTACCTATGTGGATTTTATTTATGGAGGCACTAACCCCTCTTATCAAGTTTTATGTGGAGATTTGTGTAAGAAGAATTTTTCAGGAGGAAGAGTTGAGTGAGATGAACAAAGATCAATAGGGACAACCAATCAAGATTGGGGATGTACCCCTGGGCTCACCCTACATGTATCAAATGAGTACAAGAATCCAAGCTTGGGGATGCCGAGCCACCTCACTCCAACCATCATGATGTTAAGTAAGTAAAGCCTAGCTATATGCCTATAAAGAAAGCGCTTTACGGGAGGCAACCCGGTTGTTTTTGTTTGGATTTTCCTACTGTACTCTTTATGTCTCAATAGATTAGTTTTTTTGTTTTAATTCTGGAGTTTTCAATAAAGAGTCAAGTCAAACCCATTTGGACTTATAAGTTGCTATCCTAGTGCATGAAATTTCTGTTTCAGCACGAGTCTGCTCACCGTATGATTTTACGTTTTTTTATTGGTATGTCGGATTGAGCTAATTTTTAGTATGTTCTGCAACTTTTCGTCGTATGTAAGCACAAAAATGGGCTTAATTGTTTGACGAGTCTAGCTTAGGGAAAAACGTTCGTTTTGCTTCTGTTGCTTTTCTGGACAGATTCTGCCTTCTTTTGTTTTATGCACTCTTTGGGCTTGGGAATCGAATTTCCATGATTCTTTCAAGCAAGAGAGTGAACATAAAACATAATGAACCTTATTGTCTATCTACTGGAGCATTTGATTTGGAATTTTGCACATCAAGCATGTGATTTGTTTGTCCTTGCTAATCTCACCCCACAGAAAAAGAATGGGAGAAACATGTTTTGTGAAGTTTTTTCACAGGGAATAGAGGAGTTGCGCCTCAAGACATCCAAGAATGGTGAAAGCCATAAGCTTGGGGATGTGATGAACACCCCACTGGAGCTACACTCTTTTGGTTAGCACACGTCTACTTTCTGTTTTTCTAAGCAAATCATTTATCGTAGAGACTTGAAGCGTCTAGTTTTTATTTTTATTTTTGTTTTGATAAGACCACACCCATCATTTTATATGAGATTGAGCTACTGGAGTTTGGGGTTGCAATGTATTGGATGCTAGTATTATGACTTGGAATAGGGATTCCATGTTCGATTTGAAGAGCTACATATGTTTGCATGATTTATAAGCTTTTTATGTGTAGAAATTTGCAATAATGTTGTCTTGAGCTATCTCTTATTCATGTCCTTGATGTTAATTTCTGGTTTATTTAGTTTGTCATGAAATTATTAGTTCTATGGACATATGCATGCATAGTAGCTGGTCAACTATCTCCCTCTTGCTAGCCAAAAATTTAAAAATCCCAACAAGTAAAAACTTGTTTCCAACACTCCTTAGACAAGTATTTCCAGTGAGTCCACCATATCTTCCCATTAGCTTCATTGCTATTCCGAGTATGTTCACCATGTTATTGTGTTATTTATGTTCTAAATTAAGAAATTCACTTTATTAATTGTCATGGGTTGAACTTGTGATAGGACTCTCACGAACTTTTGAAGGCACACTTTACTTTTTATGCATCTAATAAACATGACCCAATAATGGGAGCCACAAGTTTTGCGTTTGACAAGTGTGTGGTTGGGAGCTATCTATAAACGTGTATCACCGGAAAGCTTTCAACATTGCACAAAAATTTACATTTGGTTGATATCATGTACTTTTGTTTTTGGACTCCTGCCATGCCGAAATGAAATAGAGGAATAGTAAGTTTTGATGAGTAAGTATCTATATGACTAGAGAAACGCATTGGGCCGCTAACCCAAGCCATGCTTTATCATGGTGGAAATTTACTTACAGCTTGAGTGACTCTACAACACATCCTACAATAAAATAAGAAGCTATGCATAATAGTGAATGAAAATAAAAAGGATGATGAGTCTACTCCGTTTGTTTGTCTTGTCATTGTGACACGGGCTTGTTTCCATGTCATGGGGCAAGAGGTACCTCCTTGCGGTTCGCTATGATGTCATTAATACTTATTATGATTGTACAAAGCTTATTAGGAATCTTAAGTTGAGTAATCATGGAGTAGGTCTTCACACTCACGGGGCATGAGGCTTTCAACCACCTTGTCATTCACATTACTTCAACATTCACCATTTAAGATGCTAGTGATAAAGGGTCAATGAGAGTCCTAGATCCATGGATACCACATTTCAATTAGTAATTTTAGTTGAATAATTTAGAGGCTAAATAAGACTTGATCATGTTTTACCTCTACTCAATTTTCTCCAAAGTGTCCACCATATTTTATATTTTCCATTATGCTATTCTTTGACCAATATAGGATTTTATTTTTCATTTTGTGTATGCATTTGGTCCATAGTGCTTTTATTTCATTATACACTTTCTGAACTTTCATGAAGCATCTTTGCTTGCATATTTGATATTTCTTACAACATGAATTGTATATTGCTACTCATTTCTAGTATTAATCATTTGATTATATGTAGCATGAATAATCCTCCTTGATATCCCATGATTGTTTCAATATGCAAAGTCCATGTTAGTTTTATCACCTTCATACTCGAGGACGAGCATGGGTTAAGCTTGGGGATGTTGATGCATGTAAAATGCATACATGAACTTTGCATGTTATTACTTGTTTTTCCTACATATTAGCAACTTATATTCATGTTTTATAATGATTTGGGGGATTTTCTAAACAATCCCCCTTCTTTTGGTTCTAACCCTGTTTTTCTAGAAAACGTACTTTTTAGTGTTTCATACTTTCCGGGAGCTTCGGGACTCCAAAAAGGGCAAGGCCAAAGAGCACGGTTCAGAATTTTTGAGACGAAGACCATGGGGCAAATTAGAGGGCCAAAAGGCCAACCAGGTGGCAAAGAGGACCCTCCACGCGGCCAGATTCCTTGGCCGCGTGAGAGGCCCCCTTTTTGCCCCCGTGGCTCCGATGCCGTCGATCTTTCTTCTCCCGAGTGTCTCGTGACCTAAAAACGACTATATAAAGGGTCCATTGGCCTTTTCGAGGAGGAGGCGGCGCCGAGAGACGAAACCACGAAACAGAGAGACAGAAGGCTGTCGCCGGAGAAGATTGGAGGGGGGAAACGCCGCCGGATCACCCCCGGAGGGCTCCACCCCCCTCCGACATGTTCATCATCAACATCTACAGCAAGATCAGCTCCATCTCTCCATTGTAATCTCTTGTCAAACACGATGTATGATGCAATACTATATTCCCTTGATGTATTGTGTCTCCCCATCTATGTTTGAGTAGTGAATTGTTCTTGGCAATGGTGAAATAGTTTGTTGATTGGTTGCATACAAGTTTGTTATCTTCTATGATTGTCTTTATGTACAATATATGAGTGCACGCATATGTTGGGGAATGCATGTAAGGTGATCACCGGTAGCATAATGGAGTGGTGGTGACTTGGGAGTGACAGTAACCTGAGAGCGAGCCACAAAGTTAAGTTATTGGGGGATATATATAGGGGACCTTAGAACGTAAGGCTATGGTGGGAATTTATGTCTTAATCAATCTTGTGCATTCATTTACTTGGCCACATGATCCATCATAAGGGGTTGTAGATCATTTACTTGACTATACCTATTCATGGCTCCTTCCTAGAAGAAACAACTAAGACTAAAACATGTCCTTCACTAATTGTGACAACCACACGAACGAAACACCTATTGCTAGAACACTTGCTCCCTTGAGATACTTCAGATATTTGCTGCTTGCTACTTGTGAAACTTTCTTAGAAACTTGCATTTTAAACTTGCTTCACTAGTTACTAGACAAACCACACTCCACGTCACTTGCTTTTAATTAGTTAGTTCCTTTTAGTCGAACTTATTGCTTTGCATAAACAGCCATATAAGAGGGTTATAGGGCTTTAGAGAATAGATAGCTTACCTTTAGCTCCTCGTGGGTTCGACACTCAAATACTTATCGAAAGGTACTACAATTGATCTCCTGCACTTGGGAGTCATCAGACACTAAGGACAAAGATGTCTTAATGGAATCTCTTAGCATATCAATCTACTTAGTGAATACCTAGCCATATTGTTCCCTTACAACAATACGCTCTTCATTGATGCCGATATAAACAATGTTCATGACCAGGAAAACATAGCCATCAACCATCCAATGAATTATTCGTAAAAGGGAAGAGTAGGGTATGATACCGTGTTCATGTTACTACACGTGAACGTGAGTTTTCCTCTGAATCGCATATTCAGGAGCCACGTCAGTTATAGAATAGTAATCTAAATCATAATTATGAAACATATGTACGAATATTATTACCTTTTGGGCATACATCCAACACAAATTTCCAACCTGGGCGGTGCTGGTCTACGCTGCAAATTTTTTAAAATTATCCTACGTAGTCCGCCAAGATCACTATGCAAATAACAAGGAATGCACATACATGAAAGTATCAGGATCACGACTAACCAGGCATCGGAATCGATGTAGTCGTAGAAGATTTCTGACAATCGTAGATCCTCACAACTAGGGCTAGTTGCAAGGATGCCGCTAAGCTTCCCTCGTCAAGGATCACACGTGTAATCCCTATTATGGTGTGCACGCGTACGCTCGTGTCAGCCCGTCAGCGTTCCACCATCTAGGACTCGACACCAACAAAGAGAGACAATCTTTCGGCGTTGCTAATTAGTAGCACTAATCGACTGCGATTGGAGATATATGAATCCAAAAGTTTCTCAACACATGTGAGAGAACTATTAATTAGAGCTAGGTCTAATAGGAGAGGACACCTCAAATCCCAATTAGAAAAAACTCTAATACAATTAGAGGGGCTCTAATTAGAATTGGACCCTCTGATTCTACTAGAGAGAGAGGGAGAGGATTGAGAGACAACTGCTCACAAAATTATGGTTTAGCTCAAGTCTTGGGGGTCCTTTTATAGTTGGAGGGAAGGGCCAACTTTCCAAAGGGGAGAAGGAGCCCTAGTTGAGATAGGAGGAGGCTAGCCGCACCAAAGGAGGTGGCCATACCCCTCCTCCTCGCCCATTTCGGACTGGATTCCCATATCGAAGTCCAACTCCTTCTCCTCTCATTTTTCATATTTCCCTTTTATTTTATTTTTTCCTTCAAATAAAACCAGAAAAACACCGAAAGGTTCCTAGTGCCATGATTGGAGGCCCTGGGACCAACCTGTCAGCCCCACCTAGTGGTGCGGTCAAAGGGTGGATCTGCCCCACTCCGGCACTCCCCCTTTCTTGTTTTTGCCTGAAACTCTTCCAGGACCCTATGAACCCAATAGATAAAAAAACTGATATTATCTACTGATGTTAGAAACATATTTCTAACATCCCGGAACACCTCACGTCCTCCGTTATCTCTCATATAAATTCTGCCTTACACCGGCATATTTTCTCCCTTATACTAACTTCCCTGGAACCTCTTCGATTGACACCGGACTTGTTTCGGTGATATCGTATCGACATCGAACATTTATAAAACCAACAATAACATCTTTATTCTCTCAATTAAATTATGGAACGACCCTTGAAGGATCGATAGCACACAGACATGTTCGGAAATTAACGAATAATAACCAACAACAGGACTGTGGACGTCCATGATGGCTCCTATGTGTTCATAAAAAAGAGGGAACCTTATAAGTTACTCATTTTACTTATTCACTTAACTTCATGATACCTTCTATCCGGATTATCGAACGTAGTATGTAGATTTTTTCCTTGAGACCCAAGGTATTATCGAACCGAGAAGTAGCTGCTTGATGAGACTAATCGTTGAATCCACGAAAAGATTGCCAATTCTTGTTTTAGCGGATCAATTCTTGTATTGCAAAAGCATGTTGTTACCAATGATTAAAATAGACATGGGCTTAAGGTGGGATTCACAAGACATACCTCATGTCAATGAAATAATCCTCTCTTCCTTAGAATATGTTTCTTGGAAACTTATGAATGACCACTCATTTGCAAAATAATTGTGGTGCCGGAAACATCCAGAAAGTAAAGATAAACAGAAAAATATTTTTGTGTTGTTCTAGAAGGGTTCTTAATAATAGAAAATTGGTAAAGAATGCAAAGTTATCAAAAACTTCAAAAATAAAAACACACTTAAAAAATGAAAACAAAAATTAAAAGCAAAACATTGCATGGTACTTCATACTAGTACAACAAACTGCAAGGTTATTGCATAGGCTCATGGATCCGAGCGGGATGCTCAAAATAGACATCGTGAGGGCCTTTGATTCGATCTCTTGAGGACTCCTCTTTGACGTTCTCATGAAACTTTGATTTGGACGCCTCAATCGTTCATTCTGGTGATGAGCACATTGAACAAGCTTCTGGCGAGGGCCGCGGAACTAGGTATCCTACGGAGGGTGGCACATCAGGACCAGGTCACTACCTCTATACACCCATGATGTGGTCATATTTCTGTCACCCAGATGAGCCAGATCTGACGTTGTTGTGTGACATCCTCGCGCTCTATGGCCATGCCTTGGGTCTCCACACCAACTTCTCCAAGTGTTTTGTATCCCCAATCGGGTGCAGGGACAAGGTCACGGCGAGGGCGGAGGAGGTTGTGGGGTGTCAGCTGACCCCTTTTCTAGTGAAATTCATGGGCATTCCGTTGGGCCTTCGGAAATTACCAAGCAAGTCGCTTCAACCGGTGGTCGATCAGATTGCAAACAAACTATCTACGTGGATGGCGGCTATGATGTCTTAGGCGGGGAGACTTGCGCTATTCAAAGCGGTTATAGCTGTGATGCCCCTTCACCAACTCATGGTTCTGAGTGTCAATAAGAAAATATTGAAAAAGGTTGAAAAGATTTGTCGTGGGATAATCACGGCAGACGTTACCGGGGGTAACTTATCTTGGGGCAATTCCACTCTGGTGTTTGGGAGAAGGTTTCGCTCAGGGGAAATCATGGTGATGAACGATCTGGTAGCCGGCAATCAATTCGCCGAGTCTCCGATCTATATTAATTATCTCAACTCTGGTATTACAGGGGATACTCGAATAGCTAGTAAAACTCGTGTCTAATCTAACCCTAGGAGCCGGCTTATATAATATCCGGCCCCCCTGGCTCCCTATCCAAGGCGTACTTGGAGTCCTACCCGGGCACCGCTTACAAACCCTAAGTTTCCTTATCGAAACCCATAATCCGGGTTACGAGGCCTACACTCTTGGGCCTTCTAGAAACTCCTTAAGCCGGGTCTTGCGCAGCTCCCTTTGGGCCAAGTTACACCTTGACGTTAGCCTACCGGGTTATCATCCCTCCATCAGTAGTCCCCAGAATAGCTTGGGCTTCACGGGATCCTCCTTGAAGCGCACACTATTCCCTGCAAAAATAACAAACATACTAGTTCATAAAAGGCCGGGTTAGGTTGCTTTGATAAACAGCTAGGCCTAACTCCACTGGTGGTCCATATAATAACCCGGCTTTCTCCGAATCCATCTTTATCTTCCCGGGTCAACACTCCGAGGAAAACACAGAAGACCCGGCTCACTTTGTTCGCTAATTAGTCCGGATATCACGGAAACGATTCGCTTTGATCCTTTCCGGATATTACGCCCACGCACTTAATCACTTATCCCAAAAAATCCGGGCGGGTATCCCTCTCCGAAATTTTTGGCTCCCGCTCACTAGCCTAGGTTTCCCCACCCGCACCTATAAATAGGTGCCTTAGGGGATAACCTAGATCCAACGCTCCATTTCTTAATCCCCTCGTCTCCTTCACCTCCAAGCTCCATCGGCGCTCCCTTGCTCGAGCTCGACACCGCGCCGCCACGGAGCCCACGGGGGAGCAGCCGGAAGCGAGCCACCGCCGCCTGCGCTCTGCTTCCGCCCGCGCCGCGCCGCCGTCGACCACCGCCGCCGCGCCCTCAAGCTGCGCACCGGAAGATCCAGAGGGCCACCGCAACTGCGCCATTTGTCGCCGCCGCGCTCTCCTCCAAGCATCACCGGTGAGTTTCCTTCTTCCATGAATCTCATCCTTAAACTTTACTCGAATTAGATTGGATCTTAGTTCCACTTCATGGATGGCTTTCTTGCTCCGCAACGATTGAGTAGTACATGTTCTGTTCCTTCCCAACCAGTGTGTAAATTAGATCAATAGTATACCTCCATTAGTCGTGGTCACCAATTTCTCTGTAAATCTCTAAGTCTAGATCCAATCTGCCAAAGATCCCCGTAATTGCTCTTTTATACCCGGATAATCCGTAATTTCCGGATCTCTTAGTTTCTCTTTGATTAACCGGACAATCAATCATTTGCCGGGTCTTAATTACTTATACTCTGCACTTTTCATCTCCTGTTTTGTAGACTACGCACATGGCACCTAAGGCCAGTACAAAGACTAAGGGAAAACAGCCGGCGAAAGCAAGGCCGACTCAGTCCATATCTGCCAACTGGGCAAGGTCCACCGTGACCAAGGCGAAATTAGATGAGCTCGCTGAGTCGGGCGTCCTTCCTTCCCAGGAGGATATCCATTGGCGAGTCCCGGGAGATGAGACTCGGCCCACTCCCGGCTCTGACGAGGTAATTTGCTTTGTCGAGCATGTGATCCGGGGGTTTCGTCCCCCGGGTCACTCCTTTTTCTGTGAACTGCTTAGCCATTACGGCCTCCGAGTCTTTGACATAGGACCCAATTCTATGTTAAACATCACTCATTTTATCGTTCTCTGCGAGTCATATCTTTGTGTCCCCCCAAATCTTGCTTTGTTTCTCAAGTTATTCCAATGCAAGCCGTGCCGCGAAAGCAGCGACGGGGCCCTCTTGGCTTGTGGCGGAGTATCGATTCAGAGGCGGAAAAACTCATTGATGCCGACTCTGAGTCTCAACTCCCACGTCAAGAATTGGCAGAAAACCTTCTTCTACTGTCGGGACATCTCCCCACCCGGCGAAAAGAAATTGCCGGGTTTCTCCGAGGGCCTCCTCGATCTATCCGATACTTTCAACGCTTTTGCTTCTGAGTCGGATAGGGAGTCCATACAACCCCTCTTAGCCAAACTTGCTGTCCTTTCCGCCCAAGGTCTCCTTGGGCTTAATTTAGTTAAAACTTGGGTGAATTTCCGAATCCAACCTAACTCCATCCGGCCCAAGCTGATGTCCGAGTATTCTGGGCACGTCACGGATTCGCTCCGCTATTCTTTGAGGAATTACCCGGCTGCTGATACAAACAAGATAATCAAAAGCTTCTTTACTGAGAAAGCGGAAGTGATCCGGACGATAGCCGGTTTAGAGCCATACACTCGCGACAACCCGGCTCCAGCGGTAAGATCCGGCCCTTACTCTTATGTACTTGTGCTTTTACCTGATGCAACTACTAACTTTCATCCTTATACCTTTATATCAGGAGGGCAGCGCCTTCTGGAACATCGAGACTCCCCCTTCCTCCGAAAACCCGGAAGAGGACGAGGAGCCGGCTGACTCGGAAGAAGGTACCATCCGGGTTTCGCCCATCTTAATTTCTGTTAACTTGCCTTTCCATACTTTATCTTTTTCCGACTGTGTACTATGCTTCTCAGGAATAGAGGATAAGGAAGACAAAGAAGATAAGGAAGACCCGGAGGAGACCGAGAGTGACGAAAGCGAGGCAGAACCGGAAGCTGAAGTTGGGGCCAAGAGGAAACCCCGAGGGGTCGTATTCAAGGTTCCATATTCCTCCATGTCCTCCAAACCGTATTCATTTGCTAACATGCGCGAGCTTAATCAACAATTGTCCGACTCACCATTGAAGGAGCCCCCCAAGGTCAAGCGCAGGGTAACCCGGAACTCCCCGGGTGAGGCTCCCTCAACCCGGGTATCCCTACGTCCCCAGTTCGCCGTGCCGGTACTTCCCAATCTCATCCTTTCAATTCACCTCGAAGATATCCTTCTCCCAATCATCCCCTAGCTGGACGACTCCGAGTCTCACTTTCTCAATCTTTATCAGCCTCGTCCGGGTCTAGCAACGAGCTTCCACCGGACTTCGTGGTGAATACTGGGTAAGCTGTATTTCTTGCTATCCGATATACTGGCTCTTTCGATAACCTTCACTCGTTAATACTGACCATTTCTTTTATTTTCCTTAGTGCCCAGGTCAAGATTAGCGACCCGGACAACATGGATCTGGATAACCCAGAAACGGAGGATCCGGTTGATGATGTGAATGTCGCGACTGGCGGCGCTGAAGAAGAAGACCAAGGAAGAGACCCGCTGACAGACCCGGCCGGGCAGGAGGCCAAATATCCCAATCCCTCAGATGGACCCGGGGGTGACGACGTCGAGGTTCTGGGCGCGAGGATGGGTGATCCCAGTCCTGACACCCAGGCAACCCGGGTATCCCCCCCGAGGCAGGAAAGGACTCCACCTCCAAGTAACCCGGCCGCCGGCTCTTCCGGTACAAAACCTGATGATATGAGCTTTGCCGAGATGCTTACGCTCTGCATACCCTGAGAGCTGAC
The DNA here is from genome assembly GCA_028641055.1 of Alopecurus myosuroides. Taxonomy (NCBI): domain Eukaryota; kingdom Viridiplantae; phylum Streptophyta; class Magnoliopsida; order Poales; family Poaceae; genus Alopecurus; species Alopecurus myosuroides. The sequence goes on from CM054061.1 coordinate 120,019,387, forward strand.
GAAGAAGGCATTCTAGAAGCCTTGATAGCCAAGCACCAGGTAAATTCAACTGGTAAATTCAATTAATACTGCCCGTATATTTTTCTAGTCCCCAAGTTCCGAGTGAACTTATGCATAATTTACTTGCAACTTTCACAGCATATCCGACTGATATTTCTTTTTTGTCCGACTAACACTTCCTTGTGTTTCCACGCAGGCATACGTAACCCACTCTGAGGAAGTGTTGGCTAAAACCACCAAACTCCTCGAGGTGGAGGCGAAGCTGCATGGATCAGTTGAAGCTGATGCCAAGAAACTGGGGAAACTTGCGAGAAGTTATAGAAAGAGATCCCATGCTGCAGAGGATGAACTGACCAAGCTATCTGCCAAGATTGCCGATACTCACCGTGCTTTGATTGGTAATGATTCCCGACTCACTAATCGTAACCCGGATTGTCATTCTGATAGACACTCGGAATTCCTTATTTGCACCTTTCTGTTTTTCTGCAGGGCCGGATGATGAGATTCCGGATGAAGATGACATAGCGAAGCTGAAGACCATAAAGAGCACAATCCGGCAACTCTGTGCCGGCACCAAATGGGTTCTGCAAGCTTTGAAGTGGCCGGTTACTGGACGTGGTGGTTTGAGCACACTGCTTGATGCGTGCTCCACCATCCCCGAGTGGATCGAGCACTGGAAACGCTCGTCATGCCGGGTTGGGGTAACCCGGGGGCTTGCTCTGGCTAAAGCGTACTTTCCCAAGCTTGAGCCGGCAAAGCTCGTTGGCGGGTTTCCAGAATTCAACAATGATGGCTCCAAGTTTTCAGCCAAGAACTTCAAAGCCATCCAAACAGAGGTTCGTCACTCGGCTAGTCTGATTGCCGATAGTCTGGATGTCAGTCGGATTGTTCCACCATACGACGATGAAGATAAGCCAATTCAGTCGGATCCTCCTAAGCCTTATGACATGCTAGCACGGTGGAAGGCGGAAGCTGCTCAAATGAGGGAAGACCCCGTGAAGAAGAAGGCTGAGGCCGATACTGCGCCTACAACCTCTACGCCGGTTGTTCCTCCTCCCGCGCGCGCCAGTACTGCTGCTGACCCGGACGCTGCTGCCGCGAAGACCGTCGAAGAGCAAGTCAAAGACCCGGCTGCCCAGGACAACACTCAAGACTCGACCCAACAGGCCGAGTGAAGTTTCACCTACTGCCTCAAAACACTTTATTCAGCCAATGGGCTCTTAAAACAATTATTCTTTTGATAGTGCGCATGTGCACTTTTTGATACTACAACCTCGGTCTGTAATATGTTAAAGACCTTAATCGCTTTCGTGGCCCTTATGGCCTTTTGCATGATCTTAATATTTCCTATCTTTGGATTTTTCATTGTTGGTTTTCCGACTTTTTGTCACTTTTTCCTATTGTGAGACCCGGTTTCCGGGTCTCGGGGGTTTTGACAAGTGGACTTTTTCTAAGTCCCCAAGTCCCGAAGAATCGGATTTTTGGGTTTTTGAGCTGAATAGTTAGATAATATGTTTCTTTTTCCAAATTTTCCAGTCCCCAAGGCCCGAATTTTCGAGTCGAGGGTGTTGGATTTTTTCAAAAGAACAAATTCTTTCTACTAAGGCCCAAAACCTAGAGCTGCTCACATAGGTTTGAAGTTATGCTTAATATATCTTGAGTTTCCGGCTATTAACCTCGTACTCCGCATAACTTGTGGTTTGGATGACCCTTTTGACCTTCTTTTACTATAAGCCGGCTTTCGCGTGGATGATCAATGCTGCTATAACTGTATAAAGACAGGGTCAGGCAAGTCCCATTGGGCATCATGACTGATTGTAATTACACGCTAGCAAAGTATGCCACTTTTGTGCGAGTCACATCTAGCTTAAGCAAGAAAAGTCAAAAAAAATTGGCTCTATTGTCCGGTTATAAGCTTGCAGCCGTACTTATTACAAGTAATCGGCCCTTATAACCTAATGGCATCGTGGCCGGGTCTTTGAGTTTGCAACTGTGCTATTCAAGCAATCAGCCCCCAAGACCTAGATATATACAATTTACTAGAAAAACTAATATATTAAGAACAATAAATAACACTTACCTGAAAAATAAATAGACAACAACAGGAATAGAAAAAACTTGACAAAAAAACACACTGCAAGGGATATTTTGTTTAACCATCTCTTTATTGATATGAGAAAAGTTAGGTCAGCAAGCCGCCTCATTAAAAACCTTCCAGTCCCCTTAGGTACCCTGGATAGGAAAAGAGTGCGTCTGAAACCTGCTGCCTGTTACATCGTGTAGTTCCACTTGTGAATCTAGCCTATTCTAAGTGTAGTAGGGACGCAGCTGAGCCACGTTCCATGGTCTTTCTCTTTCTTGCATAGATGAAGTTGTATGAGCGGTGTCATTGACAGTAGCCGACTCTTCCCTTGCATCTACCAAGTAATATGATCCATTGTGCAGGTTCCGGCTTATGATGAACGGTCCTTACCATGGTGGGGATAGCTTGTGCTTTCCTTCCTTTGACTATACCAGGCGCAGAACCAGGTCTCCTTCCTGGAAGACCCGGGTTTTGACCCGCCGGCTATGGTATCTCCTTAAGTCCTGCTGGTATATGGCTGATCTTTCCAAAGCTTGTTCCATGTGTTCTTCTAGCATATCCACGGCGTCCTGCCGGGTCTTCTCATTCTCCACCTTGACGTAAGCCGATACTCGAGGCGAATCATGGATGATATCACTCGGCAATACTGCCTCCGCGCCATAAACCATAAAAAACGGTGTCATCTGAGTAGATCTGTTAGGTGTGGTGTTAATTCCCCAAACCACTGATGGTAACTCCTCAACCCATGCGCCAGCAGCTCTGATGCACGGGACTCGCAGACGTGGTTTTAATCCACGAAGTAACTCCTTATTTGCCCTTTCCACTTGTCCATTAGCTTGTGGATGGGCTACTGAGGCTATGTCAAGCCGGATTCCATTGTTCCCACAGAATTTCTCCATCTCACCAAGGGACATGTTAGTTCCATTATCTGTTATTATGCTGTGAGGATACCCGAACCTGTAGATGATTCTTTTTAAGAACTTGACTGCTGTGATTGCTTCGCAATTGGTAACTGGCATAACTTCCACCCACTTGGTAAATTTGTCAATAGCCACCAAGATATGGGTCATTTTGCAGGGTGACATGTGGAAGGGGCCCACCATGTCCATGCCCCAAACAGCGAACGGCCAGGTTAAAGGAATTGTTTGCAACTCCATACCCGACACATGGATTTGGCGAGTGTACCTTCGACATCCATCGCACCTTGCCACCAAGCGTTCCGCGTCTGCTAAGGCTGTGAGCCAGAAGAAACCGTGCCGATATGCTTTGGCCACAAGGGATCTTGTGGATGCGTGGTGCCCACTGTCGCCTTCATGGATCTCTTTCAGGATCTGCCGGCCTTCTTCTGGTGCTACACAGCGCAAAAATACTCCTGCAGCACTCCTTTTGTATAACTCGCCATTGATGATGGAATAGCCCTTTGCTCGTCTCAGAATTTTCCTTGCTAAAACTTCCTGTTGTGGTAACTCGCCCCGTGATAGGTAAGCCAGAAACGGCTCTGTCCACTCGGGGACAGCACGTATTGTGGCCACAAGCTCCAAATCCGGGTCTTGGTTAGCCACCTCTTCCTCAGACTCGGTTTTAACTGATGGCCGCCATAGCTCGTCCAGGAAAACATTGGGTGGAACCGGCTCTCTGCGCGAGCCGAGTCTTGCGAGTGCATCTGCTGCCTCGTTCTTTCGCCTATCAATATGCTCCACCTCATACCCGGAAAAACACCCGGCAACCCTGTCCACCTCCCTGCGATATGCTGCCATAGTTGCATCCTTCCTGTCCCAGGTTCCTGAGACCTGCTGCACCACAAGATCCGAATCTCCATAGCATCGTATCCGCCTGATGTTCATCTCCTTGGCTATTCTCAGTCCATGTAATAATGCCTCATACTCGGCCACGTTGTTGGAGCAATCAAAGTGGATTTGCAACACGTAGCTTAGTTTATCTCCTTTAGGTGATGTAAGTACCACTCCAGCTCCTGATCCCTCATACTGCTTGGAACCATCAAAGTGCATTACCCAAGACTCGGAACTTGGTGTTATAGCGGGCATGCTAGTGTGAGTCCAATCATTAATGAAATCAACTAAAGCTTGAGACTTGATTGCTGACCTGGGCTCGTAGTTGATGTGATAATCTCCCATCTCGATGGCCCACTTGGCTATTCTACCTGTTGCGTCCGAGTTTCTGATGATATCCGACATTGGTATAGAGCTAACCACTGTTATGGGGTGTTCCTGAAAATAGGGTTTCAATTTCCGGCTGGCCATGAAGACCCCGAAAACCAACTTCTGCCAATGTGGGTAGCGCTGCTTTGCCTCTGACAACACCTCGCTGACGTAATAAACCGGCCTTTGAACCGGGTGATCCTTCCTATCCTCTTTGCGCTCAACGAAAACCACTACACTAACCGCCCGGGGCCCGGCCGCAATGTATAGTAGCATGGGCTCTTTGGGACCCGGGGCTGCTAAAACTGGTGCCTCAGATAACTGCTTCTTTAATGCCTCGAACGCCTCATCCGCCTCTTGGTCCCAAACAAACTTATCAGATTCCCTCAAGAGCCGGTACAGTGGTATTGCCTTCTCTCCGAGTCTGGATATATACCGGCTCAGCGCTGCTACGCACCCTGTAAGCTTCTGAACATGCTTTAGGTTTTCCGGCCTTTTCAGACTCTGGATAGCTTTGATTTTGTCCGGGTTTGCCTCGATTCCTCTCTCGGAAACAATGAACCCGAGTAACTTTCCTGCTGGAACTCCAAACACGCACTTTGTAGGGTTAAGTTTCATCGGGTACCTTCTCAAATTCTTGAATGTTTCCTTTAGATCATCAATGAATGTTTCCGCTTTCCTGGTCTTGATCACCACATCATCCACATAGGCATGAACGTTGCGCCCAATCTGGTCCTCAAAGCACTTCTGTATGCATCTCTGATAAGTTGCACCAGCATTCTTTAGCCCAAAAGTCATGGTTTTGTAACAGAAAGCCCCAAAGGGGGTTATGAACGATGTTTTCTCCCAATCTTCCTTCTTGAGCTTGATCTGATGATACCCGGAATATGCATCCAGGAAACATAATAGGTCGCTTCCAGCCACTGCATCTATGATCTGATCAATCCTTGGAAGGGCAAACGGATCCTTTGGGCAGTGCTTGTTGAGACTTGTGTAATCTATGCACATCCTCCACTCGTTACTCTTTTTTAGTACTAGAACCGGATTTGCCAGCCAGTCCGGGTGAAATACCTCCATGATAAATCCAGCTGCCAATAGCCGGGAAATTTCTTCTCCTATAGCTTTTCTTCTTTCCTCATTCATTTTCCTCGGGCCCTGCTTCACGGGCCTAGACTTGGGATCAACATGCAAGTTGTGCTCCGCTAACTCGGTAGGGATACCCGGCATATCGCTAGGCGTCCAAGCAAAAACATCTTGATTTGAACGAATAAACTCCACGAGTGCTTTTTCCTGCTGATTGTCCAGGTTAGATCCTATAGCAAACTGCTTAGAGGGATCACCCTCGACAAAAGCTACCATCTTGGTATCTTGTGCTGCTTTGAACTTTGCTCTCTCATCCTCCATATTCGGCCTTTTTAGCGCTGTTATGTCATCCGGGTCTACTTGAGACCGATAATACTTGAGCTCCTCCTTTCTGCAAGCTTGTTCTGCCATGGCCGCGTCTCCTTCGTCACACTCAGCCGCTATAACCCGGCTCCCATGGATGGTGATGGTCTGCTTGGGACCCGGGATTTTTAGCTGTAAGTATACGTAACACGGCCTGGCCATGAATTTGGCGTAAGCCGGCCTTCCAAATAGCGCGTGATAAGGGCTACGCAACTTTACCACCGCAAACGTGAGCCACTCCACCCGGAAATTATCCTTTGATTCTCCAAAAGCAACCTCCAAGGTAATCTTTCCCTCAGGGCACGCCGAGTGACCCGGCACAATCCCGTGAAAAACTGTTGAACTTTTCTGTAGCTGAGACTCCTTGAGACCCATGCGTAAGAAAGTTTCCCAATATAAGATGTTTATGCTACTTCCGCCATCCATTAAGACCTTTTTCAGCTCATAACCATTAACCTGTGGCGCGACCACCAATGCTAAGACTCCCGGGTGTTCTATTCTTTCCGGGTGATCCCTTCTGCTCCATGTCACCTCTTGATCCGACCACCTCAGGTATCTCGGAACAGCCGAGGAAACCGAGTTTACTTCCTTCTTGAGTATCTTTCTATCCTTGTTAGAAGTTCCTATAGTATGCACATGATATTGTCCCAACTGCTTGGGGTTAGCTTGGAAACCTCCAGCTCCTCCCTGATTATTACCCGGATTACCGCCTCCTGGGTTGCCTGCTAGGGGTGGGCCGTTGCCCGGGTTACCACCCGGACCCGGTCCTGCTCCCCGGCCTGCGCCTCACATTGCTTTCTGTATTTCCTCGTTCTTCCATCTTTGTAAATCTACGCATTGTTCCAGTGAATGATTTGCCGGCCTGCCGTTCCTGCTGTGGCGCGGACAGGGCATCCTGAAGGCCTCTATATGGTTAGCCGGCCTTGGCGGTCCTTGGTAATTTCCACCATTAAAGTTTCCTCCGTTGAAATTTCCTTCTGCCCTGGGTCTTGCAAACCCGGCTTCTGTGTTGGCGACAAACTCGGAATTTCCCTCGTACGGGCGCTTATTCTGGTTGTTTCCATTATTTCCTCCATTGTTACCCGGCGCAGATCCATTGTCGGGTCTTCCACTGTTGTTTGCGTTGGCTTTGGTTTTCTTGTCATCAACATCCTCCTCCGTTGTATCCGTAGCAGCGTGCTTGTTGCACGCGTCCATCAACTCTCCCATTGTAACCTCTGAAGCATTCCGACTAGATTTCATGCGTGTTAGCTTTTGCACTAAGGGTATATACTTGCGTGTCTTTGCCATAGCTTGTAACGCATCCTTTGGCTGAATATCCGTGGATGAGTGAAGTAGCTCCATAACCCGGCGCACCCAACTGCGCGCCGATTCTCCCTTCTTCTGGACGCATCGTTCTAGACAATCGATTGTGAATAACTTCATGCACGTCCCATGAAAGTGCTTGACAAACGCAACTGTCAGCTCACCCCACGAATTGATGGATTTTTCCGGTAAATTGTTGAACCATAACTTGGCTGCTCCCTCTGACATCATTAAGTACATGAGCTTGGCTTGAAGATTTTCAGATGCGTTGCGAATCGACATAGCCATCTCATAGCTGCTCAGCCATGTTTCTGGATCCATAGTCGGCTCATAGTTCACCACTTTACCCGGTTCCTTCAACTTGTCCGGGTAAGGCTTAGCTCTGATGTTATCCGATAGACACTTGGGCCCAGCAAGATTAGTCAGCACTGGCCTCACTCGGGAAACATGCGATCCTGCGGGGGGCACAGCTGGGCGTGGCGCTGCTGCGGGCCCGTGTACCGCAGACCCGGACGCGGCTCGTCTGGCTCTGGAACTATCCACAATAGCTTGTGCTGCTGACGCCGCTGGCGCTGCTTGGACGCGGGGAGGAGGCGGCATTTGCTGCTGCTCTGCCCTCTGTCGCGCTGAACTCGTTTGAATATTGCCTGTATTGCCATGTTGCCGGCTGATATACGGTGTTCCATGCATTCCACTCCTATCATCCGGGTAATTGACTTGTTAAGCCACTGCCGTGCGCAATAAATCTATCGCCCGCCGGGTCTCCTCCGCATGGGGTGACTCTCTTACGGGGATGCGATCCAATGCCAATGTTGCTGCGTATACATTGTCCATGGGGTTGTTGAAGTGACCTGGTGGCGTACAAAATCGTGATGGTGGTGGAGGCGCCGCATTGCCAATAGCGACCCCAGTTTGTAATGTGGGTAACCCGGCCTGTACGTTTGCCGGTTGTCCTCCTCCGGTTGCGGGCCGATGTACAGTTTCCTGATTCGCAGCCGGAATTGGCTGATCCTGGGGTGTGATGAATAGCACGACCGGGTTTATGACTCCACCCGTTGCCGGTAATCTTGTCTGGTATCTTTGATGCATCCTAGTCGACTCGACCCGGAGCCGGTTCTCCAATGCTTCTAGCTTGCGTTGGCGCGTGGCTACCCCCTGCTTCTCTGCTTCCACATCTCTCCTTTGCTGCTCCAATGCACGGCGTGCTGGCACGCGCCGCGGCGTTTTCCGGGGTTATCACAGTAGCTAGCACCGTGGGATCCAGGATCAGATTGTTACTGAACAGGGCCGGGTGTTGTGGGTTTGAAGGACCCGCCCCTGGCGTCCTATTCGCCATGAACCCAAACATATTCGGCTGCAACTCGCTATCCGCCGCCCGGCTAGTGACTGAAGCCGACTCTCCGTCAACCCGGGTCAGAATCAGATTTCCGTCAGCCGGATTTTGCTGCTGGGCCAGCGCTCGCGCTGCTCCGACCGCGGCCGTAGTCACGTCCCCCTGATTGAGATTGGTTGCAGGGGCCGTGTAGACCGCGACCTGGCGCGCGATGCCTGGTGAAGACTCGTATTCCTCCTCATCACAGCTATCCTCCTCGTACCGGTCCTCCAGCAAGTGCAGGATAGACTCGGTATCATCTTCTCTCATGACCCGGCCACGCGGGGTCCATGCCGGCTCCTCCGGCTGTTCCCTCTTCGTGGTGGGCTCTTCTATCGGATCCACCGTTCCGACCGATTCTTCTCCATCCGACTGAACGCAGGTTGCTTTTCCTGACACAGAATCACATCCAAAATCATCAGGGATTGAACCGGACGTACGTACCATGCCGATGAAGACGTTGACCCGGCCGATTGTGACGACAGATCCGGATTCGAGCAGATCCGACTCGGGCCCCCAGCCAAAATCGTCCACCATCTTATTTCCTTCCGGGTTGGTGTAGATCTCGCCGATGACGAGGTTCTTCATGTTCTCCCGAGCTTCTCCCGTGATGTAAACACCTTTGGACGCAGGCCCCACGGTGGGCGCCAACTATCGTGGGATAATCACGGCAGACGTTACCGGGGGTAACTTATCTTGGGGCAATTCGACTCTGGTGTTTGGGAGAGGGTTTCGCTCAGGGGAAATCATGGTGATGAACGATCTGGTAGCCGGCAATCAAGTCGCCAAGTCTCCGATCTATATTAATTATCTCAACTCTGGTATTACAGGGGATACTCGAATAGCTAGTAAAACTCGTGTCTAATCTAACCCTAGGAGCCTGCTTATATAATATCCGGCCCCCCTGGCTCCCTATCCAAGGCGTACTTGGAGTCCTACCCCGGCACCGCTTACAAACCCTAAGTTTCCTTATCGAAACCCACAATCCGGGTTACGAGGCCTACACTCTTGGGCCTTCTAGAAACTCCTTAAGTTGGGTCTTGCGCAGCTCCCTTTGGGCCGAGTTACACCTTGACGTTATCCTACCGGGTTATCATCCCTCCATCAAGATCGTCAGGGGTTTTCTGTGGGCGGGGAGAGCCTCGGCGAATGGAGGCCGTTGTAATGTCACCTAGGCGAGGGTATGTACTATGCAGACTACTGCGATTGGGCGGCCTGGCATCTCTGACTTGGCGCGCATGTCTGTAAGCCTCGGGATCCGATGGTTGTGGAAGATACACACTAACCCCTAGAGGTCGTGGAAGGGCCTTGATATGCATCTCTCTAGGGTGGAATGCACGACTCTGAGATATCTTTGGAGTTTGTGGTTGGTGATAGAGCCTCAGCCCTCTTCTACAAGGACACATGGATGGATGTCGGGTCAATGGAGGACGTGGCACCAAGACTATACGCGCTAATCCCCATACGACGCAGAAACTTCAGAATGGTGTGATAGGTTCTGGTTGAGCGCTGATGGATTGCGGACATCTCGGGAGCCCTGAGTCCAATAGCTCACTTGCAGTAATACAGATCTAGAATTACGTACAAGGGGTGCAGCTGTCAGAGGCTCCAGACAGGTTGATATGGCGTTGGACGTCCGATGCCCAATACACATCCAAGTCATGCTACGACGCGTTGTTTCAAGGGGAAACCGTTTCACGATCTTAGAAGTTGAATTGGAAATCGTAGGCGCCTCCAAAGGTGAAATTCTTCATTTGGTTGCCTTGCATGGACCGTTGGTCGACGGGTAAAAGACTCACACGTCGTGACCTACCCCACCAAGTGAGCTGTCCATTTTGTGACCAAGATATCTCATCTATGACACATCTGCTTACAGGGTGCTCGTTCTCTTAGACGATTTGGCATGAGGTGGTCTTTTGGATATGACCAACGGCTAGTCCACCAGTTGTGGAAGCCGATTTCGTTGAGTGGTGGACGCCGGTGCACAAGACCTCTCCTCGTCTATTGCGTGAGGGCACTTCCTCGCTCGTTATGATCACGACGTGTTGGATTTGCAAGTATCAGAACACAATCTTCTTCGACAACATACGACCCTCAGTTGGCACATTAACGGAAAGCAACAAGACCGAGGCTCGTGCGTGGGTGAGCGCGGGGCCCGCGACTCGCACTTCTGCTTCCCTAGTCTAGGTCTCTTGATTGAGTTGTACGGTGTGGGTTCACCTAGCTTCAATCTTGTATATAAACTCTCTTTTTCTATCAATGCATCGAGACGCAAGGCTTTTATGTTTTCGTGAGAAAAAATACCGGTCTATTCTAAGGAATCTTGCCAAAAACGGTAAATCCGGTTTAATATATTTTTTAATCTAATGTATTTCTAATTTTATTTCACAAACAGGTAATAAGTGTCACAAATTCCCAAGTACGGGGGTAAAAGATGGAATTCACTCATAAAATAAAATTAGCATGTAAGCTTTTGACAAAGAAGCCAAATCCGTATGATCTTGTATGTGGATACAGGCTGCTTTCCACAAGTGCACCAAAAGCAATGTTGCATCTGTGTCGACTATTTGCGTTTTTGCAAAATGAAACGGATATGGATTCGACTTATTTTTTTCTCCATTTTATATATGCATCTGCCAACCTGCTCAATCGATATTTTTTTCATCCCGGCAAGGCTGCAATGTGAAAATATCTGCTTCCACAAGCAAATGAGCATTTTTGTAGCATCAAGGAAAATAAAGAAAACCTTCAACGTTTCTTGGTTCAAGCACCGAATTTTCTTCAAAAAAAAGGTAATGAGTTGATATTTATCAGAATGGACCTTTAACACCGCAGTCCTATACTTGTGTTAGTAGGACTGGAAAATACTAAATTACTGTGATGAACAATGATTTTCTTTCACTTGAAATTTACGTTTTATCTGTTCCAACAACCTATCATCACATGGAACTTCCTTCCCTTTCCACTGAAGCCAAGGTACAGTACAGTGGATCAAACATGTGGTCAGTACATAAACAGAGAGACCATCCTGCTAAAATCCTCAAAAGAAAAAGGAAATCAGCTAGCAAGTAGTAACACCACTTTGTCCCACACAAACCATCTATACCCACATAGTATGTCGTTCAGTTGTAGCTTGTTTCTCTTCTGAAGCTGTTGCGATTGGCTTGCTTCGAGCCGTCGGCGGCACCTGCGCCGCTCGGCGACACGAGGTTGCTCAGCGTCCTCGCCATCTGCAGCTTGACCTGGCCCCTCTTCGCCGGAGGCCTCTTCTCCTTGGCGAAGCTGTTGCTGTCGCTGCTGCTGTACTGGTATTCGTACTCCATCGCCTCTGATCTTGTTCTTGCTTCCTGTCTGCTTCGTTTGTGTTGTGTGCTGTATTGTGTGTGTGGAAGCCAAGTGCTTGCTTGAGGAATGAATGACGATGCAGGAAGGTATTTATAGGCGTATGAATGTTGCCTGCATCTGTTGGCCGGCCTATACGTGCTCCTTATTCGCTTCTATCTCCAGGAATAAAGTGCCAATGTGATAGAAGATTCAGATACTTGCACTTGCGCTTTTCTGCCACCTGAAAGGTACATGCATAAATGCCGGGATATTTGCGATCAAGTGACAAATTGGTCGACATAGTACAGTGTTCAAGACCAAAAGGCAGCTTTACTTAAAATGATATTTACTCTCATTTCACCACTCAGAGGAAAACATAGCTTTCCTTCTGAAGATATTTATATGGAACCTGAGAGCTCACCTCACATTTTACCTTTCAAGACCAAGCTTTTAATTCATGGTCAATATGACAGATATATCAGATTTTCCCCCCTGAAAAAGGGAGTTTACCCCGGTTAATCAATGCACAACTACGGGAGAGCTCATGTTTCCCGTATACCTCCGGTCTTTACCGTGTGCCATATATCGGACACACGGCAAAGAGTTCTTTACCGTGTGTGGCACACCGGAAAGGCAAATACACGTCATAGTAGCACGAAAACACACGGTAAAGAAAATGAAGTGCACAAGACAAAAACGGGCGCACGACAAAGACACGAGACACGTGTCCACCTAGACGGCAGGTCGAACGGTGCAGTTTCATCAGGTTTTTACCGTGTGTTTGCACATGGAAAAATATTATTATTTGCCATGTGTTTGCACACAGTAAATAATATTAGAATATTTATTCTTTGTCGTGTGTTTGCACACGGTAAAGACTAATATTTTCTATTTTCTAAGAGCAATGGTCATTCTCGTGGAATAGTTTGTGATAATGTGCCCATATTTGACACATATGTGTTTCTTGGTATAGAAAATAATGATACCAAACCTAGTTTCCAAACTATTTTTAGATTTTTTTTATTTTCTAAGTGCAACTTATGACATTTTTGTGAAACAAGTACACAAAATATGGTGAAAAATGGAGACCATTCAATTTTCATGCCGAGTAGTCCCTATTTGATGCGTACTATGAAAATATTAGGAATTTCCTCATTTTCTACCCGATTTCGCTTATTTAAGTGACATTATGTCCATTTACCGAAAGTAATTCTAATTTAAACTACAAGGTATGATAGTTTGCTCTATTTTTTTTCCAAAAATGATTTGAATGTAAACAAGTAGTGGTTATATCACAGAACCGTCGGCCCGACCATTTTGACAGTTTCTAAAAAAAACTCAAAGAAATTGAATAAATGCTCAAAAAAGGAAAGTATTTCGCATGTAGTCCTATTATGTGTAATAGTTTATATGATAAATCATAAACTTGAGTTTTGACAATCATTCCAAAAAATTCCTTCATAAAAAGGCCTATCATCTATAAAACATGCATAGGTTTGGATCCAACTGGCCAAGTTATGGCTATTTTCATGGCATAGTTTGTGATAACATTCTCATAGTTGACACATAGGTCTATCTTGGTATGGGAAACAATGGTGTCAAAGGGATTTTCCAAATTATTATTAGAAATGTCATTTTCCATTTTCTAAGTGCAAAATATGACATTTTTTGTGAAGCAAGTACACAAAATGTGGTGAAAAATGAAGACCATTCAATTTTCACACCGAGTAGTCTCTATTTGATGGGTAAATGAAAATATTAGGACACGAAACAGGCTTGATGGTATTTTTGCTGAACACCGACACAATCTCGATTTGATAGAGATAGACTGCCGTCGCCATTTCTTTGGACATGTATGTGTGAAAATTTCTCATTTTTTACCTAATTTCGCTCATTTAAATGACATTATGTCCATTTACCAAAATTAATTCTAATTTGAACTACAAGTTTATGATAGTTTGCTCTTATTTTTTTTCCAAAAATTATTTTAAGGTACACAAGTAGTGGTTATATCATAGAACCGTTGGTAGTTTTGGAAAATTCGACCCCTTCCAACGAATAGCCATGCCAAATTTTTCACAAATTAAAAAAAAACTCAAAGAAATTGAATAAATCTCAAAAAAGGAAATCCTTTTGCATGTAGTCCTATTATGTGTAATAGTTGATATGGTAAATCATAAACTTGAGTTTTGACAATCATTTCAAAAAACTTCTTCACAAAAAGGCCTATCATCTATAAACATGCACATGTTTGGATTCAAATGACCAAGTTATGGCCATTCTTCTGACATAGTTTGTGATGACGTGCCCATATTTGACACATAGATGTATCTTGGTATGGGAAACAATTGCGCCAAAGTGTGTTGCCAAATTATTATTAGAAATATCATTTTACATTTTCTAAGTACAAAATATGACATTTTTGTGAAGCAAGTACACAAAATATGGTGCAAAATGGAGATAATTCAATTTTAACACAGAGTAGCCCCTATTTTCTAGGTAATATGAAAATATTAGGAATTTTCATGTTTTCTATCTAATTTCTCTCATTTAAATGACATTATGTCCATTTACCGGAAGTAATTCTAATTTGAACTCCAAGTCCCTCCCCCTGAAAGTGTGCCCAAGACCTCTTCACTAGTGGATCTAGTAAGAGTGACTCCAATCTCTTCATTGTCAATACCTTCACAGGATTCTATTGAATAGGTGGAATGACCGATAGGAAATACATGTTTCGTTGAGAGCGAGTTGAACTTGTATTAAGAATTCAAAGTCTATGCCATTGGGTGTTGTTTGTTGAAAAATTTGAATCGTTCTGTGTTTCACTAGTTACCCCTTTGTTTTTGTGTTTCCAATCTTATGTTCTTTGTAGTCCGCTAGTGTTCTTCGTTTCCTCGCACATAAGAATCATTGAAGGTCGGGCCACTACGTATCACACATTAATAATGGTAATCTGTTTTGAAATAATAATAATAATAATAATAAAAGAAGCACCATTGTAAATGAACAACTTTCAGTTAGTTACTCTGTAACTATTTTTTCCCCGATAAAGACAATTTTTATGAACTCAATATTCGTATCAAAACGATACAAATATGTTGCACATGACATCTCCATAAAAATTCACAGAACCAATAAACAGGAACATAATCTACATGAGCTCATAACATGCGACAAAAAATGGAGCAACTTAAAGCGACAGAGCACCAATACGTATAATACATTGTCATCCATGCTGAGTAACATCTCCTTGGCTGACCGTTACACTTGGATACACATCGACACGACGAGCTTTTTGATTCTCGATCGCTGCAAATGGCACCACATACAAAACCAATGCATAGAGAAGTAGATAATCTGCAATATGGAGAAGGAATTTTTTTTTACCAAACAGAACATCACTCCTGCAAAGCCTAAAGCTCAACATAATTTTGCCGCTTCAACAAGAATATGTTATTTAAAATTTAAATAGGATTTCTTGTAGTCGGTTTTTAAACATATTTGCAACCAACGTCGATTTGTACAATTTTTTTTTGAGGGTATGCAATTTCTTACCTTATTTTTATAGAAGAGTGAGTTGTAATTACAGAAAAGTGACAGCACTAGGTACAGGCAACCCTGCTGTCACACACACTCCACACCCGGCAAACTCGCGACTACCCTAAAACGATTCCCTCCACTCTAGCTCCAGCTGCTACCTAACTCTTGAGTTCAGCAAGCACTTTGTCGCTAAGCCCCTCCTCATTGCACAGCTGACTGGTGTTCCCAAACACTCGTGCATTACGTTGCTTCCAAAGGCTCCGACAGGTGACCTTGATGAACATGTCCATGGTCTTTTTTTGCTTCCCTCTAATCTGTCCCGGACTGTCAGCCACGAGTTTTCTAGGGTATCCTCCACCGAGGGCATCAACAGCTGCACTCTAAGCCATCTGGAACAGATCCACCATACTTGTCTGGCAAATACGCAATGGACAAGTAAGTGGTATGTTGTCTCTATCTCTTTCAAGCATAAGGGGCAATTGCTAGGATGTTCCTGCAGGACATGCCTTGCTCTCCTGTCAGATGTCCAGATCCTGTATTGTAAGGCCAGCCACATAAAGATCTTACACTTAACGGGGGACCAACAACTCCAGACTCCATCAGACAGGGGAAAACGGATTTTCCCTTCCATCAATATCTTGTAGGTAGAGCTACTCGTGTAGAACTCATCCTCGCTAGCCTCTGTCACACCCAGTTTTTGGATTCTTGTACTGTGTTCAAGAAGACAAAAATTAGGGCCAACAATTTTTTTAACAACATTATTGTTTGAACTAACATGTGTTTATGATCTTCATCATATCTGCAATACAAGTCTTGTTTCGTTTTAAAACTAATATCAAATTTTTCTGAAGATACTTTTATAATATTTTCCCAGTTGTTTTCTTTGTTGATTACTTGAGTGAATTTTATTCCAAGACTTGGATCATTCTTGTTTGAATCTTAAAATAAACTTTTAGCTTTTTGGATCCAAGAAAACAAAATTTCAAAATGATCTATGAAAGTTTTCTTTTAAGTTTTCCATAGAAACTATTCCCTGAAAATATAGCCAAGTACCTGTTTTCCACTTTTGTTTTCACTAGGCTATAATATGTTATTTTATGTATTTTTGACTTTTATCTGTTCCTTGTTGTATGGACTACAAATCCATAAGCTTGGTTTTATTTTTGGATTAATAAAAATGATCTTTTGCTTGGTGTCTTTGTGGAATAAAAATAAGGCAGAAAAAGGCATTTTTGGAAAACAGAGAAAAACAGAAAGTACACCTTTTCCCACATTGTTTTCATAGCCTTAAACTATTTCAAATTTGTTTTCAATATATTTTTCTGAAATATTATAACATGGTTAACAAACTCCAACCCTCAAAACAAATTTTGGAAACCATTTGGTCCATGGAAACAATCCAAACGTTTTGCTCTTTTCACTGTTTCCAACACTTGGAAAAATTCCTAAGTGTTAACTGAATTGTCTTTGCTTTTCATTGCAAGTTTTGAAGTGAGGTGTTGACTAGTGTGTTGACTAGGGTATGCACTCGAACCAGGATGCTTTTTTCCTTCTTCTAGAAGCCTTGGGTGTGAATAAAACAAGTGAGAGAGAGAGAGGGAACAAGATGATGTGGCATGGTATGGGTCACCATGACTTTACCTTTGAAACCATGCCATTGATCTTTACCTCGCTCCAAAAGCCAGTGTTGACTTGCCCCCTAGTTGGTCTTGTCCTTTGGCAACAATGCCATGAGGTGAAATGACCAAAGCAACCCCAGAGCACCACAATGCCATCCAATAGCATGAACCGAGGCCACCCTTGCCCTTTTTTATCTTGCCCGTGGCTGTAAGCCACCACATACCTACCCCTTGCGCAACTACCCTCCCCACACTTCCACTACCTCTCCCAAGCAAGATCAAGCCCTGCCATGGCCCCTGAGAGCGAGCCTGAGCACTAGATCCCCGACGGTCACCGTCGGCAGCCCGAGGTGATGCCCTCCTCCCCGAGCCCTCCCATCCCTCCTCATCTCCCCTGCTGGACTCCCCATCTCCCTCTGACTCTCCCTGACGTTTCCCCTTGACCTCTCACTTGCAGGATCGCCACCGCCGTCGAGCTCGCCGCCGCGGGCGCTCTGCTATGCGCCGCCGCTTGGAGCCACTCCCGCGCCGTAGCCAGCACCCCTAGACTCCCTTGAGGCCCCTGCACCTCACCAAGCCCGCGCCACCGTCCCCGATCCCCCCCCCCCCCCACGGTGAGCCACCGCGAAATCCCGTCGCCGGCCGTTTCGAGAAAGAGAGAGGAGAGAGGAGAGGAGGACGACGACACGGTGCCGTTCGATCTGCGATCGACGGGCGCCGTTAAACGTGTGTTTCCCGTGCGCGCGCTCGTGCGAAGTGGAGTTGGGCCGTTTCGGCCGCTTAGCTGGGCCGCACCCACAGAAACCCAACCCGCCCTTGTGTTTTCTTTTCTTTAAATCTGTTACAGATTGTGCTGGTTTTCTTTGAGCTTGGGAAAATACTTAAAGTACAAAATAAAATCAACAAAAATTCTAGGAACTAAATATATGTTTTCTTAACCATTTAAAAGTGGTAGATCTAAGTTTTGACTTATATTTTTATCACAAGATCTGTTTTGCCACAGAGTGTCTGTAAACATGTTCTTAGCATAACTTTTTGAAACTGTTTCCATTTTGGGAAAACTAAATTGTTTTGAGTAGACTTTGAATATATCTACCCATAAAACTTGGCCTCACATAAATGTGAGTTACCAGATTGAAATTCCATCCATTTTGGTAAAAGTACAGTGGGCTTTTCTAGGATTTTTAGAATGAGTTTAAAAACGATTTTTTGAGATTAATCCAATTGGATGAGTTTTCTTTTGACTAGATCTATATAATACTAGCTTGGCATATTTTTTGGAGCCCTAGATTATTTTTTTGATGAGCAAAACTAGAAACAACACCTTTCTGTTTTCTTATTTGTATGTGTATTTGTTTGAATTAAAATGTTTTATTGAGTGGATCTTGTTTCCTAGCATGTATATATGTGTTGAACCTAGTTATTAGGTTGTTTTATTTTCAATATAACTACCTTAGGAAGTGTGTGCATGTTTGGATAGTCAAATGGAAATAAAAGTAGCACTTGTTATTTTCCTAGTATTATTATTTTGATTATTGTGTGAACCAATCTTGGTAGATTTGTTTTACCTATGTTTTTTATGCTTTTATCTCTGTTAACTGATGGAGCCCAGTACGAGCAGAACCAGAATCAGGGCCAAGACAACAACAAGCCATACAACGCTCCCCAGCAGGGTAGCGGCAACTCGGGTCCTGTTCAGAACTTTGTCTTCAAGGACATGAAGGATGGCCCATGTAGCTTCCATACTCGGCATCCCGCTAGACCCGCCAACCACACTACTCGGCAGTGCAGTTAGTGGGAAGAGATCAAGAATGAGGGCCTGCCTCCTCCTCCTCCTCTGCCAGCTGCGAATGCCATTGTGCAGCCTGCTCGCGCACCGGCTGCCCGGCCTCCAGTTTTCCCGAGAAGAGAGAATGTGAACCAGATGGCTTTAGGAGCCAACCGCTACTTCAACAATGATGTCTACCGCAACAACAACAACGACCGCAACCGCAACAACAACAGAGGTAACAATGGCGATGGAGGCCGCAATCAGTACCAGGAGCATCACGAGAGCTATATGATCTTCACCTCTGAGCCCGTCGACAAGCAGTCTCAGCACAGGCGTGCCATGGAGGTCAATGCTGTGATCCCTGCTGTTCCTCACTACCTGCACTGGTGCAACCAAGGGATCACGTGGTCCAGAGCGGATCATCCTAAGGTGATGCCCAACCCGGGTAGCTACGCCTTAGTGCTGGATCCCACCTTCTTGGGTCCTTAGAAGAACGTGAAGTTCAGCAAGGTACTGATCGACAACGGCAGCAGCATCAACATCGTGTACAGGGACACGCTTGAGAAGCTGGGAATGGCCGAGAACATGCTGCTACCCAGCAAGACCACTTTCCACGGCATTGTGCCGGGAGTTTCTTGTTCTCCAATTGGCCGAGTGTGGATAGACGTTCTATTCGGCACCAGGGAGAACTGCCGCACAGAGAGCCTGCAGTTCGAGGTAGTGGATCACCAGAGCCCCTATCACGCCCTACTCGGCAGGCCTGCTCTGAGCAAGTTCATGGCCTCTACCCATGCTGCATATTTGAAGATGAAGATCCCTGGTCCCAATGGCGTGATCACCATCTCTGGTGATTACAAGAAGTCTATGGAGTGTGCCTCTGCTGGTTCTCAGTTGGCGGAGTCTATGGTGATTGCTGCCGAGAAGAAGAAGATGTACGAGGTGGTGGCTATGGCGCAGTCCGCGCAAGGTGGTGCGCCTGGCATGCCGAGTTCCCAGCACGGGATGGCTTTCCAGGCAGCCCAGGAGACAAAGAAGATCCAGATTGACCCTGAGTTTCCCGACCGTGTTGCCATCATTGGCTCAGGGTTGGGGGAGAAATAGGAAAGCGAGCTCATCCACTTCCTCCGTGAGAATCAGGACGTGTTCGCCTGGTCCAATGAGGATCTACCAGGTGTCCCGAGGGAGTTGGTTGAGCACTCGCTACATGTGCGTCCTGACGCCAAACCAGTGAAGCAGGCTATGCGCCGCTTCGGAGATGAGAGAAGAAAGGCCATTGGAGATCAGATCACCAAGATGCTGATAAGCAATTTCCTCATGGAGGTGTTGCATCCGGATTGGCTAGCCAACCCGGTCATGGTTGAGAAGAAGAAGGAGGACCCCAAGGCCGCTACAGCATGGCGCATGTGCGTCGACTACACCGACTTGAACAAGGCCTGCCCCCAAGGATCCCTTTCCGCTACCCCGCATCGATCAGGTGATCGATTCCACTGCTGGTTGTGAGCTGTTGTCTTTCATAGATGCCTACTCTGGTTTTCATCAGATAGCTCTCAACCCTGCTGATCAAATAAAGACTGCTTTCATTACCCCATATGGGGCTTATTGCTATCGTGTCATGTGCTTTGGGTTGCGGAATGCGGGTGCTACTTATCAGAGATGCATGCAGAAATGCTTGCATGATCAACTCGGCAAAAATGTGCAGGTGTACATAGATGACATTGTCATCAAAACGAATAAAACACATACTCTGCTTAGTGACCTCGAGGAAACTTTTGCCAACTTGCGCAAGTATAAGATGAAGCTTAACCTGAGTAAATGCACCTTTGGCGTCCCGGCTGGCAAGCTACTCGGCTTCTTGGTATCCAGTCGGGGCACTGAGGCCAATCCTTCAAAGATAAAAGCTATTGAGAGCATGTCTTTGCCGAGATCCCTGAAGGATGTGCAAAAATTCACGGGTTGCTTGGCATCTCTGAGTCGTTTCTTGGGCAGAATGGCCGAGAAGGCTCTGCCTCTGTATCAGTTGATGAAGAAAAGTGACAAGTTCGTCTGGACACCGCAAGCTGATGTGGCATTCAATGAGATGAAAGCAATGCTGGGTAGCGCTCCCATCTTGGCTAGTCCGCTACCCAAGGAGCCAATGATGCTATACATTGCCGCTACCAATCGTGTAGTCAGTGTGGTGATTGTGGTGGAGCGAGAAGAGGAAGGCAAAAGTGTGCAGCGGCCAGTGTATTATCTCAGTGAGGTGTTGTCCAGCTCCAAACAGAACTACCCGCACTACCAGAAGATGACTTACGGCGTGTACCTGGGCGCCAAGAAGCTAAAGCACTATTTCCAAGGACATCCCATCACCGTGGTGAGTTCAGATCCCATCTCGGATATCATGGGAAACAAGGAAGCAAGTGGCAGAGTAGCCAAGTGGGCAATCGAGCTGGCCGCGTACGCTCCCGCGTATGCGAGAAGAGAAGCCATCAAGTCTCATATTCTGGCGGAATTTCTTGTGGATTGGGCTGAGGTGCAGTATGAGCCTCCTACTCCGATATCCAACTACTGGAAGATGCATTTCGATGGCTCCAAAGTGAAGGAAGGCCTTGGCGCTGGCGTCTTACGTCACCCAAGCGAGATCAACTCAACTACGTGTTGCAAATCCACTTCAAGGCATCCAACAATGTTGCAGAGTACGAGGTTGTGGTACACGGCTTGAAAGTAGCAAAGGAAGTTGGGGTGCAGCGCATCATATGCTATGGCGACTCGGATCTAGTTGTGCAGCAGGTTTCTGGCACTTGGGATGCTCTGGATGCCAACATGGCGTCATACCGCTTCCTGGTCAAAACCATGACAGGATTCTTTGAAGGTTGCGATTTCCAACACATCCACCGAGCAGAGAACGAAGCAGCTGATGAGCTATCCAAGTTGGGGTCTTCTCGGCAGTACATCCCGGCTGGGATTGCCTTGGAGCATTTGAGAAAGCCATCCATCAAGCCATCCCCCAACTCGGAGTCCATTTTCGTTCCTTCTCTGCCTAATGAAGAAGCAGTTCCAATGGAGATTGACTGGGAAGGTGCAAAAGAGGACCCGTGGACTGCAGTCTCCATCCCGGGGACTGGTGCCTGCAACCCGGGGACTGGCCCTCCTTACCCGGGGACTGCACCTCCTTACTCGGGGACTGCCCCTCTTTACTCGGGGACTGCCCCTCTCAACTCGAGGACTGTCGCATTCATTGAGGAAGTCCTTGCAAACCGTTCGGGGCTGTAGAGAGTCAACCCCAACTCAGAAAAAGACGCAGTGGTGGCTGTTCCGATGGAAGTGGACGAACCAGTGTTCCCCGCACGGGAAACACCGAGTTGGGCCATGCCCATGTTATCCTTTCTATAGAACGGCACCCTGCCAGATGATGAGGTTACCGCAAGGCAAATTCAGAGAAGATCCAAGGGCTACACCATCTTCAGAGAAGTGCTGCATAAAAGAAGTCCCACTGGCGTGCCGCAACGCTGTGTGGAACCGGAAGAAGGAGAAGAAATTCTGGTGGAAATACATCAAGGATAATGCGGACATCACGCCTCTTCTCGGGCTCTGGTCAAGAAGGCTTTCCGGCATGGCTTCTTCTGGCTCACTGCTTTGAAGCAAGCTGAAGATATTGTGAGGAAATGCAACGGCTGCCAAAGATTCACAAGTAAGATCCACATGCCTGCTTCCGAGTTGAAAACCATTCCCATTACTTGGCCATTTGCTGTTTGGTGTCTGGATATGGTTGGTCCCTTCAAGACGGCTAGAGGCAACATGACTCACATCTTGGTCATGGTTGATAAGTTCACCAAGTGGATTGAAGTGAAGCCTATTCGGAAATGTGATGGAGCCACTGCTGTAAGTTTCCTGAAGGATGTGATCCTGAGATATGGTTACCCGCACAACATCATCACGGATAACGGCACGAATTTTGCTGAGGGTGCCATGGTGAGATTTTGCAGAGATAAGCACATCCGACTAGATGTCGCGTCTGTCGCGCATCCCGCCTCCAATGGGCAGGTGGAAAGAGCAAATGGCATGGTACGGTGCTTTCAGGCATAAAGCCAAGGCTGATTGAGCCGCTGCTGAAAACACCGGGGTGTTGGTTAGACGAGTTGCCAGCGGTGTTGTGGAGTCTAAGGACTACCCCTAACCGGTCAACTGGCTACACACCATTCTTCTTGGTTTATGGGGCTGAGGCCGTGTTACCAATTGACCTAGAGCATGACTCCCCCAGGGTAACCCTCTACACTGAGGCGGAGGCGAGAGAAGCTCGAGAAGATGACGTTGACCTGCTAGAAGAAGCAAGAGAGCTTACTCTGTCACGATCACCTGTTTACCAGCAAAACTTGAGGCGTTATCATAGCCGGAAGGTAAACCCAAGGGTTTTCCGAGAAGGAGACATGGTGCTTAGGCTCGTGCAGGGCACAGCCGGGATGCACAAGCTATCTCCTCCATGGGAAGGGCCATTCATTGTGAGCAAGGCTCTACACAATGATGCCTATTACCTTGTTGACGCACAGCCATCCCAGAAGAACAGGCCGGATAAAGCTGGAGAGGAATCTAAGCGCCCCTGGAATGTAGCTCTATTCCGTCGCTTTCATTCGTGAGCAAAAATGTGTATGTACTCTCTTATCCGAGTTAAACTCCTACTCTGCAATCCAAAATTGAACTCGGGGACTACCCTCGTCCAAACTTGCTCTATCGTGTTTCTATTTTGCTTTACCTTTGTCTACTCGGTTGCTCTGCTCAGAATTTCAGAGGTACATTTAGTACTGTGTTTAAACCTAAAAGCCAACTCTTCGACTCTGCTGCTGTCCGAAACCCGGCTTCATGGCAAGCAAGAGAACAAGCTAGAGGTCAATGAGCACAAGAAAAATGACTAAGGAAAAGAGGAGCGCAGGAACCGAATAGAGCGTTCTTTACTGCTTCTCTGCTAACTTTTTTTCGGCTAGGTGATGAGTAGCGTTACTATGACTGTTTCTAAGTGGCTAAGTATTTGAAACTCCAACTTTAAACTCTTGTGACTCGACTACCAAAAAAGCAACAAGTTGCAGGTAAGAGCTGAGATAAAAAGGAAGAGCGGATAAAAAATGCAACTCGGGGACTTGCATGTTAACGCAACCCGGCATCAAGCCAGAATTGCTCAAATACTAAGTATAAAACATCAAACTGGAATAAAACTGAGTAGCAACAAAAAAGATAATTATTTGATACATTTGCACCCGGCATCCCGGGGATCTCATGAAAGTGTTAAAGATAAAGTTTCAGGCAGCGGTCTTCTCGGAGTTGGTCTTCTCGGAGTCAGCCTCAGCATCAGCGTCCATGGCGGTGGCTTGCTCAGAGGTGGCAGTGGCCACCGAGATGGGATCGGTGGCCGAAGTGGAAGCAGCGGACTGGGTGCGGAGTAGCGCTGCAGCGTCGAGTGCCGCGCCAGACGAAGAGCCCTGCTCGGGAGCCGCATCCTGGCCCACCATCTCGGCTATGATGGTGGCGTCTGGGCCCCCGGCTTCCGGCTCCTCGTCGCTACCCGCCGCGACCTTGCCCTTCCCCTTCCCGGATACCTCCTCAGCACCAGTGTTTTCGAAGCAGCTATAGTCCTCTGACTCGGTGTCCTCGTCCTCGTCTTCATCTTCATCCTCGCCTTCCACCTCGGTGTCAGGCTCGGTGGGACCGTCGAGGAAGATAGCAGTGTCCGCGTAGGAGGCGATCTCGTACGCGACTGCCTTGCGGCGAGTCACGTAGTCGGGATCCTCCTGCCACTTCGAGTTCTGGTGCACCTCGAGGATGGTATCGAGATTCAGGTTCTCGTACCAGCTGCAGATGAAGAGGAGTAGCAGATCATCGCCTGCCCGAGCTGCGGATGCACGCCATTTCTTCAACTCGGCCTTGACACCATTGAGCTTCTCGGAGAGCGCGCGGATGGTCGCTGGCGCAGGATCTTGAGGCCAGAACAGAGCGTGAAGCTTGAAGGCCGTGGACACCAAGTCGGTGCCCAAGCCCCTAAGATGTTGGAGCTGTGACTGCATGCTCATGAGATTGTCCTCAATTGAAGACTTGGTGTTCGTGGGCAGTCCTTTCTCAGCTTGAATCTTTTGCGCCTTGGCCAGGGCAGGTGTGCAAGCCGAGCAGAGGTCAGGGAAGATTTCTGAGAATGCTATCAGAAAGGATTAGAAACGGAGGCAGAGAAGAGATGCAAATCAAGCCAAACAGAAAAAGAAGGAAACAGGAAGGTGCAAAGAAGTGCGAACTTACTGTTAAGTTCGCAGAGTAGCGCTTCCAGCTTCCTCCTCCAAGCCTCCTCATCCGCAACATGCTTCTCTTCAACTTTCCGAAAGTTGGCCAGCTGGAGCATGAGGTCCACGTTTCTCTTCTTCAGCACCTCGTTTTCTAACTCGAGGGCCCTCTCCTTGGCATTGGCTGCTGCCTTGATTTTGTCCTTCTCGGCGGCTTGGTCTATGGCATTCTGAAGGGCAGCCCTCAATTGGACTTGCAACTGTTCCAACTCGGTGTCGCGTTTGTCCTTGAGCTCTGCTTCTAGGCTCTCCAGTTGCTGCTTCACCTCTGCGGGCTTCAGGCAATCAAGATGCTCCTCACGGAACTTCTTGTACTCTTCTGCAGAGAGAAACAGCACGGTGAGCAGAATAACCAAGAAAAAGGAGTAAAACAAGCGAGAAGACGGCAACTCACCTTCTTGCTCCTTGATCTTGCTCTCGGCAGAAGCAACGAAGACATGGCAATGTTTGTGTTCCTCTGCCATCGCCTGAAACTTGCCTGCAGAGTAGAAGGAGTTAGAGCAAAGAGCAAATGCGGGCGTAAACACAAAACGCATTAACCGAATAGCTAGATGCTTGCTCTCAAGTTCGGAGATTTGGAGGGCACGATCAACCGCAGCCTGCTCCGTCTCAGCGTCAGTCTTGCGCTCCTTCTCCAGGGCCTCAATGCGCCTCCTTGCGATGCTATGGTTCCAGAGCAGCCGTCGGAACAGATTTGTCCTCTTCATGAGGCTATTCTGTGAAAAAGAAGGAAAAGGAGTTAGATAGTTTTTTGGAGATTTGGCCCGAGAAGACGAGAACTCGGTTGAGTACTCGTCTACTCGGCCCGAATCTCGGGGACTGGGTAATGGATAAGGAGAAAAAGAAGAATAGAAGAGAAGAAAACTGCAACTCGGAACAAGCAACAACTCGGAACAAGCAAATGAAACTTACAGCGTATGTCTCTTCGAGGTCTTCGGCGGCCTTGCGGTGAACGTACAGCTTTGCGGCCAGGGTGCTTGTAGTGGAGGAGATGGTCATGGGAGTGTAGCCCATGTCAGCCTTATTCCAGTCAATGTGCCAGTGGTCCAGTGGGCCCACGGTCATGCCGTCCCAAGTCTTGTTGCCATGGACGGCGCTCTCCCACACCTGGTCGATGAAGCCTACTCGGTCGATCATCTGCTCGAGCCCCTCGGAGTGCACCTCAGTCTCATGGAATCTACCGCTTTGGCCTGGGCGCCCTTCGTAAGGGCGAGCCACTGCTCGGTCTTGTTCAAATTGATGCCGTGATGTTTGTCCATCTGCACCATGTAGGGCAAGTAACAGGGCCGCTCTTGAGAGCTCGATCCCTCTCCTGCGCCACCAGAACTGCCAGAAGCGCCGATTGTAAGCTGTGCGCCCTGCGCAACAGCCTTCCCGGTTGATTTCGGCGGCGGCATCATAGCTGAATCCAGCGCAGCGTTGCGCGGTGGATTCCTGCGGACTGGGGCGTCAGACGGGACGGCTTTCTTGGGAGGAGGGCTCGACGCGGTCTTCTGTGTGCCCTGCTTAGCTGGAGGGCTTGGTGCAGTCTTGGTCTTCTTCTTCGCTGGTCGTGGAGAACTTGGTGCAGTAGGAGGAGTAGCCTGCTGGGTAGGCGGCACAGGGGGCCGGCTACCCGGCGCACCATCCGGCTGCGCTCGGCCCTGCGGGTCTTGCTCCACCGCAGTCGTCTCAACCCGCTGCTCGCCAGCGGGATCTTGCAGTACATCTTCTGGTATTTCTACCCGCGGCCGGGCCGCGGGGTCATCTTGGACAGCAGCTTCATTGTCCGGCTGCTCCAGGTTCTCGTCTTGCCGCTCAAGGGCGGCATGATCTTGGTGCTCAGTTTCTTGATGGGTATTCTCCCCAGCTGAGGCAGCTGGGGGAGAAGAGGGTGTCTCATCGTGAGCAGCATCCTGCGCGCTCTGATCCGCGCGGGCCTGCTGCTCCAAGTCCATGTCTTGGGCACCAGCGCCCATGTCCTCGGCGTTGGTGCCTTCTTCTTCTTCCTTCACGGGAGAGGGCGCACGCGTCCTATCCCGTGCTGCTGGCTCATCCTCGTCCTCGGAAAGGTCAATGAGCGACTCGAGGTCGATGGGTGATTTTCTCTTGGAGGTGCCGGGAGCCGCAGCAGCATCGGCATCCAAAGGATCACTGAAGGAGAAAGGAGGTTCCGAAAAGGAGGAGGGGAAGAGGACACCGAGAAGCAGCAGTAGAGTATAACGTAGAAGCAAATGACTTACCCTTTGCGGGTAGGGAGTAGCCTTCTGCTTCAAACCTTCTTCTTCTCGGGTTTCTTGGCCTTCTTGGCAGCGGGCTCTTGGGCACCGCTATCTGCCCTCTTCCGAGTGGTAGGGGCAGCCACAGCGACGGGATCAACGTCGAGGACATCCTCGTCTTCCTCGTCCGCATCGGGGTCATCTGCAGAGTAGAGGAGAAGAATGAGTTGAGAAGCGGAAAGGAAATGGGATCGCGCTACTCGCAACTAGAGAGGCGAACTCAGTCACCTTCTTCGTCGTCCTCAGACCAATCACGAATGGACGCATCGACTTGGTGCTTACCCTGCTGTTCGGCGCGAGGAACACAGAGGGTGGCTTGGGTGTCGTAGGCGATCACATCTTCTTTCCGGTCTGGGTCCCAGTTACCCTCTAGGTGCTCCTCGTTCTCAACGAGCTGGTGATCAATGTGCTGGAAAGAAAGGCAGGCAATACGAGTCAGTTGAGCAAAAGGCTAAGGGATCCTACCCGGTACGGAATGCAAACACAAAGCATATAAGTCCAGAAGCCCCTATTCGGCACAGCATGCAAACACAAAGCATATTTGGCTAAGGTTCTCTACTCAGCATGGCGTGCAAACACAAAGCACATAAAGCCAATGGGATGCTAGTGATGTCCTACTCGGCACAACATGCAGAGACCAAGCATACTAAGCTGGAAAGCCACCTACTCGGTATCAGAATGCAGAGATAAAGCATAAAGTGCTAACCTGTTCGATTGGCTTGTCACGGCTATACGGCACGAAGCCGTACTGCCAGTTGTCGGTGAGGCCGGTCTTTGCGATGGAGCGCGCCCAGACGGCTACGTCCGATGTACTCAGCTCGAACGTGGTGGTCCTCGTGCAGTCCCTGGTGCCTCCCATGTAGCACATGAGGTGGGAGCGGCGCTGAAGCGGGAGCACCCGCCTCGAGATCCAACACGCGATGGGGTCATCGTGCTTGAATCCCAACTCCCGCAGCTCGGCGAGGCGCTTCTCGACCTGAAGGATGTCGCCTTCCAGCTTCGGCTTGTATCCCCAATTTTGCTGGGTGGGCGGCGTGTTCGTCCACTTGGGGATCCCTATCCGGTCCGTGACCGGCGCTCCTTCTTCAGCAGGGATGTTCTTGACGTAGAAGAAGGTGCGCTGCCACTTGCGCACCGTGTCGAGTCCCTTGATGCGCGGGTGGTTGACGGAGCTGCGCTGCAGCATCATCGCGCTTCCCGTCTTCGTCATGCTGCGGGAGCTCTCCGTGTTTCCGGGCTTGGGGACACTCTGCTTCCGGAAGAAGAAGTAGCGCGCCCAGGTATGCACCGTTGGGTGCACACCCAGGAACGCTTCGCAGACCACGGCGTGGTACGCGAGCATCACCATGGCGTTTGGAGGCAGGTGGTGCGGCTGCTGCCCAAAGTGGTTCAATAATTCCTTGAAGAAATCCGAGACGGGCAGGCCGAATCCTCACTTGAAGTGGGCGAGGAAGACGACGAACTCGCCCTCCTGCGGTGCGGGAACGATTTCGCCGTCCGCAGGCCTGCACCGGACGCCGGGAGGAACACGGCGGGTGATTACCAACCATTGGCAATCATCCGCCGTGACCTCAGATCCTGCCCATCCCGCGCGGGCGTCGTCATCGCGAGCCATGGAGAAGAAGAGGATTTGGTGGAAGATTCGTGGAGATTTGGTGGAGGAATTGCTAGCTCTCCGGCGTCGCACGAAGCAGCAGCACGGCAAGGATGCGCGGCGGCGGAGTGCTCTGCGGCGGCGGAGAGGCGAAGAGGAAAGAGGTGAATGCGAGCAGGAAAGAGAAGGAGGAGTTACCGAGGGGGTATTTATCCCTTCCCTCATGTTGCCGTTACCAGTGGAGTTAGTGGGATCAGTTGTGTGCGGAGATCGTGCGACGTGGGATGCGGGCCGGTTAGAAACGCACACAGCGCAGGTTGCGCGCGTAACGGGCGCAATTGATCCCACGTCAAGATCGTGGGCTAATAACTGCAGTTGAAGTGACCTAACGGGCCGGTGGGCCCAGGTCGCAGTGATGGGCGCGTGGTCTATCATATCCCAGGCACCGAGGCGTCGGAGGTACGAGGGCGTGACACATGCCCAGTTGTGATGCGGAGAGATGGATTTGATCTGCCACGCTAAGATTCTGTTCAGGATTTCACAAAGTCATTTTACTGGGCGAGAGAGAAGAGAAATGCTGCTACTCGGAAAAGAAGAGACTCAAGTAAGAAGTGGAGGCTACTCAGAGGTGCTACTCGGCATCTTACGGTTCAATGGCGGAGATTTGTTTTAAGCTGGAAGAGCCCAGTGGACAAGTCCGTAGGACTCTACCAGCTTCGGGGACTAATGTCGGGGGGTTACCCCCCGAGTAGGGGTAAGGCAAGTGATAAAGGCAAGATCAAAGGAGAGGTTTGGCTGAGTAGCTGGCTACCCGGTACTTGCTACCCGGTTGACCGCTATCCGGCCGTACCTGCTAATGGACAGAAGGAAGAATCAAGGAAGTTATTCTCCTCCGAGTAGAGGAAGTGGTCTGAGTAAAGGAAGTGAGTTCCTACTCGGGCCAGAAGTCAAAGGAGCCGTTCTGACACAGGATCCCGCGTATCCTGGGTCCGTACTGGTGCAATGTTCATCTGCAGAGCGCGTGCTTATCCGCGCCAGGGTGTCAGCAGGGCGGTGCAGGTTAGGGGGCCTACCCTGTGGCCATGTCAGTGATAACAGATCGTCATCTTGGTTTTGCACAACGACTTTCCACACAAGACAAACTAGGAAGCCAAAGCTGTCAGCGGGAAGCTGGAAGTGTGCAATGTGCACACTATGTCGACATCTGTTTGTACTTTTCCCTCTTGGCTGTATCCGGCTGGACACCAGTATATAAGGTGCCCTGCCCCCTCCTGCACGAGGGACGCAACGAGACCTTGCGTGAGTTCATATTCTTGACCTAGATCATTACGTAGAGAGAAGGGTGGCTACTCGGCTGTAGGCCAAACTTGTACTGTGGCTACTCGGTGACACACAAATACAGAGAGAGAAAGGCAGGAGTAGAGGTTTTACCTCCACACGAGGGACCTGAACCTGGGTAGATCTTGTTGTTTGCAGTGTTTGTTTCATCCCACACGCGGCTACTCGCTGCGTGATCCCTCCCCGAGCACCTCCAGCGTCCATCGACCCCAAACAATTAGCCATCCTATGTCATCTGACGTGATACCACCACGACATAACGCTGCCCACCACTTAGCCGAAAAGAGATACAGAAAAGTAAAGAACACCCTACTCGGTTGCTACACCTTTCTTTTCCTTAGCAATTTTTCGTGTGTTCATTGACCTTTGGCTTGTTCTCTTGCTTTCCATGAAGCCGGGTTGCGGACAGCAGCAGAGTCGAAGAGTTGGCCCTTGGGTTTAAACACTCTACTAGATATGCACATTGAACTCTAAGTAGACCAACCGAGTAAGCAAAGTAAAGCAGAGTAAAACGATGCAGAGCAAAATTGATAAGGGAAGTCCCCGAGTTGGAATTCGGAGTGCCGACTAGAATTTTAACTCGGTTGAGAAAATACATACAATGTTTGTTCACGAATGAAAAGAGCGGAGTAGAGCTACATTCCAGGGACGCTTGGATTCCTCTCCTGCTCTATTCGGTCTGCTCTTCTGAGGTGTTTGTGCGTCAACTAGATAGTAGGCATCATTGTGCAGAACCTTACTCACAATAAAGGGCCCTTCCCACGGAGGGGATAGCTTATGCATCCCGGCTGTGCGCTGCACGAGCCTAAGGACCATATCTCCTTCTCGGAAAACCCTTGGGTTTACTTTCCGGCTGTGATAACGCCTCAGGCTTTGCTGATATATGGCTGAACATGACAGAGTTAACTCTCTTGCTTCTTCTAGCAGGTCAACGTCATTTTCTCGAGCATCTCGGGACTCTTTTTAAGTATAGAGTGTTACCCTTGGTGAGTCATGCTCTAGGTCAGTGGGAAACACGGCCTCAGCTCCATATACCAGGAAGAATGGTGTGTATCCGGTTGATCGGTTAGGGGTAGTCCTTAGACTCCACAACACCGCCGGCAACTCGTCCAGCCAACAACCAGGGGTTCGCTGTAATGGCTCAATTAGCCTTGGCTTTATCCCGGATAAGACCATGCCATTTGCTCTTTCAACTTGCCCATTCAAAGCTGGATGCACGACTTATGCAACATCTAGTCGGATGCGCTTCTCTTTGCAGAATCTTGCGAAGGCTCCCACAACAAAGTTAATGCCATTATCAGTGATTATGCTGTGCGGGTAGCCATATCTCAAAATGACATCCTTCAGAAAGCTCACAGTTGTAGCTCCATCACATTTCCGAATAGGCTTGACCTCGATCCATTTGGTGAACTTGTCAACCATGACCAGGATGTGAGTCATGTTGCCTCTAGACGGCTTGAAAGGACCCACCATGTCCAAACACCAGGCGGCAAATGGCTAGGTAATGGGAATGGTTTTCAACTCGGAAGCTGGCACGTGGATCTTGCTTGCAAACCTTTGGCACCCGTTGCACTTTCTCACTATATCTTCAGCTTGTCTCAAGGCAGTGAGCCAAAAGAACCCATGCCGAAAAGCCTTGTTGACCAGAGCCCGAGAAGAGGCATGATGCCCGCATTCTCCTTGGTGTATCTCTCTGAGAATCTCTTCTCCTTCTTCAGGCTCAACGCAGCGTTGCAGCACGCCAGTTGGGCTCCTTCTATGTAGCTCTTTGTTGAAGATAGTGTAGCCCTTGGATCTTCTCTGTACTTGCCGGGCTGTGATCTCATCACTTGGCAGAGTGCCATCCCTCAGGAAGGATAATATGGGCAGAGCCCAACCCGGCGTGGGTCGAACAGGGAACACAGGTTCATCTATCTCCATTGGATCCGCCACCATTACATGCTCCAAGTTGTGGGCGAGTCCCCGAGTCCCCGAGTACTCGGAAATGACCCCCTCGATGAATGCGACAGTCCCCGAGTTAGGAGGGGCAATCCCCGGGTTGCAGGTGCCAGTCCCCGGGTTGGAGAAGGCAGTCCCCGGGTTCTGTTTTGCAGCCTCCCAATCAATCTCCATAAGAACAACTTATGAATCTGGCAGTGACGGAGTGAAGATGGATTCCGAGTTGGGAGATGGCTTGATAGATGGCTTTCTAAAATGCTCCAAAGCAATCCTAGGCGGGATAAACTGCCGAGAAGACCCAAACTTGGACAGAGTATCAGCTGCATCATTCTCAGCTCGGTGTATGTGATGAAATTCAGAGCCATCGAAGAATCCCGTCATGGTTTGCACCAGAAACCGATAGGACGCCATGTTGGCATCCAAGGCATCCCAGTTGCCAGAAACTTGTTGTACCACCAAGTCCGAGTCGCCATAACAGACGATACGCTGCACCCCAATTTCCTTGGCTACTTTCAGTCCCTGTACCAGCGCCTCGTACTCGGCCACATTGTTGGATGCCTTGAAGTGTATTTGCAGCACATATTTGAGTTGGTCACGCTTGGGTGACGTTAGCACCACGCCAGCACCAAGCCCTTCCTTCACTTTGGAGCCATCAAAATGGATCTTCGAGAAGTTGGTTTCCGGCAAGGGAGGCTCATACTGTACCTCGGCCCAATCCACTAGAAAATCCGCCAGAATTTGTGACTTGATTGCTTCTCTTTCTCGCGTACAGGGGAGTGTACGCGGCTAGCTCGATTGCCCACTTGGCTACTCTGCCACTTGCATCCTTGTTGCCCATGATCTCCGAGATGGGAGCAGTACTCACCACCGTGATGGGATGCTCTTGGAAATAATGCTTGAGCTTCTTGGCACCCAGGTACACGCCATATGTCATCTTCTGGTAGTGTGGGTAGTTTTGCTTGGAGCTGGATAGCACCTCACTCAGATAATATACTGGCCGATGCACAGTTTTGCCCTCTTCTTCTCTCTCCACCACTATCACCACACTGACTACCCGGTTGGTAGCCGCAATGTAGAGCAGCATAGGCTCTTTGGGTAGCGGGCTTGCCAGGATGGGAGCGCTACCCAGCATGGTCTTGAGTTCCTTGAACTCCACATCAGCTTGCGGCGTCCAGACGAACTTGTCGCTTTTCTTCATCAGCTGGTAGAGAGGCAAAGCCTTCTCGCCCATTCTTCCCAGGAAGCGGCTCAGAGAAGCCAAGCATCCGGTAAATTTCTGCACATCCTTCAGTGATCTCAGCAAAGACATGCTCTCTATAGCTTTTATCTTTGAAGGATTGGCCTCAATACCCCGACTGGATACCAAGAAACCGAGTAACTTGCCAGCTGGGACGCCAAAGGTGCATTTAGTCGGATTCAACTTCATCCTGTACTTGCGCAAGTTGGCAAAGGTTTCCTCAATGTCACTAAGTAGAGTATGTGTTTTATTCGTTTTGATGACAATGTCATCTACGTACACCTGCACATTCTTGCCGATTTGATCATCCAAGCATTTCTGCATGCATCTCTGATAGGTAGCTCCAGCATTCCGCAACCCAAAACACATAACACGATAACAATAAGCCCCGTACGGGGTAATAAAGGCAGTTTTTATTTGATCATCCGGGTTAAGAGCTATGTGATGGAAACCAGAGTACGCATCAATGAAAGACAAAAGTTCGCACCCGGCAGTAGAATCGATCACCTGATCTATGCGGGGTAGCGGAAACGGGTCCTTGGGGCAGGCCTTGTTCAAGTCGGTGTAGTCCACGCACATGCGCCATGCAATCTCGGCCTTGGGGTCCTCCTTCTTCTTCTCGATCATGAACGGATTGGCCAGCCAATCCGGATGCAGTACCTCCATGATAAATCCACTTATCAGCAACTTGGTGATCTGATCACCGATAGCCTTTCTTCGCTCTGCCGCAAAGCGGCGCATCGCCTGCTTAATCGGCTTGGCGTCCGGGCGTAGGTGTAGCGAGTGCTCAACCAACTCCCTCGGGACACCCGGCAGGTCCTCATTGGACCACGCAAAGACATCCCGACTCTCACAGAGGAAGTGGATGAGCTCACTTTCCTATTTCTCTCCCAACCCGGCGCCAATGATGGCTACACGGTCTGGGAACTCAGGGTCAACCTGGACCTTCTTGGTCTCCTGTGACGCCTGGAGAGCAGCTCCGTATTGGGAACTCGGCATTCCAGGCGCACCGACTTGCGCTGCTTGGGCCATAGCCACCACCTCATGTATCTTCTTCTTCTCAGCAGCAATGACCAAGGACTCTGCTAGCATAGATCCAGCAGAGGCACACTCCAAGGAACGCTTGTAATCACCCGAGATGGTGATGACACCATTGGGACCAGGTAGCTTCATCTTCAGGTATGCGGCATGGGTTGAGGCCATGAACTTGGTGAGAGAAGGCCTACAGAGTAGAGCGTGGTAGGGGCTCTGAAGATCAACCACTTCGAACTACAGGCACTCGGTGCGGCAGTTCTCTCTGGTGCCGAATAGCACATCTATCCAGATGCGACCGATCGGAGCACAAGATACTCCCGGCACAATGCCATGGAAAGTAGTCCTGCTGGGTAGCAGCATGTTCTCGGCGAGGCCGAGCTTCTCCAGTGTATCGCGGTACATGATATTGATGTTGCTGCCGTTGTCGATTAGCACCTTGCTGAACTTGACTTTTTTCTTGGTTCCCAGGAAAGTGGGGTCCACTACCAATGCATACGTACCCGGATTGGGCATCACCCTGGGATGATCATCCTTGGACCAGGTAACCTCTTGGTCACATCAATGCAGATAGTGAGGCACTGCCGGGATCACAGCGTTCACCTCCATCGCGCGCCTGCGCCGCGACTGCTTGTCGTCTGGCTCGGTGGTGAATACCATGTAGCTTTCATGGTGCTCCTGGTACTGGTTGCGGTCTCCATCACCATCGTTGCCGTTGTTGTTGTTGCCTTTGTTGTTGTTGTTGTTGTTCCTGTTGTTGTTGCGGGTGTAGAAGTTGCGGTTGTTGTAGTTGCGGTTGGCTCCCTGAGCCACTTGGTTCACATTCTCCCTTCTCGGATTCTCGGCCGGCCTGAGAGCAGCTGCCCGAATAGGCTGTAAATTCGCACCCGAGAGCGCCAGAGGAGGAGGAGGGGTGAAAGTGCACTATGGTCAACTAGAGTGGGGGTGAATAGGTGACCTACAAATTTTAATCCTTTTTCACTTTTAGTCGGGGCTTTGGGAAAGTAAAAGCTTGGTTATCTAGATGTGCAACTAAGTGAACACCCTAAGTGACAAGCAACGAGTAGCAACGGAAATAAAGGCACGGCACAAGATAACAACAAGTGAAAAACACGGAGACAAGGATATGTTTCCCGTAGTTCCTTCTTGAAAGAAGTATGTCTACGTTGGAGAGGTGGGGAGCCACCTAGGCACTCCTCAATAGCACAGATGTGCACACCTTATTCTCCGTGAGCTTCTCCGGTGAGGGAGATTCTCGTTTCCACTATGAGGTCGACTTGAAGGCGTTGACCAAACCTTTACAAGGGGTTGAGGCTACTCCACAAGTGAGATGGAGGCTCTCAACAATCAAAGCTTCTTGCTACAAGGTGGAAGCTACAAGCACTAGGGTTTCCCTTGGATGACAAGGCAACCAAGAGATTACAAGATCCCAAGAGTTGTGGTGTGGGAACACACGTTTTGGCTTGGTGGAAAGGTAGATCTAGTCCTCCTCCATGAGATCCTTGAAGGGCATCGAGTTTGGTTGGAGGAGGAGGGAGATCGGGGAGTTTTGAGCTCTACAACAATGGAGGAGAGAGAGGAATGGACGAGCTGCCTATCTAGAGGAAGAAGACAACTATTTATAGGCTCCTCCAATTTCTGACCGTTGCAGTCTGCCAGGGCCAGAATATTCCGGTGTTAGCACCGAAAATTTCCGGTCTGCCCTGGCCGGAATTTTGAATAGTCCGGGGGGCGGATAATTGAAATATCCGGGGGCGGAAATTTCCGCCCCAACATTCCGCCCCCATCTTTGCGCGCGGGCACCAGCCCATGATGAAAAACTGCTAAGGACCAGGGGCCGGATTTTTGAATAATCCGGGGGGCGGACATTTGAATATTCGGAGCCCGGAAATTTCCGGACAATATTTCCGCCCCCATCTCAGTGCGCGGGCATCTGAGAAGACTCCATTTTCTGCTAAGTACCAGAGGGCCGGATATTTGCACCGGAAATTTCCGGGGCAAATTTCTGCCCCGGCTTCTGTGCGCGGGCAGTGGGAGAAAAACTTGATCGTGTTGAAGATGCCAGAAAGGCCGGAATATTCCGGTGCCAGGGCCGGATATTCCGCCCCATAAGCACCGGAATTTCCGGTGTAGTCACTGAATAATCCGGTGGCAATCTTTCAAGAATGTAGAACTCCTCTTTGATCTTTTTACAAGAGTATATCAATAATCATCTGAGAGATCAGCTGCACAGACTAAAACAACATTGTTAGACAGTTGATACCCGCGTTGTTATCATCACCAAAATCATTAAAGGGATCATGAGCTTTCAATCTCCCCCTTTTTGGTGAGTGATGATAACACGGGTATTTGCAAGGGAATAACCTAACAATGCATGATATGAAAAGTAGAACACCACAGATAGCATATATAGGAGACATGCCTCCTAATAATAATACTTCACACAAGCAAACCAACGAATAACAAGTACGATGAGACGAAGTTCGAAAAGACGCACGAAACGATAAAAGGGGCAACAAAGAACGGAACCCGCCCTAGCAAATCCCCGCGATCATCTAGATCTTCTCCCCCTTTGGCATCAGGATACCAAAAAGAGAAAAGAGAGTGCTACATCCCATGGAACAAACTCTAGGCCTGGGTGTCTTCTTCTTCTTCCTCCTCGCTAACATCCTCCATGTCCTCATCATAATCCACTCCGAGATCCCAGTCAACATCGCGGTTGTTCCAATTCTTGTATGGAATCCTGTCAGGAGGAGGAGCTGGCACATTGGGAACCTTGAGAGCGGTCATGATGGTGCGCTGGTTCTCCAGGATGTTGCGACGCTCAACATAGGCATTGTAGTTCTCCTTGTGGATGCACACATTCATGCACATCACCTTCTCAATAGCGCGTGCAAGCCATGAGTGCTTCTTGGTGCCAGGGGGAGGCGGACGCATGCGACGATCACGGTGACCCTGACCTGTGGCGCCAACATCATTCGCAGCCTGCTGAGTGTTGGCGACCTTCTTGTACAGAGTGACATCCTTGTGCTCTTCACAGTCTAGCTCCAGGTCCTCACGGAGTTCAGCGGGATATCGAGCCTTGATGAGTTTCATAATGTAAGGAGCATATGGGGGCACTTTGCGGTGGAAGAGAGGAAAGTGGATCTCATTGAAGATGAAATCCATCACATCAATCTTGTGGGCCTCCGTGTCAGTCATGTCACTCTCCGTGAAGGTCAGGTAGGCGTGGTACATGAGATTGACCAAGCCACCACGAATAGCATAATTATTGCCCGCACTCGGGGAATAGTCTCCCTCAACATACGCAGCAGGATGTCATAGATGGGAAATAGTCCTTTGGTAGAGCCAATCACACCAGTGGAACCATACAACTCAGCCAGTCTGTTCTTCTCATACTCCATCCCGTGAACATGCATGCGGTGACCCTGAGGAGTGTTAAGACCAACAAAGGAATACCCGAGCTCAGCAGCAAAGTCATGAAAGTTGGCGGTGAGCAAGTGAGGGCCAGACATCCAAGACATCCCAATATCCTGAGAATCATCAATGACCAGTGTGGCGAAGAACTGCTGGATGAAAGTGACATTGTAGGAGCATTTGGTCTCCATGAGATGACGCAGACCCAGGAGTTCAGCCAACTGGACGGAGTTGTTGAAGTAGGCAGGATTGGCAGCCAGATGAGCGAAGTTAATAAACTTCATGGGACACACTTGCTTGCTCATCACAGTATACACTTGTCTGAATAGGGTCTCCTGCTCAACGTGCCAGAAGCAAGAATCGATAGTGGGGTCTTGAGGACCCTCGGTGTACCAGGACTTGGCCCTCCATGCCTTGAACTCAGTGATGGACATGGTGGCCAAGTTCAGAGTTGCCTTCCCCTGCTGCCTGCCAGCTTTGCGAGCAGCCCTGGAAGCGTCACGTTGACGCTCATAATCTTTCTCAGCATCCCTCGCACGCCGGCGAGTCTCATTCTCATCAACAAGAGTCCCCTCAGCATCTTCCCTCAGGTGACGGAGTCGCTTGCATGAGCTAAGCAACTTGGTGGGCCTAGAGCTTGAACCATCTGCGAGGAAAGCAGGGAAAAATGCAAAGAAAAACAAACAAAAGACATCAAAAATGGGGGCTCACGACTCATGGAAATGGAAACAATAGATCTCTGTTCGAGATTCACTGCAGGCCGGAAATTCCAGTCTCTGGTGCGGAAATTCCGGAGGGCGGAAATTCCGGCCTCGGGGAAATTTCCGGGGGCGGAAATTTCCGGCCTTCGGAATTTTCGAAACCAGATCTAAATCTGGGGCCTGCAATGAATCTAGAACGACGAATGTGTGCAATGAGACAAACCCTAGAGAATAGATGATACTAGTATGTGGATGTACTTCCCAAAAACACCATGAATATCAAAGGACATGAGATCAAATCAACTAACAACCCTAGATTGCGGAGAAAATGAAGCACATACCGGGATCCATGAGGTAGGAAAGGATGTGCGGTCTCTTGATCCACAAAGGGTAATTAGAGGACGAGGAGGGGAGGCAAAGGGGGCTCCCGGAGGTCTCGGAGGCGGTGGCTGCGTCTGGAGGCGGAGTGGAGGCGAAGGGAGGGAGAGCAATCTGGAACTGCCCCCTCCCGTCGCCTTTATATAGCCCCAGCCAAGCACACCGGAAATTTTCGGTATTAAAGCCGGAATATTCCGGGGGCCGGAGATTTAGGCCGGAATATTCCGCCCCAAATATCCGGTGTGCCTTCTGCGAGCGGGCACGCTGGATATTTGGGTGAATATTCGAGTCAATCTCGAACCCCGAAAATTTCCGGGGCTTAAGGCACGGAATATTCCGGCCCCCCGGATATTTGCCCCGGAAATTTCCGCTCAAATTTCCGGGGTGCCTTCTGTGAGCGGGCACTTTGGAAATGAGAAAAATTTCTGGGGAAAATGTCTGAGGGCCGGAATTTCCGGGGTTCCCATGCCTTCCGAGATTTTGTGGAAGATGGAACAAGACGTGAGCCTCCAAAATTAGAACCAAAAACAACAAACACACAAACACGAATGAAACATCAAACAAAAAAAATACAAAGGGGAAAATTTGGTGGCCGAAGCCACCGTGTTTGAGTGATACCAAGGAGTCGCGAAGATATATCTTGGACTCAAAAGTATGACTCACGTTTTAAGCACAGTAAGTCACAAAATGACTAGATATGCATGACGCTTTGGTTTTTTTGCGCATGATAGGTGGAGTGTTGGTTCATGAGTTTAACTAAACTCCCCCTATGTCCATGCCTACATCTAAACTTGATAGCACATATAGTGAAGGTACTTATGCAAGGGTTCAAGAGAAGTTGGACGCATCGATAACATTAAGTTCATTCCTCAAACCCCGAAACCTTGGTTCATCAAGGGCCTTCGTGAAGATATCCGCAAGTTGATCCTTGGTTGGCACATAGGAGAGGTCAATATCACCCTTCTCAACATGATCCTGAATAAAATGATGCCGTATCTCAATGTGCTTCGTCTTGGAGTGAAGAACGGGATTGTAGGCGATCTTGATGGCACTCTCATTGTCGCACAAGAGAGGAACTTTGTCGAAGTCGATGCCATAATCTCTCAATGTTTCCCGCATCCAAAGTAATTGAGCACAACAACTCGCCGCGGAGATGTATTCGGCCTCGGTGGTGGAGAGAGCAATGCAGTTTTGCTTCTTGGATGACCAAGACACCAATGAGCGGCCAAGAAATTGACAACCTCCGGATGTAGATTTCCTATCCGTCTTCTCTCCCGCATAGTCCGCATCCGAATACCCAATGAGCTGAAAGCTTGAACCCTTGGGATACCAAAGACCGAAGTTTGGGGGTATGAACTAAATATCGAAAGATGCACTTAACCGTTTCAAAATGACTTTGTCTCGGAGAGGCTTGAAACCTTGCACATTTACCTACGCTATACATAATATCGGGTCTAGATGCACATAGGTAGAGAAAAGAGCCAATCATGGAGCGGTATACCTTTTGATCTACCTCTTTACCATTCGGGTCGGGTTTCAAATCAATAGTCGTGGACATGGGGGTCTTCATAGGTTTGGCATCATGCATGTTGAATCGCTTGAGCATGTCTTGAGTATACTTGGCTTGCTTGATGAAGGTGCCTTCGGGATATTGCTTGATCTCAAAGACAAGGAAATACTCTAACTCTCCCATCATAGACATTCTCGAACTTATCCGTCATAAGCTTGCAAAACTCATCATTGCATGCGATGTTAGTAGAACCAAAGATGATATCATCCACATAGAGTTGGCATATGAACAAGTCACCTCCAACCTTTTTGGTGAAAAGGGTGGGATCGATTAAACCAACATTGAACCCACGATCTACTAAAAACTCTTTAAGGTGCTCGTACCACACACGTGGAGCTTGTTTAAGTCCGTACAGTGCCTTATCGAGTTTGTAGACATGATCGGGGTGGTTGGGATCCTCGAAACCCAGAGGTTGCTTGACATAAACCAACTCGTGGATGGGACCATTCAAAATTGCACTTTTAACATCCATTTGTTGCAATTTAAAGTTATGATGAGAAGCATATGCAAGTAAAATGTGAATAGATTCAAGACGAGCTACGGGAGCGAATGTTTCACCGAAGTCGACACCTTCAACTTGAGAGAAGCCTTGGGCTACCAATCTAGCTTTGTTGCGGATGACGATGCCGTCCTTGTCTTGTTTATTCTTGAAGATCCACTTAGTGCCGATGACGTTCTTGCAATCTTTGGGTCTTGGTACCAACTTCCACACCTTGTTGCGCTCGAAGTTGTTGAGTTCATCGTGCATTGCTTCAAGCCAATCTTGATCTTCAAGAGCTTCATAGACCTTATTTGGCTCAATGTGAGAGACGAAAGCATGAGCTTTGCTAAAATCTTCTAGTTGCCTCCTTGTGACGACCCTTCCACGAACTTGTCCAAGAATCATGTCCTCCGTGTGACCGGCACGAGCAAGATTATCTAGCCTTCTCTTTGCCCTACGAGCTAGCATCTTCTCAAAAGTTTCCTTGGATAGCACTTGATCATCACCTTCATCATTGGAGACTTTTCCACCTTGATCTTGATCATCAACGGGAGGTGGATCCCTTATGTGTCGAGTTGTATCATCACCATGTGTATCATGTTCTTTAGCTTCGCCTTCATCATGAGCTTGGCCTTGATTGATCGAGTGATCTTGATCGTTAGCTTGGCCTTGTGGTGAAGCATGAGGGCTTGGTGCATCTTGTAGGGTAGCTTGGTTATCAATGGATGTAGTCAATGGCTCCACTTGAGTGGAGCATACTCCTTCTCCCTCCGTCATCCGGTGTCCCTCAATGGGGATTATTTCACCAATCCCCATTCTTCTTATGACGATGGGAGGAATTGCATATCCTACAATACCATGATCTATACGCCCCCCTTGGGACCCATCATCCTCATCAAACACCACGTCTATAGCTTCTTCAACTTGTCTGGTGGACTTGTTGTAGACTCTATAGGCGTGAGCGTTTGTGGCATAACTGTCACATCCCAATTTTGGAATACCTGATAACATAGTTGTTTTGCTAATTGCTTGACCAATAAACTCTGGTTGTGTTTGTTTGAGTGCAACTAAACAAACTAATTATATAAACTTGCAAACTTAAAAAGATAGCAAAGCAGTGAACTAAAAATATTCAACATATTGTTCCAATGACCTTGGCAATATTTTCTAAAGTAAATATTGATCAAAGAGTTTTCCAAATCTATCTTATGAATCCCATACTTGTTGAATATTATTCCAAGGCCCAAATTAAGAAAGAGGAAACACTAAATAAATTTCCCTAAAAGATTATCAGAAAAAGAGGCATTCTTAGATGCTTCACCAAAATCTTATCAAATGTTTTTCCAACCTTGCAAGCTTAAAAACAAAAGTATTGGAGAGCATTGACTTGCTATCCCTAGTCACATAAATATTTTGGCAAAGCATTGTTAATGAAAAGCCAAGTGCCTTATTAAATTGAATTTCCAATATTTCCAGAAACAGGAAACTCAAACAAGTTACTATTGGAAACTTTCTTCAAATGATCTGAAAATGATACCAGTGCTTCCTTATATCAAATAAGGAACACACACAAGAGGAGACCAAAAGTTGAATCCATTAAAGTCCTGAAAACATGATTTTTCTCCACAGCAACATTTGGAATTTTGAACAAGTTTGTTCTACAAACTTTTTCAAAATGCCATGAAATAAATACCACATGCTCTATAACATAAATAAGGATGAAAACCAAAAGGGCACCAGTTTTTGAATTGTGTAAGTTGCCAAAAACCCCTGTTTTCAAGACAGCACCTTTTTGAAATTTGAACAAGTTTGTTCTAGGAAGTAACTCAAAATGACTTGAATTTTCTACCACATAAGGAAAACACCACATAAGGAATGTGTGCCAAAAATTATCATTTTTGGAAGCTCCTAAGTAGGTTAATAAATTCAATGTCCATTTATGTCAGAATTGAAATTTGAACAACTTTCAACTATCAAGTTTATCCAATTGAGCCAATTTTCACATATGTTGTGCATCTCAACTAATAAGAATTTTGGGAAAAAGGATTTTAAATTTAGACTTTGTTTTCCTAGTGAAAACAACATTTTTCAGAGAAGGAAAAGAGGCAAAAGGATGTTTTTGTAAATAGATAGGGACTTGTTTGTAATCCTAGTCATCTTGTCCTTGTTCTTCCTGTAGCTGCAGTAGAGGGCATGGCTGCCCATGCTCCATAGCTTCGACTAGAAGCTTTCTAGGTGGATAAAACCCCCCATGTGAGACCTCTACCTGCCCCCTCTCTCTCCCCCCTAGAGCTCTCTCTCTTCAATTTCTTCCCCAAACCAAACCCTAGCTAAGTGGTCACCGTCGATTCGGCCGTTGGCGAGCTCGCCGCCGCTCGCCGTTGGCACCATCCTCTCCGCCTCGTCGTGCTTGTCCTTGGTGCCAGAGGAATCGAGGCGGAAGGCCTCGAGGAGCCCGCGCCGTCCAATTGCTTCTTCAGGTCCGGCGAACTCCGACGAGGGATCACCATCGCCTCGAGCCTCCTCCGCCTTCACCGTGCGTCCCCGCGCGTCTAGGGTGAGCATGCGCTTCTCGCCGTCCACTTTCCCCTCTCCCTAACCCTCTAATTCGTCGCCGCGCCGCCTTCCTCTCTCGGCCGCCGCTCTCCGGTGACCTCCCTGGAAACGAGGCCGTGCTCGTTGGGTTGCCCGCGTCGAGGACAGCGTGTGGGCATTTGCGAATCACGAAATGGTGGACGAAATCAGTGGATTGGGACCTCGCCGGAGTCCTCCCGCCGGCGAGTGGCGTCACGCTGGCGTCAGCGGCCTTCACCCCGCGCGTGGGAGCAGTCAAACCTGCCCGTGGGCCTCGCGCTTGCCTGCGTGTCGGC
The DNA here is from genome assembly GCA_028641055.1 of Alopecurus myosuroides. Lineage (NCBI taxonomy): Eukaryota > Viridiplantae > Streptophyta > Magnoliopsida > Poales > Poaceae > Alopecurus > Alopecurus myosuroides. The sequence continues at coordinate 120,063,119 of CM054061.1, forward strand.
CGCGTGGCCGCCTGGCCTGCAGGTCAGCCACAACGGCTAGATCTGCCCGCGGTAGAGATAGATCAGGCCGGCCCAGTTTTGGATCTGGCCCATCCACGGTCATTTTTCCATTGAATTTTTCCAGAGAAAGTGCATGTTTACTTTAGGGCCTAAAAGCTTATCTAATAGATTAATTTGACCAAGAAAAAATTCACAGCGGTAAATAAACTAAATCTAAACCATCTCCAATTTGTAGATCTACATTTGGATGAATATTTTAGAAATGAAAAATGTTTTGGCAACAGGTACCAGAAACAGAAAAATGAGCACCATTTTAATTTCACAACTCAGAATGAGGTGTATCCAATTGCATTGGAAAGCCCTTGAAATTTCCTAACAGGAGCAATTAACATTGCTTCCAAATTCCTAATATTTTTGAAATGGCATGCAATTTGGTAAAACACCAGAGAGCACTTTGGTGATTTTTATAAAATCATTAAGGATGAATTTTGATGCAAACTCAATTGGTTGGTCTTGTCTATGTTTAGGGATATCCAAACCTAGCGGGGTTTAATTTTTAAAGCATCATAGAAAATTTGGTGGACAGATCTTTAATTTGCATGTTTCTGCCATTTTGGCATTTTAGGTAATTAATTTGTGTGAATATATTTTTGTGTTGCAATATTGTTTTCTAGCATGTACAAGTTGTGTGAACTTGTTTTCTAAGGTTTACTTAGCTATTTTAGCATGTTAGATTGTGTGGACTTGAGTGGAGAAGAAATAAGATTTATGAGAATAGCACATGTTTTATCTCTAGTCAATACTTGCATAGAATTTTTGAGTGATAAATTATGTGCAAGCACTTGGATTGTTGTGTTTAGATATTAGATCCAGTACCATGTTGGTACTAATATTGTGATGGTATCACCTCTTCTAGCTTGCATTTGAGTTGGTAGAGAAGCATGAGTAGTTTAGTCATCACTATGCAAATGTTGGAAAAATTCTCTCATGTGTAGAATTTTTGGCATGAACATTTGTGGTTGTGTAGCCACATATTTTTGTGTTGTGTTCATAGGACCAGTAGCATTTTGATGAAGTTTTTATGAGTACTTGACCCCTGAAGTTTTCACTTGTGTGGAAATAATAGCATGAGTATCATTACCTTGCTTATTTTTAGCACCCTATTATTTTCTACTAGTATGGTTATTGCACTAGATGCTAGTTTAGTATTTTGTTAATTTTTAGCAAGTGTGACCAGAGGCCTTGTGACCTCTTAATGCCTTGATATGCTAGTGGAACACCCACTGGTGTCATTGCATTTTTGGTGGAAACATTATTTCCCCCACACTAGATGTGTTTCTTTTATATAGTTCTCTAACTAATGAGTGCCTAGTATTTTTGCCTTGAATTTTTGAGTGCTAAATGAAAATGTGTATGCTTCTGTTTGTAAGTGGTTGTTTATATAGTTCTCTAACTAATGAGTGCCTAGTATTTTTGCCTTGAATTTTTGAGTGCTAAATGAAAATGTGTATGCTTCTGTTTGTAAGTGGTTGTAATCATGTGTGGCTTGCTAGTAAAAACCCATTCTTGGAGTGTGGATTGATTCCTCTAGTAATGCCCCTTTTATTACCACTAGTATGTAGGAGTTGCCCTGCAAATTGATGCATTGTTTTATTAAATGGGATATTTTTGTTATAGCAATTATAGATGTTTTTCACTCCTGTTTTTATAAAATGGACCCTCTGGTTGTATTTCAATTACTTGATTGAAATGTATCCATTGATTCTTCATGTTTGAGTAGTACTAGTTTCCCTAGCATTTTTGTATTGAAATTTTCCTGCCAACTTGTGTTTGGTAGATATTTGTGTATCCTAGCATGAGGACATGTTTTCATTTCCCATTATGATAACATGATTCCTTGTTTGCATTTTAGTACTTTACTTGTTATGCATGCTTGCATAGCAAACCCTTAGTAGAAGCATGTCAATAGGATTCCTCCTTTTTAGTCATTGTTTCTATTGTTCTCACTATGAGAATTGTGTGTTTTGTGATAAGTCTATTTCCTTGATGCACTTGTGTAGGCTCATTGATTTGTAAAATTCACTTTTGCAAATCATGTGCTTATTTATTCTTGATGTGAATTTAGGCTTAGCAGATTAGCTACCTTGTTCTTTTTGTGGTGTGGTTGATAGACCCATTGCCATGATTATTATTGTGCATGTTTTGTATACTCTTAGTAGTCTCACCTATGTGAAACTAAGTGTATTTTGGGTTTCTAAATATCTTGGTATGAGAGTGGCACACCCACTGAATCCATGATATTGAGGTTGTGAGATATGTTCCTCCAACCTTAAGCTGTCTTATTAAATGGCATTTCTGCCAAGTGTGTTTGTTTGACTGTTTGCCTCAATTAATAATTGTGTGATTGGTTATTATTAGTTTCCTTGCTGTATGTATTGTTATGTATTGTTGCTTGCCTTGATTGGTTCTGAATGTGTGTCCTTTATTCTTTTTGCGACGCTAGAAAACGAAAAGGAAGGAAGTGTCGGGAAGCTCTGTTTCAAGTTCCAGTCACTCCAAAACCAGGGACACAAGGAGTTACCAGGAAAGCCATCCTGATGCTTGCTGATACAATACTTATCATTATCTATCATGCATGTTTTACCTCTGAAGTTTTACCAAAACTTGATTATCAAAACTATTTTTGATGTGGCAATTACTACTATACAATATTATAGGTTACTATTATGCCAGTAGTTAAACTTGGTAATACCAAGCCCATAAGACACCATATGGTATTTATTACCATCAAATATACTAGTCCCTAAGTGGACACCCTAAAATTGTGATTTTACAAAACAAAGGCTTTACGGAAAAACCCGGAGAAAAGGCGGATCCTTATTCTCCGGAGGAATGTGAAAGTGGTCATTTTTGAGAAATTGGTGTTTTCAAAAATGACACATAACCTAGTCTTCGCCGGACAACCTTTACCGTACTGCCACCCTACCCCAACATGGGCACGGGCTTAACTTGAAGTTTGTTCTTATTAGTGTGTGCTATCTCACTTGCTATAAGGGGCGTCGTACCCTCGAACCGAATGTCGTCAAAACTCCCAATGTTGAGACATAAAAGTGTGGGATTAATTTTCCCTCCGGACGCATCAGTTGGGGCTCCTGGCTTGGCGGGGATTAGCCCAGTGTCGGGGATGCGGACACTTGACTGAAGAGATAGACATATTCTAGTTTGAACATAGTGGATGGTTATGACCAGATACCTGATGTTTACATACTGTTGTTACAGTCCGTGGTTGTTCACGGTAGGTGTACTGGATCTGGTGGATATGTACACCTCTGCAGAGTACAACTTTTTCGAAGAAGCCGCGTCCTCGGATATGGACAGTTGAATGGCCATGTAGCTAGCATTGTGTCAATGTTTTTTTTTTAAAGGAAGTGTTGAACTTGTGAAGTTCGGAAAGGAAGGAAAAACGTATACCGTGGAGGTATCGTCGATGATGAAAAGCCAGATGTCGTTATACAAAACAAAATGTTTTGCAAAGAAAACCTTTTCTACTCTAAGCAAGAATTCTGGAAACTGATACCATGAAGTTTTGCAAAGAGAATATATTCTTTAACAAAGTTTTACAAAACCTCTTGTACATGTGATATCTACAAGAGAAATAAAACCATATTATTTTCTTCTGAAGTATCTTCTTCAACGAAGATACAGATTAACCTGACTGCAACTATGATGTCATCATATATGAACACCATTGATAGTGAACCCTATTTATAGCCTAGCTATTCCACCATATAAGCATATTTGCATGTTTGGTAAGTGACATGATGGATGTCTTGCTGAGTACATTCAAATGTACTCATTATGGTTTCGCCCCTGGTATCTACTTGCCATACTTTGAGAAGGAGCCTCCGAAGGAGATCTATGAAGAGAAGTACGGAGCTGATGGCTTCGCGAACTAGGATCGTCTCCGGGTCAGCAGCATGTAGGTTAAGGCGTGACTTGGGCTCATCTACGTTGTGCTTAAATTGTCTTCCGCTGTGTTTGATAAGTTGCCTGCCCTACGTGGCAGTTGTGTTAAACTTGATCATGTGATCATTTATGTAATACCTTTATGTATTCGTGTAATGGATGATGTATTTCTGTATGCCAACTTTGTATGTTGTTCACGACTGATCTTTCTGGGATCGTGAATGTATGCATACGGAGGGTTTCAGACTGTCGGTCTGGGGTCCTTACAGAGTTGGTATCAGAGCCATCCTGACCTTAGGAGACCTTAGTTAGCATGGACGTCAGATAGGAAAAGAAAGTATTTTTGAGTAAAAACCTATTTACAATCTAAATTATTTTTATCCAAGGGAGTTTTAGTATATTTTCCCTCCTTCTTATCTTATCAAAAGATTCTGAAGGCATATCTCGCTCGGTTAAGAGTTTATTTCTTACTTGTTTGCAACTGCTCCGCTTTGTTTTTGAAACATCTCTCGTCTTTGAAGTTTTCTGTTCAGAAAATAGTTGGGGTTTCAAAAACAAATTGTTGCATAGTCTTACCTCTCTCAGTAAAAGTTTTATCAAAACTTTACTTCTATTATCTTGTTTCCATCCAAAAACTTGTATACTTGCCGATGTCCCGAGAAGACCAAAATAATTGCCTAGCTCTACAGTGATGATGGTCAGAAGTAGATATAGTTCTTCCGCCACTTCTAGGATTTTGGATTAGTCTAATTTGGAGTAATTTAGCGATGACCCCATGAGTCGCCTCCCCCGACATAGCTCCAATGGAGCCTTGCTTGTGTGTTATGGCTTGCTTATGTGTGTCCGGAAGACTTTGTGCTATTGTGTGGTGTAGAAATTGGTTCATCTAGGCTTCTATATGTTTGTGGAGTGCTCAAAAATTGCAAATTTGTGATTGCCCCGCTCTTGTTTTTGAATCGCCTCTTGTTAGGTTTTTGCAAGCAAAAATGTTTGTATAGTATTCAAAAACAAGAATTTGTTGCTTAGACTTATACTTGTTTTCGCTTCATAATGCCACCCGTCGTGAACCACCACCATCTCCCCCACAATCAATGAAAGCACCGTTGGGCCTAAAAATAGAGGACCATCAAGCCACTCGAGCTGATAGCGTTGCTACCAGTGATGCACTCCAACAGATAAAGCTCCAACAACGACATCCTTCAAAGAAAAAAAAGGCGTGAAGAAACCAACCACTACTGACCAACACCTATGTGTTTGTCTGTTTGCAAAAGAAGTCTTCACATGCCATGATGCGCAACCCCCTCAAAAGCCAATCTGAAGAGCACGATTCAATATTCGACGTACGATGACGCTAGTCGTATCTTGTCGGACAAACATTATTTAATAGAAAGCTAACAAGACTAACATGCTTGGTCTAATCTTAGGTTGACACCTAACCAAATCATGCAAACTACTGCCAACTCTTTCTAAACCAAGAAATTAAGTGACTTAGGACACCTTTTAATCTAGTTGGTAAAGAGGAGAAGTCACGAGAAAATAAGATGATGACCTATTCGTTTACTAGTCAATAGGTCGGGTGTATCTACTTTGGAAACCAAATCTTAGTAGACGTTGTAGGTACTATGAAATTCGAGGTTTAGAAATTAAGTGAACGATGGAATGGTTAGGATAGATCTAGAAAACAACAGTTTTCCTGTTTTTGTTTCTTTGTGTGCTCTTGATTGAAATGAGTTTGTGTTTTATTCAATCTTGCTTCCTAACTTATATGGAGTTTTTAGGACTTGTTATTATGTTGTTTTCCTTGCAGTACATCTACATTAGAAAGTGTGTGCATGATTGGAAACTCGAACAAAAATGAAATAGCATTTGTCACCTTCTAGTTTATTATTTGGAAGTATTGTGAGAGCTAGATCTGTGTATACTTTCTTAGTAGATTTTGTGCTATGTTTTCTTTGAGTCCAGTACCATTTAGGTACTGTTATTTTGATGCTTGTACCTATGTTAGCTTGCATTTCTCTTAATAGTAAAGCATGTGTAAGCATTGCTATCAATATGCACTAGTATTGTTTCACTAGATTAAATAGCCTTATATTTTTATCTTGTATGCAAAGTTTTTCATGAGTAACCAGAGGCTTAGTACCTATTTTTCCTTGGTATTAGTAGGCCATAGCCCACTGGTCCCATTGCATTTTTGCTTGAGGATGAAAATCCCCAACCATACACATGTGCGAAAATAGCATGTTTCACTATGTGATTGATTTCTATTTTCCACCATGGAAAATATAATTGTTTGTTTTCACCTATGCAAGTGAGAAGTTTATTTCTTATTAGTAAATACTAGTATGTTTAGGTGTGATCCTTTTGTTAGCATAATATTCCTTAGGGGTATCATGTTAAGAAATGTTTCACTATCGTGTGCTAAAAATTAAATTGTTCGCAAATAAAATAAATTCCTCTTGATTGGTAGATTGTTTGTGAATAATTTTAAATTGAGTGTATGGATTTTTGAAAAGGTTTAGATAACTTTTCATTAATTTCATAGCTACTAGTTGTGTGAGTTATACCTTGCTTGTTTGCTAGTAATTGGTTAAAGAAAACAGAAATTGCTAGAAGAAATTTCTGCATGCTTAATGGTTGATTCATAAAATTACTCTGGTGCTTGTGCTTACTAACATAAGTAGGATTGGTGTACTGTTATTAGGTACACTTATATTCATTACTTGCTTGTTTAGAGTTAAACATCATGATAGCATTGTTTGCTTCTCTAGGGTGAAACTAGTCTCACCACTAGAAAATGGTGATTTTTGCTCTAGTATTACCCTCTTTTTATTTTATGAGTATATGTGTTGATATAGCATGTTTAGGAAGTTATTACTTCTGTTATAATTCCATGAATTATTTAGTTGCATGTTCTATGGTTATAGTATATGATTATCTCTTATAGCATGCTGGTGTAGAATTGCCATACTAGTGTGTTATTTGTGCAGTCCTGTTTTTTTTTATGCCTGGGTAATAGGAGTTTTATCTTGTGTGAAGATGGTGTTTTAGAGTATCTTTATTATTTGGATTCATTGGTTTTTAGCTACTGTTTGTTTGCTAATTGTTCATGATTGATGGATTCCAAAACCTCTAGTAAACAATAACCTAATGAATAAATAGTCTATTCATCTGTGGTGTTGTTTGCTTGCTTATTGGATTTTGTTTAAGTGTTTTACCTTAGCAACCTAACCTTTGCACCCACAAGCTATATTTTTAGCTTCTTATATACCTTGTTATGAGAGTGGTACACCACTCCATATGTGGTATGTAATATGTGGGATATAGCTAGGAACTCATGTAATAATTGACGGTACGTTTCCAAGTAGTTCTGCACTAACCTTAATTTTGTTTGTTTCTAAATCGTCCGAAACCCAAGGTGAGGAGACCCTGGTCAGGTCTCGTCAAACTAGGAAACAAAATTTTTGGACCTAAAACAGTACTGGAGTACTTTTTAAAGTGAATTTGCTAATTTAGGGGAGTACCCCGCCTCCCAAGAAAAATCAAAGGGGGAAGCACCGGCACTCCAACGCTACCAACCACCGAGCGATTGTAGTTGAAGTTAGAAGTTTCTAACATTGTGTTTGTTGGCCCTCTCTTAGTCCTCGCTTGCGAATCTCGGGGACGAGATTCTTTTTAAGGGGGGAAGACCTGTCACATCCCAATTTTGGAATACCTGAAAACACAGTTGTTTTGCTAATTGCTTGACAAATAAACTTTGGTTGTGTTTGTTTGAGTGCAACTAAACAAACTTAAAAAGATAGTAAAGCAGTAAACTAAAAATATTCAACATATTGTTCCAACGACCTTGGCATTATTTTTCTGAAGTAAATATTGATCAAAGAGTTTTCCAAAACTATCTTATGAATCCCATACTTGTTGAATATTATTCCAAGGCCTAAATTAAGAAAGAGGAAACACTTAATAAATTTCCCTAAAAGACTATCAGGAAAAAGAGGCATTCTTAAATGCTTCACTAAAATCTTATCAAATGTTTTTCCAACCTTGCAAGCTTAAAAACAAAAGTATTGGAGAGCATTGACTTTCTATCTCTAGTCACATATATATTTTGGCAAAGCATAGTTAAAGAAAAGCCAAGTGCCTTATTAAATTGAATTTCCAATATTTCCAGAAACAGGAAACTCAAACAAGTTACTATTGGAAACTTTCTTCAAATGATCTGAAATTGATACCAGTGCTTCCTTATATCAAATAAGGAACACACACAAGAGGATACCAAAAATTGAATCCATTAAAGTCCTGAAAACATGATTTTTCTCCACAGCAACATTTGGAATTTTGAACAAGTTTGTTCTACAAACTTTTTCAAAATGCCATGAAATCAATACCACATGCTCTATATCGCAAATAAGGATGAAAACCAAAAGGGCACAAGTTTTTGAATAGTTTAAGTTGCCAAAAACCCCTGTTTTCTAGAGAGCACCTTTTTGAAATTTGAACAAGTTTGTTCTATGAAGTAACTCAAAATGACTTGAATTTTCTACCACACAAGGAACACACCAAATAATGAATGTGTGCCAAAAATTATCATTTTTGGAAGCTCCTAAGTAGTCTAATAAATTCAATGTCCATTTATGTCAGAATTGAAAATTGAACAACTTTGAACTATCAACTTTATCCAATTGAGCCAATTTTCACATATGTTGTGCATCCCAACTAATAAGAATTTTGGGCAAAAGGATTTTAAATTTAGACTTTGGTTTCCTAGTGAAAACAACATTTTTTTTCAGAGAGGGAAAAGAGGCAAAAGGATGTCTTTGTAAATAGCTAGGGACCTAATTGTAATCCGAGTCACTCCTTCTTCTTCCTAGCTCCTCTGTAGATGCAGTGCCCTACGCCATTGCCTTCGAGTGGAAGCATTCGCGTGGATAAGAACCCCCCCCCCCCCCATGTGCACATGTATGCTCCTTGCTCTCTCTCTCCCCTCGAGCTCTCTCTCTCTCTCTCTCTCTCTGCGATTTTTTCCCCAAAAACCAAACCCTAGCCGAGGTGGTCGCCGTCGAATCGGCCATTGGTGAGCTCGCCGCCGCTCGCCGTTGGCACCATCCTCTCCGCCTCGTCGTGCTTGTCCTCGGTGCCAGAGGAATCGAGGCGGAAGGCCTCGAGGAGCCCGCGCCGTCCAATTCCTTCTTCCGGTCCGGCGAACTCCGGCGAGGGATCACCATCGCCTCGAGCCTCCTCCGCCTTAACCGTGCGTCCCCGCGCGTCTAGGATGAGCATGCGCTTCTCGCCGTCCACTTTCCCCTCTCCCTAACCCTCTAATTCGTCGCCGCGCCGCCTTCCTCTCTCGGCCGCCGCGCGCCGTCGTCGCCGCCGCTCTCCGGTGACCTCCCTGGAAACGAGGCCGTGCTCGTTGGGTTGCCCGCGTCGAGGACAGCGTGTGGGCGTTTGCGAATCGCGAAATGGTGGACGAAATCAGCGGATTGGGACCTCGCCGGAGTCCTCCCGCCGGCGAGTGGCGTCACGCTGGCGTCAGCGGCCTTGACCCCGCGCGTGGGAGCAGTCAAACATGCCCGTGGGCCTCGCCTTGCCTGCGTGGCTGCCGCGTGGCCGCCTGGCCCGCTGGTCAGCGGCTGCGGCTGGATCTGCCCGCGGTGAGAAGCGATCTGGCCGGCCCAATAGTGGATCTAGCCCATCCACTGCTCGTTTTTCCATTTAATTTTTACAGAAGCAAGCATGTTTACTTTTGGCCTTAAAACCTAACCTAAAAGATGAATTTGACCAAGAAAAAATTCACAGTTGTAAACCAACTAAATATAAACCATCTCCAATTTGTAGATCTACATTTGGATGGATATTTTAGACATGAAAAATTTTTTGGCAACAGGTACCAGAAACAGAAAAATGAGCACCATTTTAAATCCACAACTTAGAATGAGGTGTATCCAATTGAATTGGAAAGCCCTTGAAATTACCTAAGAGGATCAGTTAACCTTGCTTCCAAATTCATAGTATTTTTGAAATGGCATGCAATTTGGTAAAACACCAGAGAGCACTTTGGTGATTTTTATAAAATCATTAATGATGAATTTTGATGCAAACTCAATTGGCTGGTCTTGTGTATGTTTAGGGCTATCCAAACCTAGCGGGGTTTAATTTTTAAAGCATCATAGAAAATTTGGTGGACAGATCTTTAATTTGCATGTTTCTGCCATTTTGGCATTTTAGGTAATTAATTTGTGTGAATATATTTTTGTGTTGCAATATTGTTTTCTAGCATGTACAAGTTGTGTGAAATTGTTTTCTAAGGTTTACTTAGCTATTTTAGCATGTTAGATTGTGTGGACTTGAGTGGAGAAGAAATAAGATTTATGAGAATAGCACATGTTTTATCTCTAGTCAATACTTGCATAGAATTTTTGAGTGATAAATTATGTGCAAGCACTTGGATTGTTGTGTTGAGATATTAGATCCAGTACCATGTTGGTAATAATATTGTGATGGTATCACCTCTGCTAGCTTGCATTTGAGTTGGTAGAGAAGCATGAGTAGTTTAGTCATCACTATGCAAATGTTGGAAAAATTCTCTCATGTGTAGAATTTTTGGCATGAACATTTGTGGTTGTGTAGCCACATATTTTTGTGTTGTGTTCATAGGACCAGTAGCATTTTGATGAAGTTTTTATTATTACTTGACCCCTGAAGTTTTCACTTGTGTGGAAATAATAGCATGAGTATCATTACCTTGCTTATTTTTAGCACCCTATTATTTTCTACTAGTATGGTTATTGCACTAGATGCTAGTTTAGTATTTTGTTAATTTTTAGCAAGTGTGACCAGAGGCCTTGTGACCTCTTAGTGCCTTGATATGCTAGTGGAACACCCACTGGTGTCATTGCATTTTTGGTGGAAACATTATTTCCCCCACACTAGATGTGTTTCTTTTATATAGTTCTCTAACTAATGAGTGCCTAGTATTTTTTCCTTGAGTTTTTGAGTGCTAAATGAAAATGTGTATGCTTCTGTTTGTAAGTGGTTGTAATCATGTGTGGCTTGCTAGGAAAAACCCATTCTTGGAGTGTGGATTGATTCCTCTAGTAATGCCCCTTTTATTACCACTAGTATGTAGGAGTTGCCCTGCAAATTGATGCATTGTTTTATTAAATGGGATATTTTTTATAGCAATTATAGATGTTTTTCACTCCTGTTTTTATAACATGGACCCTCTGGTTGTATTTCAATTACTTGATTGAAATGTATCCATTTATTCTTCATGTTTGAGTAGTACTAGTTTCCCTAGCATTTTTGTATTGAAATTTTCCTGCCAACTTGTGTTTGGTAGATATTTGTGTATCCTAGCATGAGGACATGTTTTCATTTCCCATTATGATAACATGGTTCCTTGTTTGCATTTTAGTACTTTACTTTTTATGCATGCTTGCATAGCAAACCCTTATTAGAATCATGTCAATAGGATTCCTCCTTTTTAGTCATTGTTTCTATTGTTCTCACTATGAGAATTGTGTGTTTTGTGATGAGTCTATTTCCTTGATGCACTTGTGTAGGCTCATTGATTTGTAAAATTCACTTTTGCAAATCATGTGTTTTATTTATTCTTTATATGAATTTAGGCTTAGTAGAATAGCTACCTTGTTCTTTTTGTGGTGTGGTTGTTAGACCCATTGCCATGATTATTATTGTGCATGTTTTGTATACTCTTAGTAGCCTCACCTATGTGAAACTAAGTGTATTTTGGTTTTCTAAATATCTTGGTATGAGAGTGGAACACCCACTGAATCCATGATATTGAGGTTGTGAGATATGTTCGTCCAACCTTGAGTTGTCTTATTAAATGGCATTTCTGCCAAGTGTGTTTGTTTGATTGTTTGCCGCCATTAATAATTGTGTGATTGGTTATTATTAGTTTCCTTGTTGTATGTATTGTGATGTATTGTTTCTTGCCTTGATTGGTTCTGAATGTGTGTCCTTTATTCTTTTTACGACGCTAGAAAACGAAAAGGAAGGAAGTGTCGGGAAGCTCTGTTTCAAGTTCCAGTCACTCCAAAACCAGGGACACAAGGAGTTACCAGGCAAGCCATCCTGATGCTTGCTGATACAATACTTATCATTATCTATCATGCATGTTTTACCTCTGAAGTTTTACCAAAACTTGATTATCAAAACTATTTTTGATGTGGCAATTACTACTATACAATATTATAGGTTACTATTATGCCAGTAGTTAAACTTGGTAATACCAAGCCCATAAGCCACCATATGGTATTTATTACCATCAAATATACTAGTCCCTAAGTGGACACCCTAAAATTGTGATTTTACAAAACAATGGCTTTACGGAAAAACCCGGAGAAAAGGCGGATCCTTATTCTCCGGAGGAATGTGAAAGTGGTCATTTTTGAGAAATTGGTGTTTTCAAAAATGACACATAACCTAGTCTTTGCCGGACAACCTTTACCGTACTGCCACCCTACCCCAACATGGGCACGGGCTTAACTTGAAGTTTGTTCTTATTAGTGTGTGCTATCTCACTTGCTATAAGGGGCGTCGTACCCTCGAACCGAATGTCGTCAAAACTCCCAATGTTGAGACATAAAAGTGTGGGATTAATTTTCCCTCCGGACGCATCAGTTGGGGCTCCTGGCTTGGCGGGGATTAGCCCGGTGCCGGGGATGCGGACACTCGACTGAACAGATAGACATATTCTAGTTTGAACATAGTGGATGGTTATGATCAGATACATGATGTTTACATACTGTTGTTACAGTCTGTGGTTGTTCACGGTAGGTGTACTGGATCTGGTGGATATGTACACCTCTGCAGAGTACAACTTTTTCGAAGAAGCCGCGTCCTCGGATATGGACAGTTGAATGGCCATGTAGCTAGCATTGTGTCAATGTTTTTTTTTTAAAGGAAGTGTTGAACTTGTGAAGTTCGGAAAGGAAGGAAAAACGTATACCGTGGAGGTATCGTCGATGATGAAAAGCCAGATGTCGTTATACAAAACAAAAAATTTTGCAAAGAAAACCTTTTCTACTCTAAGCAAGAATTCTGGAAACTGATTCCATGAAGTTTTGTAAAGAGAAAATATTCTTTAACAAAGTTTTACAAAACCTCTTGTACATGTGATATCTACAAGAGAAATAAAACCATATTATTTTCTTCTGAAGTATCTTCTTCAACGAAGATACAGATTAACCTGCCTGCAACTATGGTGTCATCATATATGAACACCATTGATAGTGAACCCTATTTATAGTCTAGCTATTCCACCATATAAGCATATTTGCATGTTTGGTAAGTGACATGATGGATGTCTTGCTGAGTACATTCAAATGTACTCATTATGGTTTCGCCCCTGGTATCTACTTGCCAGACTTTGAGAAGGAGCCTCCGGAGGAGATCTATGAAGAGAAGTACGGAGCTGACGGCTTCGCGAACTAGGATCGTCTCCGGGTCAGCAGCCTGTAGGTTAAGGCGTGAATTGGGCTCATCTACGTTGTGTTTAAATTGTCTTCCGGTGTGTTTGATAAGTTGCCTGCCCTACGTGGCAGTTGTGTTAAACTTGATCATGTGATCATTTATGTAATACCTTTATGTATTCGTGTAATGGATGATGTATTTCTGTATGCCAACTTTGTATGTTGTTCACGACTGATCTTTCTGGGATCGTGAATGTATGCATACGGAGGGTTTCAGACTGTCGGTCTGGGGTCCTTACACCTTGCCCAGAAGACTAGCTATTTTATTGCTCTTTTTAGGCTGCTCATTATCATATTGTGTCACATTGATCTAGTTGTTATTTTCATTTGCTCCTTTAGTTGTTTTCATCCATAAAAGTATAAAAAGAAAAGAGAGAAAAACAGAAAATAGAAAAAGAGAAAAACAGAAAAAGAAAAAAGAAAGGCCATTGAGATACATTGCTATTACTATCATTTGGAGCTGTTTTCATTGCTATCATTGACACCACACATTGAGCAATCTTGTTCCTAATTATCATTGAGCTTGGCTAGTGTCTTTCTAGAGCATTGCAAAATTTCCTACATATATTTGCATTGCCACATTTGTCTCCAATTTTGGTGTGTGTTTCCTAGGTGTTATTTTTGTATCATTCACAAACAGCAATAGGACTTGTTAATTGGTGATTGTTAGGTATCCATACCAAGCCCCACCATATAACATGTTTTACCTTTGTGAGAGCAAAAACCCCTGGGTATTCTATTCTTCACACCAAGTCACATTAGTTGCTATTACTTGTGGTAAGATTTTCTATTCACTTTGGAGCAGTAAGGATCACCTCTTTTGCTGGTTTTGAGTGAGTTGAGAGAGAACACCACAACCCATAGCAATTTGTTCATTTCACTAACCCATTAATCATGGTTGCTCCTAGTGATGTTTCTACACAGGCTAAGAAGAAACATGGTGATGAACAAGTGGAGTGGACAGATTTGGAGGAGATGAAGGAACAATTGAGTTCTACTATTGCTTCTAAACATGCTGAATTAAATACTCTCATTGACAAGCATGGAGTGGATATGGATACAGATGTTCAGAATTTGGGCCTTCAAATTGGACAAGTGACTGATACAGCTGCTGGTACACAAGAGCAAGTTAATAGAATGCAAGCTTCTCTTGATACATTGACTACTAGAATTGGTGCCTTGGCTACTTTATTGGACCAAAGATTGCCTGCCCGAGAGGATGGTGGGAGTGCTTTTGGTGATGCCGAGGAGGAGGAGGGGGAGGCTAATTTTGTGCCTCCTAACCGTGGAGGTGGTAGAGCTAATCATGGTGCTGGTCGTGGCTTTCAAGCAGGAAGGGTCCCTGTCCATGAACAAAACCGAGAGGATGATGGTCTTGGTAAACCAAAATTTATGCTACCTACCTTCAATTTTGATACTGATGATGTTGAAGAGTACCTCATGTGGGAGCTCAAGATGGAAAAATTATGGAGGATGCATGATTATAATGAGGAGAGAAAAATCAAGCTTGCTTCCTCAAGTTTTGATGGCTATGCTTTGCTATGGTGGGACAATATTACAAGGACAAGGGCAAGAAATAGAGATCCTGATATTCTTACTTGGAGGGAGATGAAGCAAGTCATGAGAGATAGATTTGTGCCCAAGAATTATTTGAGGTCTTTGTATGACAAATTGCAACAATTGAAGCAAGGTACAAAATTTGTGGATGCTTATTATAGAGAGATGGAGTTGATATTGCAAAGAGCTAGAGTGAGAGAGGATATTGAGCACACTATGCAAAGGTTCCTTTCAGGTTTGCAATTCAAAATTAAGAGCATTGTGAGGCATACACAATATAATGATATGAATGAATTGTTGCACCAAGCAAGGGAGACTGAAAAGCAATTGGTCGAGGAGGCTCTTATGGCTCCAAGGAGACCTTTTCCTAATAGGTCTTCATTTTCTTCACCACCATTGCCACAACCTACCCCTAGCCGTGGGGTTTCCACTACAAAAAAGTGAAGGTACTACCTCTATGTCTAAGAGGCAAGCACAACCAGCAGCTAGTGCAAGTGGGTCCACTTCTTCTACAGCTCGAAATAGGGACATGAGCTGCCATACATGTGGAGGTAAAGGCCACTTCAAGAGGGATTGTCCAAATAAAAAGATTATGCTTATTAATGAGGACAATGGTGAGTATGAAACTGGTGATGATGCTGATCCTACTCAAGAGGATGCTTATGATGATGATGATGATGATGGTCCTCTTGATGCATATCCTTCCACATATCCTACTTTTGTTTGCACACCTAGAACATTGAGTATTCTTCCAAGTCCTAAAAGTCAAAGATGCAACTTATTTCAAACAAGAGCAATTGTTGGTCCCCAATTGGCTTGCAAGGTTATTATTGATGGTGGTAGTTTCAGAAATTTGGCAAGCAAAGATTTGTGTGCAAAATTGAATTTGAGATACATTACGCACCCTAATCCTTATCATATACAATGGCTTAGTGATAAAGGAGAGATGAAGGTTACCCACATGGTGAGAGTTGAATTCCAAATTGGGCCTTATAAAGACACCATTGAGTGTGATGTGGTGCCCATGTCAGTTTGTCACATGTTGCTTGGGAGGCCTTGGCAATTTGATAGGAGTGTGATACATGATGGGAGAGCAAATACCTATCAACTCAAGTGGAAGGAGAATGATATAGTGTTGAGACCTATGACACCACAACAAATTGTAAATGAATCTAGACAAAAAATTCCTGAGAGTGTTGAAAAGAAAGAGAGTGAAAATTTGAGTGTTGTGAGTGAAAATAGGGCATCCAATTCGAGTGTAAAAAATAAAAGTGAGGGAGTGAGCTTATTATGCATGCTAGCTACTAGAGAGGACTTGAGAGAATTTAGGGAGGATCCTACTATGCTTCCTATAGTGCTTATGCACAAGGGAGAAATTTTAGTTTCTAATGAGATGACCCCTATTCCTCTTGGTGTTTCTCATGTGTTGCGGGATTTTGAGGATGTTTTTCCCAAGGAGGTGCCCTCGGGTTTGCCACCATTGAGGGGTATTGAACACCAAATTGATTTGATTCCTGGATCCTCATTACCAAACCGAGCTCCCTATAGAACTAATCCCCAAGAAACAAAGGAGATTCAGAAACAAGTGCAAGAGCTTCTTGATAAAGGTTACATTCGGATAAGCCTTTCTCCTTGTGCTGTTCCTGTTATTTTAGTGCCTAAAAAAGATGGTACATGGCGCATGTGTGTAGATTGTAGAGCAATTAACAATATCACTATTCGTTATCGTCATCATATACCACGTTTGGAAGACATGTTAGATGAATTAAGTGGTAGTGCTATTTTCTCTAAAATTGATTTGCGTAGTGGTTATCATCAAATTAGGATGAAAGAAGGGGATGAGTGGAAAACAGCTTTTAAAACAAAATTTGGTTTATATGAGTGGTTAGTTATGCCTTTTGGATTGACTAATGCACCTAGTACTTTCATGAGATTAATGAACCATGTTTTGAGAAATTTTATTGGTAAATTTGTGGTGGTTTATTTTGATGATATTCTTATTTGTAGCCACAATGAACATGAGCATATTGATCATATTAGACAAGTTTTGCAAGTGCTAAGAGAACATAAATTGTATGGTAATTTGGAGAAGTCCACTTTTGGCAAAGATAAGGTCATATTTCTTGGATATGTTGTTTCTAAACATGGGATTGAAGTAGATGAATCAAAAATTGAAGCTATTAAAAATTGGCCTATTCCTACTAATGTGAGTCAAGTAAGAAGTTTTAATGGATTAGCTGGTTTTTATAGAAGATTTGTCAAAGATTTTAGTACACTTGTTGCACCTTTGAATGAACTCACTAAAAAGGGTGTAGAATTTGTGTGGGGAGTTGAACAAGATATTGCTTTTGATGCTATTAAAGAGAAGTTGATTTTGGCCCCTTTGTTAATGCTTCCTAATTTTGACAAACAATTTGAGATTGAGTGTGATTCTAGTGGCATAGGTATTGGAGGAGTATTAATGCAAGAAAAGAAACCTATTGCCTATTTTTCTGAAAAATTACATGGTGCACAATTGAATTATTCTGTTTATGATAAGGAATTATATGCACTTGTGAGAGTTTTAGAGGTGTGGAAACATTACTTATGGCCTAAAGAATTTATTATACATAGTGATCATGAAGCATTAAAATTCTTAAAGTGCCCATCAAATTTGAATAAAAGACATGCTAAATGGGTTGAATTTATTGAGTCTTTTCCATACATAATTAAACATAAAAAGGGATTGGACAATGTAGTTGCTGATGCTTTATCAAGAAAGAACATGTTACTCTCTAATTTAGAGATCAAGGTCTCGGGTTTGGAGGGTATTAGAGAACTATATGCTAATGATAATGAATTTTCTATGCCATTTAATAAATGTTTTAATGTTAAGGCATGGGATAAATTTCATATACATGATGGATACTTGTTTAGAGCTAACAAATTATGTATTCCCGAGTGTTCTTTGCGTTTGTTCTTATTACAGGAATCTCATAGTGGAGGTTTAATGGGACACTTTGGAAGAGAGAAAACATTGCTCATGTTGGCTGAGAATTTTTATTGGGCACATATGAGAAGAGATGTGTATAGATTGGTGCAAATATGCATTACATGCAATAAGGCAAAATCCAAGTTGAAGCCCCACGGTTTGTACACACCATTGCCATCACCAAGTACACCATGGGAGGATATTAGTATGGATTTCGTGTTGGGTTTGCCAAGGACAAAGAGAGGCCATGATTCCATCTTTGTAGTTGTGGACAGATTTTCCAAGATGGCACACTTCATTGCTTGCCATAAGAGTGATGATGCTTCTCACACTGCCAATTTATTCTTTAGAGAGATTGTGAGATTACATGGAGTGCCAAGAACAATTGTTTCTGATAGAGATGTCAAATTTATGAGCTACTTTTGGAAGACACTATGGGGGAAGCTTGGAACTAAATTGTTATTCTCCACTACTTGCCACCCCCAAACTGATGGGCAAACTGAAGTGGTTAATAGGA
Organism: Alopecurus myosuroides; assembly: GCA_028641055.1. Lineage (NCBI taxonomy): Eukaryota > Viridiplantae > Streptophyta > Magnoliopsida > Poales > Poaceae > Alopecurus > Alopecurus myosuroides. Next base: position 120,081,627 of record CM054061.1, read on the forward strand.
CATTGTCCACATTGTTGAGAAGCATGATCAAGAAGAATTTGAGGGAGTGGGAGGATTGCTTGCCACATGTGGAATTTGCATATAATAGGGATGTGCATTCAACCACTAATTTTTGTCCCTTTGAGGTGGTTTATGGATTTCGGCCTACTACACCACTTGACTTGTTACCACTTCCAATTCAAGAGAGAATTAATATGGATGCATCCAAAAGGGCTGATTTTGTGAAGAAGATACATGAGAAAACAATGGATGCAATTGAGCAGAAAGGGAAGTATGTGGCTCAAAAGAGAAATCAAAAGAGGAAGGAAGTTATTTTTCAAGAGGGAGATTTAGTATGGGTGCACTTTCGGAAGGATAGGTTCCCTAAGCTAAGGAAATCAAAATTATTGCCAAGAGGTGCTGGTCCTTCCAAAGTGATTGCAAAAATAAATGATAATGCATACAAGATAGATCTTCCAATTGATGAGTTTGGAGTGAGTAATTCCTTCAATGTTGCTGATTTGACACCATATCATGGAGATGACATTGATGAGGACATCAAGGCTTTTCAAGGGGGGAAGGATGATGAGGACATCCCTAGTGTTTCACCTATTATTTCACATGATACTCCTATAAAGAATGATGAAGTGAGGATTGGTCCTATGACAAGATCAAGGACTAAATTATTACAACAACAGGTGAATTCACTCCTACTTGAGTATAACATTTGTGATTATGAGAACTTTATACTATCTAAATCCATGCATGTTTGTATTCTTAGGTTTGTTGATAACACAAGCATTGAGGAGGGAGAACAAGGAAGGATGATGCACATGGATGAGGTTGGAGATCAAGAGGAGTTGATAACAAATGATGATCATGTGGAAAACAAAGTTACAAGTGTGGAAAACAAGTGCTAGATTGTTATTCCACACTTATGGAGGGATATAACAAGAGGAGGGCGCCCACAAGGAAGTATCCATGCGCCATATAGAGTCCAATTATAGTTAAACATGGTTTGTACACCATTATGGCCGCATCCCCTAGCATGGGTCGGTTTGTATCTATTGTGGTTGAGTCCAAGTCCAAAACTAGACCCATGTTGGGTTCCTATTCGGGTTGGTGGGTGTTGCTTGCGCAATATGCCTTGTGGCCGCACCCCACCCCTCATATATACCCCTTGGGGCGCATAGGTTAGGTTAGACTACGTTAAAACAAAAACCCTAGACTTCTAGATTGTGTTGCTTGAAGCATTCATCTTGAATCATCATACCTTTGCAAATCTGAGTGTATTCTGCTGTTCCACTGGGAATAAGGAGAAACAGGACCACTTGTAGTCGGTGGCTACGTGTGCAAGAGTGTGGAGTCTCGAATATCCGAAGGGGTTAAGTGCTGTTGCAATTGGTAACAAGGTTTAGCCAAAGGAGAGAGCGAAGTATCACATTGGTTATCAAAGAGTTCACTGAGAAGATCGGGCTACCCCTTATCAGTAACTCGGTGAATCTTGATACGGTCCTAGATACAAATCATAGGAGTAGCCTTGATACGGTCCTAGATACAAACCATAGGAGTAGCCTCACAAGAGGGATACAAGGGCAAAGCTCGAAGTTCTCAATTCATCTCTAACCCTAGATCTAGCCACCGGGGTCCGTTTATATAGCCTAGGGGGGTAGGTAGGGTGAAAAGGGGCATCTTTCCCCCAAATCTCGCACTCTGCAGGGGGGCCGGCCTGGGAGGCCGGCCTGTGGCCAGGGTGGAGGCCGGATGCTTCCGAAGGGGGGCCGGCCTGAGGCCAGGGTAGAGGTCGGATGCTTCCGAAGGGGGGCCGGCCTGAGGCCAGGGGAGGCTGGCCTAAGGCCAGGGAAGGCCGGCCTGGCCAGGGGTTGAGGCCGGGGCCCCTGTTTCTCCCCGTTCTTCCTCCTCTCTTCTCCGTTCTCGATGTCGTCTTCTTCTCCCTCCTTCCTAGCTTCTTGACCATCGTCTTGGGCATGTTCTTGAGTATCACGGGCATCGTCTTGGGCTCCATGGTGTGATCCAACCTAGGCAAGAAGAGGGGCATTTCATGAGGTAGCGCACCATTCACCAAGTCACCGAAAGCATAGAGAGATAGGTGTGAGTTCACCTTGTCCGGTAGCGATGTATGGCTTGGTGGAATGGGTTGGGCTGCATCAGGATTGGGCCCCGCTATCCCATCCGCAACCTCGGACCACACATGACCCGAACCTGGCCGGCGACCTCCGATGACTGATCTCCGGCACCCTCTGTGCCTAAGCTGGACGACTCCAGCGAACTTACGCCCGATGACCTGCACATAGGGAACAAACGCATACCTTCGTTCCCCGACTATGGCGATTTCTCCAAGAATCTTGAAGCCGACGTCGGATAACCAACGTCGTTCCAAAAATCTTGCGCCAGCTCGTCGTCTGTCTTGGCCGGCCGGTGGACAAACTCTAGCGACACCTCGCGATCCACGGCCAACACATTCAACGCACATCCCACGGCCAGGTTCTCCACGTCGGCATCAAACGTCCCCTCACCTACGAGCCCGCCAGCATGATCCGTCTCCTCCTCGTCGATAGAAAGGACCCCAAATCGGCTCCCTGGTCCACAACATGGAGAAGCCCACGCCGGCGACGCGCCTCCAGCAGAGGAGAACCCTCCAGGCGCCAGCGTTAGCCGACGACGGTGCAAGCACCAATCCTATGTGATCTTTATAAACTTGGGGAGCGGATCTTCCCCGACCTCTGCACCAACTAGGGATGCACACAGCCATATATGCATAGGAGTTACGATTTTTATCTTGGTTACAAACCAAGCCTAATCCTCAGAATAAATTGCATGACTATTAGGAAGGCATGGTCCTCTAGGCACATAAATTTGCATTTTTATCTTGGTTACAAACCAAGCCTAATCCTCAGAATAAATTGCATGACTATTAGGAAGGCCTATGCAGGGAGCCTCCCCAAGTCATGAGGATAAATTGCATGACTATTAGGAAGGCCTATGCAAGGAGCCTCCCCAAGTCACTGTACATGCCCCCTCCCCCCCCCCCCCCCCCCCCCCCCCCCACCACACACAGACACACCCCACCAATCCTATGTGATCTTTATAAAACTTGGGGAGAGGGATCTTTCCCGGCCTTTGCACCAACTAGGGAGATCCCCGGCCTTTGCACCAACTAGGGATGTACACAGCCATATATGTATAGGTGTTATTTTTACATTGATTACAAACCAAGTCTAATCCTCGGAATAAACTGCATGACTATTAGGAAGGCCTGGTCCTCTATGCACATAAATTTGCATTTTTATCTTGGTTACAAACCAAGCCTAATCCTCGGAATAAATATTAGGAAGGCCCGGTCCTCTAGGCACCTAAATTTGCGTTTCTGGGGATTAGGCTTCATGCACAACCAGTTAAGGTACGCTCACTTTCTGAACAATTTAGATACTTATAAGAATAAATATAAGAATGAAGATTCTCCTATTTTCTATTAAAAAAAGTCAATCATCCGCATCAATTGTAAACATCCACGCAACTGATTGTTTTCCATATTTGCATCTTAGGCGACCACGCTGATTTATATCAACAAGATCGGGTTAGATGACTTTTATAGGGAGAACAACTTCAAAATGACTGGATAGTGGAGTACAATGAAGCTGACATGAACACTCCATTACTTGGATAACCATCTCCGCATCACCTCACCTCCATGGACTACCTTTTCTCTTCATCTGCGTATCTGCATCACCTCCACAGACAAGTTTACCTCTTCACTGGCATGATGAGCTCCTCTTACCTAATCAACTGCGACATCTTAGGTGTGTTACCATCTGGTACTGAAGAAGAAAAAGAAAAAAGCGTGCAGCCTTTGCAATTTTATGATCATTGTAGCTACTCCCAGCAAGGAGGTAAATAAATGAAATATTAAAATATCATTTACGATAATCAGCAATTGATGGTTGCATGTTTCTTGGGGTGAGCAGATTGCTCCAGAGTTAATCAAATGAGGAATGCCATGTCATGATACCTACCAATTGTGCTCCGTCCTGAACATGCATGCCATGATATGAATCCCTCACCACTGAATTGTTAGCGAGCCAAAAAGTCGGTTATACTATTACAGCACTCCAGATCATAATGTAATGCCATGAACACATGAAATGTTGCAACTGCGGTACTGGACACTGGAAACTACATAACACTACAAAATATTCGTGACAGATGCCAAATGCACCATTTTCAGAGAGAACTGAATCAGAACATCTTTCTCTATGATAATTGGAGAGTTGAAAGCGCATCTAGGGAAGATTCAGAGTGACCTCAACCCAGAATAGGTAATATAATGGAGTTGACACCACCAACAATGACAGTGGTGGCAATGCAATGTCTACTAGATGATGATGATGCGCAGAAACTCCACCCAATGAAGATGATGATCATGCCCCAGAACTCCACCTAATGAAGATGCTGACGTCACACGTGACGGGAACAGAACATTTAGCTGAAACATGCAGATGATAATTCAAGATGCCAATGCTAAAGTTCAAGATACATCCCCCATCAAGCAGGGGCTCCGTTCAGAGCACCGACCATGCCACCGACTAAATCCTTCCTTCGCCCAAAGGGATTTTTCGAAAACGTAAAAAAATTAAGGACTACAAGGTCATTATAAACCATATATTAACGAGCAAATGGAGGCATAATGCAGAAAGCTGATGTGAAGCGATTATAGATCAATCAATTAATAAACTGAAACTGAGATATCAGATTTACTTACGAAACCAAATCATAAACTAATAAAGGATATTGAATTCGCATTCCACCGCGACCAGAACTAGGAATAACAGCACCCTGCAAAGTATGATGTACAACAGAAGCAGCACTCACATCCTACAAATGGCAGAAATTTGAGACATGATTAGGAAACAAAAGTATTGGCGTACTCATAAAATACGTATTGCCATCACAGCTACTTACTTCAAATTCAATAAAGCAGACAGTATTTCTGTCTTGACGCAACACTTTCATTTGTTTGAAACCAGGTTGACTGTAAATTTTTTTGAAGAAAAATTAGATATAGTTTGGCTGCAGCAACTGGAACCGGAGTTGGCAGCAGCAATTGCAGCAAATAGGCTAACTAATATTCAACTTCAATTGTTCTATTGAAAGTGTTGATTCTTACAAACAGAAGAGGCTCCGCAATTCCTCTTCAACAACAGTTTCACCAAGATTTCCAATGAAAAGGGTATTGCAGGGAGGGTTATCTTTTGTGTTCTGCAAAAGCAAATTGAAAGGTTTGATCAACAATTTAATCATCCCAAAATCTTGAACGATATGTAAGAGTGAAGAATGAAGAGGAATGTTCTATTAAGGAACTTTGGCACATTTATCATATACCCATGTCGCATCTGGACTATTCATCAGGTATCTAGCAATCCTGATTTTAATTTACCAATTGCATTGAATTGGCATTTTCAAATCTGAAGAGTTGTATCCATACCATCATTCACAAAACCCAAATGAATTTGTATGTGAAAAAAAAGACCCTAATATACGCATATATTGCCATACATATAAACAGGTCACTTTAAGATATAAGAACATGGCGGCAATAGTGTTTTCCATTAAATCAATGCTAATAATGCACTGGGATGTACATGATGGGACTATCCGGAAATGTATTTCAAGATTAATCTAAAATGTAAATCCATATGCTATTTGCAAATGTTAATTTAGTTCTTGGAAGTTTAAATTCCCCTAGAAGTCTCGAACAATGCAAGAAATCAAGTAGGTACAGGATATTACAGAAAACCTAAACTATAAAATTCCATTAAAAATCATATACAGGTATTCAAGTTGAGAAACAAAGAATAGATGGATTGCAAATAGAATGTTGCTTAGTGCAGCGACATGAGTCATTTTGGACTATTATACAAACTAGATATTTTCTCTTCTTATGAAAGCAAACTATGGATATTTCAGTAAATAGACTGAAGATAGACAGGTGTAATCAGTACAGGAACAAAAATGGTTAGGTCATTGTAAACTCTACAGCATATTGCTAGGCTTTAAAAGACTAGGATTAAAATAGAGTCATAATCCATGATAACTAAATATATAACAACACTTAATTTATGAAATAAATCCAAATTTGATCACCTGCACAGGAGCATATGCTGTTGGACCTGGGACAGGAGAAGGTGAAGTCATTGGTACTGGCGGCACAGAATAGCCAGCATAAGGATTATAAGGAGGTGGTGCTGCAATATAACTGAAGACACGCAAAACAAAGCATTATAGAAGACCATAAATGTGGAATTAGTTGAAGGAAAGAGCATGCAAGTTAAAAAAATTACCCTGCAGTTCCCCACAAGGAAACAGCTGGTGGGGGTGGGTGAAATGGAGGAGGAGCATACGGAGAATGGGTGTAATCTCCACCAGTTCGCAAGCGTTTGCTTTGGTCCACAGGATTTGCATCAACTCCCACACCTAATATAGGTTTCAACATATGATGGCCAAGCAAAATACCGTGTAAAACAAAACAAGCAGTAGATGGTGTAAATAACAATTGAATAGACAGAACGAACTGAGATGACATCACATTTGTAGGTAAGATTTTGTAAATAAACATATCAATTTGGTATAATAATATATTAAAGCTCCAATAAGAGGTCACTTTACCAATTGACAATTGCATTAGGCAATATGGTTAAGAAAAGATGCAACAGAGCATAGCACATATAGACAAAATCTAGTTGCTGACCAGCAGCCACAATTCTCCAACAGTTCACATTTTGTCAAGGTTTAACACATGACGAACAGGGTCACTGCCAACATACATAAGTAACAAACATTTTCTCGCTGTCATCTCAACATGCCAACTAGTTGCTCCCACTCTACATTTAAACCACAGGAGCAACATACACTACCTCAAATTCACACTCTATAGGTCGTCGCCACGAATCAACAAGCTTCATCTATAGATCGACATTGTAAAACAGCAAGAAGAAACCATGCAAGATGCATGGAAAAAACGCACCTCTTTTAATGAAAAGATTCTTCTTGGCCATCTCGATGTGCAGCGCGGAGTTGGTCTCCGCATCGAAGACTAGATCCTGCAGAGGAGAACCACAGTTCACATCCATCCAAGAAAAATCCTTTACAAGACGAACTGAAAACCGAACCTGCAGCGCGGCCTTTGCGGCGATGGCGTGGTGTGCGTAGGAAAAGAGCGCGAATCCCATGGGTTGGTCGCCCTTGAAGTTGATCTGGGAGGCCTCGAACCCCGGGAGCCAGCGCAGCAGGTTGTGCAGCTCCCGCTCCTTGACGTCGACGGGGAGCCCCGTGATGAAGATGGTGCGGACCTCGTCAGAGCCAGGACGGGTTGTCGCGTCTGGTGCGCCCGGCACGGGGGGAGGCGGCGGGACAGCGGGAGGTGCTGGCACCCCCGCCGCGGGCGGCCACTGTTGATGAAACGGGTGGATGCCGGTACCATCCATGGAGACGACACGAACCCTAAAGCCAATAGAGATAGATTGGGTTCGGGGGTTCGGGGCATAAGAGACCAAGGGTGGCACTAGAAAAAAAATCTTGTTGCGGTCGATGTCTACTAGGGTGTCAGGACACGCTCCGATTGGGGCTCTTTGTATTGCACCCGTTCCTTCAAAGGAATTAGCCTATGGACCTGCTAAGTCGGCTCAATTAGCACCAATTTGGTATTTTGGGCCTAGTTTTTATTACAGATTATTTTTAGCAGCCAAATGTAATAACTACATGTAGTCATATATACGCTAAGTGTTTTCACCATGTTCGATACATATTACAAATTTGTAACAGTTTTGCCCACATTTTGTTGAGAAAGCACAAACGACATGTTGCAATGTTTTTTCTGTATGTTTTTCTAGATAAATAAATGTGTATTTAGAATCATTTGAAATGATATGTTTATGCATTCATTCACATGTTGTAAACATGTGATTTAATTGTTGCTATCGATTTACTTTTTTTGTTGAAATATGTGATGATTTTTGTTGCAACTGAAACAGTGACAAATTATTTGGTTGCTTACCAACTTTTTAATTGATGCAATTTTTTATTGCAATAGGTCGTGATTTTTGTTGAATTGTTTGAACTTTTTTGTTGCAACGCAATAAACATATTGTTTAACTATTCTTTGTAGCATTACATATTTTTCGAATTTTTTGGAACAATTTGTTGCAATATTTTTTTTGTACACGGGACGCTGTAATTATCGAGATGACTGGGGCAACGCAATATACCTCTTCGTTTATAAGTGGGGCTGCTGTGGAGTGCGGATTCTATATAAAAAAGATATTGGCCAAAATACAAAAGTATGATGTGCTGATTTTTTACCGCAAGATCACGATGGAACGGTGGTGTAGGGGACCTAGATTTGGGCAATCTAGGCCCACCTACGCCTAGCATTGCCCATTGCAGAAAGGTAATTGCTTGATGTAAAGCGCGGGAATTGGAAGAACATGAAGTAGGAAACTTAGAATTAGGGTTTTACAATGATCGCTCCTCCCAACCACCCACTCTCCCTGGTTATATAGAGTCCTCAGAGGAGCCGCGATCAAAGTTTTAGCTATTCAAAATACATAATTTGAATTGAAATAAAATTGAACAATGACCGTAGGATCAAGTGACGCATTACGAACGTATCTGAGCCGTTGGTAAGGATGGGCTTTAGGCGACAATCTCTGAAGGGGAATAGTTCGACTTCAAGGCTGGAATGTAGGGAATGTAGCTCGAATGAATTGAGCGTCCTCCCATGTTGCTTCCTCTGGAGTGAGGTTTTCCCAATGTATCAGCCACTGAGGTACTGGAATGTCATATTACCCAACATTTCTCGGAACTTGCCTATATTGCAGGATTGCCAGTGGTGCTACCTTGATTTTTCCATCTGGTGTCAGTAAGGGCAGAGTTGGGTTGGGCACAGCTTTAGGCCCTAGATGCTTCTTCAATTGATTCACATGGAAGACATCGTGGAGGAGAGTTCCCTCTGGGAGTTGAAGCTTGTATGAAACATTACCCACTTTTTGAAGCACCCGGAATGGCCCATAATATTTTGAGGAGAGTTTGAGAGAGTTCCTCAGTCCCAGTGTTGTTTCTCTGTAAGGCTACATCTTAAGATAGACCATATCGCCAATGTTGAAATGCCTCTCTGTTCTCTTCAGGTATGCATACTTTTTCATCTTGTTCTGAGCTTGGAAGAGGTTTTGCTGGAGAGGTTTGAGGATCTATCCCTTTTCCTGCAATGTGACTTGAACTTCTGGCGAGACATCACAGGGAACAGAGATTCCATGCATGTAAGGGGGTGGATATCCATATAAGGCTTCAGATGGTGTGGTTTTCAGAGCAGTGTGGTAAGAGGAATTGTACCACCATTCAGCTGTTGGTATCCAATTTGCCCATTTTTTGGTTCTCTGAATGTCATCCTCCTGAGGTATTGCTCTAAGCACTGATTAACACGTTATGTTTGGCCATCCGATTCGGGGTGGTAACCTGTGCTAAAGTGAAGCTCGGCCTTCAGTGTGGTGAAGAGTTCTTGCTAGAGTTTGGAGGTGAATATCCTGTCTCTGTCGCTCACTATCACTTGGGTGGTCCATCAATTCTGAATATATTGTCAATGAAGAGGTCTGCTACTTGTGCTGCTGTGAAGGGGTGAGACTGTCGGATATATGCCAATTAGGGGTGTATCCGGCATTGGCCGAAGGCCGGATTGCCAGGGTGGCTCATTGAACGGAGTCCATTGGGCGGCCCAGTAAGCTGACGCGCAGGAAGCCGAATTCTAGAAGAACCCGAACCACGGCCCACCGTGGTGCGACTTGGAGGAGAAGCCGGATTCCTTACTTTCCAAGTTAGATATTTTCCGTAGTTTTCTAGGTTTTCTTCTTGTAAGTCCTAGTCCGTGATCTATATAAAGCCAGTCGGGAGTGAAAGAAAGAAAGAGATCATATCACAAGTTAGCTAGAAGCCAACTCGCCAGGAAGTTCATCCTCGCCGAGTTATCGAAACCATACTCACAATTGTACTCTGTATACTTCAGCTTCAGCCCTGATTTTAGTGAGATTGCAGGAGTAGGAACGCCGCCTAGTTGCGTGTACCAAACCTGGGTAAAACTGTGTTCTCGTTTTACAATTCTTCCACGTCCCCCCGCGGTTCTACCAGTAGGCTTATGGCACCCCTGTCCATAATCCTTACTACGAAGTCTTAACAGTTGGCGCCCACCGTGGGGCAAGCGGCGTCGGGAGTTACGTTTTGAGCGGGAATACTCGGCGGAATTGGCAGCACAATCACTGTCGGAAGCCTGGAAATTCGACGGAAACGTCGGACGCTTCCTGGACAATGGATCTTATATGCCGGCACGGAATTATCTGGTAAGTGCCTGCGTTTTACCGATTGGATCTGCTAATATTTTTATCGGTTTAACAGCAGAAGCAATGGGATTCCGTGGTGGAAGTAACTTTATTCCACCCGCCCTATGCCCAATAGATGAAGGCTTCAATGATGGATTCTGCTCAGATTTTCCCTACTCATACATAGGGGCAGATCAAGCTTCCATATCTGCATATCGCCAAAACACATCTGGATTTTCCGCCTCTTCAAAGATGCCCGCAGAGAGATCCCACTTTATTGGTATGGTGCAGTCTGAGATCGCCGAGAACACGGAAGACGAACATCCTGTGGAAAAGGCAGAAAATCATGATCCCGCAAAAAAGGTGGAAGATCTGACATCCGTCGATCAAGCGACAAACTCGGAAGTTGAGTCTGTATTAGCGGCCATAGAGGCAAAGCTAGACTCGGAAACCGGATATGCGGACACAGATTCCGAAGATGAAGATGAAGACGATGTAATGTCCCAGCGTTTAGGAACTCACGGAAGGTAGAATATTAATCTGTGCATCTGCATGCATGTGTTTGCAAAACCCGAACAAATTTTTCGCAATACTAAAACCCTGGAGTGATCGTGGTTCCTTCGACATTCTGACTTAGAGGGATAGATCGATATTGGAAGAGGGTGGAATTTCGACATGACCTTTAGGCGATATTTGTTGAGGGATTCAATTTGAATCATTTAAACTTAAGAATGTTTTGTATTTGAATTTGAATTCAATTTGTTGATAAGTAAATATAATTATTCCTATTTAAATTGAAACCTTTAAGATATAATAAGTAATACACAGTTATAATTAAATAAAGAATTAGAAAGAAAACATTGAACTTTTATTGATTGAATCACAATATACAAAGTCATCACAATGAGTTTCCAAAATAGAAAATTACAAAGATTGTTACAAAAGGAATTATTACAAGAATTCAGTTCCTAAACTAATTACTAGCTCACCCTATATACTTGTCAGTTTCTGAACCTGCAAAATAAACACAAAAATTAACAGAGGGGTTAGTGAGGGATTAGTACCCTCAGATTGACAGTGTGTTGCACTGTTAAACTCATCATTGGGATAACTACATTTGTGTAGTATCTGTTCAAATCACATTAGCCTCAGACCAGCATCATAGGCAAGAATCAGGTAATACAAGTGGCAGTAGAAAATGTATGAGCTGCCTCGATAAGATCAATCGTAGGACAAGGGAAAAGATCTCAACAGTAGGCTAACAGGCACATAGCACACGCATGGGAACACTCTAGTGTTGTCAATACAACAGCATTAGGATAAATAGCACACCAGTCACACGAGGTAAGGAATCACCAACACTTTCCCCTGTTCCTCCTCGGGTTGCTAGCACAACCAAGAACAGGAAGAACAAACACCACTTAATAATCCACCACAAATCAATTCCACCAATGGAATTGGACAAGACTTGAGATACAGCAAAGTAACAACAAGGTCAAGTGAAGAAAGCACTGGGAAGTCTCCACAAGGCCAAGCCTGTAGAGGAGAAGCAGAGCTAATATCAAGCAATCCACAAGCACTTAAATCCACCAACCTTAATTCAGCAGTCAAGGTAAATCTTTATACATCATCAAGCAATCTAGTTGCTAGTTTATGCACAAAGGGGTTGGGGAGTGATTCGCCTCAGTATAGCATAGAGGTGCTATGCTAATTTCATCACAGGTAATTAATTCAATCAAGGTAGCAACCGTTCTTACTAAGAGAGGGCATCGGGCTTTGCATCATGGGCTTGGGGACAAAAGAATCAAGCAATTGCAATTTGTTCTTATCAGATAAGTACCTAGAGTCAAAAGAATCAAGCCATAGCAGTCTGTTCTTATCAGACAAGTGCTTAGGGGCAACAAATCAAGCAAGCCATTTGTTCTTATCAGTCCCTAAGGATCCAATAACCAAATATTTAGCAATATGAATTCAGAACAAGAGTCCAGCTCACAAATATATCCACGGCAGCTGCTGGGCACCCAAAATCCTAGAATTAGGTACCTCAACACAACATAACAGAAAAGGAAATTCACTGAATACCACCAGAAGCTTGGTGGTACATCCTCTGAACCAAATGGTTCAGAGTAGCAGCCACAAGCAAGCTCATAAACATAGCCAACCTTGGAATCTCCACATGAGCGACACACACATGTGTGCTCTGCTCTAAATTAAACAGAGAAAGAAATACAACAGCAAAAGCACTGGAAGATCCCTAATAAATTCACACAACACAAGCATCAGATGAACAAATCCTTAGAGATAATCTCACAAGCAAGACAATCCTTTGAATCCCAATTGTCACAGTGATGAAACTTCATCTGGATAGTAACCATAGTTAGTCCACTCATCGGGAAATTTCCCTAATCATCAACCATCAGCAACAGACCTCAATAATCGCATCACAAGACAACAAAGGCATCACTGGATCCTCATCGGGCATGGCATGAACACTGGCTCGATGGCCAGGTTCCAGAGCAAGGGGAAATGAGAGAGGGGAGAGCAGAGAGAGGAGAGGGAGTAGGGGAGACTCATAGGTGGTCACCATCATGGTGACCATGCCAGGTGGTGTAGTGCAGAGGTAGGCGGCGTTGGAGCCGCAGTTGCTCCAGGGAGCCGTCCCGGCGGCACCTCGCCTCCTCAGCATCCACGGCAGTATATGGAGGTAGCAACGACACAACAGCACACCGGAGGCGCTCTGGATACCCTCGAGAAGCCGGAGAACGCCGAAGATGAGCGGAGGGTCTCGGGTTCCGAAACCCTAGGGTTAGGGTTAAGGCGCGGGAGGGCACCTGAAGGGAATATGCGCGAGAGGCAATAATAAAGTGGTTATTATCTTATTCCTTGTTTATGATAAATGTTTATTTCTCATTCTATAATTGTATTAACCGGAAACATTGATACATGTGTGTTTAATAAACAAACAATGGTTCCTAGTAAAGCCCCTCTTTTAACTAGCTCGTTGATTAATAGATGATCAAGGTTTCCTGATCATGAACATTGGATGTTGTTAATAACGGGGTCATGTCATTAGAATAATGATGTGATGAACATAAACCCAAAGTGAATATAGTAATGCGATCAAGTCATTAAGTTTACATTGTTATATCAAACATACGAAGTAACTTATTCCTTAGACCATGAGATCATGTCAATCACTGATACTGGAAGGGTACTTTGATGTCATCAAACGTCACACCGTAACAGGGTGACTATAAAGGTTCTGTTAGGTATTCGGAAAGTATTAGTTGAGGCTCATGGATCAAGAGTGGGATTTGTCCATCCAAATGACGGAGAGATATACTCTGGGCCTTCTCGGTGATATCACATCAACACCGCTTGCAAGCATGTGACTAGGTCACAAGGATGTCATATCACGGAACGAGTAAAAGAGTACTTGTCGGTAACAAAATCGAACAAGGTATGGTTGATACTGATGATCGGATCTCGGACAAGTAAAATATCGCGAGATAAAGGGAATAGTTAACGACGTTGATGGTTCACACGATCACGAGAGTCATCGTTGAATATATAGGAGTCATCACGGATCTCCAGATCCCGCTGTTGATTATTGATCGGAGAGGAGTGTCGATCATGTCTATCTTATTCGTGAACTGTAGGGTGACACCCCTAAGGTTCGATGACGCATTTGAGAGGATACGGAATATCGAAGAATGTTTTGGGCAGCACCGAAATTGTTTCGGAGAATATTGAAATAGTCACCAGAATTGTTTAGGAGAATATTGAAATAGTTCAAGGTGGTATATGTTAATGTTTGATTAAAAAATAGTTCAAGGGGGTAAGTGTTAATTTTTGTTAATAGGATTAACAAGTATTAAAATAAATAAATGAAATTGTTTTATTTATTTATTAAAGAAAACCCTTGGAATTGAGTGGGAATTGATAAGAGAATGAGTGGGGTTGAGTGGAGACTCCACCCACATGATGAGGGGAGAGGTGGAGGCACCAAAAATTCGTGGCTGCCTCCCCCTCATATATAAAGAGGGGTTGGACCTCCCTCTCCCCACACACTTGGTGTCATCTTCACTTCCTCTCCACCCGCTGCTCCATTCCATGGTCTCCGGTTTGGCGAAGCCCTGACCGTGGGATTCTTCACCACCAACATGTCGTCGTGTTGCCGGAGTTCCGAGGGATCCAATACTTCCACTACCCCGCTGGATCGAGGGAACGGAGGTCGTCATCAACCGTACGTGTGACCGATCACGGAGGCATCACCGGATTGCGGTGCACATCTTCTCGCTCTCGGGATCGGTGTGAGTACGACTGCGCTAATAACGAGATTTGATCTCGTAACGCTTTGTGTCTTCAAGGGTATGTTCTTATTAAGACTCTCTCTATTCCCGTTGCACTTCATCTCCTAGATTAGATCTTGGCCTTTCGGGTGTCTCTCGCGTAGGAATTTTTTGTTTTCTATGCAACGACCTCTTCAGTGTTATCAGAGCCGGATCTATGCGTAGATGTTTTGTACGGGTAGAACACATAGGTGTATGTGGGCGTTGATGATCATGTTATTGCCTCCTTTAGTCTTTTATGATCTTAGTGGCATTGTTGGATGAAGCTGCCCTAGACTAAGTTTACGTGTACTATGTACGCGAGAATTGTCTCACTTGTGGCTGAGGGGGTGTCCGTTTCTCCAACTATAATTAAGATCTAATCTACGAAGGGTTGGTAAAAATATGTTTATCAACATTGTGGTTTATGTTCGTAGGTATGAACAGTTCTATCCTAGAAAGCCCTAAGCCACGTAAAATATGCAAAAATAAATTAGAGGCGTTTAACTAGTTTTTGCTGGGCATGTGATGTGATATGGTCAATGTTACAAATTTGATTATGAGATGATCTCTTTTGTAAATTATTGATATACCGGAAGGTATCCATATGGTTGTCTTATTATTGATGGACAATCGAGATTGGGGTGCCATGGAACTTGGTACCACGCCGGTGGAATGATGGGGATCATACCATGATGCACATGATGGAGATCAAGTGCAAGAAGGACACATATCATATCACGTTATCCATGCATGTGATGTTAATATTTTTATGCATCTTATTTTTCTTAGATAGCGATGATAGCATTATAAGATGATCCCTCTCACTTAATATCAAGATAATAACGTGTTCTTCCTTAAGTATGCACCGTTAAGAAAGTTCGTCGTTTCGAGACACCACGTGATGATCGGGTGTGATAGACTCAACGTTCGCATACAACGGGTGTTTTCAAACCTAGCATGTACAGACATGGCCTTGAAACACATGCAATACTACGGTTCTACTTGGCGAGCCTATCATGTACAGACATGACCTCGGAACACGTAACCGAAAGGTAAAGCATGAGTCATATGGATGATATGATGAACATGTCGATGTTCGCCTTTTTACATCATCTCACGTGATGATCGGTTTTGGTGTAGTGAATTTGGTTCGTGTAATCACTAAAGACGACTAAGGGGGGGTGCCGTTTTTGAGTGGGAGTTCATGGTATAATTTTTTAATTAACTTGAACTTATTTACCATGAACAACCAATCAAGGTGAATTTGCACAAATTGTAGTATTCATTGGCATCCACATAACTACCTTACACTTAGATTGTAAATTGAGATATAACTGTTATGATCTGGTAAAAATCATTTAAGATTGGTACCGTATTAGTGAAATTTAAAATTGATTCCTATTGTAGATTTTTGGTATTTCCTACCTAGCTCCATATGATTAATGATTCATTTATATAGAGAGCAAATAATTTCTACTTGGAATCCGTAGTCATGGTTGTTTCCGTATTACTTTATCTTCAAAAGAATGTTTTTTTGATCAAGGTGATTTAGGAACTGAAAAAAGAGTTGTTTTCAGAAACAATCAAGTGAAAGATATATTGATATCTAGAAACTTATTTGTGGCAACATGACTGAGTATAATTTAGCGTGACAATGTATGCTTATATTATTTGAATATATGCAATCATTGAAGATGTTAGGCGTTTGAATATTCCAAGAAGTTGGGCGCTAAACATTATCCTCTAAATTCCATCCTTCAAGCTATAGTAGCTTAATCATAAAATTGTTATGATGGGATGGATTAAAAGTATGGGTAAAAATCGTTTACCTTGCTTGGAGATTTCTAAGTGTGGAATCTAGAAGAATACTATTAATATGGTGATATTAGTAGAACAATGAAACTCAAAGTATGACTCAATGTGTGATAGTATATGACTAACACGCCAAAGAAAATGAGCTAGTACGACTAGCATTGTTAGATGTTGAATGATTCTTCTGTAAAGGAAAGGGAATATTGAAAATAGAATTACAAAAGGTATATGGCAGAAAAGAATATAACTGGAAAGGTCCAGCTCAGGTGTATATGCTTGATATACAAGTTATAGATGTATTACTAATTAACAAAGTATTTTTCTGGTATTTTGATACCACATTGGTTGGTATGAGTTGTCATACAAAGCAACGCAATGCAAGAAATACAAGGGCCTAAAAGGAACTAGTAATATATGTGGAATCGATTATGACAAGAACATAAATAAAGTGTTATTGTGTTCATTGTTGTATCGAACCAAACATTCAAGATTTATTTTAAGAACTTAATAAGTTGTTATTTTGTTCTGGTCTTTTGTGAGAACAAATAAGATTGTTCAAACTATGACCATATTCCATAATTGATGTATATGTTAATATAAATCATGTTGGTAAAGTAAACGTCTATAAGACTAAATGCTAAACGTTGAAGACGTAAAAGAGATTCACTTAAATTGTGACACCACCATTTTAGTTCATATCGGAAAGGGAAACATGAAGGAACTCCGTATTGATGGACTTCCGGAGTCATTTTGTTTTGAATAAATTGACGCCTGTGAGACCTCTTCCAAAAGATGACTAGAATTCCGTTCATAGGCCAAAGTAGAATGGACGACTAATTTAGTGGATATTATACATATTGATGTATATAGTCCATTATGTGTAGTCATGTATGGTGGATTAATTTTTCCTTCATAAAATTATGTCGATGATTTGAGTAGATATGTGAGTATATCTATTTAAAGAGAATGGAGTTTGATATTTTGAATTGGTTCAAATGGTTGTTAATATGAAGTAAAAAATCATTATAATAAGATAATCAAGTATTTATGATTGGATCATAAAGGATAAAGTTTGAGTTACAAGTTTAGCAAAACATTTGAGGAGTTGCAGAATTGTTCTACAACTTATACTTCTCGAATACCCCACATTAGTTTGGAGTGTTCGAGAGACAAAATCAAACCTTGTTTTGACATGGTAAGATAAAGAAAAATGCCATTATAATTTTGTAGTTTATACATTAGTGACAACCGCTTTTACACTGAAAAGAGCGCCATCATGATCCATTGAAATTGACACCATATAAGATATGGTTTGGGTAATGACCCAAATTGTCTTTTTCTTAAGTTTTGGTATGCATAGCATGTGTAAAATGTTTACAACCAAATAGGATAAATATATGTTTATAAGGTTATCCTAAACAATACATTGGGTATTTCTCCTATCACCGACCAAAGACAAATATTGTTTGTCAAAAAGGGTTGATTTCTCGAGAAATTAGTTCTTGCGAAATAAGTGAGTGATAGGACAGTACAAACTCAACGATATTAGAGAATCTTCGTTACCATGTCAAGAGTAGCGCAACACTGGAAGTTGTTCCGGGGTTTGCTATTTTGAGAAAGTAGAAGACACTACATGTGTTGTAGATACTTCGGATGAGTTTGCAAACTGAACCACAAAAGTCCTAAAACTTTGTACTTAGACCAACTTATGGTTTAAGATTAAAGTGTTGTTTTGACAACAAAGGACCTGGACCTTATAAAGGAAGCAAATGATAGGCCCTGACTCCGTAAAATTGACTATGATTCATTATATCCGCCATAGTATCCTTGTATGAATATCAAGTATGTGACTTGGTAATCCTTTCGATAGGCATGATGCCTAACGATAGCAAAAGGGTCTATATAGCGACAAAGACATGGATTTTTACATCCTTTGAAAGTCGTACTTGTCGAAAAGATGTTTTCGACGAAGTTCAAAGAGTTGATTACTACAAGATTTTGATCTTCGGTAGTGATGCTTTAGTCTTTGTAGATAGTTCTAGCAAAAGTTACATATTATGATATGAAAGTTGAATAACAAAACCAATTCTCCTCTCGAGGAAGTTTGATCGAGCATGTGTACTTGGCACAGTCTGAGAGTTTTGTAAAATTCAAAAAGGTTGCTGGAAAGGTATGCACACTTCAATGGTTGAAGTGAGCATAACGAAGTTGGAATCTTTACCTTAATGAAGTTATCAAAAGAGTTTGATTCCATCATGAACGATAAAGATGCTTGTAGAATTACAAGAAATTAAGTGGGAGCGCTAAGACATATTTCCAATGCTTTATGTAGATGACATATGGTTGATTGGAAAATATGTATTTTAAATTAACACGGTTAAGATTTTCGATTTTCATATTGATGAAAGGCTTAGAAGATATTGGGCATCGATATCTATAAGAGATGGATTGAAGCGCCTAATATGATTGAAGCCAAATTACATAGATGAAATATTGAAGTAAGTCAATATCTAAATTGAGCAAGATTCAAATGTTTTGACACATGATGAGCATCATTGAAATTGAGATTCCTAAGTCATGTTTCCATGCTATGTACACAACCAGATGAGTCATATGCTATAAAATGTTATAGCGGGATAATTCATATGATGATTAGACAACAGTGGGAGAGATCCTTGTGTCATTTTATAAATGCTAAGGATGTGTTTTCCTATATAGTAATGACAAACTATTTGTTGTAATGTATTACACTAATAGTCTTGTCATATATTCAAATAAACTTATCTCAATTAAAATATGTGATGAAGGGTAGCACAATAGGCTGGAAGAAAGTTCCATGCTGGATTTGAAAGAGTTTCAAAATTAAATTATTGTGATGGATACTACAAAGGCTAAAGTATATCATTGCATTGATAACAAATAATAAGAGTATTTTGTGTCAAGGAGTTCTTTATTGAACTTGGTGAATTTCCAAGAATGTTGACACTATGAAGCTACATTTTCACAATGTTAGTAACATTGGTTTAAGCTGAGGAATTAAGGTTTCACCGATTGACCAAATATGTACAAAGCCATCTCATTAGAGAATGAGTGATGTGTGTATACGCAAAGAACATGCAAATACAATAGGACCTGGACAATTTAAATCTTTTTGATGATGTTTACCACATGCGAAGCATGGTAATAACACTGGAACGCCATATGTATTAAATGCTTACAAACTAGATTATTGACTCTAGTGCAAGTGGGAGACTGAAGGGAATATGCCCGAGAGGAAATAATAAAGTGGTTATTATCTTATTCCTTGTTTATGATAAATGTTTATTTCTCATGCTAGAATTGTATTAACCGGAAACGTTGATACATGTGTGTTTAATAAACAAACAATGGTTCCTAGTAAAGCCTCTCTTTTAACTAGCTCGTTGATTAATAGATGATCAAGGTTTCCTGATCATGAACATTGGATGTTGTTAATAACAGGGTCATATCAATAGAAGAATGATGTGATGAACATAAGCCCAACGTGAATGTAGCAATGCGATCAAGTCATTAAGTTTACATTGTTATATCAAACATATGAAGTAACTTATTCCTTAGACCATGAGATCATGTCAATCACTGATACCGGAAGGGTACTTTGATGTAGTCAAACGTCACACCGTAACAGGGTGACTATAAAGGTGCCGTTAGGTATTCGGAATGTATTAGTTGAGGCTCATGGATCAAGAGTGGGATTTGTCCATCCAAATGACGGAGAGATATACTCTAGGCCCTCTCGGTGATATCACATCAACACCGCTTGCAAGCATGTGACTAGGTCACAAGGATGTCATATCACGGAACGAGTAAAAGAGTACTTGTCGGTAACGAAATCGAACAATGTATGGTTGATACCGATGATCGGATCTCGGACAAGTAAAATATCGCGAGACAAAGGGAATAGTTAACGACGTTGATGGTTCACACGATCACGAGAGTCATCGTTGAATATATAGGAGTCATCACGGATCTCCAGATCCCGCTGTTAATTATTGATTGGAGAGGAGTCTCGATCATGTCTATCTTATACGTGAACCGTAGGGTGACACACTTAAGGTTCTATGGCGCATTTGAGAGGATACGGAATATCGAAGAATGTTTTGGGCAACACCGAAATTGTTTCGGAGAATATCGAAATAGTCACCCGAATTGTTTTGGGGAATATTTAAATAGTTCAAGGTGGTATATGTTAATGTTTGATTAACAAATAGTTCAAGGGGGTAAGTGTTAATGTTTGTTAATAGGATTAACAAATATTAAAATAAAGAAATGAAATCGTTTTATTTATTTATTAAAGAAAACCCTTGGAATTTTGAGTGTGAATTGATAAGAGAATGAGTGGGTTGAGTGGAGACTCCACTCACATGATGAGGGGGGAGGTGGAGGCACCAAAAATTCGTGGTTGCCTCCCCTCCTATATAAAGAGGGGTTGGACCTCACTCTCCCCACACACTTGGTGTCATCTTCACTTCCTCTCCAGCCGCTGCTCCACTCCATGGTCTCCGGCTTGGCAAAGCCCTGACCGTGGGATTCTTCACCACCACCACGTCATCGTGCTGCTGGAGGTCCGAGGGATCCTCTACTTCCGCTACCCCGCTGGATCGAGGGAACGGAGATCGTCATCAACCGTACGGGTGACCGATCACGGAGGCACCGCCGGATTGCGGTGCACATCTTCTCGCTCTCGGGATCGGTGTGAGTACGACTACGCCAACAACGAGATTTGATCTCGTAACGCTTTATGTCTTCAAGGGCATGTTCTTCTTAATACTCTCTCTATGCTCGTTGCACTTCATCTCCTAGATTACATTTTGGCCTTTCGGGTGTCTCTCGCGTAGGAATTTTTTTTCTATGCAACGACCCCTACAGCACCGCGGTGAGGTAGACTCGAATCGAAGAGGTGGAGGTTGGAGAGCATCCGATGACACGTGGATTGAGCCCTTGCACGGCAGCGGAGATGGCCGGAGTCGGCAGGAAGAAACCGGCGACGGCGGAGGCTACTCGGTCGCCTGCGAGTCGCGGGTGAGAGGAGAAACGCGAGGGGGAGCGGGTGCAAGCGCGACTAGGGGGTTGGGCTCGGGTTCAGCCCCGAGTCGGCTTGAATCAACTGGTGGGATGCTGGCCCACCAGTCAGCCCCAAGGGCTGAATGGTCTTTTGACCATTTCAGTATTAAAAACAAATGGATAATAAAAATTTAATAAAAAAATTGTATAAATTATTAAAATTTATAATTAGATTAATAAAATCAAAACACAACACTTTTATCCTTTAATAAATAATTGTATAATACTTGTTATCTTAATTCTATAATTTTAAAATGATAATTGTAATAAGACAATGATAATAAAAATAATAAAAATTAATATGTAATCAATAGTAATATTATTCTTTCACACATATCCATTTACATTGGACATTCAATTATATTAAAATGAATATTTTCTGATTCATCAAGAATTGTTAACACAATTAAATTAAATAAATAATAATAAATTATTAATAAATAATTGATTTAAAAATAATTTAATACCACATTTGTTTAGTTAACAAAAATCAAATCCAAAAGATTGCATACATGTCATTACTATGCATAATAGCATCAATTGCTTCTTTAAACATTGTCTTTACCAGACAATGATGGTATTTTGTAGAACAAGGAAGTCAGCAGCCACACCAAGTATCAGACTCCACTACATATCCATATGAAGGCAAGTTCATCACTTGCTCATGTCCTCTGAATTATTTCCTAACAACTATTTTCAAAACCCTATCGTAATACCACCTACGCTCAAAAGAATGCATGATCCCATTTTATAATAATATGACTAATTGAATGACTATCCGAGTGGTAGTGTTCTGTTTGGTGGGCGGATGGAACCGTGATAAGATGAATAGGTCAAAGGAAGGTTCCATCTGCATGGGAAAGTATTACCTAGGACTTAATAATAAATGCCGTCAGGATTCTTGCACCGTAAATACGTGTTAACCATGAGTCTTGTATGGGGCGAGTAAGTCAGTTGTGATCTTCTCTCGTTCGCATGTCAACGGACTGCCAGAGACGTACGCTGTAGGTCTTGCGGGACTACATGCACATGGGTGGGAGCCCTTACGTCCCACGGACTCTAGGGTCTATGAGTGTCTGAAAGGGGCGCCTAGATCTCCATCTTGAGGGGTGGAATCAGGGGTTCAACCTGCTGGTGGAAATGGGTGGGCATGCGTTGTGCGGAGAAGCATGGTTTGGCTTGGACCAACAACCGGGCCCCACACCTGAGTGGGAGCGGACAGGATCGCGCGCCTGGTTGTGCAACATGGTCTTGGTCGCCCATGGGTAAAGTAGCGCACCTCTTCAGAGTGTAAAAGGATGTGGCATGTTACCCCCTGTTCCAGGAAGGAACAGCGAACGCCGCAGGGAAGGCAACTCCATGAAGTTCTAATCCTGTGAAGGCTGGCGGGCATAGTTTTTAGTATTAAAAGCAACCTCTTGAAGAAAGATTTATAAAACCTTGCATTAGTCTCGACTCTTTAGAGTCGAAGACCGTAGATAATGCATCAATTACCTCTGTACTTAATGAACTTGTTGAGTAATGCTCGTTACTCATTCATTCCCGTTTAACCCCTGCTTAGGCTATGAAAACCTTGAAGAGGCTTCATTCAACATCCTCGGAGGCCAAGAGGATATCTACTATGAAGAGTCGGACCTCTCCGGAGGCGTAGAAGGGGTGGATTATACAATCCAATATGGAGCTGAGTCTGACTAGGGTTATCCTAGTCTGAAACAAGCACCTAGAACGGTTGAATCGAGCAGCCTTGAACTCTATATTAGGCTGTTGAGTTCCCGTGTATGAACCTACTTTAGAGTTTAGTTGTTTTTTCAACTTCAATAATGAGATGACCTCATCCTGAGATCATCCTCTTGTCAGCACACTATGTTTTGTAATATATGTTTGTTTGACAATCAAGTCCCGCAATGTTTCTGCTGTACCACCCCGAGGGATGTAATATTTGCGGAACGGTGTTCTGTGAGTGTTATGTCAACGACTTGCGTACTACAACATGCAACGGTATGCTAGGTCACCGCAGCTAGTATCAGAGCAATTGCTTTGACCTTAGGTTGGAAACCTAGTAAACGGATATACCCTGTTGGGTTTAGAATGTAACGACAAAGAGTTCGCTGGAAGTATGATAGGTATTCACTTGGGAATATTCTGGTCATATTTACAGAATTTGGAATCATTATTATACTCTATTAATAACATTTATGCTACTTGTGAACAGTGAGGATGAAAGGCGGGAGTTCAGAAAGGAATATGTGGGTAGAGCATGAGCGACTTAAGGATTACGAGGGATTATTGACGGATCAGTTGCGAGCTTTACTCCAAGATTTTGATTTTGATACCAACATCAAAGTCAACACATACACCTACAAGCAGGGTGAGACCATTCTGAAGTACTGGGTATTAATCATGATACCCAGGGAGTTGACATCGGATGTGACTACACCAAATGGTGAGGGTAGGAGTAAGATGGCAGCTTACCATGAGGCTATAGTAGAAGCACTAGCAACCATTAGGGAGAATAAGGCGGATTACTTGACAGGTACTAGTTTCACCGCTATTCCACATGACAACCTGACCACGGAGATGGCATTGGACCATTATGCGTTGGTCAAGACCAAACCAAAACTAGCCACTAGACTGTTTGATCGTTATAGGTCACTGATGGGATCGTTCTATACGACTCACCAGGTTATAGTAGAGGACAGGGATAGTGTGTTGGAAGACCTGTTAACCTCCCAGAGTTCAGAGCAAAAGGGCAAGGAGGTGGTCCAAAAGAGGGATGAACCATACCATACTCCAGGAGCAGGGTCATCCAAGAAACCAACCTAAACTAGGCAGTCCAGGTATTCCACTACTCCAGAACCTATCCACTATCCTATCATACCACCTAGTAATCCAGAGCCATACAACTCGTATGGAATTTCGGATGAACCCAGTGAAACAAAGCCAAATATCTTTGGCGGAGTCCCGGAGTGAGATTCTTTTATGGAGAATTCTGATGGATGGAGGTTTGATTGGTATCCTGGTACAAGTCAGCACCCTATTCCTTGTGATGACACATCAGAGGATGGGGATCAGGCTAGTGTGGAGGAAGTAGGAGCCGATATAGATGATGAAGCGGAGATCGTTGTCATAAACATATCATCAGATGAGGAGGATCAGGTAGAGACCCAACCTATGCAAGAGGTACCTTTTGATCATAGTTAGTGCACTAGTACCACTTGTTTCGGAGAGGGTGGATCCTCGCAGTACACTAGTACTGAGGAGTTTGCATCCTATCTTGATGGTTATCTGGACGTGGACGGGATTTTTCTGAGAGATACCCCGACTGTGGACACTTTAGACACATATTATGTTCCATCCAGGAGATCGTTTGTTCCAGAGACAGTGCGCAGGACTTCACGCCACACTAGGTGGATTCCTGGCATGTACTCTGAGTAGTGACATGGAAACCATGGAGATGGTGTGTGGGGGCTCGAGATAAGTAGTGGTGTGGTAGTTTCGAGCCATGTATCATAAATAAGGGTCAGAGTGTGTGAGTGACCCAGTGGTGCTTTGTACTACCTTACTTTCTGTAACTCACTATGGTGAGGGCTTGTAACATACCTATATGTATCTGTATATTATGTGAAATATGTTGTTTGTATTTGTATTTGGATTTTGCTTCTCTTATGTGATTAGTTTTTCATGTGAAGTGAGGCTCACAAAGCATGGGCAGGATGTAATTATGAGTTTGTTCGCTTCACATTGCAGGACTAGGGAATTATGGAGAGTGGCGAAGCTAGCGAGTCTGACGCGCAGCGTCTGGAGCGCGAAAATAAGGCGAAGGCTGATGAAGATGCTGCAAGAGCAGAGTTACCACCACCACCACCGCTCCGGCCACTGGCAGAGCAAAATTTCATGGAGTACATGAAGTTTGTCCAAGAAAATCAGAACAAGTTCATACAGGAACTTCTAGCCCGGCCTGGGAGAGCAACTAAAGCAAGAATGTTAACTCTATCAGACTTATTGAAGACTAAACCATCACCATTTTCTACGGCAAGATATCCTATGGATGCAGAGGACTGGTTAGTCGACACTGAGAGGAATCTCAATGCCATTAATGCTAATGATGCATAGAAGGTGCGTTTTGCCACACATCTTCTCAATTGACCAGCAGCAACATGGTGGGATAATCAGATCATCCTGGAGCCACCAGAGAAGGTATTCACATGGGTGGAATTCAAGGAAAAGTTCAAGGAGTATCATGTTCCTGACAGTGTCATGGAGTTGAAGAGGAGGGAGTTCGAGGATCTCCAGCAAGGGACACATCATATGATCTGGTATGCCAACGAGTTCAGCAGACTCTCTCGTTACGCTACTGACGAAGTGGACACTGATAAGAAAAGAATAGAGATATTCCTAAGAGGATTGGATCCTTATGCTGCTATGCAGTTGAGGACGTCCAAACCAGCTAACTTCCAAGAGTTAATGAACTCTACAGTTGCCTGGGAAAACGACTACAAGCTGGTTCAGCAGAACCGACAGAAGAAGGCCAAGTTTGAGCCTAAGAGGTTTCAGCCAAGTCGACCTACATCCAATCTGAGTTTCAAGCCAAGGATAAAGATGGGAGGAGCCCCGATTAATCGTGGACCGTTCAACTCAAGGAATCGGATAATCTGTCATGGTTGTGGGCTTCCTGGACACATTAAAAGTGAATGCAAGAAGCCAAAGATTGTCTTCTTTGGGTGTGGAAAGGATGGACATATCAAGCCTGATTGTCCAAACAAGACAGCTGGAGGTGGATTGAACAGAGGCAGAGTTAGGCCCGCAGGAGCAAGTGGATTCTCAGCTGGAGGTGGCAGCTGCGGGAAGAACAATAATGGCAAGCGAGCTAAACCCTTCAGGAAGTTGAACTGTACATCTCTGGAGGAGGCTGGCAACTCAGACACCGCAGTACTAGGTACGCTCAGTCTTCATACCCAATATGGCAAAGTTTTATTTGATACCGGTGCCACCACATCTTTCATCTCCAGTTATTTTGTGGATAAGTATGGGGTAAGGTGTTCACGGTTAGAATGTCCTCTTACCATTATGACGACGGGAGGTATGCTCTTAGTTACGCGTGCAAGGCAAGATCAGGTCATTATGATCTATGGTGTCACATACTACGCGGATCTTTTTGTTATTCCTCTGAAGAACAATGATGTTGTTCTGGGAATGGATTGGATGACGGAAAATGGAGATTTAATTGACTGTGAGGAGAAAACAGTTTCTCTCAGAAAGCCTAGAGGAGGAAGAGTGACCTATCAAGCAGATAAGCATACTCATGTGGAGGCTGAACTTCAACTCAATTCACTCAATGAAGCTAAGTTAGAGGATATACCAGTGGTTAATGAGTTTCCAGATATATTTCCAGTAGAATTGCCAGGAATTCCACCGGATAGGGAGAGAGAGTTTACCATTGACTTGATACCAGGTACCTCACGTATTGCTCAAGCACCATACAAGATGGGTCATAAAGAACTCCAGGAACTCAAGGAACAGTTAGATGAACTAGAAAGTAAGGGATTCATTAGAGAGATTGTATCACCATGGGGATCACCAGTTATATTCGTGGACAAGAGAGATGGAGGTAGAAGAATGTGCGGTGATTTCATAAATCTGAACAATGTCACCATCAAAAACAAGTATCCATTACCAAGAATTCAAGATTTGTTTGATCAACTCCACGGGGCTAGAGTGTTCTCCAAGATAGATCTTAGGTCGGGATACCATTAGATCAAAATTAAGCCTGAAGATGTACCCAAGACAACATTTGTTTCAAGGTATGTCCATCATGAGTATTTGGTTGTTCCTTTTGGACTGACCAATGCACCAGCTATTTTCATGAACTTGATGAACAAGATCTTCATGCCATATCTGGACAAATTCATGATTGTGTTCATCGATGATATTTTGATATATTCAAAGAACAAAGAATACCATGCAAAGCATTTAAGGATAGCATTACAAGTTCTGAGAGAACATCAGTTGTATGCTAAATTCAGTAAGTGCGAGTTTTGGTTGGATCAAGTAGAATTCCTTGGACATGTCATCAGTAAGGAAGGTATTGCACTAAATCCTGACAAAGTCCAATCAGTTTTGGATTGGAAAGCACCAACCAATGTCAAGGAAGTTCGAGGATTTCTTGGAATGGTCGGTTACTATAGAAGATTCATCGAAGGATTTTCTAAGATAGCAGGGCCAGTGACCAACTTGTTAAGGAAAAATACTCCTTTTGAATGGACAGACAAGTGTGAAGCAAGTTTACAGGAATTAAATAAAAGATTGACAACAACATCAATCTTAGCAGTGCCTGAACCAGGCAAGGATTACATAATATATTGTGATGCATCCAAGAATGGATTGGGTTGTGTATTCATGCAAGACCGGAAGGTAATAGCTTATGGTTCAAGACAGCTCAAACCTCATGAAGTTAACTACCCAACTCATGACCTTGAGTTGGCAGCTGTAGTTTTTGCTTTGAAGAGATGGAGGTCATTTATCTATGGAGCAAAGTGTGAGTTATACATGGACCACAAAAGTCTCAAATATTTCTTTAATCGGAAAGAATTGAATATGAGGCAAAGAAGATGGTTAGAGTTGATCAAAGACTATGATCTTACCATCAATTATACACCAGGAAAAGCCAATGTTGTAGCTGATGCTTTAAGCCGGAAGAGTACGGATAGTCAACCAACTCAATGTGACTTGCCAAAAGAGTTGAAGAGGGAATTAGAACAAGCTGAGATAGAGATACTTGAGGTACAACCATTGGGAGGTTTGTATACTATGAAGGTTGTGGAGGAAAGAAAAGGTGATCTCAAGAATGAGATAATTCGCCGTCAAGATGAAGATCCTTTTATAAAGGAAGAACTCCAGAGGATTGAAGAAGGGAAACCCTCAGTATTCCATTTAGGTGAGTATGGCTCACTATGGTTCAATAAGAGGATTTGTGTACCAGACATACCTGAGATCAAGAGTTTGATACTTCGGGAAGCACATAATACACCATACTCTATTCATCCCGGGAGTACCAAGATGTATATGGATCTCAGAGACATATTCTGGTGGAACAACATGAAGAGAGATATTGCTAAGTACGTATCTGAATGCCACACATGTTAGAGAGTGAAGGAACACCACCAAAGTCCACCAGGACCATTGCAACCTTTAGATATTCCAGAATGGAAGTGGGAGGAGATCAGTATGGATTTTATAACTGGTCTACCAATGACCAAGACACATAAGGATAAGTGCACATTTCCTAGCAGTGAATCAGAAGGATCACGCAGAGAAATTGGTAGTTCTATATGTTAAGGAGATAGTGAGTAAACATGGAGTACCAAAGAGGACTGTTTCAGATCGAGGATCTGTGTTTACTTCAGTATTCTGGAGGAAGTTACATGAAGCTCTAGGTTCACAACTAGATTTCAGTACTGCTTATCATCCGCAAACCGGAGGGCAAACTGAAAGGACAAATCAGATCTTAGAAGAAATGCTTCCGGCATGTGCTTTGGATTTTGGTGGATCATGGGATGAACATCTACCATTAGCAGAATTCTCATACATAACAGTTATCAAAGCAATTTGAAGGCCGCACCATTTGAAGTACTTTATGGGCGGAAGTGTAGATCACCAATATGTTGGTATGAGGCAGGAGGCAAGTCTGCGTTTGAACCAGACTATGTCAAGGATCAACAGAACATTGTTGATATCATCAGGGATCGTCTGAAAATCGCTCAAAGTCGTCAGAAAAGTTATGCTGGTCAGAAGAGAAGGACATGGGAACCAAAAATTGGGGATATGGTATATCTCAGAGTTAGTCTGATGAAAGGTCTTAAAAGATTCATAGTTAAAGGAAAATTAAGTCCTCGATACATTGGACCTTACAAGATTCTTACACAAAACATGAATGTAGCCTTCACTTTACAGCTACCCGAGAGATTGAAGCAGGTCCATAATGTTTTCCATGTATCGGAACTCCGGAAGTGTTTGAAGGAACCAGAGGACTCCGTTAATCAGGAGGATCTGGAGTTAGAATCAGACCTCACTTATGTGGAAGAACTAGAGAAAATTATGGCAGAAGACTAGAAAAGACTCCGGAATAGAGCAACCAAGTGTAAGGACCCCAGACCGGCAGTCTGAAACCCTACGTATGCATACATTCACGATCCCAGAAAGATCAGTCGTGAACAACATACACAGTTGGCACACAGAAATACATCATCCATTACACGAATACATAAAGGTATTACACAAATGATCACATGATCAAGTTTAAAGCAACTGCCACAAGGGCAGGCAACTTAACAAACACAGCGGAAGACAATTAAAACACAACGTAGTTGAGCCCAAGTCACGCCTTAACCTACAGGCTGCTGACCCGGAGACGATCCTAGTTCGCAAAGCCGTCCACTCCGTACTTCTCTTCATAGATATCCTTCGGTGGCTCCTTCTCCAAATCTGATAAGTAGATACCAGGGGCGAAACCATAATGAGTACATTTGAATGTACTCAGCAAGACATCCATCATGTCACTTACTAAACATGCAAATATGCTTATATGGTGGAATAGGTAGGTTATAAATAGGGTTCACTACCAATGGTGTTCATATATGATGACACCACAGTTGCAGTCAGTTTAATCGGTATCTTCGTTGGAGAAGATACTTCAGAAGAAAATAATATAGTTTTATTTCTCTTGTAGATATCACATGTACAAGAGTTTTTGTAAAACTTTGTTAAAGAATATTTTCTCTTTGCAAAACTTCTTGGAATCAGTTTCCAGAATTCTTGCTTAGAGTAGAAAAGGTTTTCTTTTGCAAAACATTTTGTTTTGTATATATCAGCATCTGGCTTTTCATCATCGACGATACCTCCACGGTATAAGTTTCCATTCCTTTCCGAACTTCACAAGTTCAACACTTCCTTTCCAAAATTTCCCTTTCAAAACCCCTTTTTGAAAACATTGACACAATGCTAGCTACATGGCCATTCAACTGTCCATATCCGAGGACGCGGCTTCTTCGAAAAAGTTATACTCTGCAGAGGTGTACACATCCACCAGATCCAGTACACCTCCCGTGAACAATCACGGACTGTAACAACAGTATGTAAACATCAGGTATCTGATCATAACCATCCACTATGTTCAAGCTAGAATATGCCTATCTCTCAGTTGAGTTTTGCCACATCCCCGGCACCGAGCTAATCCCCGCCAAGCCAGGATGCCTTAACTGATGCATCCGGAGGGAAAATTAATCCCACACTTTATATGTCTCCACGACATTCGGTTCAGAGGATCCCATCCCCTATAGCACATTGAGATAGCACACACTAATAAGAACAAACTTCAAGTTAAGCCCCTTGCCCATGTTGGGGTAGGGTGGCAGTACGGTAAAGGTTGTCCGGCGAAGACTAGGTTATGTGTCATTTTTGAAAACACCACTTTCTCAAAAATGACCACTTCCACATTCCTCCGGAGAACAAGGATCCGCCTTTTCTCCGGGTTTTTCCGTAAAGCCTTTGTTTTGTAGAATCAAAATTTTAGGGTGTCCACTTAGGGACTAGTATATTTGATGGTAATAAATACCATAAGGTGGCTTATGGGCTTGGTATTACCAAGTTTAACTATTGGCATGATAGTAACCTATAATATAGTATAGTAGTAAATTCCACATCAAAAATAGTTTTGATAATCAAGCTTTTGTAAAACTTCAGAGGTAAAACATGCATGATAGATAATGATAAGTATTGTATCAGCAAGCATCAGGATGGCTTGCCTGGTATCTCCTTGTGTCCCTGGTTTTGGAATGACTGGAACTTGAAACAGAGCTTCCCGACACTTCCTTCCTCTTCATTTTCTAACGCCGTAAAAGGAATAAAGGACACACATTCAGAACCAATCAAGGCAAGCAACCATATGTAACAATACATACAGCAAGGAAATCTAATAATAACCTATCACACAATTATTAATGGAGCAAACAATCAAACAAACACACTTGGCAGAAATGCCATTTAATAGACAGCTCAAGGTTGGAGGAAAAAATATCTCACAACCTCAATATCATGGATTCAGTGGGTGTGCCACTCTCATACCAAGATATTAATAAACCCAAAATACACTTAGTTTCACAAGGGTGAGACTACTAAAAGTATATAAAACATGCACCACATTAATCATGGCAATGGGTCTATCAACCAAACAACAAAAAGAAAAAGGTAGCTATCTTACTAAGTCTAAATTCACATCAAGAATAAATAAGACACATGATTTGCAAAAGTTACTTTTACAAATCAGTGAGCCTACACAAGTGTAACAAGGTAATAGACTCATCACAAAACACACAATTTCTCATAGTGAGAACAATAGAAACAATGGCTAAAAAGGAGGAATCCTATAGACATGTTTCTACTAAAAGTTTGCTATGCAAGCATGCATAATAAGTAAAGTAATAAAATGCAAACAAGGAACCATGTTATCATAATGGGAATGAAAACATGTCCTCATGCAAGGATACACAAATATCTACCAAACACAAGTTGGCAGAAAAATAATTCAATACAAAAACTGCTAAGGAAACTAGTATTACTTAAACATGAAGAATCAATGGACGAACTTCAATCAAGTAATTGAAATACAACCAGAGGTTCCATGTTAACAAAACAGTAGTGAAAAGCATCTATACTTGCTATAACAAAATTATCCCATTTTATAAAACAAGACATCAATTTGCAGGGCAACTCCTACATACTAGTAGTAATAAAAAGGGGCATTACTAGGGGAATAAAACAATACTCCAAAGATGGATTTTTCCTAGCAAGCCACACATGATTACAACCACTTACAAACAGAAGCATACCCATTTTTGTTTAGCACAAAAATTCCCAAAGCAAAAATACTAGGCACTCATTAGTTATAGAACTATATAAAAGAAACGCACCTAGTGTGGGGGAAATAATGTTCCCACCAAAAATGCAATGACACCAGTGGGTGTTCCACTAGCATAACAAAGCATTAAGAGGTCACAAAGCCTCTGGTCATACTTGACAAAAATTAGCAAAAACCTAAACTAGCACCTAGTGCAATAACAATACTAGCAGAAAATAATCGGGTGCTTAAATAAGCAAGGCAATGCTACTCATGCTATTATTTTCACACAAGTGAAAACTTTAGGGGTCAAGTACTCATAACAAACTTATCAAAATGCTACTGGTCCTATGAATACAACACCAAAAATATGTGGTTTTACAACCACAAATTCTTATGTCAAAAATTCCACACATGAGGGAATTTTTCCATAACATTCTCATAGTAATGATTAAGCTACTCATGCTTTTATACCAACTCAAATGCAAGCTAGCAGAGGTGATAAAAACACAAAATATGTACCAACATGTTACTGGATCCAATCAACAATCCAAGTTCTTGCTCATAAATTAATCACTCAAAAATACTATGCAAGTATTTAACTAGGGATAAAACATATGATATTGATATAAATCCTATTTCTTCTCAACTCAAGTCCACACATTCTAACATGCTAAAATAGCTAAGTAACACTTGGAAAACAAGTTCACACAACTTTTACATGCTAGAAAGCAATATTGCAACACAAAAATATCATCACACAAATTAATTAACTAAAATGCCAAAATGGCAGAAACAAGCATTTTAAGGTTCTGTCCACCAAATTTTCTAGGATGCTCTAAAAATCAAACCCTTCTAGGTTTGGATAGCCCTAAACATATACAAGACCATCCAGTTGAGTTTGCCTCAAAAATCATTTTTAATTATTTTATAAAAATCACCAAAGTGCTCTCTGGTGTTTTACCAAATTGCATGCCATTTCAAAAATACAATGAATTTGGAAACGAGGTTAAATGATCCTGTTAGGAAATTTCAAGGGCTTTCCAATGCAATTTGCCTCACTTCATTCTGAGTTGTGAAATAAAAATGGTGCTCATTTTGGTGTTTCTGGTACCTGTGGCCAAATCATTTTTCATTTCAAATCTATTCATCCAAATGTAGATCTACAAAGTGGAGGTGGTTTAGATTTTGTTTCTTTACATCTGTGAATTTTGGTTTGGTCAAATTCATCTTTTAGGTAGGTTTTTAGAGCCCAAAGCAATCATACAAGTTTCTGTCAAAAAAAATTGGAAAAAGAACTAGGGTTGGGCCAGATCCACTGTTTTGGGCCGGCCGGATCTATTCTACCGCGGGGGGGTCTAGCCACTGAGGCTGACACACGGGCCAGCCGCCACGCGGCAGCCACGCGGGCGAGCGCCAGGCCCACGGCCAGTTTGACTAGCAGAGCGCGCGGTCAAGGGGATGAGGTGAGCACGACGTCACCATGACGCCATCCGCCGGCGGGAAGATCTCCGGCGAGGCATAACCGACGTTTCCGAGCACCGTTTCACGAATTGAAACTATCAACTTGTTCCTCTCGACAAGGGCTAGCGACTAGGGACAACGTCGTTTCCAGGGAAGGCGCCGGAGACCGGCGGCAACGGCGCGCGGCGGCGGCCGGACGGCCACCACGGCGCGGCCACGCTCCAGAGGGAGAGGGAGGGGGAAAAGGGGTCGGGGAGGTCCCCTTGCTTACCATGAACGCGCGGAGATGCTTGGATAGGGCGGAGAAAGCTCGAGGCGGCCGGAATAGCTCGCCGGAGCTCGCTGGCCCCGAAGACGAAAATTGGACGGCGCGGGCTCCTGGCGCCATCCCGCCTCGATTCCTCTCTCACACGGGGCCTACTCGACGAGGTAGAGGCGATGAGGACCATGGCTGCCGGCGTCAAGGTCCCATTTGGCCGAATCGACGGCGGCCATCTTCCCTAGGGTTCGGTTTTGGGGTTTCTTAGCAGAGAGAGAGAGAACTCGATGGGGGGAGAGATAGAGGGGGCATGGGGGAGACAAGGCACATGGGGGGCCTCTTTATCCCCAAGGATTCCTTCCCTTCGAAGCCATGGCGTAGGGCTGCTGTTCTCTACAGGGAGCTAGAGGTTGAAGATGACTCGGATTACAATTTGATCCCTGGATATTTACAACTAGGTCCCTGTCCTCTCTGAAAAAGCCTGTTTTCACCAATCAAACAAAGTTTAAATTTTAAATCCTTTTGCACAAAATTCTTATTAGTTGAGATGTACAACATAGGTGAAAATTGGCTCAATTAGATAAACTTTATAATTCAAAGTTGTTCAAATTTGAATTCTTACATAAATGGACATTGAATTTATTAACCTACTTAGGAGCTTCCAAAAATGATAATTTTTGGCACACATTCCTTATTTAATGTTTTCCTTATGTGGTAGAAAATTCAAGTCATTTTGAGTTACTGCATAGAACAAACTTGTTCAAATTTCAAAAAGGTGCTGTAAAGAAAACAGGGGTTTTTGGCAACTTAATTTATTCAAAAACTTGTGCCCTTTTGGTTTTCATCCTTATTTATGATATAGAGCATGTGGTATTTATTTCATGGCATTTGGACAAAGTTTGTAGAACAAACTTGTTCAAAATCCCAATTGTTGCTGTGGAGAAAAACCATGTTTTCAGGACTTTAATGGATTCAATTTTTGGTCTCCTCTTGTGTGTGTTCCTTATTTGATATAAGGAAGCAATGGTATGAATTTCAGATCATTTGATGAAAGTTTCCAGAAGTAACTTGTTTGAGTTTTCTGTTTCTGGAAATATTGGAATTTCTATTTAATAAGGCACTTGGCTTTTCTTTAACAATGCTTTGCCAAAATATTTATGTGACTAGAGATAACAAGTCAAAGATATCCAATACCTTTGTTTTTAATCTTGCAAGGTTGGAAAAACATTTGATAATATTTTGGTGAAGCATTTAAGAATGCCTCTTTTTCTGATAATCTTTTTAGGGAAATTTATTAAGTGTTTCCTCTTTCTTAATTTAGGTCTTGGAATAATATTCAACAAGTATGAGATTTATAAGATGTTTTTGGAAAACTCTTTGATCAATATTTACTTTAGAAAATATTGTCAAAGTCATTGGAACAATATGTTGAATATTTTTATCCCTGGAACAATATGTTGAATATTTTTAGTTCACTGCTTTGCTATCCTTTTAAGTTTGCAAGTTTATATAATTAGTTTGTTTGGTTGCACTTAAACAACCACAAACAAACACAACCAAGGTTTATTAGTAAAGCAATTAGAAAAACAACTGTGTTAACAGGTATTCCAAAATTGGGATGTGACAGGTCTTCCCCCCTTAAAAAGAATCTCGTCCCCGAGATTCACAAGCGAGGACTAAGGGAGGGCCAACAAACACAATGTTAGTGTTGGAGTGCAGGTGCTTCCCCCCTTTGACTTTTCTTGGGAGGTGGGGTACATCCCTAAATTAGCAAATTTACTTTCAAAAATTTCTCTAGCTATCAATTTACTCAACCACCAAATTTTAAAAATTTCTGATAACGTCACTACTGCCAACTAGTTCCTTTTAGTGCAGAACTACCTGGAAATGTACCGTCAATTATTTACATGAGTTCTTAGCTATATCCCACATATTACATACCACATATGGAGTGGTGTACCACTCTCATAACCAGGTACATAAGAAGTTAAAAATATAGCTTGTCGGTGCAAAGGTTAGGTTGCTAAGGTAAAATAAACTGACAGAATAAATACTCACGGCAGTGGTTATTACTCACCACAAGCAACTATCACTTAATATGTTCATGATTTTAGTTGGATGTTTTTAGTTTAATAAGATACTCTTAATCACAATCATAACACAAGTATTAACTCATGCTAAGGTAAAAACATTTAAACAAAATCCACTAAGTAAGCAAACAACACCACAGATGAATAGACTATTTATTCACTAGGTTATTGTTTATTAGAGGTTTTGGAATCCATCAATCATGAACAATTAGCAAACAACCAGTAGCTAAAAACCAATGAATACAATCATAAAGGTACTCTAAAACACCATCTTTACACAATAAAAAAACTCCTATTACACAGGCATAAAAATCAGGACTGCACAAATAACACACTAGTTATGAAAAAATCTACACCAGCATGCTATAAGAGATAATCATATCCTATAACCATAGAACATGAAACTAAATAATTCATGGCATGATAACAGAAGTAATAACTTCCTAAACATGCTATATCAACACATATACTCATAAAATAAAAAGAGGGTAATACTAGAGCAAAAATCACCATTTTCTAGTGGTGAAACTAGTTTCACTCTAGAGAAGCAAACAATGGTATCATGATGTTTAAACTTAAACAAGAAAGTCATGAATATAAATGTACCTAATAACAGTACACAAAACTTACTCATGTTAGTAAGCACAAACATCAAAACAATCCCATGATACAAGTATTAAACATGCAGAAATTTCTTCTAGCAATTTCTGTTTTCTTTAACCAATTACTAGCAAACGAGCAAGGTATAACTCACACAACCAGTAGCTATGCAATTAATGAAAATTTATCTAAACCTTTTCAAAAATCCATACACTCAATTTAAAATCATTCACAAACAATCTACCAATCAAGAGGAATTTATTTTATTTGTGAACAATTTAATTTTAGCACACGATAGTGAAACATTTCTTAACATGATACCCCTAAGGAATATTATGCTAACAAAAAGGATCACACCTAAACATATTAGTATTTACTAATAAGAAATAAACTTCTCACTTGCATAAGTGAAAACAAACAATTATATTTTCCATGGTGGAAAATAGAAATCAATCACATAGTGAAACATGCTATTTTCACACAGGTGTATGGTTGGGGATTTTCATCCTCAAGCCAAAAGGCAATGGGACCAGTGGGCTATGGCCTACTAATACCAAGGCAAATTAGGTACTAAACCTCTGGTTACTCATGAAAAACTTTGCATACAAGATAAAAATATAAGGCTATTTAATCTAGTGAAGCAATACTAGTGCATACTGATAGTAATGCTTACATATGCTTTACTATTAAGAGACATGCAAGCTAACATAGGTACAAGCATAAAAATAACAGTACCTAAATGGTACTGGACTCCAAGAAAACATAGCACAAAATCTATTAAGAAAGTATACACAGATCTAGTTCTCACAATACTTCCAATTAATAAACTAGAAGGTAACAAATGCTATTTCATTTTTATTCGAGTTTCCAATCATGCACACACTTTCTAGGGTAGATTTATTGTAATAAAACAACATAATAACAAGTCCTAACAACTTCATATAAGTTAGGAAGCAAGATTGAATAAAACACAAATTCATTTCAATCAAGAGCACACAAAGAAACAAAAACAGGAAAACTGTTGTTTCCTAGATCTATCATAACTATTCCATCGTTCACTTAATTTCTAAACCACGAATTTCATAGTAACTACAATGTCTTATTAAAATTTGGTTTCCAAAGTAGATACACATGATATCCTATTGACTAGTGAACGAATAGGTCATCATTTTATTTTCTCGTGACTTCCCTCTTTACCAACTAGATTAAAAAGTGTCTTAAGTCACTTAATTTCTTGGTTTAGAAAGAGTTGTCAGTAGTTCGCATGCTTTGGTTAGGTGTCAACCTAAGATTAGGCAAAGCATGTTAGTCTTGTTAGCTTTCTATTTAATTATGTTTGTCCGACAAGATACGACTAGCGTCATCGTACGTCGAACATTGAATTGTGCTCTTTTGATTGGCTTTTGAGGGGGTTGCGCATCATGGCATGTGAAGACTTCTTTTTGAACCTTTCTCCAGAGGAGGGAGGTATATAACTTTTTAAAAGGGGATTTCCCTTGTTTGGTCTTTTTAAAAAAGGACATAAAAAGGTGCGACATGTAGCCAACAGAGCAAAACGAGTCTTTTGCAAACAGACAAAACACAGAGGTTTTGGTCAGTATTGGTTGGTTTTCTTCACGCCTTTTCTTCTTTGAAGGTTGTCGTTGTTGGAGCTTTAACTGTTGGAGTGCATCAATGGTAGCAACGCTATCAGCTCGTGTGGCTTGATGGTCCTCTATATAGGCCCAATGGTGCTTTCATTAATTGTGGGAGAGATGGTGGTGGTTCACGACGGTGGCATTATGAAGCGAAAACAAGTATAAGTCTAAGCAACAAATTCTTGTTTTTGAATACTATACAAACATTTTTGCTTGCAAAAATTTAACACGAGGCGATTCAAAAACAAGAGCGGGGCAAGCACAAATCTGCAAAATTTGAGTACCCCACAAACATATAGAAGCCTAGATGAACCAAAATCTACACCACACAATAGCACAAAGTCCTACGGACACACATAAGCAAGCCAAAACACACAAGCAAGGCTCCATGGGAGCTACGTCGGGGAAGGCGACTCATGGGGCAATCGCTAAATTACTCCAAACTAGACTGATCCAAAAATCCTAGAAGTGGCTGAAGAACTATTTCTACTGCTGACCAACATTACTGTAGAGCTAGGCAATTATTTTGGTCTTCTCGGGACATCGGCAAGTATAAAAGTTTTTGTATGAAAACAAGATAATAGAAGTAATGTTTGATAAAACTTTTAACTGAGAGAGGTAAAACTACGCAACAATCTGTTTTTGAAACCCCAACTATTTTCTGAACAGAAAACTTTCCAAACGAGAGATGTTTCAAAAACAGAGCGGAGCAGTTGTAAACAAGTAAGAAATAAACTCTTAACCGAGAGAGATACCAACTCTATAAGGCCTGCCCTTCGAACCACTGTTCAAGGACGCCCTTGATATGCATTTAGAATCTTTTGAAAAGATCAGAAGGAGGGAAAATATACTAAAATTCCCTTAGACAAAAATAATTTAGATTGTAAATAGGTTTTTACTCAAAAATACTTTTCTTTCCTATCTGACGTCCATGCTAACTAAGGTCTCCTAAGGTCAGGATGGCTCTGATACCAACTCTGTAAGGACCCCAGACCGGCAGTCTGAAACCCTACGTATGCATACATTCACGATCCCAGAAAGATCAGTCGTGAACAACATACACAGTTGGCACACAGAAATACATCATCCATTACACGAATACATAAAGGTATTACACAAATGATCACATGATCAAGTTTAAAGCAACTGCCACAAGGGCAGGCAACTTAACAAACACAGCGGAAGACAATTAAAACACAACGTAGTTGAGCCCAAGTCACGCCTTAACCTACAGGCTGCTGACCCGGAGACGATCCTAGTTCGCAAAGCCGTCCACTCCGTACTTCTCTTCATAGATATCCTTCGGAGGCTCCTTCTCCAAATCTGATAAGTAGATACCAGGGGCGAAACCATAATGAGTACATTTGAATGTACTCAGCAAGACATCCATCATGTCACTTACTAAACATGCAAATATGCTTATATGGTGGAATAGGTAGGTTATAAATAGGGTTCACTACCAATGGTGTTCATATATGATGACACCACAGTTGCAGTCAGTTTAATCGGTATCTTCGTTGGAGAAGATACTTCAGAAGAAAATAATATAGTTTTATTTCTCTTGTAGATATCACATGTACAAGAGTTTTTGTAAAACTTTGTTAAAGAATATTTTCTCTTTGCAAAACTTCTTGGAATCAGTTTCCAGAATTCTTGCTTAGAGTAGAAAAGGTTTTCTTTTGCAAAACATTTTGTTTTGTATATATCAGCATCTGGCTTTTCATCATCGACGATACCTCCACGGTATAAGTTTCCATTCCTTTCCGAACTTCACAAGTTCAACACTTCCTTTCCAAAATTTCCCTTTCAAAACCCCTTTTTGAAAACATTGACACAATGCTAGCTACATGGCCATTCAACTGTCCATATCCGAGGACGCGGCTTCTTCGAAAAAGTTATACTCTGCAGAGGTGTACACATCCACCAGATCCAGTACACCTCCCGTGAACAATCACGGACTGTAACAACAGTATGTAAACATCAGGTATCTGATCATAACCATCCACTATGTTCAAGCTAGAATATGCCTATCTCTCAGTTGAGTTTTGCCACATCCCCGGCACCGAGCTAATCCCCGCCAAGCCAGGATGCCTTAACTGATGCATCCGGAGGGAAAATTAATCCCACACTTTATATGTCTCCACGACATTCGGTTCAGAGGATCCCATCCCCTATAGCACATTGAGATAGCACACACTAATAAGAACAAACTTCAAGTTAAGCCCCTTGCCCATGTTGGGGTAGGGTGGCAGTACGGTAAAGGTTGTCCGGCGAAGACTAGGTTATGTGTCATTTTTGAAAACACCACTTTCTCAAAAATGACCACTTCCACATTCCTCCGGAGAACAAGGATCCGCCTTTTCTCCGGGTTTTTCCGTAAAGCCTTTGTTTTGTAGAATCAAAATTTTAGGGTGTCCACTTAGGGACTAGTATATTTGATGGTAATAAATACCATAAGGTGGCTTATGGGCTTGGTATTACCAAGTTTAACTATTGGCATGATAGTAACCTATAATATAGTATAGTAGTAAATTCCACAT
Source organism: Alopecurus myosuroides (assembly GCA_028641055.1). Lineage (NCBI taxonomy): Eukaryota > Viridiplantae > Streptophyta > Magnoliopsida > Poales > Poaceae > Alopecurus > Alopecurus myosuroides. Next base: position 120,122,718 of record CM054061.1, read on the forward strand.
CAAAAATAGTTTTGATAATCAAGCTTTTGTAAAACTTCAGAGGTAAAACATGCATGATAGATAATGATAAGTATTGTATCAGCAAGCATCAGGATGGCTTGCCTGGTATCTCCTTGTGTCCCTGGTTTTGGAATGACTGGAACTTGAAACAGAGCTTCCCGACACTTCCTTCCTCTTCATTTTCTAACGCCGTAAAAGGAATAAAGGACACACATTCAGAACCAATCAAGGCAAGCAACCATATGTAACAATACATACAGCAAGGAAATCTAATAATAACCTATCACACAATTATTAATGGAGCAAACAATCAAACAAACACACTTGGCAGAAATGCCATTTAATAGACAGCTCAAGGTTGGAGGAAAAAATATCTCACAACCTCAATATCATGGATTCAGTGGGTGTGCCACTCTCATACCAAGATATTAATAAACCCAAAATACACTTAGTTTCACAAGGGTGAGACTACTAAAAGTATATAAAACATGCACCACATTAATCATGGCAATGGGTCTATCAACCAAACAACAAAAAGAAAAAGGTAGCTATCTTACTAAGTCTAAATTCACATCAAGAATAAATAAGACACATGATTTGCAAAAGTTACTTTTACAAATCAGTGAGCCTACACAAGTGTAACAAGGTAATAGACTCATCACAAAACACACAATTTCTCATAGTGAGAACAATAGAAACAATGGCTAAAAAGGAGGAATCCTATAGACATGTTTCTACTAAAAGTTTGCTATGCAAGCATGCATAATAAGTAAAGTAATAAAATGCAAACAAGGAACCATGTTATCATAATGGGAATGAAAACATGTCCTCATGCAAGGATACACAAATATCTACCAAACACAAGTTGGCAGAAAAATAATTCAATACAAAAACTGCTAAGGAAACTAGTATTACTTAAACATGAAGAATCAATGGACGAACTTCAATCAAGTAATTGAAATACAACCAGAGGTTCCATGTTAACAAAACAGTAGTGAAAAGCATCTATACTTGCTATAACAAAATTATCCCATTTGATAAAACAAGACATCAATTTGCAGGGCAACTCCTACATACTAGTAGTAATAAAAAGGGGCATTACTAGGGGAATAAAACAATACTCCAAAGATGGATTTTTCCTAGCAAGCCACACATGATTACAACCACTTACAAACAGAAGCATACCCATTTTTGTTTAGCACAAAAATTCCCAAAGCAAAAATACTAGGCACTCATTAGTTATAGAACTATATAAAAGAAATGCACCTAGTGTGGGGGAAATAATGTTCCCACCAAAAATGCAATGACACCAGTGGGTGTTCCACTAGCATAACAAAGAATTAAGAGGTCACAAAGCCTCTGGTCATACTTGACAAAAATTAGCAAAAACCTAAACTAGCACCTAGTGCAATAACAATACTAGCAGAAAATAATCGGGTGCTTAAATAAGCAAGGCAATGCTACTCATGCTATTATTTTCACACAAGTGAAAACTTTAGGGGTCAAGTACTCATAACAAACTTATCAAAATGCTACTGGTCCTATGAATACAACACCAAAAATATGTGGTTTTACAACCACAAATTCTTATGTCAAAAATTCCACACATGAGGGAATTTTTCCATAACATTCTCATAGTAATGATTAAGCTACTCATGCTTTTATACCAACTCAAATGCAAGCTAGCAGAGGTGATAAAAACACAAAATATGTACCAACATGTTACTGGATCCAATCAACAATCCAAGTTCTTGCTCATAAATTAATCACTCAAAAATACTATGCAAGTATTTAACTAGGGATAAAACATATGATATTGATATAAATCCTATTTCTTCTCAACTCAAGTCCACACATTCTAACATGCTAAAATAGCTAAGTAACACTTGGAAAACAAGTTCACACAACTTTTACATGCTAGAAAGCAATATTGCAACACAAAAATATCATCACACAAATTAATTAACTAAAATGCCAAAATGGCAGAAACAAGCATTTTAAGGTTCTGTCCACCAAATTTTCTAGGATGCTCTAAAAATTAAACCCTTCTAGGTTTGGATATCCCTAAACATATACAAGACCATCCAGTTGAGTTTGCCTCAAAAATCATTTTTAATTATTTTATAAAAATCACCAAAGTGCTCTCTGGTGTTTTACCAAATTGCATGCCATTTCAAAAATACAATGAATTTGGAAACGAGGTTAAATGATCCTGTTAGGAAATTTCATGGGCTTTCCAATGCAATTTGCCTCACTTCATTCTGAGTTGTGAAATAAAAATGGTGCTCATTTTGGTGTTTCTGGTACCTGTGGCCAAATAATTTTTCATTTCAAATCTATTCATCCAAATGTAGATCTACAAAGTGGAGGTGGTTTAGATTTTGTTTCTTTACATCTGTGAATTTTGGTTTGGTCAAATTCATCTTTTAGGTAGGTTTTTAGAGCCCAAAGCAATCATACAAGTTTCTGTCAAAAAAAATTGGAAAAAGAACTAGGGTTGGGCCAGATCCACTGTTTTGGGCCGGCCGGATCTATTCTACCGCGGGGGGGTCTAGCCACTGAGGCTGACACGCGGGCCAGCCGCCACGCGGCAGCCACGCGGGCGAGCGCCAGGCCCACGGCCAGTTTGACTAGCAGAGCGCGCGGTCAAGGGGATGAGGTGAGCACGACGTCACCATGACGCCATCCGCCGGCGGGAAGATCTCCGGCGAGGCATAACCGACGTTTCCGAGCACCGTTTCACGAATTGAAACTATCAACTTGTTCCTCTCGACAAGGGCTAGCGACTAGGGACAACGTCGTTTCCAGGGAAGGCGCCGGAGACCGGCGGCAACGGCGCGCGGCGGCGGCCGGACGGCCACCACGGCGCGGCCACGCTCCAGAGGGAGAGGGAGGGGGAAAAGGGGTCGGGGAGGTCCCCTTGCTTACCATGAACGCGCGGAGATGCTTGGATAGGGCGGAGAAAGCTCGAGGCGGCCGGAATAGCTCGCCGGAGCTCGCCGGCCCCGAAGACGAAAATTGGACGGCGCGGGCTCCTGGCGCCATCCCGCCTCGATTCCTCTCTCACACGGGGCCTACTCGACGAGGTAGAGGCGATGAGGACCATGGCTGCCGGCGTCAAGGTCCCATTTGGCCGAATCGACGGCGGCCATCTTCCCTAGGGTTCGGTTTTGGGGTTTCTTAGCAGAGAGAGAGAGAACTCGATGGGGGGAGAGATAGAGGGGGCATGGGGGAGACAAGGCACATGGGGGGCCTCTTTATCCCCAAGGATTCCTTCCCTTCGAAGCCATGGCGTAGGGCTGCTGTTCTCTACAGGGAGCTAGAGGTTGAAGATGACTCGGATTACAATTTGATCCCTGGATATTTACAACTAGGTCCCTGTCCTCTCTGAAAAAGCCTGTTTTCACCAATCAAACAAAGTTTAAATTTTAAATCCTTTTGCACAAAATTCTTATTAGTTGAGATGTACAACATAGGTGAAAATTGGCTCAATTAGATAAACTTTATAATTCAAAGTTGTTCAAATTTGAATTCTTACATAAATGGACATTGAATTTATTAACCTACTTAGGAGCTTCCAAAAATGATAATTTTTGGCACACATTCCTTATTTAATGTGTTCCTTATGTGGTAGAAAATTCAAGTCATTTTGAGTTACTGCATAGAACAAACTTGTTCAAATTTCAAAAAGGTGCTGTCAAGAAAACAGGGGTTTTTGGCAACTTAAATTATTCAAAAACTTGTGCCCTTTTGGTTTTCATCCTTATTTATGATATAGAGCATGTGGTATTTATTTCATGGCATTTGGAAAAAGTTTGTAGAACAAACTTGTTCAAAATCCCAATTGTTGCTGTGGAGAAAAACCATGTTTTCAGGACTTTAATGGATTCAATTTTTGGTCTCCTCTTGTGTGTGTTCCTTATTTGATATAAGGAAGCAATGGTATGAATTTCAGATCATTTGATGAAAGTTTCCAGAAGTAACTTGTTTGAGTTTTCTGTTTCTGGAAATATTGGAATTTCTATTTAATAAGGCACTTGGCTTTTCTTTAACAATGCTTTGCCAAAATATTTATGTGACTAGAGATAACAAGTCAAAGCTATCCAATACCTTTGTTTTTAATCTTGCAAGGTTGGAAAAACATTTGATAATATTTTGGTGAAGCATTTAAGAATGCCTCTTTTTCTGATAATCTTTTTAGGGAAATTTATTAAGTGTTTCCTCTTTCTTAATTTAGGTCTTGGAATAATATTCAACAAGTATGAGATTCATAAGATGTTTTTGGAAAACTCTTTGATCAATATTTACTTTAGAAAATATTGTCAAAGTCATTGGAACAATATGTTGAATATTTTTATCCCTGGAACAATATGTTGAATATTTTTAGTTCACTGCTTTGCTATCCTTTTAAGTTTGCAAGTTTATATAATTAGTTTGTTTGGTTGCACTTAAACAACCACAAACAAACACAACCAAGGTTTATTAGTAAAGCAATTAGCAAAACAACTGTGTTAACAGGTATTCCAAAATTGGGATGTGACACCAAGTATTGCAAAGTGGAATGGAAACATCACCCTCGACGTGAAGCTACCTGGGAGAAGGAAGAAGAATTACGACAAAACTACCCCGACCTCTTCAGGTATTACTGTTACAAGTTCGGGACGAAGTTCTCGTTAAGGAGGGAAGACTGTAATGTCCCAGCGTTTAGGAACTCACGGGGGTAGAATATTAATCTGTGCATCTGCATTCATGTGTTTGCAAAACCCGAACAAATTTTTCGCAAAACTAAAACCCTGGAGTGATCGAGGTTCCTTCGACATTCTGACTTAGAGGGATAGATCGATATTGGAAGAGGGTGGAATTTCGACATGACCTTTAGGCGATATTTGAATTGAGGGATTCAATTATAATCATTTAAACTTAAGAATTTTTGTATTTGAATTTGAATTCAAATTGATTGATAAGGAAATATAATTATTCCTATTTAAATTGAAACCTTTAAGATATAATAAGTAATACACAATTATAATTAAATAAAGAATTAGAAAGAAAACATTGAACTTTATTGATTAAATCACAATATACAAAGTCATTACAAAGTGTTTCCAAAATAGAAAATTACAAAGATTGTTACAAAATGAATTATTACAAGAATTCAGTTCCTAAACTAATTACTAGCTCACCCTATATACTTTTTAGTTTCTGAACCTGCAAAATAAACACAAAAATTAACAGAGGGGTTAGTGAGGTATTAGTACCCTCAGATTGACGGTGTGTTGCACTATTAAACACATCATTGGGCTAATTACATTTGTGTAGTATCTGTTCAAATCACATTAGCCTCAGACCAGCATCATAGGCAAGAATCAGGTAATACAAGTGGCAGTAGAAAATATATGAGCTGCCTGGATAAGATAAACCGTAAGACAAGGGAAAAGATCTCAACAGTAGGCTAACAGGCACACAACACACACATGGGAACACTCTAGTGATGTCAATACAACAGCAGTAGGATAAATAGCACACCAGTCGCAAGAGGTGAGGCATCACCAGCACTTTCCCCTGTTCCTGCTCGGGTTGCTAGCACAACCAAGAACAGGAAGAACAACCACCACTTAATAATCCACCACAAATAAATTCTACCAGTGGAATTGAACAAGACTTGAGATCCAGCAAAGTAAGAACAAGGTCAAGTGAAGAATGCACTAGGAAGTCTCCACAAGGCCAAGCCTGTAGAGGAGAAGCAGAGCTAATATCAAGAAATCCACAAGCACTCAAATCCACCAACCTTAATTCATCACTCAAGGTGAATCTTTATACACCATCAAGCAATCTAGTTGCTAGTTTATGCACAAAGGGGTTGGGGAGTGATTTTCCTCAGTATAGCATAGAGGTGCTATGCTAATTTCATCACAGGGAATTAATTAAATCAAGGTTGATAAGGGGTGGCCCAATCTTCTCGATGAACTCACAAATATGATAACTTGTGTCTCACTGAAAACTCTCTTGGCTGATCCCTGATGCCAATGCAACAGTTTGCAACCCCAAGGATATTCTCAACTCCACACACTTGCACAAGTAGCCACCGACTACAAGTGGTCATGTACCGTCTTATTCCCAATGGAACAGTAGGAAACGTTTGTAGTATAACTTCCAGATGAATGCTTACAAGCGATTTCAATCTAGAGGTCTAGGGTTTTTGTTTTAACGTAGTTTAAACTCTAATAATGCTAATTACAAGCTTTATAAGGGCTGCTGGACGTCCAACCTAGTGTTGGGGTTGAAATCAAACAAATCTCTAAGTTTCCTAACTTGACAGGACTCTATTTGGAAACTGGCAGAAAACGAGTCGTTCATTGTTTCGGTCACCACATCTTGTACGATTTGAATCGGTGCGTGGGGATGGATCCATTGGAAATCCATTCAAAATTCATTTTCATATTGTGCTCATTTGCTTTATTTGGAGTCTGTATGAAGAGTCCATGATCGTTTCAAATTCGGGACTTCTGCCAGTCCGAACCGAATATATTTTCCTTGATGGCTCCACTTCCTCCCTCGCCTCCCTCGTGCTTGCCATCCTCTTCAACCAGCTCCATTGCTTTTCCAATGCTTGTGTTATCAATAACCCTGCTAATACACAAATGCATAGACTTAGATAGTATAACATTCTTATAAACACAAACATTATTTATTATTAGGAAATAATTCACCTTATCATGAGCATCAGTGAGGCTCAATATTTCCTTCCAGTTCACACATGCACACTCATAAAATGCCCCTGTTATATCCTCATCATCCTCACTTTCTTCAAGAAAAGACGTCCTCGGCTTGTGGTAAGCTGAACGTGGAAGAAACAAAAAGAACAACGTGTATGCACTATATATGTATTTATAATGTTGTGCATCATGTTTGTGGGCATGATAAATATTTTCACATGACATAAAGCAACAAAATTTGCATGTAGTTAGCACATAATTGTCACATGAAAACAAATATCATCTCATCAAATAGCAATCACAATTGCAGGTATAAGTGAAGCTCATATAATAATGATCATAAGGAGAAAAATCTATGTATAAATTCTTATTGTTTAGTATCAAATCAAGTGTTCTCGCAGAAGATCTATGATCAAATTTGGTGGTAGTAGGACACTCAAGTGTGTTAACATGTAAATTGCAACTCAATTTGCAAATATAAGTGAAGTATAAATCAGTAGCATATGTATTTATTAAGTTTTGTGTCAAAACAAACATAAATGTATGAGGTAACACAATGTTTAAATCAGCAATATTATTACAAGTAATACATATGTTATCCACCATAAAAATTCCATTCATGTTATAATCACCAACTAAATTAAAAGTGAAACAAGTAGCATAGGTGCTAAAATTGACATATGAAATTTCAGAAATCCTATTCATATCACATTGCACAGTAATTGGTTCATGTAACATGATGGAATACACAATATTAATATGTGGTATTTTAGCAAGCACTTCTTTATGTGTAATCAAAACCACATGTTCAAAATTCGAAATTGGCAAGTTAACACATGGTTCTGAAATTTGTATGTCATGCAAACCACAAGAATCAACATCGTTACCCGTGACACTCCCCTCCAATGGAAGTGGTGATGCAGGTTGTACTAAAGGCTCCTTTTCTTCAAAAGCAACCTGCACATCACAAGAAACAACACTAGGAACAATGGCATGCTCCTCCAAGGTATGTGGTAATGCAGGTTGTACTATAGTTAGATCCCTTTCTTCAAAAGCAACCTGCATATCACAAGGCACAACACTAGGATTAGACATGATTATATTAGTAGAAATAACCTCACATGTCTCCTTAACTTCTACTCCCACGTTTTCTATAATATTCAAGCTCTCATCCTTTATGTCTATATGCTCACTTAATTTAATCATAGCTCGTTGCAATATTTTAAGTGTTGCATGTATTATCCAATTTTTCTTATGACTCCAAAAAATTGCATATCAGGATGATATCTATCAAAATCAACCTTAAATTGGAGGCACCATCGTCTACTCAACAAAAGATGACAACAATTAAGCGCTCTAGGAATCACATTACAACAAATTTCCTCTGTATGACCATGAATGGTTAATGGAACATATGTAGTGTGAGTAATCGAAAGTGCATCACGATTAGTAGCTAAAATATATGGCCTATTGGTTTGCCATGTTTTCAATTGCAATTTCTTAACAATCTCAATACTAACAAAGTTCTGCCAAGAATTATTATCAACGGTTATAGCAGCAGGTCTACCTTCGATGTGTGCTGTAAAGTGGAACAAATCAGGCGAAGGTATCACCGTTGAATCCTCCTCCCAGAATGTGGCACTGCAAAAAGAACGTAACTCTAATGGTTTTTCCTCGAAAGGAGCGACCATTATTAGTACATAGATATATGCAGTATATATATGTATGGTGGAACTCTCACAACTCACTCAAAATAGCAAATAAAGGTGTACCTTACCGCTCCAAGGTGAATAGAGAGTACTTACCAACCAAGTAGTAGCAACACGTGTATGGATGTGAAGAAGAGAATACCCGGCGTTTTAACTCTCACAAGGCACACATGTTATTTAGTGGGGCTTGGTATGGATACCTAACAATCACGAAAGTAACAAGTCCTATTTGCTATTTTGTGATGATATACAAATGCCCAAGGAAACACACACCAATAATGGGGACAAATGTGGCAAAGCAAATATATGGATGAGATTTTGCAATGCACTAGAAAGTCACTAGCTATGCTCATAATAGACAGGCACAAGATTGCTCAATATGAAAAACCAAGTGTCACAATGTGGTATAATGCAAGCTCCACTAGTAAGCAACAATATCAATTCGGCTTCTTTTCAATTTTTTGTTTTCTCTTTTTTTTATACTTCTACTCTTTTTCTATTTTTTTTTGTATTTTTACAATGGCCTTAATAACAACTAGGAGCAATATGAACCAAATAACAAGTGATCACAATGGTATGTGTGAGAATGAGCAGCCTGTCAAGAGCACAAAATAGCTATACTTGTGGGCAAGTTTCTATTGAGAATGTTGTAGAAAGGTTGTGTCTCGGTTCACAAAGTTTGGATATAGAGCTCCTAAGCAGAATAACAGGAAATAAAAAAAGAAACTAAGTGAAAATGATGAAAACAGCTCACAGCATAAATAATACACTGCGACAGAGAAACGCGTGAAAACTGTGCCGCGGCAGCGTGCACAACAGCGTTACGTCGTGTGGTAACCGCGTTACGGGCGCACGCTTGTGTTGCGGTAGCAGCTAGGCGCGCAGCAGGAAGCGCAACGCACGGTAGAGAAACGAACCCGCAGCAACGGTTTCGTGCGAAAGCGTGCCGCGGCAGCGCGCGCGGATCGATTTGGTAAGCGTGTTACGGGGCGCGCACGGCAATTTGTAAGCGCGCAACAGGCAGGTGGAGTTTGACTCCGATTAGGGCTCGGCAGCAGCAGAGCAGGGCGGCAGCGGATCGGGTGAAAACAGTGTTGTGGCAGGAATCCGAGTAGTACTCGAATTGGTTCAACAGAAGAGCAACCGCAACGATTCTTTTTGTGGTTTTTTGGGGATGAACTCGACCAGTGGACTAAGAACCCTAACCCTAGCCGAAATTTAGACAACTAAAAACATAAAAAGGATACGCAAATCAAACACAAAAACAATAACTATGGATTGAAACTAAGATGAAACTACGGCTATGGCAATGATCTACACTAATTTTGTGGGGACATTTTCTATATAGGAATAAAAACACTCGAATCTAAGGGGAAAAAACAGCTCACCGAGTAAACCTGTAAATCTGATACCAAAATGATAAGGGGTGGCCCAATCTTCTCGATGAACTCACAAATATGATAACTTGTGTCTCACTGAAAACTCTCCTGGCTGACCCCTGATGCCAATGCAACAGTTTGAAACCCCAAGAACATTCTCAACTCCACACACTTGCACAAGTAGCCACCGACTACAAGTGGTTCTGTACCGTCTTATTCCCAATGGAACAACAGGTAACACGAAAAGTTTGCGGTATAACTTCCAGATGAATGCTTACAAGAGATTTCAACCTAGAGGTCTAGCGTTTTTGTTTTAACGTATTCTAAACTCTAATAATGCGAACTACAAGCCTTATAGGGGCTGCTGGACGTCCAACCTAGTGTTGGGATCGAAATCAAACAAATCTCTAAGTTTCCTAACTTTAGAGGACTCTATTTGGAAACTGGCAGAAAACGAGTCGTGCATTGTTTTGGTCACCATGTCTTGTACGAGGCGAATCGGTGTGTGGAGCCGGATCCATTGGAAAGCTCTTCGAAATTCCTTTTCATATTGTACTCATTTGCTTTATTTGGAGTCCGTATGAAGAAACCATGATCGTTTCAAATTCGGGACTTCTGTTAGTCCGAACCGAATATCTTTTCCTTGATGGCTCCACTTCCTCCCTCGCCTCCCTCGTGCTTGCCATCCTCTTCAACCAGCTCCATTGCTTCGCTAATGCTTGTGTTATCAATAACCCTGCTAATACATAAATGCATAGACTTAGGTAGTATAACATTCTTATAAACACAAATATTATTTATTATTAGGAAAGAATTCACCATATCATGAGCATCAGTGAGGCTCAATATTTCCTTCCAGTTCACACATGCACACTCATCAGATTCCCCTATTATATCCTCATCAAAGGTAGCAACTGTTCTTACTAAGAGAGGGCCTCGGGCTTTACATCATGGGCTTGGGGGCAAAAGAATCAAGCAATGGCAATTTGTTCTTATCAGATAAGTACCTAGAGTCAATAGAATCAAGCCATAGCAGTCTGTTCTTATCAAACAAGTGCTTAGGGGCAACAAATCAAGCAAGCCATTTATTCTTATCACTTCCTAAGGATCCAGTAACCAAATATTTAGCAATATGATTTTAGAACAAGAGTCCAGCTCACAAATATATCCACAACAGTTGCTCGGCACCCAAAATCCTAGAATTAGGTACCTCAACACAACATAACAGAAAAAGAAATTCACTGAATACCACCAGAAGCTTGGTGGCACATCCTATGAACCAAATGGTTCAGAGTAGCACCCACCAGCAAGCTCCTACACATAGCCAACCTTGGAATCCCCACATGAGCATCACACACATGTGTGCTCTGCTCTGAATTAAACAGAGAAAGAGAGACAACAGCAAAAGAACTGGGAGAGATCCCTAATAAATTCACACAACACAAGCATCAGAGGAACAAATCCTTAGAGATAATCTCACAAGCAAGACAACTCTCTGAATCCCATTTGTCACAGTGATGAAAATTCATCTAGATAGCAACCATAGTTAGTCCACTCATCGGGAAATTTCCCTAATCATCAACCATCAGCAACAAACCTCAATAATCGGATCACAAGACAGCAAAGGCATCACTGGAACCTCATCTGGCATGGCATGAACACTGGCTCGATGGCCAGGTTCCAGAGCAAGGGGAAATGAGAGAGGGGAGAGCAGAGAGAGGAGAGGGAGTAGGGGAGACTCACAGGTGGTCACCATCGTGGTGACCATGGCCAGGTGGTGTAGCGCAGAGGTGGGCGGCGTTGGAGCCGTAGTTGCTCCCGGGGAGCCGTCCTGGCGTCACCTCGCCTCCTCAACATCCATGGAAATATATGGAGGCGGCAACGACACAACAGCACACCGGAGGCACTCTAGACACCCTCGAGTAGCCGGAGAACGCCGGAGATGAGCGAAGGGTCCCGGGTCCCGAAACCCTAGGGTTAGGGTTAGGGCGCGTGAGGGCACCGCGGTGAGGTAGACTCGAATCAAAGAGGTGGAGGTTGGAGAACATACGGCGATGCGTGGATTGAGCCCTTGCACGGCGGCGGAGATGACCGGAGTCGGCCGGAAGAAATCGACGACGGCGGAGGCGACTCAATCGCCTGCGAGTCGCGGGTAAGAGGAGAAACGCGAGGGGGAGCGGGTTCAAGCGCGACTAGGGGGTTGGGCTCGAGTTCAGCCCCGAGTCGGTTTGACACAACCTGGTGGAGTGCTGGCCCACCAGCCAGCCCCAAGGGCTGAATGGTCTTTTGACCATTTCAGTATTAAAAACAAATGGATAATAAAAATTTAATAAATAAAATTCTATGAATCATTAAAATTCATAATTAGATTAATAAAATCAAAATACACCACTTTCATACTTTAATAAATAATTGTATAATACTTGTTATCTTAATTCTATAATTTTAAAATGATAATTGTAATAAGACAATGATAATAAAAATAATAATACTTAATATTTAATCAATAATAATATTATTCTTTCACACATATCCATTTACATTGGAAATTAAATTATATTATATGAATATTTTCTGATTCATCAAGAATTGTTAACACAATTAAATTAAATAAATAATAATGAAATAATAATAAATTATTAATAAATAATTGATTTAAAAATAATTAAATACCACATTTGTTTAGTTAACAAAATCAAATCCAAAGGATTGCATACATGTCATTACTATGCATAATAGCATCAATTGCTTCTTTAAACCGTGTCTTTACCAGCCAATGATGGTATTTTGTAGAACAAGGAAGTCAGAAGCGACACCAAGTATGAGGCTCCACTACTTATCCATATCAAGGCAAGTTCATCACTTCCTCATGTCCTATGAATTATTTTCTAACAACTATTTTCAAAACCCTATCGTAATACCACCTACGCTCAAAAGAATGCATGATCATATTTTTATAATAATATGACTAATTGAATGACTAGCCGAGTGGTAGTGTTCTGTTTGGTGGGCGGATGGAACCGTGGTAAGATGAATAGGTCAAAGCAAGGTTCCATCTGCATGGGAAAGTATTACCTAGGACTGAATCATAAATGTCGTCAGGATTCTTGCGCCGTAAATACGCGTTAACCATGGGTCTTGTATGGGACGAGTAAGTCAGCTGTGATCTTCTCTCGTTCGCATGTCAACGGACTGCTAGAGACGTACATTGTAGGTCTTGAGGGACTACATGCACATGGGTGGGAGCCCTTACGTCCCATGGACTCTGGGGTCTATGAGTGTTTGCCAGGGGCGCCTAGATCTCCATCGTGAGGGGTGGAATCAGGGGTTCAACCTGCTGGTGAAAATGAGTGGGCATGCATTGTGCGGAGAAGTATGGTTTGGCTTGGACCAACAACCGGTCCCCACACCTGAGTGGGCGTGGACAGGATCGCGCGCCTGGTTGTGCAACATGGTCTTGGTCGCCCATGTGTAAAGTAGCGCACATCTGCAGAGTGTAAAAGGATGTGGCATGTTACCCCCTGTTTCGGGAAGGAACTACGAACGCCGCAGGAAAGGCAACTCCATGAAGTTCTAATCGTGTGAAGGCTGGCGGGCATACTTTTCAGTATTAAAAGCAACCTCTTGAAAAAATATTTATTAAACCTTGCATTAGTATTGAATCTTTAGAGTCGAAGACCGTAGATAGTGCATCAATTACCTCTGTACTTAATGAACCTGTTGAGTAACCCTCGTTACTCATTCATTCCCGTTTAACCCCTGCTTAGGTTATGAAAACTATGAAGAGGCTTCATTCAACATCCTCGGAGGCCAGGAGGATATCTCCTATGAAGAGTCGGACCTCTACGGAGGCGTAGAAGGGATGGATTATACAACCCAATATGGAGCTGACCCTGAGGGAGCTGAGTCTGACTAGGGTTATCCTAGTCTAAAACAAGTACCTAGCACGGTTGAATCGAGCAGCCTTGAACTCTATATTAGGCTGCTGAGTTACCGTGTATGAACCTACTTTATAGTTCAGTTGTTGTTTCAACTTCAATAATGAGATGACCCATCGTGATATCATTCTCTTGTCAGCACACTATGTTTTGTAATATATGTTTTTTTGACAATCAAGTCCCGCAATGTTTCTGCTGTTCCACCCTAAGGGATGTAATATTTGCGGAACGATGTTTTGTGAGTGTTATGTCAATGACTTGCGTACTACAACATGAAGTGGTATGCTGGGTCACCGCAGACGCTTTCGAAAGAAAGGTCAAATCCATACAGGAAAGCTTACATGAAGTACTCATGGCAAAACCGTCTGGAAATTCGGATGCCGAGGAAGATGAAGACCCCAAAACGCCTCCGCCGGAGGAAGAGGAAGGCGAAGTTAGTTTGACCTACCCTGGCGTCAAAGAATTGACGGAAGATGAACCTAACAAAAAACCTCCATCTTCCAAGAAAAAAAAGAAGTCCTCTAAGAAACTACTATCCAAATTACAGAAGAAAAAGGTGGAAAAGTTGGCAGACATTGCCAACCAAAACCTAGAAGTTAGAGGAGGCAGTGGTGTAAAAACCGCGGAGAAGAAAAATGCTGAAATCCCTGTTCCCCAGATGTCGGAGCAGGAGGAGATCGATCTGATCCAAACCCCGGTCGCACGTAATGAGCCCCTGGAAGTCCTGGAAGCTAGGAGACAAGCAATAATGCGGCAAAAACAACATCTATTCCAAACTCGGGATAACCTCCTTAAAACCCATGCTGATATAAAAATATAGCAGGAAGAAATAGAGGAATACGAAAGAAGGAATAGATCTAGAATTAAACCTACGCAGTTACCCGGAATTTCACAGCCGGAAGAGCTGCCAGCAAGAAAGCGGTTTGAAAACCCATCTTGGCAAAGGAATGTTAACAACACAAATGCTAAGGGAGAGTGCATCTACAAAACTGCAGCCAAAAACGCAGAAGCGTGTTCGCCATCCTTAACGATGATCTGTACTCCAATGACGAAAAGTTGCAGGTAGTGTATGCTTTCTTAGGAAAAGAATTACAACAACAACAACGAGGACAAGCACACTCAGGCAAGCTACATGATAATTCAGCCTTGTGCAAAACTGCCACGTGCGCCGCTGGAGCACCTGACCCAAGCGAACCCGGAGATTCAGGTGCTTCGAAGGAAAAGAAAGGAGATCCTAAGAAGAACAAGAAAATCCCCAATAACAAGAATGCATCGTCCAGAACAGGATCCCATTTGTCTAAAGGAGGAAATAATACAAACCCCCGTGACAACAAGGAACGGGAGGAGAAAACCGGAATGACGAAAAAACAATGCCGCCTCCAAGATACCTGGCCAATAAAGCTGGAAGATACGACAATCCTCACAGGCCTGAGAGATCCCGAACCCCTCCAACGAACAAAGAAAGGCCAAGGAGTAGAACTCCACCTTATTCCAAAGGACGGGATGCCGGAAGATATAGGTATGATCCAAAGAGAGAGCACTCGCGCAAAAATCGGACCAGAACGAAGCAGATCCCCTTCTGTCTATTTAGCTAGAAGATATTCCACGCACGTCGGTAAGATGGAAAGAGATGATTTATACTTCAGACCAATGTGTTTCACTGACAAGATCTAGAGAATCAGTCTACATTCTGTCTTTGCCAAAGTTGGTCCAACTTACCAAAAGTATACCAGAAGTACAAACCCAGATACATGGCTTTCAGATTACTATACTGCCGTCCAAATCAACAAATGGGACAGATTTAGAGGTTGTGAAGTTTCTTCCCCTAATGTTGCTGAATGGAGCCAGAGATTGGATCAACGGACTTCCGTCAAGAATAGTAGACAGTTGGGAAGATATGGCTAGAGTTTTTGCTCAACACTTTCGAGGTACGTATAAATGCCCTAAGAGCATAAACTAGCTGGACCGTTGCATACAATATGAAGATGAGTCGTATGTCGACTTTATATCAAGATGGACTACAATGAAGAATAGTTGCTATGGAGAAAGTGATGTACAAGCAATGCATGCTTTCATCAATGGCCTGAAACTCGGCCTCGTACCGTTCATTGGTTGGTTCTCTCGGATCAATGCTTACAACCGCCAATAAGCATGCAGCGGTTGAAGACGACATCATGGCGAGAGGCGGAAATATCAATGCATTGGTTCAGGCCAAAAAGGCGTCTCGTTCTGAAAAGAAGGCTACTCCAGAAGCACATCCAAAACCCAAAGTGGTGAACATAGCCCTTGGAAAGGATAATGGCAGCAGATGGAAGGGCCAAAGCACAGAAAACAGGGAAACCATCTCCTACTCTAAAGAAGAGTGGGAAAAGATTAAGTCGGAATCATGTGTCCACCGTTCGCAATTTGGGAAGCCCACCCATACAAATGCGCAATGCCGGCTTAATAAGCACATGAAAGGCATTGCAGGATTCGGGAATAAAGGAAAGAATTCCAAAATTAAATTCAACAAGCAAAAGCCAGAAACTGAAAAAGATGAAAGCGAGTTTGACACTGATGACAAAATCCAGGAACAACAGCGGAAGGGCGAGCCTAAATTCCCAAGAGTTGAAGGAGAATGTAACCTAACTTTCTCGCAACTCCTTCAGCAAAACAGGCAAAGAGAACGCTTCGAGAAATCAATGTGGTTGTACCTCCAACCCCAAAGTACTTGAAGTATTCAAATACTCCAATTAAATGGATCAGTCTGATCATCCCGGTAACATCCCAGAACCCGACACACATGTTTTGGTCATAAGTCCTATTGTTCAAAACATTAGGCTCAAAAGGGTGATGATGGATGGAGGATCCATTATCAAGATCATGTACTTGAGTACACTGAAGCAGTTACACCTCTCCGAGACCCAGCGCAAACACAGCAATGTATGTTTTCACGGCATTGTTCCTGGCAGGCAAGCACATTCCCTAGGAGAAATTTCCATACAAGTAACCTTTGGAAAGAGAGAACACTTCCACCAGGAGAGGATCTCATTCGAGGTGGTGCCGTTCAAAAGTGTGTATCACGCAATACTCGGATGTCCGGCTTCCGCCAAATTCATGGCAAGGTCTTGCTATATCTACAACAAGCTGAAGATGCCAGGGCCAAAAGGAGGAGTAATCACCATATCAGGAGATTTCAAGCTAGCAAACGAGCTGGAGAAAGGAAACGCCCTTTGCGCCGAACAGGTGATACAAAGGGAAGAGCTAAAGGAGCTGGCCAAAGAAGTATTGCCGACAGAAATGCCAGCATGAAAAGAAAGCCAGAAGCCGGCAGATAGTTTCAAAGCCTCGGAGAATACAAAACAGATCATCCTGGACCCCAAAGATCCGACAAAATTTGTCGTAGTGGGAACATGAATGACTGACTAATAGGAAAGCACGCTCATCAAGTTCCTACGTGAAAACTAGGACATTTTGACCTGGTGTTCTGCTGATATGCCAGGTGTTCCCAGGGAACTTGCCGAGCACCAACTGAAGGTGGAAGGCTATTGGCAAGGAAATTATCCGGCTTTTAGCAGCTGATTTCATGCAGGAAGTTATACATACTAATTGGTATGTGAACCCAGTATTAGTCCCGAAGAAGGATAGTATTATTCTTAGGATGTGTATAGATTACACCCGTCTAGACAAATTGTGCCCAAAAGATATATTCGCGTTACCGCGAAGCGATCAAATAATAGATGCCACTGCTGGCTCTGAGCTTTTATGCTTTTGGACGCTTATTCCGGGTATCATTAAATATGCATGAAAGAAGAAGACCAAATAAAAACCTCTTTCATAACACCCTATGGAACATACTATTACATAACCATGCCTTTTGGCCTGAAGTGCAACATACCCGCGTTGCATGCAAAGATGCTTGCATAGTCAAATTGGCAAAAAACGTCCATGTTTACGTGGATGATATTTCTGTTGTTTCCAAGGAAAGGCATACGCTCCTTGAAGATCTACGAGAAACCTTCGACAATCTCCGCACTTACAAAATGAAGTTGAATCCATTAAAGTGCGTATTCGGGGTTCCCACAGGAAAACTTCTAGGTTTTATCGTTTCTCACAGAGGAATAGAGGTAAATCCGGAAAAGATCAAAACAATCTTAAACATCAAAAGGCCTACATGTCTAAAATCCGTCGAAAGATTGACGGGTTCTGCAACCGCTGTAAGCAGGTTCATAAGCCGGCTTGGTGACAAAGTTCTGCCATTATACAAATTGTTGAAGAAATCCGACAACTTTGAATGGGCAGAAGAGGCAGACAAAGCATTAACCTAGTTAAAAGAAACTTTGATAAAAGCTCCGATTTTGGCATCCCCAAAAGACGAAGAACACGTGTTACTGTATCTTACAACAACTAACAGGGTTATTAGTGCAGTGATAATTGTGGAAAGACGGAAAGAAGAACAAAGTATTCTAGATCAGCATCCAGTATACTACGTTAGCGAGGTATTTTCCGAGTGAAAACATTCATATTATTAAAAGCTGGCATATGGTGTATTTTTCGCATCTCGAAAACTCCGTCATTATTTCCAAGGACATTCCATAACAGTGGTAAGAAAAGCACCACTATGGAATATTATTGACAATGCGGACGCAATAGGCAGAGTAGCCAAATGGGGCATTGAACTTGTTGCGTTCGACATTAAGTACCAACCATAGACACCAATCAAATCCCAAGTGTTGGCATATTTTGTAGCTGACTGTACAGAAGCAATGGAAAACACACCAATGCCGGAGTCGAAATATTGGACCATGCATTTTGATGGATCCAAAATGAAAGAAGGCGTTGGCGCAGGTGTGGTGCTCAAGTCCCCAAAAGGCGACACAATGGAGTATGTATTACAAATACACTTCAACGTGAGCAACAATGTGGTAGAATACGAAGCATTTCTTCATGGCTTGCATATTGCAAAAGAAATAGGTGTCAAACACATACTTTGCTATGGAGACTCAGACTTAGTCTAGCACCGGTTGAACCAGACATGGGATGCCAAAAGCCCCATAATAGTCGAGTATCGGAGAACAGTCGATGAGTTCGCCATTTGCTTCCTAGGATTTGAAGTACATCACGTCAAAAGGGAAGAAAACTGGAACACGGATGCTCTAGCCTGCATGGGCTCGGAAAGAGTGAAAACTTTGCCACCTAGTGTATTTGTCCAGGATTTGTACGAACCATCAATAAAAGGTGGAGATGTTGATTACCCCCTAGTTTCCGAGTCAATAGAAGTTTTGCTCGTTAACCCGGATTGGACAATTCCATACTTAAACTTCTTAGTTGATCAGAAGTTCCCGGATGGAGCAGATGAAGTCTTGCAAAGGCAGATAAAACGCCGATGCAAAGGGTACACGGTAATCAATGGTTGCATGTATAAACGCAGTACTATCAGAATTTTTTAGCGATGTATCTCGCCAGAAGAAGGACGAGAAATTATACAAGAAATACATGCCAGATATTGCGGACAACATGCTCAGTTAAAAAGCATAGTTAAAAAATCATTTTGTGCAGGGTTTTTCTGGGTCACAGCCAAGACAGATGCGGCGCATATAGTGAATACATGTGCCGGATGCCAGTACCATGTCAAGAAGAAAAATATGCCGTCTCAAGCACTCAAGACTCTCCCCATAACATGACCATTTGCGGTCTGGGGGCTATATACGATGGGGCCATTCAAAACTGCAAGAGGCGTACTTACACATCTACTCGTTGCAGTGGATAAGTATACCAAGTGGGTGGAGGCAAAACCCATAAAAAAACTTGACAGTGTGACAGCCAGAAATTTCGTCATTGACTCATGAGATATGGTGTTCCACATAGCATAATCACGGATAACGGGACAAATTTATCAATTGGATAGTTGGCAAAGTATTGCCGACAAACGGGAATTCTCTTAGATCTTGCATCTGTTGCACACCCACAATCCAATGGTCAAGTTGAACGAATGAATAGTTCAATCTTGCAAGGAATACGCCCAAGACTCGAAACCCCTCTTCATAGAGCAGCTGGAGCATGGGTAGAAGAATTGCCTTCTGTGCTTTGGAGTATTCAAACGACACCAATAGATCAACATGGCAGACGCCTTTTTTCTTGGTCTATGGCGTTGAAGCAGTGCTTCCTACGGACATGATCCATAATAGTCCAAGAGTGCAGGCATACGATGTCTCAGATGACGAAAGTGCGCGTCAGGATGTCGTCGATCTTTTAGAAGAAGAAGGAGAACTTGTGTTGCAAAGATCCGCCATTTATCAGCAAGGCCTACAGTGATATCATAGCGGAAAATCAAACACCGATCTTTTAAAGAAGGTGATTTGGTGCTAAGATTTGTACAGGATAGAAATCACAAGCTAGCCCCAGTCTGGGAAGGACCATTTGTCATTAGCAAGGCTATGAAAAATGGTTCATATTACCTTGTAGATATTCGAGACACGGAAGATGACCAAAAAAATCCGAATTGGAAGAGAAAGAGAAGCATAGATGTAAAACTAGGAGAGACAAATAGGCCTAGTCCAATTCTATGTAAACATCATAGAGATCATGAAATAAAGTTGTCTGAAATTCATGCATTTTGTTTTTTTCAGTCTTTACTGGTCAAAGCATGTTCCATCTTATCTATTTTCCAATGATGTTTCATTTTGCTTCAATGTTAACCCGAATTTTGCCTGCATGCTCGGAGTTATAAAACTGAATGCTTTTGGCCTAAGGAGGCTACAGAAACCCAGATAGTGTCTGCGTGCCTGGAGTTCATACCTTTAAATTCCTTATTATTCCTAAGTATTATCTGATTCTTTGTTGTGTTGGGTCACTTGATTTAGTAAGTAAAGTGCCAAAGTATAGTCCATGATTCCGAGTTCTGACTAATTGGTTTCTTAACCCAGTCACTTGGCGTGAAGATTGCATACTTTCAGATTCACTTTAACACTAAGGAAAGTTAAGGCATACAAACCAGAGAACTTAGAAGAGAAGGAATTAAAACTCTGAAAACTTGCAAAGCTGAATTTAAGAGCAAAGGATAGAAACTTGTTCATACAAAAGATAGAATGCATTACAATTGAGTTTTACATTGTAAGAATAGTAATGCACCCGATTTGGCTAATGTCTTCGCAGGCTCAGTTGGCGTCCACGAAGTCGTCGTCGTCATCCTCGTCGCTATCACTCGGATTCTCCGGAGTTGATGGAATTTCTTGCTCTGGGTAGAGTGTCGAGGTAGAGACCATCTGAGCTATCTTGGAGGCGTGTCCCTTGCTAGACTCGAATATTTCCGCCCTTTGTATCTTGGTGTATCCTTGCGGTACACCGATGGCGATGCGCCAAGACTTGGCGGTGGTGTAATGCATTTTTATTATCCCTAAGGCCATGCGTATACCACCGCGGGCGGCAGATTTGAGCCAGCTTTCGTGTTGGTTTACAACCTCCGCGAAAGCTTCAGGAAGCTTGCTGGCTTCCGAGAACTCGCCAGCTTTATCCGGAATGCATTTATTGATAAGCAGCATTCTGACATTCTTCAGCTCGGTGACGTACGTCCCGAAAGCCCGGATGCGATCGATCCGAGTGATACGAGGATTCCCCTCTGTCAGTGAAAATCAGAAGAGATTAGAAAAACTGAAGGGAAAAAGAATGCTTTATGCAAAGACAAAAGGTAAAACTTGGGAAAATTCCAAAGTTTTACCAAGGATCTTGTCCATTTCAACGCCTTCTTCAAGGCGTTGATGAAGGGAAGTCTCGTTGTCTTGGATAGTCCTCCGATCCTTCTCGGCCCGCGAAGAAGCCCGAGACTCGGACAAGCCTAAAGCCAGTTGGCTCTCCTCCAGGTCTTTCTGAAGCTTTACATTGATCTTATAAAGTTCAGAGTTTTCCTTGCGGAGGTTCTGGGCATTGCCGGCGTCCTCAGCAATCTGCTTGGCCTTGGCCAAAGAGGCTGAAAAGAAGAGAAGTAAAGATACTTACCAGTTTTCTCCTTCAGCTGGTTCTGAATCTTGGAAATCTCCGATTCCTTCTCATTAAGAATGCCAAGAAGGGATCTGACCTCCTGGTTCTTGATGTTAAGTTTGTAAAAAACTTCCACATTTATAGTTTTGGCAGTTTGCTGAAAGTGTACAAGGGAAAAGCATTGTTAAATAACAATAAGCCGGCTAAGTTAAAAAGTATCAAAAAAATGTATGATTTTGTATTAATACTTGGGGGCTAGATATATTACCTGGCTAACCCTTGACAGACCTTGAAGCATCTCAGTGAACTCCTTCGAGTACTCCGAGAAGGAAATCCCCAAATGGTGGACTCCGGCTTGGATAACCTACTGAGGCGAGAACACGTAATTATTCTGGGCAATTAATCCACCTTTTGGCCAAGAACGAATCAAAGGGGCTCGGGTGAACTGCTTCTTTGCCTACGGATGTATGTACTCGTATTCACCAAAGCAAGTTTCCTGCTTTACCTTGAACTTGGTATCAAATGTGGGAATTTCCTCCGGCTGCTAAGTGAGCAAAGGTCCACCTTCTTCTTATTCCGCCCTTTCCCGTGCATCTGTTTTGGGTGCATCAGGCTGACTGGACCGAAGGGGGTAGATAGGTTCCTCTCGAGCAGTCGAGTTTTCTTCACCAGCTGCCACATGAGTATTCGAGGCAGCTGCAAGGGATGGTTTAGGCCCCTGATTGCGGCAGCCTTAAGTTTTTTCCTGCCCCTCCCCTTCAAAGGGACAGGAGCAAGGCTAAAAAAAAGAGAAGAAGGAAAAACCGACATAAAAAATCCGAGAAGAAGAGATTCAAGAAAAGTATGCAAAAAATAAAAAGCATACGAAAGAAAAATTCGATTCTTACCTGGAGGTGGCGACGACAACTCCTTCGAGGTCGATCACTTCTTGACTCGAAGAGATCTTCTTGCGTTTCCGTCCTCCGGCTGCTAGGAAGCGGGCTTTTAGCTCCGCTAGTTCGACGTCGGAGGCAAGCTGATCTTCTGCAAGATCAAGAAGCTGCAAAGAAGTAGACCTAGATTAGTAAAAATCTTCCGAGAAAGACAAAGTTTGAAAAACTTCCCAAAAGACGGAAATTGAAAATATACCTTGGGAGCGAGCTTTTGGGCATTGTACATTTTTAGACTTTCCTCGTACTGATCACGAGTTGCTACCAAATGTTTGACACGCTTTTTAAACTCCTTCTTCGACAAAGCTGACTTTGCCACCCTCATTGTATCACCAGAGCCCGAGTACTTGCAGAGAAGCCGGCCGCCGTGGATAGCAAGAGGTTGAATACTCCTTCTGATCCAGCATAGGATTATGTCCATGCCGGTCAGAGGAGGAGAAGAAGAGACGAGTTTTGCTATCCGCCTTTTAATTCGCAGCAAGTCTGGAGGCAGAACCTGGACCACATCCAATGCCTAGTTGTCTTTGGGCGTGGAAGCGAAATTGACGAAAGGCGGAATTCCCGTCTCCTTTCCAGGATAGGGAACGCCCGAGTGATAGAAGAATGGGCTCGTCCAAAATTTGATGGACTCGGAGGTTTTTATCTTTGGAAACCACTCCTTCCTAAACGTACGGAGATTGAAGGAGATGGTCCCACAAGTTGGAAGGATACCGTCGGTGGTATTGTGTTTAACATTAAAGCAATACTGGAGAAATCTAAGCGGGGTTCTATCCCTAGATACCCCTCGAAGAGGGCCTGAAAGCCGGCAATATACAGAATGGAATTGGGTGGCAAGTTGTGTCGTTGAACCCCGTAGTGGTCAAGAATTTCAAGGAAGAAGGCAGAAGGCGGAAACCCCATACCTCAGATGAGATGGGAGTCCAAAATGACCCTTTCCCCGTCTTTTGGAGACGGTTCCGACTCTTTGTCATCCATCTGCCATTTTTCCTTGGCGATGATGCCGTCCTTTTCCAGGGAGCTGAGTAGAGCCAGTACCACGTTGCACTAGCTCCAATTCTCCGAGTCGCCTTCTTCGTCTTCGCCTCCGGTGGCGGTTTCGCCACCACGGGCGGAAGATTCCCCCTCCTCAGTTTCGAGGACGGGAGGAGGAGGAGGAGCGATAGCGGATGACAGCGGCATGATTCTGGCAGTGGAGAAAGAATCCCCACCCGCCTGTGCGCTCTTGGTGGTCACCGGCGTGTCCATGCTGGAGCACGGTGGAACTAGAGGAGCAGAGATGTTGGTGGCGTCCATGGCGGAGTCTTGGTCGACGGATGTCTCGGACGAGCGCGCGGGGCTTCCGGTTGCCATGTTTTGGCGGTGCAACCGTTCAACAGAGCTCCGGCCACCGATGTTTTGTCTTCCGGTGAGGATCTGGCTCGATTAGTTCTCCGTTTCCTTTCGCTCGGAACAGTGGAGTGCACTCTGTGCTCTGGAAGGCTCGAAGTAGAAGATGATGCAGAAGGAGAATCAGAGGGCTCGAGGTGGCTATTTATAGCAGTTGTGCGCCGAGATTCGTCCCAATGGCTCTTTTAACCGTTGGATGAATCATGCGTGTTTCGCCGAAAAAACCGGGAAACAAGGGGATGGGGTGATTATGGCTATCTCCTCGTTTCTCACGCAAAATCTGTCACATATACGGTTTCAATATTTTGACTGAACCCATACATCCGTGACATAAGCACAATTTCACTGCTTGCGTCACAGTTTCCTTCTCCGCGAAGACTCGTGGAAGAAATGACGGATTTTGGTGAATTTGAGTTTGGCATTAAAAGTTTTTGTTGAAAGAAGAATCAAGATAGAATGCCGACATTTGCGAAAAGAATACAAATCCACGAAGAACAACAAAATAAAGTCTTAATCCTTCTTGGGGGATACTGTCGAATATATGTCAATCAGGGGTGTATCCAGCATTGGCCGAAGGCCGGATGACTAGGGTGTCCCACAAGCATTGGAACGGAGTCCATTGTGCGACCAAGTAAGCTGACGCGCAGGAAGACGAATTCTAGAAACCCGGACCACGGCCCACTGTGGTGCTACTTGGAGGAGAAGCCAGATTCCTTACTTTCCAAGTTAGATACTTTCCGTAGTCTTCTAGGTTTCCTTCTTGTAAGCCCTAGTCCGGCTATCTATATAAAACCGGACGGGAGCAAAAGAAAGAAAGAGATCAGATCACACGTTAGCTAGAAGCCAACTCACCGGGAAGTTCATCCTCGCCGATTTAGTGAAACCATACTCACAATTGTACTATGTATACTTCAGGCTTCATCCCTGGTTTTAGTGAGATTGTGGGAGTAGGAACGCCACCTAGTTGCGTCATACCGAACCTGGGTAAAACCGTGTTCTCGTTTTACAGTTCTTCCATGCCCCCCCCCCCCGCAGTTCTACCTGTAGTCTTATGGCACCCCCGTCCATGATCCTTACTACAAAGTCTCGAATGAGACGATGTGATGAAGTGGGCATACTTAGTGAGTCTGTTGACGACCACTAGAATGACATTCTTGCCCTTTGATTTGGGTAAGCCCTCTACAAATTCCATGCTAATCTCTGCCCATTTCATCTTGGGAATGTTTAGTGGGACAAGCAGGCCAGAATAATGAACTCGCTCTGTTTGAGAGATCTCGCAAATAGTGCACTATGCTATCTTACTATCAATTTCAGTTTCCATTTGTGGCCAATAGAAGAGTTTCTTGATTCTATTATAGGTTACTCTACTGCCAGAATGTCCTCCAAATATTGAGTTATGAAAGGAATTGAATACCTTTTTATTCAGATCAGTAGATGTACCTAGGACAATTCTGTTTTTGTACCTTTGAATTCCTGCAGTAAGTGAATAGTTGGTGTTGCTGGTAGGTGTAATTGCTAGTTCCTATAGTAATTTCGTGCACTTCTCATCAGCTGCATAAGTTGCTTCCACTTCTTGTTGCCAGCTAGGTACTGCAACCGAGATAGCAATACATTCTTCTTCAATATTTGTTGGGTGTTTCCTAGAGAGAGCATCTGCAGCAATGTTATCTATGCCCTTCTTATACAATAGTGTAATCGAATTTCATCAACTTGAGAATTAATTTCTATTGTATGCCCTCCAACAATATCTGGCTTGACAAGTACTTCAAACTTCTCTGGTCAGTTTTGATGTGTAGCTTGTTCCCTGGCAGGTAGTGTTTCCATTTTCTGAGGGATTCTAAGATTGCCATTGCTTCCTTGTCATAAATAGACATGGCGTGTGCTTTAGGTCCAATAGCTTTGCTAAAATAAGCAATAGGTTTTCCTTGCGGCATTAAGACTGCTCCCAAGCCCGTAACTAATGCATCTGTTTCCATTGTGAAGGGTAGTGTAAATTTTGGTAGGACCAGAACTAGTGGGCTAGACATTATTGTTTTTAGGGTTTGGAACACCTTGTCCTGAGCTTCTGTCCATTGAAAGGAGTATTTGTTGAGAAAATCATGTAGTGGTCTACATATGGATGCATACCCTTGTATAAATCTGTGGTAATAACCAGTAAGCCCCAAGAATTGCCTCAGTTCCTTGATGGTTGTAGGAGCTGGCCAGTTAACTATGTCTTAGATTTTTGTGGATATGTTGCCACACCTTTTCCAGATATTACATGTCCCAAATAGTCAATAATGTCTGTTGCAAATGAACATTTGGTTTCTTTTGCTTTGAGATTGTGCAATCTGAGTAGCTGCAGCACTATCCTCAGATGTTGCCTATGCAGGGGCAAGTTGTTGTTGTAAATGAGTATATCATCAAATAAGACTAGCACGAATTTCCTCAGGTGTGTGGAGAAGATGTTGTTCACCAACTGCTGGAATGTTGCTAGTGCGTTTGTCAAGCCAAAGGGCATCACCACATATTCATAGTGTCCTAAGTGAGTGTTTAATGCTGTTTTTGCAATGTCCTTAGGGTTCATACGGATTTGGTGGTAGCCTGACCTTAAGTCCGATTTTGTGAAAATGGTAGCTCCCTATATCTCATCTAGTAGGTCCTATATGAAGGGAACTGGGTATTTTTTCTTGATTGTTAGAGCATTCAGCTGCCTATAGTCCACGCAGAGTCTCCATGTCTTGTCCTTTTTCCTGACCAAGACGACAGGTGAAGAGTATGGGTTGTTGCTCAATCTGATTTTAGAAATTTTCAGCATGTTATGCACCGGTTCTTCCACTATATTTTTCTGCTTGTGGGCATTCTGTAAGGTCTCACATTTGTGGGATTGGACCCTTCCTTGATGGGAATAGTATGGTCACATTCTCTATGTGGGGGAAGGCAAGTTCACTGAAAATGTCTTGATACCGTTCCAGTATATCTTGCACTTTACTATTGGTGATTGTGTTTTTCGATGTGTTGGCTTCCTCTTTCACAATGTCCTTGTCTTGTATTCTAATTAAGAATTCTTGAGCCCCAGAGTTGAGTAGTTTTGCACATGCTTGAGTAGAAATGTTTGTCTTTCTTAAAGGAACGACTCTGTCCATGAGTGTGCACCACTTCCCTTCTATAGTGATGGAAATAGTTTTGCATTCCCAGTAATAATAGTTGGGCCGTGCTTTTTGAGCCAGTTGGCACCCAATACCATTTCATAGCCTTTCAAGGGTAATAATTTGTAGTCTTGAGAAAAGGTGTTATTCTGAATTTTGAACTTGCAGTTTGGCAGACATCCTTGGGAAACCAAATCTCCTTCTCCAGCTACCAACACTCTGTGGGATGTTGTCTGCCGAGGTGTCAACTTACTTTTCTTAATGAATTCACTGTCAATAAATGTGTCGGTGCTCCCAGTATCAATCAAGGTTGTGGTTTGTTGCCCTCCTAAGTAGACAATGACTGACAGAGTAGTGTCACCAGGAATGCCATGGATGGCTTCGGCTGAAATTTGCATCAATTTCCCAGATGGTTTTGGGATTGTTTGTTCTTCCTTAGGTTTGGCATCCTCTTGTTGTTGAGGAATGTCAGGAAAAGTTGTCTCAGCATCATGGTAAGCATCAGGTGTGTCAGGAGATTCAGCTTCTTCTTCCTGGTCACTATGTCCCTTCCATTAAATATCATGTACTATGCTTTTCATATTGTTGCATTTGTGACCAAAAGTCCACTGTTCTGGGCGGTACCAACATTTGCCTCTTTCCCGTGGTTTCTCTGCTTGCAGTATCGGCTTATCTCCTCATACTTGAAGGGGTTGTTTGAAGGTGTTTTGTAGATTGTTCTTGGTGTTTGGTGGCTGTGTCATGGGTCTTTTATTTGCTGCTAGATATGGCATTTCCTGATGCCTTGCATGCCAGTATGCAGATTTTGGAGTAGCTGGATTATGACTTCTCACTGCATGCTTTATTGTATCCTTCAGTCCATTGATGAAACACAATAAGAAGAAGTTGTCAGTGAGATATGTATGGCTTTTGTGCATGTTAATCATGTATTCTTCGAAGAGGTCACTGTAATGGCTGATAGTGGTTGTTTGCTTCAAGTATTGGAACTGTCCCATGGCTTCATGCTCCCCAGGTGCAGGAAACCTCTCGCAGATGAGTTGGCAGAACTGTTGCCAGTTACAAAGGTACAAATTAATATTGTTGCTTGAGATCCATGTTTTCGCCTTGCCTCTGATATGCGCATTGGCCTACTTCACTTTGTTCTTGTTTGTTATGCCACTAAGAGTGAAAATTGATTCACATTCATCTATCCAGGCTTGTGCATTCTCTGACAAGAATATTGGCAACTCCACATTGGGTGTTCGAATATAGGGATCTTGGTTTCTATTCTAATGTGCATAAGATGTGTTGTGGAGTATTTGGTGCTGTTGGTTGTAAGGGTAGGATGGCTGGGTGTAGGTGACTGCCGGTTGGGTTTGTGAATAGTAGTATTGAGGTGAAAATATCGGGGATCAAGGAGGGTAATGGTAATAAACTTGGCTTTGTGGTTGGTACTGGTAATTTGGTGTTGGAGGTGGATAATAGGTGGGATGTGATTTAGTGTGATTGCCTTGCAGTGGAAATTGGCTTGCGGAGCTTGCCTGCAAAGTGAATGGAGTGGTTTGTGGGCATGGTTGTGCGTATGATGTAGAGGTTGTATAGCAGTGAGTAGGAGTTGTTTGCGATGGTGGTTTTTGTGGTGTCGGTGTTGAGAAAGGTGTTGAAAATCTGGCTTGCGAGCTGGGTGTGGCTTCAGGAGCGAGGCTTTTGAAAGGCATGCCGAATTGAGGTTGTGAGGTAGAGGGTGGGAGTCGGCTGGTTGCAGACCGCCGTGGATGTTTGCGATTATTCTTCGAGGATCTGGCTCAGATCGGCCTGTGGTGGAGGTGGTGTGGTGAATCCCTGTGGTGCTGTCGTGGCTGGGGCAGAAGTGGCTGGCTTTTCCAGGGCTTTGATGCTGAGCGCAATTTGAGAGACCATGGCTGTCAGGTTTGACGTGTTACCTTGGAGCGCGTCGATGGAGGCCTGCTGGTGCCTCTAGGCGGCGGTAGAGATTGAGTACCTCGCATGGGAGGCGAGATCCAATTTCCTCTTCCTCTTTGGCCTGTGCCTAGGCCGCTGCCAATATTTCTGCTTCTTCCGTTGGGGCTGGCATCCTTTCCTACGATCTCGTGCGATGTAGTGTCATGGCCGTGTTGAGACGGCTGGATCTCTTCCACGGAGCGATACTGCTCTCCCAGATCGAGCTTCGTAGGGATTTAACTGCCTCAGATTGGATGGATCTGGGGTAACCTTGGATTTCTCGGGACGGAAAGAGGGTAAAGTGGGCGGGAATCGCTCTAGGGAGGAAGGCGACTGATACCAATTCTCAGGATACTAGCTGCGAAGGTGGAGATCTCGACTAGGATTTGGACACAGCAGCGAAATTTAGGGAAATAAATTGCAAGAAGTAATTGCTTGAAGTAAATTGCAGGAATTGAAAGAACAGGAAGTAGGAAAAATAGAATTAGGGTTTTACAATGATCGCTCTTCCTAGCCACCCACTCTTCTTAGTTATATAGAGTTCCCAGAGGAGTCGCATCAATATTACATTTGATAAGTTTTAGCGATTCAAAGTACATGATTTGAATTGAAAGAAAATTGAACAAGTACCATAGGATCAAGCGAAGCGGTACGAACGTATCTGAGCCGTTGGTAAGGATGTGCTTCAGGCAAAAATCTATGAAGGGGAATAATTCTTGACATAGGGCTAAAACGGATCGGGACGCTGATGGCTGACGTTGGTAAACCCCAAGAAAAAGGTTGTGAAGAGTGCATCGACAAGTTTTCCCTCAGAAAAGAAATCAAGGGTCAATCGACCAGTAGGAGGACAAGCAATATCCGAAGGTTGATGCAGCTGAGATGGAAGGGCGCACTACACGGTTTAGCAGCAACGTGGAACCTACACAACACAATCAAATCACTTTTTCCCAACGAAGCAGTGAGATTGTCAATCTCACTGGTTTTGCTGGACACAAAGAGGTTAAACATATGGTGTGAAAGACAATATGAGAACAATATGAAAATAGTAGCAGTAGTGTGAAAACAGTGGAAGCAGTGTGTGTATTATCAGTATGAGAAAATGGACCGGGGTCCACAGTTCACTAGAGGTGTCTCTCCATAAAAGATAGCTAACATGTGTTGTGGACAAATTACAGCTGGGAAATTGACAGATAAAGAAACATCCATGACATAAAGATTACTATGAGATTCATGCAGACATTACAACAAAATACATAGATCGTCATCCAACTGCATCTATGACTAATAATCCACCCTTCGAATATCATCCGAACAAACGTTGGGTATTAAGTTGCAAGCAACGGATAATTGCAGTAAGCAAAGTGTGTAATGTAAACATCTTTGTTTTCTCCCTAATGGCAATAGCACATCCTCCATCCGTCACGTTTTTGTCACTCGAGCATAGATGCAAAGGAGGCATGAACCCACTATCGAGCATAAATACTTCCTCTTGGAGTCACTAGCATCTACTTGGCCAGAGCATCTACTAACAACGGAGAGCATGCAAGAGCATAAATAACATACACATGAAGATAACATGATAGATTGATAATCAAAAGACATAGCATTCAATAATCATCGGATCCCAACAAACACAACATGTAACATTATAATCAGATGATCTTGATCATGTGAGGCAGCTCACGAGATCAAAACATGAGGCATAAAGTGGAGAGTACAACCATCTAGCTACTTCTATAGACCCGTAGTCCAGGGATGAACTACTCACGCATCACTCCGGAGGCGGGCATGGTGGTGTAGACCCCTCCGGTGATGAATTCCCCTCCCGACAGGGTGCCGGGGAGAGCTCCAGAACCCTCCCGATCTCGGGTTGATGATGACGAAGGCCTCAGGTGTTTCTCCGGAAGAAGTGGT
The DNA here is from genome assembly GCA_028641055.1 of Alopecurus myosuroides. Taxonomy (NCBI): domain Eukaryota; kingdom Viridiplantae; phylum Streptophyta; class Magnoliopsida; order Poales; family Poaceae; genus Alopecurus; species Alopecurus myosuroides. The sequence continues at coordinate 120,153,714 of CM054061.1, forward strand.
ATATCTTTAGGGTTGACGTATCGGGGGAATAAATAGGCGAAAGGGCGATGGAGGTGGACGCCCGAGGGGCCCACACCACCCCTAGGCGCGGCCAGGGGGCGCCTCGCCCTATGGTGTGGCCCCCCGTGCCTCTTCGGGACTCCGTGGAACCTTTGGGAATTCTAAGACTTCTGGGCTTCGAATTTTCCAATTCCGAGAATATTTATAGAACAACTTTTCTGAAACTAAAAACAACAGAAAACAGGGAACTAGCTCTGTGCCATCTTGTCAATAGGTTAGTCCCGGGAAATCGATAAAAATGACATGAAGTGTAAGGAAAACATGTAGCATAAGGCATGAAAACAACATGGAACATCAGAAATTATAGATACGTTTATGATGTATCAAAATCCCCAAGCTTAGTTCCTACTTGTCCTCGAGTAGGTAAACGATAAAACAAATAATTTCTGAGGTGACATGCTACCAACATAAACTTGATCATCATAGTAATGTAAAGCATGTAAACTAGGATCAAATGAATAAAAGTTGTGGTTTATAGTTGATTTCAAAGATTTATGTATAAACCATTAGGAATAACAAAGTAATACCTTTCAATGAATCAATACTAAAAGACAATCCACTGTGCAAAGTATATTAAAGATGATTTAAGCTTCAAGAACAACAATATAATCATCCAAGGCATCAAACTCTCGCAACAACTCCTGTTAGGATCAAGTCAAGTGACAACAATATGCACATAGGAAAATCATTCAAATAATTGTGCACTCAAAACAAGCAAGCGTTCTGTATTGGTTCCTGGCACCAGGATGTTATGGCTAAAAGAACATTATGTGAGGTTTGGATGGTCAATGGAAGAAAGTCTCACACAATTGAAAGTGATCATTAGGCAAGAGGAAGTCTTATAATCGAAGTTATGCAAGGAGTAGTGATTGCTACACAACGAATGCACATAGCGCTATAAGTGTATGAAAAATCTTCAATGGAACTAGTGGGGGTGCATCCAACTTGCTTGCTCACGAAGACCTAGAGCTCTGTTGAGGAGGCTCATCATTGGAATATACAAGCCACGTTTATAATATAAGTTCCCCACATAGTTATGCAAGTCATAGTATGAAAACTCTCTCCAAACTGAAGTAATGATGCTAAACAAGCACAAGTGTGGAATAAATGATAGTAGTGCTTCCCCCTCTCTCTTTTGCCTCTTTCTTTTTTCTTTTTGGGGGGTTTTCTCCTTTTTTTAATTTTTTATATACATAACCTCACTGGTAGGCAACACTCTATTTTACAATGAATCAACACACTTTTATTACTCATAACTCAAACCGAAATATCTCTGATGAATAAAACTAAATGCTCCTGCCAGTGTAGCAGTATGCAAAATAACAATGAAGCATGACGAGTAACATAATGATGATGGATGTTGTATGGCAATATATCTCGGAATGGCTATGGAAATGCCATGGTAGGTAGGTATGGTTGTCGTGGTGGTGTCACGGCAGATGCCATGGGATGGCTAAAGATGTGGGGACGATGGACGCTGGAGGTATTCGGGGAGGGATTACGCGACGAATAGCCGCGTGAGGTAAGATCCACACAACACAAACAACACGATGTACCCAGGTTCAGGGCCCTCGTGAGGAGGTAAAACCCCTACTCCTGCCTTTCTCTATGTATTATGATGTCTCTCCGAGTAGCCACATTACAAATGGTATCTCTACCGAGTAGCCCCTCTCTCCTCTCCGAGTAGAGCTAGGTCAAGAACTTAGGGTTTCTAGGGCTCCAGAATGAGCGTGGAGCAAGTTAGAGCAAGATCCCTCGCGCAGGAGGCGGCGGGGCACCTTATATACACGGTGCCCAGCCGGATACGTCCAAATACGAACAAGTGTCGACATAGTGTGCACATCGTCCTTTCTCCGAGTACCCGCTGACAGCTTTGGTTCCTAATCTTGGCTGCTTCCGTAAAGTCGTTGGGCAAAACTAGGGGACAGACTGGTATCACTGTACCTAGGCACAGAGTAGGCCCCCCTTATCCTGCCACGGCCTGCTTCCATGCTGTCACTGTCAGGCAGGCCGGCCCCAGATGAACAGTAGTTCGAATGCTGCCAAGTACGGACCCAGGATACGCGGGATCCTGTGTCAGAACGGCTCCTTTGACTTCCTGGCCCGAGTAGGTTCCCGCCAATTGTTCCCGCCAATTGTACTCGGGCCAACCCTTCTACTCGAAAGGATAGAACTTGATTGATATCTCCTTCTGGTCATCTTGAGGTGAGACCGAGTAGCAGTCGACCGGGTAGCGAGTACCAGGTAGTCGGCTACTCGACAAAACCTCTCTTCTGTAAGCTGCCTTTACCACCTGTCTTTACCCTACTCGGGGGTAACCCCCCGACAGCAGTCCCCGAAGCTGGTTGAGTCTTGCGAACTCGTTCACTAGGCTCTGCCAGCTTAAAACCAGCCTTTGCATCTCAGCCCTTGAACCTCAAGATGCCGAGTAGAACCTCCGAGTAGCTATCTGGAAAGTATCTTGAATTTCCTCTTTTCCGAGTAGCACTTGCTTTCTACTCTGTAACCGAGTAAAAAGACTTAGAGAAATTTCTTAGATTGAGCCTCTGCGGCACAGAGCACAATCCAGCCCTTCACGCAGCAACTGCACACGTGTCAAGCATCCACGACCTTGTCGTTTCGTTGCCCAGGACACGACCTGCCACGCGTCCAGTTTTCACGCAGTGGGCCCACCGGCCGTCATGTCCCATCAAGTGTAGTTATAGGCCACGATTCGGTGGTGGGATCAACTGCGGCCGTTACGCGCGCAACCGGCGCTTGTGTGCGTTTCTAGCCGGCCACATGATCCACCACACGCCACAATCGATCCCACTCCCAAGACGGTAACGGTAAACTCGCGGAGGAGATATAAATACCTCCGCCGGTAACTTCCTTTTCCCCTTCCCTTGCACTATTCCTCCTTCGTCTCCTGCTCTTCTCCGCCACCAAGCTCTCCGCCGCCGCGCAAGCTCTCGCGCCGCCGCGGACTCAATCCCCCAACCAACTCCCCTCGAAATCTTCCACTCCTTCCACCCGCAGCAATGGCCAAAGCTGGCTGGGCCGGCTCCTCCGTCACCGCGGAAGATTGCGCATGGCTCGTCAATACCAGGCGAGTCCCTCCCGGCGTGGAGTGCCGGGCGCCAGACGGTGAAATCGTGCCATCCCCGCGGGAAGGAGAGCGTGTCGTCTTCCTGTCGCATTTTGAGCGCGGGTTCGGATTGCCCGCCTCCGATTTCCTGCGGAAATTCCTCAATCATTTCGGCATCCAGATGCACCATCTGCCCCCCAATGCCGTCGTCTTCCTCGCCTACCACGCCGTGGTCTGCGAGGCCTTCCTCGGCATCCGGCCCACGTGGGAGACGTGGCTCAGGTACTTCCACTTGCGCCAGCAATCCACCGGGAAGAAGGACTCCGCGGGCGTCGCCCGCGCCACCGACACCGGCTGCGCCATGATGGTGCAGCGGTCCGGGACGAACCACCCCCGCATCAAGGGGCTGGACTCCGTCAAGCTGTGGCAGAAGACGTTCCTCTACGTCAAGAACGTTGCCGCTGCGGAAGGAGCCATCGTGGACGATCGAATCAACTTGCCCGTTTGGAGCAATCGCGCTCCGATCGGGATGTACTGGAAGGACAAGCCCGTCAATGACGATGACGCCATCGAGATGGAGAACAGACTCGGCTGGTTGAAGGCGCAAGGCCTCAAGAATGACGATCCGGTGGCTTGCTGGATCCAGCGCCGAGTGCTGCCCTTGCAGGAGCGCTGCCATCTCATGTGTTACATGGGAGGCCCCCGCGACTGCACCAGGACCACCACCATCGAGATCGACAACATCGACGTTCCCTGGCACGCAAGGAACATCTTGTCGACGAGTCTTGGCGACCACTGGCAATACGGGTTCGTCCCGTACAGCCGTACAAAGCCAATTGAGCGGGTACGCCTTTCTTACTTTGCTCTCTGCATACTTTCCGAGTAGATAACTTCTCCTTCTTGCATCAACTAGCAATTGCCTTGCGTTCCGAGTAGGACATCTAGCCGAATCGCCTTAGGCTTAGTATGCTTTGTGTTTGCACGCCTTGCCGGATAGCCTACTCGAGAACGATTCTTAGGCTCGATGTGCTTTATACCTGCACGCCCTTCCGAGTAATACCTTTCGGCAAACATGCTTAGGCTTAGTATGCTTTGTGTTTGCACGCCTATCCGGGTAGAATGCTTTGTAAACTGCCTAGGCTTTGTGTGCTTTGTACCTGCACGCCTATCCGAGTAGAATTTCTTCCTGGTACTCGGCTAGTCTGTGATCCTTCTCTGTTTTTCAGGTTCTCACTTGCCAGATAATCGAGAGCTGCGAGGTTTTTGAGGGCAACTGGTCTCCTGATCGTGAGGAGGACGATGTGCCTTCTTTCGATGCCGCGGAGCAGTCCAACCTCTCTCGCTCCCCCATCACTGATAAGCGCGACGCTCTCCGCACCTGGTCCGATGAGGATTTTGATGGTAACTATACTTTCATTCTGTTTGTTTCCGAGAAGCACCAGTCCCTCGTTTGTTGTTTCTGATTCTTTCCTCTTTTCTCTTGGATTCTCAGATGAAGTTGCCGCGGATAAGGACGACGAGGACGAAGACGAGAACGAGGGCGATGCGCCCCTAGTCGTCAAGCCTCTGTCGTCGCCGCTCCTGAGACCCGCAAACGGTCTGGTAGCGGAGCACCAGCGCCTCCTGCCAAGAGGAAGAAGCCCACCGAGAAGAAGGTGGTCGTGAAGAGGTCCAGACGAGAGCTCAAGTCCACCAATGCGTAAGCCCTCTTCTCGGTCGTTTCCCTTCTCGCGCTGTGCTATTTTCCCCAAATTCCTTCTAATTTCTGGTTTCTCTTTCTCTACAGACCTCCCATGGATGCGAGCGCAGCTCTCGCGTCCGACCAAGCTAAGGAATCATCAGTACCTTTGATCAATCTGGATGATGATGAGGACCACACCGTCAACGTTGCTGCTGCCAACGCACAGACTGCTGGTGCTCCAGAAGCAGAATCAGAACCAGCAGCACAGGACACTACCGTCCACGATGAGAGACCCCCTTCTCCTCCGGCTAGAAATGCCGAGGAGAACCAAGATCAAGTGATGCAAGACAACACCGCCGCCGAGCGGCCTGAAGCAGAGCAAGAGCAGCCCACCACAGGGGCTGCTGCACAAGAGAATCTCGCTACCGAGCAGCGAGCAGAAGACACCACCGCCACGGACGCCACCAAAAGAGATGCCTATCCATTGAGCAGCGTGCAGCCGGGCGACGCACCAAGTAGCGCCCAGCCGGGAGCTGCAGCAGGCGACGGATCCGTGGCGCCACCCACTGCGCAAGGCCCTACACCGCCGAACTCCTCCTCGCCGCCGAAGACCAAGGATACATCCAGCCCTCCTGCCGGGCGAGTAACCAGGCAGCGAGCCCTGGATGCTCTGAAGGATGAGGTTGTCAGAAGGGCAGCCGAGAAGGAAGCTGCTGAGAAGGCCAAGGCCGAGGAGGAAGCCGCCGAGAAGGCCAAGGCTGAGAAGGAAGCTGCTGAGAGAGCCAAGGCCGAGAAGGAAGCCGCCGAGAAGGCGAAGGCCAAAGCTGACGGGAAGAAAACTGAAGATCCCGAGAAGGAAAGGACGAAGAAGCGGTCCAGAGACCAAGTGCCGCTACCAGCCTCAGGTGGAGCACTCGTGATCCACGAGTCTGGCCCGATTCCCGCCGCGCTCTCAGCTGATGCTCGCGCTGCTGGCCAGCCCTGCTACCCGGAGTACATGATTGAGGTTAGCCATCAGCACTCAATCGGCTTCCCTCCCAAGGACAAAGCTTTAGCTATCCAGAGGGGAAGGAAGGTTGTAGCCATGAACTCCCCTCCTCCGGATCCAAGCCAACCCCAGTCTGTCAACATCGCTTCTCGTGGAGTCCAAGACAAACCAATAACTTCAAAAGGCCTTGAGCAGGTACTGGACACCATTGGCTTCATCGACGCCAAATGGGATAGCAAGGTTCTCGGCGTGGAGAAGTGGAACGGTCTTAGCCTTGGCGGCATCGACCACATGCGCGTGGACTGGAACAAGGTTGACCTGGGACGTAATCCCATGTCCGTCTCCACCGAGACCGCGACACTCGTAGCCAAGATGTTCCTGCATCGCAAGAATGCCGAGGACATCGAGCAGGCCTACGCAGTAAGTTTTCCTTATCTTTTCCGAGTTGAATTTTCTTCTCTTCTATTCGCCTTTCTGCTCCTTCCCATCACTCCCAGTCCCCGAGATTCTAGCCGAGTAGGTGGATACTCTCCGAGTAGCCTCCTACTCGGGTTGAATCTACTCTGCTTTTTTCTAACTTGCTTCTTCTCGCTTCTCAGGATAGCGTCCTGAAGCGGACCAACCTATACCGCCATCTTCTCTGGAACCACTCTATCGCCAGGAGGCGAATTGCTGCTTTAGAGAAGGAAAAGGCAGCTGCGGAGGCAGCCAGCAAGAATGCCAACGACAGCACCCAGCAGCTGGCTGAAGTGCAAGGTACGCTTTTAGCTGTGCGATTCATGCGTTTTTTGTTTACGCTCGCTTATGCTTTCTTTTGCGCTAACCTCTTCTACTCTGCAGAGAAATTGAAGAGCCTAGCCGAAGAGCACGAGAAATGCCGCGCTTTCGTGAAGGACGCCGAAGTCACCATCAAAAGGCTGGAGGGTGAGTTTGTTGTTTACTCGGTTTGATCATGAATCTGTTTCTTCGCTGCTTCTCTACTGACCTTGTCTGGCTCTTCGCAGAAGATCACAAGTTGTTTGCTGAGGCACACCAAGATTGTGTCAAACCAGCGGAGGTGCAGAACCAACTGTCCAACCAGGCCGCTGTGTTGCTGAAAGATCACGCCACCGAGACCGAGAAGCTGCAACTCCAGTTGCAAAAGGCACTCCAGGATGCCATCAGCATTGGCGCCGAGAGGGACAGAGCAAACGCCGAGAAGGCCAAGGCCGAGACCATTTTCAGAGCCAAGGAGAGGGCCCTTGAGCAGGAATGCGAAACTTTAAAGAAGACCAACGCTGACCTCTTCGCTCAGATGGATAGCTTGCGCCTGATCCAAGAAAAGCACATTTCTAACGAGGAGTCCTGGAAGACCCAGCTGCAGCGGCTGCGCAACGAACTGTCCGGTAAGTCTTTTCTTCGCTGCTTCTTTTCTTCTCGGTCGTATTTCTTCTCGGTTTTCCTCTACTCGGTTCTTCTCTTCTCGGTTTTGAAGTTACCACATGCTATTTCAGAGATCTGGCCTCATCTTGACTCCCCTTCTGCGCCTACGGTGGCCAAGGCCCAAGCAGCTCGCCTTGCAAAAGGTGAGGCAGCAGATACCAGAGCCGAGATTGAGGACAGCTTGCTGGTGCTCAAAGGCTATTTCGAACAGCTGGCTGGCGTCGGAACCGACTTGGTGCACGAGGGCTTTGAGCTCCACAGGCTGTTTTGGCCTCATGATCTTCAGCCAACCACCATGAAGGGCCTAGCCTTCAAGCTGAAGAATGTGAAGAAAGAATTGAAGAAGTGGCGTGCTTCGGGAGCCCGGGCCGGTGCGGACGTGATGCTTCTCTGCATAGCATCCTGGTATGAAAACCTCAACATGCAGCTCATCCGCGGGAAACGCAATAATTCCAAGTGGGAGGTAGATCCCGACTGCGTGGCCACACGCAAGCAGATCGCCTACGAGGTCGCGGAGTGCGCTGAGACGGAGACCTTCATCGAGGGCCTCCCCGAGCCCGACACCGAGTACGAAGAGGAAGAGGAAGAGGACGACGAAGTAGAATCCGACTTGGAAGGCCTCTTCGAATCTCCTGAAGGCAAGGCCGGGAAGGGGAAGAACGTCGCCGTCGCGAGTAGTGATGAGGACGAGTACGCCCACATCGACACCGCCGCACTCGACTTTGGCACCTCCTCAGGTGCTGCTCTCGACGACACGGTGCCCCCTCCTGGCCAGGCTTCAGGCTCCTCTTCGGCTCCAGGGCTCGTCTCGGTGGCCACGGCCACTTCTGAGCAGGCGGCCACCTAGGATGATGCCGAGATGAAGGAATCCGCCACCGTCCAGAAGGAAGCGGATGCCACCCATGCCAGCACCGAAGAAACAGCTGCCACGACCGCCACCGAAGAAGCTGCTGCCAAGACCGCCGCCGAAGAAACAGCAGCCAAGGCCAGCGCCGAGAACACTGCCTCCTCATCTTGAAGCAACCTGCACTCTCTTTCAACTCAAACACTTATCAGATCCCCGGGATGCCGGGAGCAGATGTAATAGACTATCTTTGTTTTGCTTGCTACTCAGTTTTTATGCCCACTCTGTTTATTTCGACATTAATCAATTTGAACGACGCTGGCTTAACGCCGAGTTGCGTTTCCATGCGAGTCCCCGAGTTGCATTTCTTATTCACCCTATCTTTTCATCTCTGCTCTACCCGCGACTTGTCGCTTTTTTGGTATTCGAGTCACAAGAATCAAGTAGTAGGGCTGCAAATACTTAGCCGCTAGAAACAATCATGGTAACGCAGCCCACCACTTAGCCGAGAAGACGAAAACAGGGAACAAAAGTAACAAACAATCTACTCGGTTCCTGCACTCTTTCTTCCTTAGCGATTTTCGTGTGCTCATTGACCTTTTGCTTGTTCTCTTGCTTGCCATGAAGCCGGGTTCCGGACAGCAGCAGAGTCGAAGAGTTGGCATATAGGTTTAAACACACTACTCAATGCACTTATGAGTTCTGAAGTGGAGCAACCGAATAGACAAAGGACCAAGCCGAGTAAAAACACTTAGAGCAAATTTGGACGAGGGCAGTCCCCGAGAACAATTTCAGATTGCAGAGTAGAATTTCAACTCGGATAAGAGGATACATACACATCTTTGCTTACGAATGAAAGCGACGAAGTAGAGCTACATTCCAAGGGCGCTTGGTTTCCTCTCCAGCTTTATCAGCCCTGTTCGCCTGTGATGGGCGCACATCTACAAGGTAGTACGCATCATTGTGCAGTGCTTTGCTCACAATGAAAGGCCCTTCCCACGGAGGAGATAACTTGTGCATCCCGGCTGTGCGCTGCACAAGCCTAAGGACCATGTCTCCTTCTCGAAAAACCCTTGGGTTCACCTTTCGGCTATGATAACGCCGCAGGTTTTGCTGGTAGATAGCCGAACGTGACAGAGTCAGCTCTCTTGCTTCTTCAAGCAGGTCAACGTCGTCTTCTCGAGCTTCTCTCGCCTCCACCTCAGTGTAGAGGGCTACTCGGGGGGAGTCATGCTCTAAGTCTATTGGCAACACGGCCTCAGCCCCGTATACCAAGAAGAAAGGCGTGTAGCCGGTTGACCGGTTAGGGGTAGTCCTTAGACTCCACAACACCGCTGGCAACTCTTCTAGCCAACACCCGGGTGTTTTCAGCAATGGCTCAATCAGCCTTGGCTTTATGCCTGCCAGTACCATTCCATTTGCTCTCTCAACTTGCCCATTGGAGGCAGGGTGCGCGACTGACGCAACGTCTAGTCGGATATGCTTATCTCTGCAGAATCGCACCATTGCCCCCTCTGCAAAGTTGGTGCCGTTGTCGGTGATGATACTGTGCGGGTAGCCATATCTCATGATCACATCCTTCACAAACTTCACAGCTGTGACCCCATCGCACTTCCGAATAGGTTTCACCTCAATCCACTTGGTGAACTTGTCCACCATGACCAAGATATGTGTCATATTGCCTTTAGCCGGCTTGAAAGGACCAACCATATCCAAGCACCAAACGGCAAATGGCCATGTGATAGGAATTGTTTTCAACTCGGAAGCAGGCATGTGAATCTTACTTGCGAACATCTGGCAGCCATTGCACTTCCTCACGATATCTTCAGCTTGCTGCAGTGCAGTGAGCCAGTAGAAGCCATGCCGAAAAGCTTTCTTGACCAAAGCCCGAGATGAGGCGTGATGCCCACATTCCCCTTGATGTATCTCCACTAGGATTTCTTCTCCCTCTTCCGGGCTCACACAACGTTGCAGCACACCAGTGGCACTTCTCTTGTGCAGCACATCTCGGACTATAGTGTAGCCCTTGGACCTTCTCTGAATCTGCCTCGCAGTCACCTCGTCTTCAGGTAAAGTGCCGTCCCTTAGAAAGGATAATATGGGCATAGCCCAACTCGGTGTCTCCCGTACGGGAAACACTGGTTCGTCCAGTTCCATTGGGACAGGCTCTGGCGGTTGCACAGGAGGAGTAGGAGCGCTTCTCTGCAGCCCAGACCGATTGGCGAGAACTTCTTCAATGAATGCGACAGCTTCTGGGTTGAGGGCGGCAGTCCCCGAGTACGGAGTGGCAGTCCCCGAGTAAGGAGTGGCAGTCCCCGAATAAGGAATGGCAGTCCCCGAGTAGGGAACGGCAGTCCCCGAGTAGGGAGTGGCTGTCCCCGAGTAGGGAATGGCAGTCCCCGAGTAAGGAATGGCAGTCCCCGAGTAGGGAACGGCAGTCCCCGAGTAGGGAGTGGCTGTCCCCGAGTAGGGAACGGCAGTCCCCGAGTAGGGAACGGCAGTCCCCGAGTAGGGAACGGCAGTCCCCGAGTAGAGGACGGCAGTCCCCGGGTTCCCTGCAGCACTCTCCCAGTCAATTTCCATTGGGTCAGATTCTTCACTTGGCAGAGAAGGAACAAAGATGGATTCCGAGTTGGGGGAAGGCTTGATGGATGGCTTCCTCAAATGCTCCAAGGCAATCCCTGCCGGGATGGACTGCCGAGAAGATCCCAACTTGGATAGCTCGTCTGCTGCTTCGTTCTCTGCTCGGTGAATGTGCTGGAACTCACAGCCTTCGAAAAACCCCGTCATTGACTGCACCAGGAAGCGATACGATGCCATGTTGGCATCCAAAGCATCCCAGGTACCCGAGACTTGCTGCACCACGAGATCTGAATCGCCATAGCATATAATGCGCTGCACACCAACCTCCTTTGCTACTCGCAACCCATGCACCACTGCCTCGTACTCGGCTACATTGTTGGATGCCTTGAAATGAATCTGCAACACATACTTAAGCTGATCTCGCTTGGGTGACGTGAGCACGACGCCAGCACCAAGGCCTTCTTTCACCTTTGAGCCATCAAAGTGCATCCTCCAATAATTGGAAACTGGAGCAGGAGGTTCGTACTGCATCTCGGCCCAGTCCACAAGAAACTCCGCCAGGACCTGAGACTTGATTGCTTCTCTTCTCGCATACGCGGGAGCGTACGCGGCTAGCTCGATTGCCCACTTGGCTACTCTGCCACTCGCCTCCTTGTTTCCCATGATATCCGAGATGGGAGCAGAACTCACAACAGTGATGGGGTGCTCCTGGAAGTAATGTTTCAGCTTCCTGGCGCCCAGGTATACACCATATGTCATCTTCTGGTAGTGCGGATAGTTTTGCTTGGAACTGGACAGCACTTCACTGAGATAATAGACTGGGCGCTGCACACTCTTGCCTTCTTCTTCTCGCTCCACCACTATCACCACGCTGACTACTCGGTTAGTCGCAGCAATGTACAACAGCATAGGCTCCTTGGGTAGCGGACTAGCCAAGACGGGAGCGCTAGCCAGCATTGCTTTCAGCTCATTGAATGCCACGTCCGCTTGCGGAGTCCAGACAAACTTGTCACTTTTCTTCATTAGCTGGTATAGAGGCAGAGCCTTCTCGCCCATTCGGCCCAGAAAACGGCTCAAAGATGCCAGACAACCCGTGAACTTCTGCACATCTTTCAGTGATCTCGGTAAAGACATGCTCTCAATAGCTTTTATCTTAGAAGGATTGGCTTCAATGCCCCGACTAGAAACCAGAAAACCGAGTAGCTTTCCAGCTGGTACACCAAAGGTGCACTTACTCGGATTCAGTTTCATCTTGTACTTGCGTAGGTTAGCAAAGGTTTCCTCCAGGTCGGCAAGCAGAGTATGTGTTTTATTCGTTTTGATGACAATGTCATCTACGTACACCTGCACATTCTTGCCGAGCTGATCGTGCAAGCATTTCTGCATGCACCTCTGATAGGTTGCACCCGCATTCCTCAAGCCAAAACACATGACACGATAGCAATAAGCCCCGTACGGGGTAATGAAAGCAGTCTTTATTTGATCAGCAGGGTTGAGTGCAATCTGGTGGAAACCAGAGTAGGCATCTATGAAAGACAACAGTTCACAGCCGGCAGTGGAATCGATCACCTGATCGATGCGAGGTAGCGGGAAAGGATCCTTGGGGCATGCCTTGTTCAAGTCGGTGTAGTCAACACACATGCGCCATGCAGTGGCAGCCTTGGGATCTTCCTTTTTCTTCTCGACCATGACCGGGTTGGCCAACCAATCCGGGTGCAGTACTTCCATGATGAAGTTACTTATCAGCAGCTTGGTGATCTGATCACCGATGGCCTTCCTTCTCTCATCTCCGAAACGGCGCATAGCCTGCTTCACGGGCTTGGCGTCAGGACGCACATGCAAAGAGTGCTCAACCAACTCCCTCGGGACTCCTGGTAGATCTTCATTGGTCCAGGCGAACACATCCCGATTCTCACGGAGGAAGTGGATGAGCGCGCTTTCCTATTTCTCCGCCAACCCGGAACCAATGATGGCCACGCGCTCCGGGAACTCGGGGTCAACCTGGACTGTCTTGGTCTCCTTGGCAGCTTGGAAGGCAGTACCATGCTGGGTACTCGGCACACCTTGTGCGCCAGCTTGTGCGGACTGAGCCATGGCCACCACCTCGTACATCTTCTTCTTCTCGGCAGCAATCACCATCGATTCCGCCAGCTGGGAGCTAGCAGAGGCACACTCCATGGACTTCTTGTAATCTCCCGAGATGGTGATGATGCCATTGGGACCAGGGATCTTCATCTTCAGATAAGCCACATGTGTAGAGGCCATGAACTTGCTCAGAGCAGGCCTGCCGAGTAGAGCATGATAGGGGCTCTGATGATCCACCACTTCGAACTGCAAGCGCTCTGTGCGGCAGTTCTCCCGGGTACCGAATAGCACATCAATCCACACTCGGCCAATCGGGTTGCACGAGATCCCGGGCACAATGCCATGGAAGGTGGTCTTGCTGGGCAGCATCATGTTCTCGGCTAGGCCAAGCTTCTCGAGTGTGTCCTTGTACACAATGTTGATGCTGCTGCCGTTGTCGATCAGCACCTTGCTGAACCTCACATTCTTCTCGGGGCCCAGGAAGGTAGGATCCAGCACCAAGGCATAGGTACCCGGATTGGGCATCACCTTGGGGTGATCTTCTCGGGTCCACCTGATCTCCTGATCGCACCAGAACATGTAGTGAGGGACAGCAGGAATCACTGCGTTGACCTCCATGGCCCGCCTGTGCTGTGACTGCTTGTCGACTGCCTCAGAAGTGAAGATCATATAGCTCTCATGGTGCTCTTGGTACTGGTTGGAGCCATTGCCTCCATTGTTGCCATTGTTGTTGTTGTTGCCCTGATAGTTGTTGTTGCCTCTGTTGTTGTTGTTGTTGCGGTTGTAGTTGTTGTTGTTGTTGCGGTATCTCTCATTGTTGAAGTTCCGGTTGGCTCTTAAAGCCACTTGGTTCACATTCTCTCTTCTCGGGTAGACTGGCGGCCGAGTTGCGGGTGCGCGAGTAGGCTGAACAGTAGCATTGGCGGCTGGCAGAGGAGGAGGAGGAGGCAAGCCATCATTCTTGATCACATCCCACCATTCGCATTGCCGAGTAGTGTGGTTAGCAGGCCTCGAGGGATGATGAGTGTGAAAGCTGCACGGACCATCCTTCATGTCATCGAAGACAAACTTCTTCGGCTGCTCGGAGTTCCCGCTACCCGACTGAGAGGCGCGAAATGGCTTCTTGTTGCCCTGGCCCTGGTTCTGGTTCTGCCCGTAGGCTCCAGCAGGTTTCTGCCTTTGGCCACCACCGCCTCCAACATTCACTGCGTTCACCTCCTCAGGGTCATACCGAGTATCTACTCGGCGCTTGTTGCGGAACTCGTTGCGCTTGCTGCTGTTGAAGTTTCTTCTCGGCTCAGAGGAGTCCATCAGTGGCTGAGTAGGATCACCGAGTGCGTACTGATCCGCAATCTTGATGGTCTCGGCCAGGGTGTTCGGCATCTCCCTCTGCAATCTCTGCCAAAGCATGCTGCCATGTCGCCAACCCTGCGCAAACCAAGTGATGGCCTGTGCTTCATTCACACCCTCACATGTGTTCCTCAGGGTGCTCCACCGAGTAAGGTACTCGCGGTCCGTCTCGTCTTCTCGCTGCCTGCAAGCTGACAGCTGCTGTGGCCTATTCGGCCTTTTGTATGTACTCGTGAAGTTGCTGATGAAGGCATCCGAGAAGTCCAGCCAGCAGTTAATGCTGTTCTTGGGCAAGTTGTTGAGCCAAGTGCGAGCTGGACCCTCTAGCATCTGCGGCACATAGCGCACCGCCCATCTCCTGTTGCCATTCGCGATATGGACCGCGGTGACGTAGTCATTGAGCCAATCTTCAGGCTTGGTGCTGCCATTGTAGCTCTTGGTGCCTCTTGCAAGCTGGAAGCCCTTCACGGAAGGCTCGTTCATGATGCGCGGGCCAAAGCACTCGGGGCCAGGAGGACCCGTGCTCTCAAGCCGCGCCGACAAGCTGATACGGTCCAGCTGGTGCCTTGCATCTCCAGGCGCCAACACGCGCTCACCAACACGGTCATGAATATCATAACCAGCCATCTCCATAGCCGAGTAGCCATCATCATACCTATCCACCTGCATAGCTGCGGGCTGCTCCACCGGGTTGGCGACTGGTGCCACTGGGCGCGGCTGCTGCCTCTGCCGAGTAGGCTGAGCTGCGGGTTGCCGAGAAGTACCCGGACGCGCGGCTTCTCGGGCACGGCTTTGAGCTTGATGGGCTTGAGAGCCTGCTCTTGCAGCGTTGTGTTCCTGCCCGGGCTGCTGCGGCACAGCAACCTGTTTTGCGGCAGCAGCCGGGTCATACACCTGCATTTGCCTGTCTCTACCCGAACGCCCGCTGCGGCTCTTCTCGCGGCTAGGATGCGGTGATGAAGCCTGATCGTTAGATCTAGCCGCGTGCGAGTGAACCACCTGCGAAGCTCCAGCTCCCGGGTTGGCCTTCCGGAACTCCTCGTTCTGCCTGGCGGCCTCCAGCACCAACTCGTTGAGCCTCTCCTGCTGCCTGAGACGCGCCTCTCCATCCAGGCGCGGCAACTCGGCAGCCACGGCCTGTGCAGCTCTGAGCGTCTTGGCGGGTGTGCTGTACCTTGGCCTTGTGAAGGTGTTCGCGGTGGCGGACTGCGCGGGCACCTCCGCAACTGTCGCCATCTCGGCACCCAGGTTACGCCGCGTAGCGCCTACTCTGCTAGGCCTCCTGACGACTGGCGTGAAGCCGTGAGCCTTGTTGTACTCGAGCTGGTCTAGACTCAGCTCAAGCCTGATCTTCTCCAACTCCGCCTGCTCGGCAAGCAGCTCCTGGCGTTGCCGCTCGAGCTGCTCCCTCGCGGCTAGGAGCTCGATGTCGGTGGGAGTGGGCATGCCGGTTCGCGCAGCAGACGCGGGGATGACCGTTGACGTGGAAGGCGGCGAGTTGCTCTCCTTCTCGTAGGGCCGGTGATTCCTGCCACCAGCAGGCGGGTCGTCAACATCCTCGACGACAACCGCAGCGCCAGTAGCAGCTGCGCCAGCGTTTGCCGCCAAACCCGTCACCATCACCTCAGCACAGCTTGCAGAGCTGCATGCGGGCCTTCCGCGAGCAGCAATCACCGCGGGAGGATCCTCCGCGTCATGCACCAGCTCGGGGTAGGCGCTGTTGGCGATGGTGGCGACGTAGACGAGGTGAGAGCCAAAGGAGATCACCGAGCCGCCCTCGGGCATGGCCATGCCGCCGAAACAGCCGGCGTTGTCGGTGACGAAGTCGAAGGAGCCGAATCTGTGGACAAGGCCACAAACTACGCGCTCCGCTGATGAAGATCCCGTCCGAACAGAAACTCCAACCAGCGCCGCTGGTTGCCCCACGGTGGGCGCCAACTGTCGTGGTGGTGTCACGGCAGATGCCATGGGATGGCTAAAGATGTGGGGACGATGGACGCTGGAGGTATTCGGGGAGGGATTACGCGACGAATAGCCGCGTGAGGTAAGATCCACACAACACAAACAACACGATGTACCCAGGTTCAGGGCCCTCGTGAGGAGGTAAAACCCCTACTCCTGCCTTTCTCTATGTATTATGATGTCTCTCCGAGTAGCCACAGTACAAATGGTATCTCTACCGAGTAGCCCCTCTCTCCTCTCCGAGTAGAGCTAGGTCAAGAACTTAGGGTTTCTAGGGCTCCAGAATGAGCGTGGAGCAAGTTAGAGCAAGATCCCTCGCGCAGGAGGCGGCGGGGCACCTTATATACACGGTGCCCAGCCGGATACGTCCAAATACGAACAAGTGTCGACATAGTGTGCACATCGTCCTTTCTCCGAGTACCCGCTGACAGCTTTGGTTCCTAATCTTGGCTGCTTCCGTAAAGTCGTTGGGCAAAACTAGGGGACAGACTGGTATCACTGTACCTAGGCACAGAGTAGGCCCCCCTTATCCTGCCACAGCCTGCTTCCATGCTGTCACTGTCAGGCAGGCCGGCCCCAGATGAACAGTAGTTCGAATGCTGCCAAGTACGGACCCAGGATACGCGGGATCCTGTGTCAGAACGGCTCCTTTGACTTTCTGGCCCGAGTAGGTTCCCGCCAATTGTTCCCGCCAATTGTACTCGGGCCAATTCTTCTACTCGAAAGGGTAGAACTTGATTGATATCTCCTTCTGGTCATCTTGAGGTGAGACCGAGTAGCAGTCGACCGGGTACCGAGTACCAGGTAGTCGGCTACTCGACCAAACCTCTCTTCTGCAAGCTGCCTTTACCACCTGTCTTTACCCTACTCGGGGGTAACCCC
This sequence comes from Alopecurus myosuroides, assembly GCA_028641055.1. NCBI lineage: Eukaryota > Viridiplantae > Streptophyta > Magnoliopsida > Poales > Poaceae > Alopecurus > Alopecurus myosuroides. The sequence goes on from CM054061.1 coordinate 120,170,638, forward strand.
CCGACAGTCGTTTTCCCCTGGTTGATTTATCTGCATGTAGGTTGCTGCGGCTAGGACCGCGGCAGCGGGAGTTTGCAGATAAATGTTTCCGTCCTCGTCGACCCGCATGAGGGAAGGTCCGAGTGACTTGCTGATTCCAGTCAGGGACTCGTCATCCATGGTCGCGGTTCTTGAGGCGTATCCTTTCCTTGTGGGCCGAGTCCCGACAAAAGGTGTTAAGGACAACGCGGCCCGACGTTGGCTCGACTTGTCCGCCAATTTCTTCCAATTGGCTAGATCTATGCGAGCTTCCTTGATTGCAGTAGCCGCTCTCACTAGATGATAGTGGTAGGCGGTCATGTCTTCGTGTGGAGCTCCGACTGCAGGTGGTTTGCTCGTGCGGATAGCCTCCTTTGCTCGGACCCAAGCGCCTCGCGAGACGCCGATCTCAGCGCGTTCCCTTGCGATGTGTTCAGTTTCTTCGGGTGGATCTCCTGATCCTGCCATGCAGACCTGAGCCAGATACGGCTCGCGGGTCCTAGGCGTAATTTGGAAGGATTTCCTAACCCGAGAAGGTTCCTCTGTGGAGAGGGTATGGAAGTTGCTGGTGTTTAGGCGGATGGATTCGCCGCTTTTCGCCAAGTCGCGATCTTCGCGGTAGGGTCGTGAATCGATAGCTCCTGGGCTAGAGATCGATTCAGATCATGATCCTTCGGAGAAGTGAAGTATCCCGTCCTTGTTGGTGTAGAACTTGAAGCTCCCGAACGTCAGGGTGACGCTCTTCTCCAGATCGCTGAATACCGGGCGTGATTCCGGCGAGTGAGGGGTGACGATGACCGACCCGATTCCGATTTGATTGGTCGGAGTCAAAGTCGCGGGGTTCCAACGTGAGTTGGTTGTTGATGAAGCCGAAGATGCCGGAGATCCAGCGCCCGCCGTTCCCACAGACGACGCCAATTGTCGAATCTGCATCTCAACAAGTCCCTCGGGTGAACCCATAGGGTTTCGATTAGGAGAACCTGTGGGCGCTGGTGACAATCATCGGCTAGACAGGGGGCACGATTAACCCAGGTTCGGGGCCCTCGTAGAGGTAAAACCCTTAATCCTACCTCTGTCGATATGTATTCAAGAGTAGATCGGTTACAATGGGGGGTTGCTCAAGTCAAGAGTATGGTCTCGATCTCAAGGCTTGGTGTTGCGGTATTGCTTGTCCTCTCCTGGTGGTTCTCCTGGCCTTATATAGGTGGACATGTCTCAAATCTCACTCGGGAAGGACTCGAACTTTAACCCTAAGTCGGTTACAAGTTTCTCATTAGTCCTCACCTCGCCTGTCAGCGTATGCGCATCCATGCTTACATGAGAAATAGACAGGACAGACGTGTCCCAAGCCAAAAGAACCCCTCCCCTCGTCTCAACTGCGGGGACGAAGGCAAAGCCGTCCAAAGCCGGACCTAAACACTGAAGCACCACAAAGCGGTCCACACTACTCAGTTTAGTCTGCTGCAGGCAAACGATATTAACCTGCACTAACTCCACGGATTCTCGTACTGCATTCCTTTTGGCAGGGTCATTGAGGCCCCGAGGATTCCAGTTTAAGATATTGATGTTTATATCCATTACTAGCAAGACTCAAACTCCAGACCGTACGCACTCAAAGAGCACACACGAGCCGACTCCCCAAACCCTGCAGCTCACTCGCAGGCGGCAGTGCCTTCCCGAAGATCGAGGCAACAACTCTCAGGTGATCCTCCTTCATGGGTGTGTCAAAAAGCCCCCTAAATTCTTGCAGAGCCTCCTCCGTAACCACCATACGCTCGGGTACAATACCAAGAGCCTTAAGGAGTGCATTTTCGGTAGCCGAGACCCTCTTAGGTGGTTTCCCGCATGGCACTGGTGTCGTGGTGCTACGGGTGACATGTCTGGGGGTGGAGAGAGCCGGTCCCGGGCACTAACCCGAGGCTTCAACTTCTCGCAGCAGAGGGGGCGCCAATTTTTTTGAGAACATTGGCACATCTTTACCTAATAATAAAGAGAGGAAGGCTTCTTGCGGTCCAACCTGGTGTTTTACTGTTTTGCCCTTTCACTAAAATATTCGTCCGTCCGTTTCCTCTGTTTGATCTTTTGGTTGGTACGTTCTCTATGGCGTATACGTTACCAAAACTCAATTGAGGGTCCTTCGTTTCATCGGTTCTGGATCGAACTCAGCCTTTGGCCCAAGTCGAGAGAGGAAAGGGACACAGAGTCCTGCCAGCCCGTAACTTGCACCTAGGGAACGCACGACGACCACTGATAGCGATGTATCCCGTCGAGCTCGCGACGGGAGCCTTGGGCGCACCGGTGCCAAGGCTGGTGGAGTTTCTAAAGGCGGAGTACAAGCTGCAGGACAGGGCTAAGGAAAGACGTCAAGTTGCCAAGAGGGACATGAGCAGCAGGGATGCCGCCGTCCGCAAGCTGCCGAGGGAGCGCCCTGACCAGCTTGATCGATGAGGTATCATATGAGATGTAGGATTTTATCGATAGATTCCTTATAAGCTCGGAGGCTCTGCGCTGACCCTCGAGATATAGATAACTTTAGAGGATTCGTAAGGAAGGTGCTAAGCTTAATCTGGGTGCAATCAAAACATATGGGATCAGGTCCATGAGGGATGGAGCCCAGCAAGGCAACAACTCCTAGGTGTGGATCAAGGTAATCGTGGGCCACGCGGATCCTTCTCGGCGGCCGCCGAATCGCCGACCAATGAAGCAGTGATGATTGATTGGACCGGGACGAGGATCTGTTGTCAGTCGTGCCGGAGGAGATGCACGGTGATGGCGAGAAGTGGTCGACGTCCATGGTCCGGGTGCGATTAAGGAGCAGGACATACAGCTTCTGCCATTGGCGCAGAAGGAAGAACCGGTCTTGCATTACATGCTCGGCGCCGGTAGCCAGCATGACCCTCACGTCCATGGCAAGGACATGGTCGACATCAATGGTCCGGAGGCGGTGAAGGACAAGGACATGGAACTTTGGCCGTTGGCGCCGGAGGAAGGTCTGCTCATGCACGGTAGGAGCGGCGAAGGACTGAGGCATCGCACAGGAGAAGCTCGGCACTGGCAGTACGGTCGACCAGGGTGTCCATGGCTTGCACGCGGTCTACATCCATGACGAGGAGCTGCTGCACTACGTTCGTGTCGAACCGGTGGTCGTCCATGCCGAAGATGTGAAAAAACATGTTGATGCTGAGCGGGGCATGTGCGTGTGCAAGGCCATGCCAAAGATGTGCTGAAGTTCCATGTCGAGCAGGTCGCTGCTGTCCACACAGTCTATAAAACCGATTTGATTTTTAAACTTATTCTGCTGTGAAAATAAAACAAGTGAATTTACTCATGTGTGGCTGCTTGCGTCGCATGACGTGGTGCGATTTCTTCGACATGCGTTGAAGGTATGCTTACAAAAACAACAAAAAAGAACGGATTCGTCTTTGTAGTTTTTATTTCCTTTGTACTTTTGTCTTGGTATATATAGAGGTGTCATAAATTGAATTGCATTTGTGCAGATTTTTTTTATTAATTTTAATTGAATTTTATGCAAAGCATGTGCAAAGTTGTTTACCCTACACGAAACTAGACGTTGTATCCAGATTTTTAGTTCTAATAAAAGGATTCATACTTACAAAGATTGAGAACTATTTAAATTTTAAAGTCTAAACTATTACTAGATTAAATAGAAAATTAATAACAAAAGAGTAAATCAAATAAAATTAAAGAGTTAAATTAATAGTATATCGAATAAAACATATTTAATATTATTATGTGTACTTTTAGTCCATGTACCACTTATATATGTGTTGTATAGGTTTGGTAATTACAAAAATGTCGATAAATAAGATTGATGGAATTTGAAGAGGGAGAATGGGACAGTCCTTGAAACGCACCGAAGAGCTAAACTTTCATGAATCTCTCCAAGGTGGTGCTTGTGTTAGAATTTCACCGTCACTCGTGCTCTATTGGAGTAGAAAATGCAAAATAGGCGAGGTGGGCTTAGGGTTGGATAACCCCATGATTGTAGGGGAAAATGCAAGTTAATTGTGGCAAAAAATTTCATTTAAAAGTTTAATTTTTGTTCTCCCATTGCAACGCACGGGCATGTTTACTAGTAAAACTCTCATTCTACTAAGCTGGGTCTCCTCGAGCCTAGGAACAGACGAAACTGGTTCCTCGGCACTAGACTCCTCTGATTCGCTCTCCTTTTCCTCAGTAGCCGGAGCCAGCGAGTCCACATGGTCAGATAAGAAGACCTCGAAGTACTCCTCCTCCCCTGAATCAGCCTCAGCCGTGGCCAGGGCAGCGACCCTCTCGTGCGAACTCCCAGAGTCACCGAACTCAGTGGTCTGGGAAAGCATCACTGGTACCACAGGTGGGGCCCATTCGAAGAACGGTAGTTGTACAAATTTGAAGCAACCTGAATAATATACCAAGCTGAACGAGTAATTTTGCATTCAATAAAGTATTGTCACCGTGATAGAAATAACACCGTTAATGTAGAAGTACATGCCACCAAATTTGGAAATTGTACACATAATCCAAAAATACGAAAAATCTCTCCCTTTTTTGATAGTGGAACGAGAGAACATTTTTACCACCAGCGTATACTGAGCGAGCTGATGTCGATAACACTTCGCATGAAGATTGCACTGTCTACCTTGCCCGCATTTTAAAAAAAAGAAAAAAAAGAAGCACATTGCATTGTCTCTAGTAAAAGAAGCCGATTCCATCTGATCAGATACGGTGGGCACAAGCCACTGTCCGCACGTGCAGTAAAAGCGAAGCTGCGTCAACGTCGAATATTTGCGTCTTTGCGAAATGAAATGGATATGTATAGCAGTACCGTCTACCGTGGCAGAAGTTCACGAATTCAGATACCAAATCTGCATCCTTTTTCTTTCCACTGAAAACAACATGCATTCACCGACCTGATCGGTTGATATTTTTCTTATCCCTGCAATAATCCGCTTCGACAAAGAGAAAAACGCAGATATTATTTTAAAGTTTCAAATTGACCTTTTACAAGACCAAGTTGTATACTTGTGTTGAGAGAAATGCAAATAATTAACGTGATTTTGAGAGAAATGCAAATAATTAACGTGATTTTTGACGTTTTTGTTGTTTTCTTCTTCTTCCTTGTTTACAACTTGTAAGAGTATATCCAGTCGCAACCCCCAAACGTGCCCCCATGGCCTCTTCCCGTCCGGACGGACCCCGAACGCACCCACTCGCGCCCCCCCAATGAGGCTTCCCGTCCGGCAAAACCATCCCAACCCCGCCGAGTAGGGGTTCCCGTGGGGGCGCCGGACGAGAAGAAACCCTGGTTTTCGTCTTCTCCGAGACGGCGCAGAAGCGCAGGGGCGCAGCGAGCCGTGGCTTCGGCCAGTCGTGTCGCCCACGCGGCGGCCGCAGGACTCCCCACGCGGGCGCCGGTGTTAACGCGTGGGCGACCTTTCGGCCTGCCCGTCCGGGTATAAAATGCCGCCCCCGCCGCTCTCGCCGCACACCGCTCATCTCGCCGCCCTCCGCCTCTCCCCCCGGCGTCCTCTGCCTCTCCCCCTGGCGCTCTGCGCCCATGGATCCCCTCGCCGTCAACGGTTTCCCCCACCAGTCTCTCCTCAAGCACCAGGCGCGCACCCTGTTCGAAGTCTGGTACCCGTGCCCGCTGGACGTGCGCGTCGGGCACGGGTTCACCATTGGGCTCGCCGGCGTGCCCATCCCAACGCGCCGTCCCTGAGCGACGCATCCTGGGGGCAGGAGGTGTGGCCCACTTCTACGGGAACCTCACGCCGGAGCAGCGCCCCGACCCCCGCTGGGACCTGGCGAACTGAAGGGAATATGCCCGAGAGGCAATAATAAAATGGTTATTATCTTATTCCTTGTTTATGATGAATGTTTATTTCTCATGCTAGAATTGTATTAACCGGAAACGTTGATACATGTGCGCTTAATAAACAAACAATGGTTCCTAGTAAAGCCTCTCTTTTAACTAGCTCGTTGATTAATAGATGATCAAGGTTTCCTGATCATGAACATTGGATGTTATTAATAACGGGGTCATGTCATTAGAAGAATGATGTGATGAACATATACCCAAAGAGAATATAGCAATGCGATCAAGTCATTTAGTTTACATTGTTATATCAAACATACGAAGTAACTTATTCCTTAGACCATGAGATCATGTCAATCGCTAATACCGGAAGAGTGCTTTGATGGCATCAAACGTCACACCGTAACAGGGTGACTATAAAGGTGTCGTTAAGTATTCGGAAAGTATTAGTTGAGGATCATGGATCAAGAGTGAGATTTGTCCATCCAAATGACGGAGAGATATACTCTGGGCCCTCTCGGTGATATCACATCGAAACCGCTTGCAAGCACGTGATATGATCACAAGGATGTTATATCACGGGAACGAGAAAAGAGTAATTGTCGGTAACGAGATTGAACAAGGTATGGTTGATACCAATGATCGAATCTCGGACAAGTAAAATATCGCGAGACAAAGGGAATAGTTCACGGCGTTGTTGGTTCACACGATCACGAGAGTCATCGTTGAATATATAGGAGTCATCACGGATCTCCAGATCCCGCTGTTGATTATTGATCGGAGAGGAGTCTCGATCATGTCTATCTTATTCGCGAACCGTAGGGTGACACACTTAAGGTTCGATGACGCGTTTGAGAGGATACGGAATATCGAAGAATATTTTGGGCAGCACCAAAATTGTTTCGGGGAAAATTGAAATAGTTCAAGGGGTTTTTCGTCGAATGGTTGTTAATAGAATTAACAAATGATTCGAGGTGCTATATGCAAAAGTTTGTTAATAGAATTAACAAATGCTGAAATAAAGAAATAAAAAGGTTTTATTTATTTATTAAAAGAAAACCTTTGGATTTTCCAAGTGGGAAATAATGGGGAAATGAGTGGGTGTGAGTGGAGTGTCCACTCACATGATGAGGGAAGAGGTGGGGGCACCCCCATGGGCTGGCCGCACCCCCCTTGGGCTGCCTCCCCCCTCTCCTATAAAAGGAGGGTGAGAGCTCTCCCTCCTACACACACTTGGCCACTTCCCTTTCCCTCCACCCGCTGCTCCATTTCATGGTCTCCCGCTTGGCGAAGCCCTGACCGTGGGATTCTTCACCACCACCACGTCGTCGTGCTGCTGGAGTTCCGAGGGATCCTCTACTTCCGCGCCCCGCTGGAACGAGGGAACGGAGGTCGTCATCAACCGTACGTGTGACCGATCACGGATGCACCGCCGGATTGCGGTGCCATCTTCTCGCTATCGGGATCGGTGTGAGTACGACTACGCCAACAACGAGATTTGATCTCGTACCACTTTGAGTCTTCGAGGGTATGTGTTCTCCTTAACCCTCTTGTTGTCCGTTGCACTTCGTCTCCTAGATTAGATCTTGGCCTTTCGGGTGTCTTTCGTGTAGGAAATTTTTTGTTTTTTATGCAACGACCCCTTCAGTGGTATCAGAGCCAAGTTCTATGCGTAGATGTTTTGTACGGGTAGAACACATATGAGTATGTGGGCGTTGATGATCATGTTATTTCCTCCTTGAGTATTTTATGATCTTAGTGGCATAGTAGGATGAAGCTGCCCCAGACTAAGTTTATGTGTACTATGTACGCGAGAGTTGTCTCACTTGTGGCTAAGGGGGTGTCCGTTTCTCCTACTATAGTTAAGATCTTATCTATGAAGGGTTGCTAAAAATATGTTTATCAACGTTGTGGTTGATGTTCGTAGGTATGAACGGTTCTATCCTCGAAAGCCCTAAGCCACGTAAAATATGCAAAAATAAATTAGAAGCGTCTAACTAGTTTTTGCTGGGCATGTGATGTGATATGGTCAATATTACAAATTTGATTATGAGATGATCTATTTTGTAAATTATTGATATACCGGAAGGTATCCATATGATTGTCTTCTTATTGATGGACAATCAAGATTGGGTGCCATGGTACTTGGTACCACGCCGGTGGAATGATTGAGATCATACCATAATGCACATGATGGAGATCAAGTGCAAGGAGGACCATATCATATCACGTTATCCTTACATGTGATGTATGTGATGTTAATCCTTTTATGCATCTTGTTTTGCTTAGATAGCGACGTTAGCATTATAAGATGATCCCTCTCACTTAATATCAAGATAATAATGTGTTCTTCCTTAAGTATGCACCGTTAAGAAAGTTCGTCGTTTTTGAGACACCACGTGATGATCGGGTGTGATAGACTCAACGTTCGCATACAACGGGTGTTTTCAAGCCTAGCATGTACAGACATGGCCTTGAAACACACGCAATACTACGGTTCTACTTGGCGAGCCTAGCATGTACAGACATGGCCTCGGAACACGTAACCGAAAGGTAAAGCATGAGTCATATGGATGATATGATGAACATGTCGATGTTCGCCTTTGAAACTACATCATCTCACGCGATGATCGGTTTTGGTGTAGTGAATTTGGTTCGTGTAATCACTAAAGACGACTAAGAGGGATGTTGTTTTTGAGTGGGAGTTCATGGTTTAATTTTTGAATTAACTTGAACTTATTTATCATGAACAACAAATCAAAGTGAATTTGCACAAATTGTAGTATTCATTGGCATCCACATAACTACCTTCCACTTAGATTGTTAATTGAGATATAACTGTTATGATCTAGTAAATACCATTTAAGATTGGTACCGTATTAGTGAAATTTAAAATTGAGTCCTATTGTAGATTTTTGGTATTTCCTACCTAGCTCCATATGGTTAATGATTGATTGATCTAGAGAGCAACCAATTCCTACTTAGAATCCAGAGTCATGGTTGCTTCCTTATTACTTTATCTTCAAAATAATGTTTTGTTGATCAAGGTGATTTAGGAACTGAAAAGAGTTGTTTTCAGAAACAATCAAGTGAAAGATATATTGATATCTAGAAACCTATTTGTGGCAACATGACTGAGTATAATTTAGCGTGACAATGTTTGCTTATATTGTATATGCAAATTAAGCATGACAATGTTTGCTGATATTATCTGAATATATGCATTGATTGAAGACGCTAGGCGTTTGAATATTCCAAGAAGTTGGGCGCTAAAAATTATCCTCTAAATCCCTTCCTTCGAGCTATAGTAGCTTAATCATAAAATTGTTATGAGGGGATGGATTAGAAGTATGGGTAAAGTAGTTTACCTTACTTGGAAATTGCTAAGAGTGGAATCTAGAAGAATGCTATTAATATGGTGATATTAGTAGAACAATCAAACTCAAAGTGTGACTCAATGGGTGATAGTATATGACTAACACGCCAAAGAAAATGAGCTAATACGACTAGCATTGTTTGATGTTGAATGATTCTTATGTAAAGGAAAGGGAATATTGAAAATAGAATTGCAAATAGATATATGGCAGAAAAGAAGATAACTGGAAAAGTCCAGCTCAGGAGTATATGCTTGATATAAAAGTTATAGATGTATTACTAGTTAACAAAGTATTTTTGGGTATTTTGATACCATATTGGTTGGTATGAGTTGTCATACAAAGCAACGCAATGCAAGAAATACAAGGGCCTAAAAGGAACTAGTAATAGATGTGGAATCGATTATGACAAGAACATAAATAAAATCTTATTGTGTTCATTGTAGTATCGAACCAAACATTCAAGATTTATTTTAAGAACTTAATAAGTTGTTATTTTGTTCTAGTCTTTTGTGAGAACAAATGAGATTGTTCAAACGATGAACATATTCCATAATTGATGGATATGTTAATATAAATCATGTTGGTAAAGTAAACATCTATAAGACTGAATGCTAAACGTTGCAAGACGTAAAAGAATTTCATTTAAATTGTGACACCACCATTTTAGTTCATATCGGAAAGGAAAACATTAAGGAACTCCATATTGATGGACTTCCGGAGTCATTTTGTTTTGAGTAAATTGACGCTTGTGAGACCTCTTCCAAAAGATGACTAGAATTCCGTTCATAGGCCAAAGTAGAATGGACGACTAATTTAGTGCAGATTATACATATTGATGTATATAGTCCATTATGTGTAGTCATGTATGGTGGATTAATTTTTCCTTCATAAAATTCTGTCGATGATTTAAGTAGATATGTGAGTATATCTATTTAAAGGGAACAGAGTTTGACATTTTGAATTGGTTCAAAAGGTTGTTAATATGAAGTTAAAATCATTGTAACAAGATAATCAAGTATTTATGATTGGATCATAAAGGATAAAGTTTGAGTTACAAGTTTAGCAAAACATCTGAGAAGTTGCAGAATTGTTCTACAACTTATACTTCTCGAATACCCCACATTAGATTGGAGTATTCAAGAGTCAAAAATCAAACCTTGTTTGACATGGTAAGATTAATAAAAATGCCATTATAATTTTGTAGTTTATACATTAGTGACAACCGTTTTTTCCACTGAAAAGAGCACCATCATGATCCGCTGAAATTGACAACATATAAGATATGGTTTGGGTAGTGACCCGAATTGTCACTTTCTTAAGTTTTGGTATGCATAGCATGTGTAAAATGTTTACAACCAAAATATGATAAATATATGTTTATAAGGTTATCCCAAATAAAACATTTGGTATTTCTCCTATCACCGAACCAAAAGACAAATGTTGTTTGTCAGAAAGGGTTGATTTCTCGAGAAAGTAGTTCTTGCGAAACAAGTGAGTGCGAGCACAGTAAAAACTCAACGAGATTAGAGAATCGTCATTATCATGTCAAGAGTAGCGCAGCACTGGAAGTTGTTCCGGGGTTTACTATTTTGACTAAGTAGAAGACACTACAAATGTTGTAGATACTTCAAATGAGTTTGCGAACTGTACCAGAAAAGTCCAAAAACTTTGTACTTAGATCAACTTGTGGTTTAAGTGTAAAGTGTTGTTTTGACAACAAAAGGACCTGGACCTTATAAAGAAAGCAAATGATGGGCCCTGGCTTCGTAAAATTGACTATGAGTCATTATATCCGCCATAGTATCCTTGTATGAATATCAAGTATGTGACTTGGTAGTCCTTTCGATAGGCATGATGCGTAGCGATAGCAAAAGGGTCTATATAGCGACAAAGACATGGATTTTACATCTTATTAAAATTGTACTTATCGAAAAGTTGTTTTCGACGAAGTTCAAAGAGTTAACTACTACAAAATTTTGATCTTCCGTAGTGATGCTTTAGTCTTTGCGGATAGTTCTAGCAAAAGGTTACATATTATGGTATGGCAGTTGAATAACAAAACCAACTCTCCTCTCGAGGAAGTTTGATCAAGGATGTGTACTTGACACAGTCTGAGAGTTTTGTAAAATTCAAAAGGTTGCTAGAAAGGTATGCACACTTCAATGGTTGAAGTAAGCATAGCGAAGTTGAAATCTTTAGCTTAATGAAATTATCAAAAGAGTTTGATTCCATCATGAATGATAAAGATGCTTGTAGAGTTACAAGAAATTAAGTGGGAGCGCTATGACATATTTCCAATACTTTATGTAGTTGACATATGGTTGATTGGAAAATATGTATTTTAAATTAACACGGTTAATATTTTCGATTTCATATTGATGAAAGGCTTAGAACATATTGGGCATCGATATCTATAAAAGATGGATTGACGCACCTGATATGATTAAAGCCAAATTACATAGATGAAATATTGAAGTAAGTCAATATGAAAATGACAAGAAGGAGTTCTTGTCACATGGAAAATAATTGAGCAAGATTCATGTGTTTTGACACATGATGAGCATCATTGAAATTGAGATTTCTAAGTCATGTTTCCATGCTATGTACACAACCAGATGAGTCATATGCTATAAAATGTTATAGTAGGATAATTCATATGATGATTAGACAACAGTGGGAGAGATCCTTGTGTCATTTTAGAAATGCTAAGGATATGTTTTCCTATATAGTAATGACAAAATATTAGTTGTAATATGTTACACTAATAGTCTTGTCATTTATTCAAGTAATTTTATCTCAATTAAAATATGTGATGAAGGGTAGCACAATAGGATGGAAGAAAGTTCCATGCTGGATTTGAAAGAGTTTCAAAATTAAAATATTGTGACAGATACTACAACAAAGGCTAAAGTATATCATTGTGTTAACAACTGATTATAAGCGTATTTTGTGTCAAGGAGTTCTTTATTGAACTTGGTGAATTTCCAAGAATGCTGAAACTATGAAGCTACATTTTCACAATGTTAGTAACATCAGTTTAAGCTGAGGAATTAAGGTATCACCGGAACTTGGAGAGTTTTCAAGAATGCTAACACTATGAAGCTACATTTTCACAATGTTAGTGACATCAGTTTAAGCTGAGGAATTAAGTTTTCACCAAATGACCATATATATACAAAGCCATCTCATTTAGAGAATGAGTGATGCGTGTAGACGCAAAGAACGTGCAAATACAATAGGACCTGAACAGTTCAGATCTTTTTGACGATGTTTACCGCATGCGAAGCATGGTAATAACACTGGTACGCCATATGTGTTAAAGTGCTTACAGACTAGATTATTGACTCTAGTGCAAGTGGGAGACTGAAGGGAATATGCCCGAGAGGCAATAATAAAATGGTTATTATCTTATTCCTTGTTTATGATGAATGTTTATTTCTCATGCTAGAATTGTATTAACCGGAAACGTTGATACATGTGTGCTTAATAAACAAACAATGGTTCCTAGTAAAGCCTCTCTTTTAACTAGCTCGTTGATTAATAGATGATCAAGGTTTCCTGATCATGAACATTGGATGTTATTAATAACGGGGTCATGTCATTAGAAGAATGATGTGATGAACATATACCCAAAGAGAATATAGCAATGCGATCAAGTCATTTAGTTTACATTGTTATATCAAACATACGAAGTAACTTATTCCTTAGACCATGAGATCATGTCAATCGCTGATACCGGAAGAGTGCTTTGATGGCATCAAACGTCACACCGTAACAGGGTGACTATAAAGGTGTCGTTAAGTATTCGGAAAGTATTAGTTGAGGATCATGGATCAAGAGTGGGATTTGTCCATCCAAATGACGAAGAGATATACTCTGGGCCCTCTCGGTGATATCACATCGAAACCATTTGCAAGCACGTGATATGATCACAAGGATGTTATATCACGGGAACGAGAAAAGAGTACTTGTCGGTAACGAGATTGAACAAGGTATGGTTGATACCAATGATCGAATCTCGGACAAGTAAAATATCGCGAGACAAAGGGAATAGTTCACGGCGTTGTTGGTTCACACGATTACGAGAGTCATCGTTGAATATATAGGAGTCATCACGGATCTTCAGATCCCGCTGTTGATTATTGATCGGAGAGGAGTCTCGATCATGTCTATCTTATTCGCGAACCGTAGGGTGACACACTTAAGGTTCGATGACGCGTTTGAGAGGATACGGAATATCGAAGAATATTTTGGGCAGCACCGAAATTGTTTCGGGGAAAATTGAAATAGTTCAAGGGGTTTTTCGTCGAATGGTTGTTAATAGAATTAACAAATGATTCGAGGTGCTATATGCAAAATTTTGTTAATAGAATTAACAAATGCTGAAATAAAGAAATAAAAAGGTTTTATTTATTTATTAAAAGAAAACCTTTGGATTTTCCAAGTGGGAAATAATGGGGAAATGAGTGGGTGTGAGTGGAGTGTCCACTCACATGATGAGGGAAGAGGTGGGGGCACCCCCATGGGCTGGCCGCACCCCCCTTGGGCTGCCTCCCCACTCTCCTATAAAAGGAGGGTGAGAGCTCTCCCTGCTACACACACTTGGCCACTTCCCTTTCCCTCCACCCGCTGCTCCATTTCATGGTCTCCGGCTTGGCGAAGCTCTGACCGTGGGATACTTCACCACCACCACGTCGTCGTGCTGCTGGAGTTCCGAGGGATTCTCTACTTCCGCGCCCCGCTGGAACGAGGGAACGGAGGTCGTCATCAACCGTACATGTGACCGATCGCGGATGCACCGCCGGATTGCGGTGCCATCTTCTCGCTATCGGGATCGGTGTGAGTACGACTACGCCAACAACGAGATTTGATCTCGTACCACTTTGAGTCTTCGAGGGTATGTGTTCTCCTTAACCCTCTTGTTGCCCGTTGCACTTCGTCTCCTAGATTAGATCTTGGCCTTTCTGGTGTCTTTCGTGTAGGAAATTTTTTGTTTTCTATGCAACGACCCCTTCAGAACCCGGCGAGCACGACGTACTACGAGCGCAAGTTCAAGCGCTTCCACGAGCAGCGCTGGAACCGTTGGGACGGCCCCGGGCCGGCGCCGCCCGCCAATGAGCGCAACAGGTACGGGTGCGACGCGTTCTGTGCGCAGGAGGGCTTTACCCTCGACGCTGTCCTCGCCCACATCAAAGCAGGCAACAACCCGCGCCTCCCCTGGCCGGCGCCCATCTTCTGGGCCCCAAGGCGAACGACGGCGACCCCGACCTCCTCCATCTCACGTTCGACGTCCTCCTCCGCTGGCGGCTCGTCTAGGCGCTCGGGCCCGGGCCCGTCTCTGCGCGGCCCCAAGACGGAGACGTGGACGTCCACGCCGCCTCACCTGCGTCCGCGTTCCGGCGGCATCCTCATTGGCGGAGGCGGCGCACAGTCTTCCCGTTGTCGCTCTGTGTCGCCCCTCCTCGTGCCCAAGCCGGAGCCGAGGCTACGTGTCCCCAAGCAGGAGCCGGGGCTGGAGCACCCCCCCTCAGCCTCGCCGAACAGCTCCGGGCGCTCTAGGCGGCGTCGGCGACAGAGGACGACCCAGAGGGCATCAAGGCGGTACTCATCGCGTCGTACAACACGCCGCCGCCATTGTCCGACATGGAGGCGTGTGCGTGGTCTTTCGTCGACACAACGGCGATGACTGGCGCTCCGCTGATCGACCTTGACCCACCGGCACCGGCGGCCAACGACGCCGAGGCGGGCCGAGCAACTGGTGCGGCGAAGACGACGTGGAGGAATGGAGCGACGACAGCAGCGATGACGGCAACTACGACGTGTTCAACAAGTGAACACGTCATCTTTTAGTTTAAATTTTAGTTTTTATTTTAAATTTCATTCAAATGTTGTAATATATCCTAAATATTTGAATGAAATCGGCGTTTAAAAATTTTGAACGTCTTTTCTTGTTTTGTTTGGGAGGCTCCAATTGGGGATGCGAGTGGGCAGCCGCGCCCCCCGCCGGCGCCGTGCCGTCCGGACGAGCCCACAAAGGGCCGATCCCGGCGCCCGTCCGAACGCCTATTGGGGGGCGCGACTGGAGATGCTCTAAGATGGCAGGGATTTCTCTCATTCGCTTATCCCAAAACGGTTTAAAGTGAGCCCGATATTTTGTGAAGAGATATCTTCCTATGGTTTTCCTGTGAGAATCCTTCGCTCCAGAACAGGGCCCAAATTAAAAAATATCATCTATTTATTGGAATCATACTGATTTAATACTCGAACCCATGGATATTTACATGATTAAGTGCAAGTGGGGATTTCTGGCTCCCAAGCTCTAACGATCCCTTTATTTTTTTAATTCGAAAATCATGTTTACAAGTTTTAGAAAATTGAAAAAAAATCTAGATGTACTTAATGATGTATCCTACAAACATGTAAAAACATAATTTGAAACACTTTGTATTCTGAGCTCTACATTTTTTAATAAGGATTTGAGTATAGTATAAACAATGCATAGTTACAAAATTCCAAGATTTATCAAATTTTGTCATTTTTGTGTAGCAAAAAATTCAAAGAATTCTGCGTAGCGGTTTTGCATGCTTGTAGGACTACATCCATAATGTATTTCAGTTTTTATTTGAAACTTATAAATATGATTCTTTTGAATATTTTAAAATAAAGAAATCACTAGAACTCGGGAACCAAAGAGAGGTTTTACATTAAGGGCTCATTTCTTTTATCGAAGAACCAAGGGCTTACCTAGAAAAGGAGTCTTTCTTAGTAATTTTTTTTGTTCTTTCGTTACAAAATTGACTCAAATCTCTACCAATAAAAAAGTTCTTCCAAACAACCCCATGATGGAGATGTTTTACTTGATATTTGCATTTTCTCTTAATTCATTTTAAGAGCCTAAGAGAGATAACTGTAAGATATTTGATTCTTTTTTTTATCTATTCCAACAACCTACTCAGGAGAAAACGATATAAGTCTAGAAAGAGAGAAAGATGAACTGCTGAGCAAGCACACCCTGATGTCATGTATAGCCAAAGTTTGCATGCTTTCGTTTCCATTCAAGCTAAGGTACAGTACAGTGGATCAAACAGGTTCTCGACCAGTACATAAACTGAGAGACCATCGTGAGTATAAAGGGAAAAAAAATCTAGTCCGAGTCTCCGAGACATCATACAGACCGTTCCGTATTTCTTCCGTTCAGTTGTAGCTTGTTTCCCTTCTGAAGCTGTTGCGAATGGCTTGCTTCGAGCCGTCGGCGGCTGCAGCGCCACTCGACGACACAAGGTTGCTCAGCGTCCTCGCAATCTGCAGCTTGACCTGGCCCCTCTTCGCCGGAGGCCTCTTCTCCTTGGCGAAGCTGTTGCTGCTGCACTGGTACTCGCACTCCATCGCCTCCGACCTTCTTCTTGGCCCTTCTCTGCTTCTTTTGTGATGCCTATTTTGTGCTGAAGCCAGGTGCTCACTGAGGAATGGATGAGGATGTGATGAGGGTGCAGGAAGGTACTTATAGGCTTGTGAATGTTGCCTGCATCAGTTGGCCGGTCTACACTCTATACGTGCACCGTATTCGCTTCTATCTGCAGGAATAAAGTGCCAAGGTGATAGAGGATTCAGATACTTGCGCCTGCACTTGCGCTTCTTTTTCTCCTACCTGAAAGATACACGCATACACGCTTGGATATTTGTGATAAAGTTGAGTCGACCACAGTACAGTGTGATAAAACACAGCTTTCCTTTGGAGATATTTATACGCAACTTGAGAGCATACCTCTCAATTTCTCCACTCAGAGGCCAAAAGACAGCTCTCCTTTTGGAGATATTTATGTGAAGCCTGAGAGCTCACCGCTCATCACTCATTCTATACCACTCATCAGTCAGTCTATACTACTCAGAGGCAAGAAAACTACGCATGGCCAACTAGCATTTCAGTTAAAGGCTTAAAGCCCAAATATTTTGGGGAAGAACGAGTGACTTCAGAAAGGAAAACACTAGAAGTGACAACACCAGCTGATTGTTTATCTGTCTGGTTCATACAGTTTCTAGTTGCTGTTTATTAATATATGGGTTTATGTCAAGTCCCTAGCTAGTTGCTTAACTAATGGACAAGCTGCACGTGTGGGTGGATCAAGGTTGTCCATGCTTGAACAATCTGTGGACCATTGACAAATCAGATGCCTCAACTTGCCGTCACATCTGCGGCAACCCAAGGTCACATATCAGCTTTTTTTCAAACAGAGGCTCCCTCTGCGTTGAAATGAGGCACACAAACCCATTTTTCGTTAATAATAAAAAAGAAGGCACAACTCCTCACAAAGAAATACTCCCTCCGTTCCAAAATACTTGACTTCCATTTACCCAACTATAGATGTATCTAGACATGTTTTATCATATGGATACATCCGTATTTGAACAAATGTAAGTCCAGTAATTTGGAACGGAGGGAGTATATCAATCCATCGAAAGCCGCCTTTCCGGCGATAAAAGTCGCTACGCCTACAAGTTTGATGATGGAGGTGGAGCCATATGCCCTCACCTCACACACCAACATGCTTCATCTAAACATTGCCCGCCTTGTTTTAAAATCTAACATGATCGAGTTGGATTGTTGTCTTACTCAATGCGGATTTCATTTTTTTAAGTCATGTTCATATAGCAGTCAAAGTTGCCTTTTGATCGCCTCCCTCATAAATGCCTCCGTTTCGAGCTTGATTTTCGGATAAGTTCCTTATCCCCTAAAGTTAATATTTTTCGGTTACGCTTGCAAACCGCCCGAGAGCGAGCTGGCAGCACAAATCGGTCAAGCATGCCCTCAACATACACCAAATACGCACTCAAAAGCCGTTGTCGCCGTCTTCCGCCAACCCATATTTTGGATAGATCAACACCGGACATGTTTCGACGTCACCATGACGCCAAACAGCTCCGCCGTCCTGCACATGTCCACCATCACGCATCCGCCACCGATGCTCCGCTACACCAAGACGCTGAGACCCGTCGTCTTCGACACGGTAGATACGACGCCGGTCTGCCAAATGGCCCCTCGAGGCAACACTTGCTCCAAATAGGATGCCCCCACGATGGGTGCGACGCGATGCCACCATCGTCCTGTTCGGGAGACCCAGATCTAGGGTTTCTTCCGGAGCAAACGACTCATCCATCTGTTTCCACGCGGTGGTCCAACGCCGCCATGTCTTCGAGATCCCACGAGCAATTAACAAGTCCAGAATAGTGTCTCCAAGGAGATCGACGGGCCACACGCCGCCACTGTCATGTTCCACAAGCCAAACTTGTGGTTTCCCTCGAAGCTCGATGGGACAACCACCGTGATGATGTCCCCCAAGAAGGTTAGCGACGCCCCTAGACGCCGCCGCATTACCCGCGATGGAAGACCCGAGCAAGGGATTTCTCCCTAGCAGTAGCCCCTTGGACACGAAGATCCGAAGGCGTAGACAATCGTCGGAGACGCCCACCATCACAAAAGAAGGAGCGGTATCGGGCCAGACAGATCCGAGCACACCCAAATCCATCCGTCCCGACCCAACCCGAGAGGGCATCAATGGTAGGGAAATGATTCATGCACACCTGCCTGGATCCGCTGGCACCACCTGCAGTCTGCCTTATCGTCCGCCGCGTTCCTCCGTGCCAAACGCCAGGCACCGGCGAGCATACACGCCATGGTGCTCGACAACACCAATGCCCTAACCCGAAGAACCGTCCTGTGCCGGCCCTTTGCACGAGGTCACATATCACCTATGGAGAAAATACATTAGTTTTCAAAGAAAAGAAAATACCTCTATATATCATTAAGACTGAAAAGTGGCAAATACAAGAGTCATTTGTAAACATGAGTGAACAAACAACTACTACACGTGTTCCACAATGTAAGCTGTTTTAGTAGGCTAAAATTTCCTACTAAACGGCTTATATTTTGGAACTAATGTAGTAATAGATAAAAAGAGTGTCATCATATGCATTCTCCCGATAACTACGGTGCGTTTGGCTCACTCGCCTTACATGCGACACTTGTTTGATCTTAAGTCATTCGTGTTAAATTAGCCTTGGCGAGTAAATTTACATCAACAACATCTAGGTCATAAACGCGCAGGTTTCCTTCCTTCTAACGTTCCACAATATCACCACTTCGCCGAGTATCCTATGACGATCTTTGTCTAAACTGGCCAAGTTTTTAAGATAAAAGCACTAGGTTCCCAACTTTAAAAGATAAAATGAAGCCTCAAACAGCTTATGGGTACACAGTACCGAGTTAAATACTGATGGTGCGGATTTTGCACTCGTTGGGAGACCCCAAGAGGAAGGTCTCATGAGCACAGCAGAAAGTTTTCACTCAGTAAGAAACCAAGGTTGAATCGACCAGTAGAAGAAAGAAGCAAATTGTGAAGGTTGATGCAGCTGAGGTGGCAGGGCACACTACCGGTTCAGAAGGACCATGGAACCTACACAACACAATCAATTCACTTTGCCCCCACGAAGCAGTGATGTTGTCAATCTCACCGGTTTTGCTGAACACAAAAAGGTTAAACGTATGGTGTAAAAAATAATATTTGTTTGCAGTACATGAAAGAGAACAATGATGGCAGTAGTAAAACAATAGCAGCAGTATGAAAACAAAGATCGCAATGGTTGTGTTATCAGTATAAGGAAAATGGACCGGGGTCCCCAATTCACTAGAGGTGTCTCTCCCAAGACAGATAGATAGCATGTGTGGTAAACAAATTACAGCTGGACAATTGACAGATATAAAGACTGTACCTTAGTGCATATGCATGACGTGATGATTACTATGTGATTCATGCAGCCATTACAACAAGACTCATATACCATTATACAACTGCATCTATGAATAATAATCCACCCTCAGAATGTCATCCGAGCAATCCTTGGGTATTAAGTTGCAAGAAACAGATAATTGTATTAAGAAAAGTGTGTAATCTAAACAATGTAAACATCGTTGTTTTCTCCCTAATGGCAACAACACATCCTCCACCCGTGACGTTTCTGTAACTCGAGCACGGATGCAAAGGAGGCATGAACACAGTACCGAGCATAAATAATCCCTCTTGGAGCCACTAGCATCTACTTGGCTAGAGCATCTACTAACAACGGAGAGCATGTAAGATCATAAATAACATACACTTGAAGATAACATGATAGATTGATAATCAAGAGACATAGCATTCAATATTCATCGGATCCCAGCAAACACAACATGTAGCATTACAATAAGATGATCTTGATCATGTAGGACAACTCATAAGATTTAAACATGATGCATAAAGAGGAGAGAACAAACATCTAGCTCATGTTATGGACCCGTAGTCCAAATATGAACTAGCCACGCATCATTCCGGAGGTGGGCATGGTGGTGTAGAGCCCTCCAGTGATGATTTCCTCTCCTGGCAGGTGCCGGGGAGAACTCTAGAACCCTCCCGAACTCGGGTTGACGATGACGGCGGCTTCAGGTGTTTTTCGTGGAAAAGGTGGATATATCTAGGGTTAACCCCCCGAGGGGAATAAATAAGGGAAAGGGCAACGTCGGTGGGCGGCCAGGGGGCCACACCACCCCATGGCGCGGCCGGGGAGGCGTCGCCCTATGGTGCGGGGCCCTGTGTCCCCCCTCCGGGTCTCTTCCAGACTCCGTGGATCCTTCGGGAATTCTAAGACTTCTGGGCTTCGAATTTTCTAATTCCGAGAATATTTCGAGAACAACTTTTCTGAAACTAAAAAGATCAGAAAACAGGAACTGGCTATGTGGCATCTTGTTAATAGGTTAGTCCCAGAAAATCGATAAAAATGACATAAAGTGTAAAGAAAACATGTAGCAAATAACATGAAAACAACATGGAACATCAGAAATTATGGATACGTTTATGACGTATCAACATCTCCAAACTTAGTTCCTACTTGTCCTCGAGTAGGTAAATGATAAAACAAATAATTTATGAGGTGACACAACATAAACTTTGCATAAGTAAGCTGAGATCATAGTAAACGGATCTAAATTGTAAAAGCATAAGTAATTTGAGATCATAGTACTTTAAACACAAGCATGATGGATATAATTTAAAATGAAACGTAGAAATCACTTTGCGTCATGAAAAGTAACACAAATAAAAGATCATGGATAATAATGCACTCGAAAGTTATACGTTTGTTTCAAGCATAGAGAAAACACAGCAAAGTGATATTTCGCGTGTCCTTAAGAGTGGGGCAAAACATAAATGTCAGGACACCTTCAAAGTTCAAGTGGATGACTAGAACAAATAATTTGAGAGAAAATAATAACACAACATGAATCAATTAATAATGTTTCTGGGAAAAATGCACATTAAACTCGGAATGGAAACTATACTCTCTCAACTATGCATAAAGTTAGAAGATGGAGACTCAACATAAAAGTAAAAGAAAGGCCCTTCGCAGAGGGAAGTAGGGATTAACTCATGTGCTAGATATTTTTATTTTGTTAAACGAAGATATTGAAAACATTATTTTAGAGAGGTGTGTATGCTTAAGTCAACGAATGGTAAACATAAAATACAGTACGTCACAAGCCAACTAGACTTCACAAGAGCGGCTCCCATAGAAGGATGCATCTGGGTAGAAGGTCATCCTTCTTTCTCTTTTGTTTACATAATCATGATTTGAACGATAAATCAGGGGCAAAAATAGTGAAGAGAATTTGTTGTATTAAGTTTGGGCTGGGCACCCCGCTGCTAGCTGATACGTCTCCAATGTATCTATAATTTCTGATGCTCCATGATCATATTTTGCAAATTTCTACTTGTTTTCTCCCTTATTTATAGCATTTTTATATGTTTTCCGGGACTAACCTATTAACAAGATGCCAAGTGCCAGTTCCCTATTTTATGTTGTTTTTTGTTTCAGAAAAGTTGTTCTGTAAACATTCTCGGAATTGGACACCACAAAGTCCGAAGTTCCTATTTTCCCCGGAAGCATCGAGAACACCGAAGAGGAGTCGAAGACGGGCAACAGGGGGCACACCATAGGGTCACGCGGGTCCCCTTGGTCGCGCCACCTATAGGTGTGGGGCCTCTGGAGCTCCACCGCCTTTGCCCTTTTGCTTATTTGAGCCTCTCGGATGGAAAACCCTAAACATCTGATAAAAATCCCCGAAAAGTTCCGCAGCCGCTGTCACCGTCAACCCTAGATCAGGGGGATTTTGAAGCTGTTTCCGGCACCCTGCCGGAGAGGAGATCATCACCGGAGGCTTCTACATTCACCATGTCTGCCTCCGGAGTGATGCGTGAGTAGTTCATCCTTGGACTACGGGTTCGTAGTTGTAGCTAGATGGTTGTCTTCTCCTCATATGCCTCCATGTTTAGATCTCGTGAGCTGCCTATCATGATCGAGATTGATCTTATGTAATTCTATGTGCTGTGTTTGTTGGGATCCGATGAATATTGAACTTATGCCAAGTTGATTATAGTCTTTATTTGCATATGCTATTTGTGATCTTGCATGATTTTTGTTGCTAGTGGTTGCTCTGGCCAAGTAGTTGCTAGTGACTCCAAGAGGGAGTATTTATGCTCGATAGTGGGTTCATGCCTCCTCACCACCTTTCTCGAGTGACAGAAACGTGAAGGGGGGATGTGATGTTGCCATTAGGGAGAGAACAACGGTGAGAGTGCTCGCGTGCATAATCATTGCTTACATTATACACTTTGTTTAATGCAGTTATCTGTTGCTTACAACTTAATACCTAAGGGGGTTCGGATGATAACCTGAGGGTGGATTATTAGTCATAGATGCAGATGGATGTCGGTCTATGTATCTTGTTGTAATGCCCGCACTAAATATCATAGTAATCTTCAAGTCATATTGTGCACTACAGTGCAACCTCTATTTGTCAATTGCCCAGCTGTAATTTGTTCATCTAACATGCTATCTTTTATGGAGAGAGACCACTAGTGAACCTGTGAACCCCGGTCCATTTTTCCACACTGTTAAACAAACCACAACTATTTCCTATTTTCTTTACTTACTGCAAGCATACATCATTTTCCACACTATATGTCTAATATTTGTTTTCAGCAAAACCGGTGAGATTGACAACCTCACTGTACCGTTGGGACAAAGTATTTTGGTTGTGTGCAGGTTCCACGTTGTTGCTGACACCGGTGAAGCGCCAGCACCACTGTTAGTGGCATAAACCTTCCTAAGATCCTCTTCCTCCTACTGGATTGATAACCTTGGTTCTTAACTGAGGGAAATTCTTGCAGCTTAATCATCACACCTTCCTCTTGGGGTGTCCAACACACCAGCGCAGGCATCACCGGCTCTTCTAGAAATTGGATAAGCGGATTAAGCCACTAGTACAGGGTGTGAAATCTAATCAACAAGTGTGATAAAGATTCTCTATTCACGTCCTCATGAGCTAAAACATGAGCACAAAACATGAGTAATTGTGAAGGTTTTAAAGATAACACATGAGAAATTTACTTTGGAGTGGCGGTTAAATACCACATGTAGGTAGGTATGGTGGACACATTTGTAAAACTTTGATTTTTGGGAGTTGGATGCACGAGTAGAGCTCATACTCAGTACAGGCGGAGGCTAGCAAAAGACTGGGAGCGACAAATCAAGAGAGCAATAATGGCCATAATCATGCATAGAGACAAAAACATTATTAATCAAATCATAAAGGGTATTACAAGTTCAAAAACTAAATGATAATAGAGGCTATAGGTGACTGGTTTGTAGTCATAAACATGGTATAAGCATGCGCCAAGTCAACCAAATAAAACATTCAAAGGAGAACACCACATATTTATGCTTCAATATGACAACAACAACTCATGATTCTTTCAATGTCAAACTAAACACTCTCAGATATTTGAGACAAGTCATGTTACAAAAATAACCACTAGTTTTAGAATTAAAACAACGTCTAGCACAACATTAAAATATCTAGCCACATTCTATACAAGCTTCTATTTACACCGTTATAAGCACGAAAACTGTACTACTGCTTTCCAACACCAAGCAATTTATACTAAACAAAAAATCTCCAAGAGATACAACAATGAAACAAGAGAGTACTAACACAACTTTACCAAAACTAACAACTCTGAATAAGAGATGCAAGAAAAACATGAGCTAAAAAGAAATTTTGCAGCAACTAGAAGAACAACTAAGAATACGAGCATAACGAGTATTCATATGAAAAAGCGAAGCGTGTCTCTCTCCCAGACAAGAATGCTAGGTTCCAATGATATTATTGCAGCAAGGAAAACAAAACGAAAAATAAAAGACACTCCAAGTAAAATCCATATGATGTGACGGAATAAAAATATAGTTTCACTAGAAGTGACCTGATAAGTTGATAATGAAGAAGGGGATGCCTAGGGCATCCCCAAGATTAGACGCTTGAGTATTCTTAGAATTTGCTGGGATGAACCACGGGGGCACCCCCAAGATTTGGCTTTGCACTCTTATTGATCACATTATATCACCCTCTTCTCTTGACCCTTGAAAACTTCCTTCACACCACACTCAATGTAATTCGCATTAGAGGGTTAGTGCACAATAAAAAACTCACGAGTTCTATATGGGCACAAGTGCTATTGATACTTTTAAACATTAGCTACAGCCACTGATGTTTCGTGAAGAAAATAAATCCACTCGACATAGTAAAAGAGCAAATGTAAGAAAAATGTTAAAATCTACCAAAATGAGAACAGTCTGTAATGAAGAATTTTATCGAGGCACTTAAGTTGCCCAGATCGAAAAACATAAAGAACGAAGAAGTTACAGAATTAGCTGAGGAATAAGCACAAACATTTTAAGTTCATTTTGATCTTTCTGTGATTTATGCGATTTTTTACGGTGAACAGTAGAAATCTTTTTGCTACGCAGAAATCCAAAACCAACTCCAACTTTTGCTAGAAACTTTACTTGTCACAACTAATACATGAAAATAAAGATACAAGGGAGTTGCTACAGAAGTATACAACCCCTTGACTCAAACTAAACAAAGAAAAACAAAGCAAAAATAAAACCATGGGTTATCTCCCAAGATGTGCTTTACTTTAACGTCGTTTAGCTAGGCCGAGAAAAATTGAATCAAGTGTTTTCAAAAGGAGAGGTATTCAAATCAAGATAAGAAAATTCCTCAATAATGCATTGTATTTTATCTAAATGAGTTTCAGATGTTCCTCTCTTAGAACTTTTAGGTTTACTACTCTCATCAAATAAATTTTCAGGAACAATCCAATCAATTTTTTTTCTTGGGCTTCATGCATTGCTACCAATTTAAAGGGGATTGGTATATTCTTCTCCTTTTCATTTTTAGGTTAAGCTCTTTCGAGATCACCAACAACATCTACACATGATCCTAGCATATTGAAACGATCAAAAACTTTTCTAGCTTCTATAGCAACATCTCCAAATTCTTTAAGCATGGTTTCTAAGATAAAATTTCTTTTTTCAATATCTTCAATATTATTCAAGTTGAGGAACATTTTCTACAGCATGGGGTGAAGGTTAACAAACCTAGCTTCTAACATGTGAATTAAAGAAGTTGCAGCAGTTTCATAATTTGGAGCGAGTTCTACTATGGATTTTCCCTCAAAATTTTCATGCTTACTAACATGATTAAAGAATTCTCTAATGGTATCCTTTCCAAGTATAGAACCACTACCTACTGGTAGATCTTTCAGGGTAAACTTAGGGAGCAACATGATGAAGAATAACAACAAGGTAACAAAAATAACAACTAGAATAAGAACTATTTTGTGTGTGTTTTAGAATAAAGAGAAACAAACAAGACAAAATAAGAAAAACTAAGCAAAACAATAAAAAAGTAAAGATATTGGAAGTGAGAGACTCCCCTTGCAGAAATTCTCTTCCTCCCCGGTAACATCGCCAGAAAAAGTCTTGATGGTGCAGATCTTGCACTCACTGGGATACCCCAAGAGGAACGTGTGATGATCACAACAGCAAGTTTTCCCTCAGTAAGAAACCAAGGTTGAATCGACTAGTAGGAGAAAGAAGAAACTTCTGAAGGTTGATGCAGCTAAGGTGGCAAGATGCACTCCCGGTTTAAAGGCACCGTGGAACCTACACAACATAATCAATTCACTTTTCCCCACGAAGCAGTGAGGTTGTAAATCTCACCGGTTTTGCTGAACACAAAGAGGTTAAACGTATGGTGTGGAAAACAATATTTGTTTGCAGTAGATGAAAGAGAACAGTGATGGCAGTAGTAAAATAGTAGCAGCAGTATGAAAACAGATTTTGAAGTGGTTGTATTATCAGTATGAGGAAAATGGACCGAGGTCCACAGTTCACTAGAGGTGTCTTTCCCAAGACAGGTAGATAGCATGTGTGGTAAACAAATTATAGCTCGACAATTGACAGATGTAAAGGCTGCACCGCAGTGCATATGCATGACATGATGATTACTATGTGATTCATGCAGGCATTACAACAAGACTCATGGACTGTTAGCCAACTACATCTATGACTAATAATCCACCCCCGGAATGTCATCCAAGCAGTCCTTGGGTATTAAGTTGCAAGAAACAAATAATCACATTAAAAAAAATGTGTAATGTAAAGAATGTAAACATCGTTTTTTCTCCCTAATGGCAACAACACATCCTCCATCCGTCACGTTTCTATCACTCGAGCACAGATGCAAAGGAGGCATGAACCCACAATCGAGCATAAATACTCCCTCTTGGAGTCACTAGCATCTACTTGGCCAGAGCATCTACTAACAACGAAGAGCATGCAAGATCATAAATAACATACACATGAAGATAACATGATCGATTTATAATCAAGAGACATATCATTCAATATTCATCGGATCCCAGCAAACACAACATGTAGCATTACAATAAGATGATCTTGATCATGTAGGGCAGCTCACAAGATCTAAACATGAGGCATAAAGAGGAGAGAACAACCTAGCTACTGGTTTGGACCTGTAGTCCAAAGATGAACTACTCACGCATCAGTCCGGAGGCGGGCATGGTGGTGTTGAGCCCTCCGGTGATGATCTCCCCTCCCGGCAGGATGGCGGGGAGAACTCCAGAACCCTCCTGAACTTGGGTTGACGATGACGGCGGCCTCATGTGTTTTTCGTGGAAAAGGTGGATATATCTAGGGTTAACCTCCCGAGGGGAATAAATAGGCGAAATGGCAATGTTGGTGGGTGGCCAGGGGGCTCACACCACCTGATGGGGCGACCGGGGGGCGCCGCACTATGGTGTGGGGCCCCTTAAGCCCCCCTCCGGGTCTCTTCTGGACTCCGTGAATCCTCGAGGAATTCTAAGACTTCTGGGCTTCGAATTTTCCAATTCCAAGAATATTTCCAGAACAACTTTTCTGAAACTAAAAAAAAAGAAAATAGGAACAGGCTCTGTGGCATCTTGTCAATAGGTTAGTCCCAGAAAATCGATAAAAATGACATAAAGTGTAAAGGAAACATGTAGAAAATAACATGGAAAATCAGAAATTATGGATACATTTCTGACATATCAACATCCCCAAGGTTAGTTCCTACTTGTCCTCGAGTAGGTAAGCGATAAAACAAATAATTTATGAGGTGGCATGCTACCAACATAAACTTGATCATCTAAATTGTAAAAGCATAAGTAAGCTGAGATCATAGTACTTTAAACACAAGCATGATGGATATAATTTTAAGAATGAAACATAGTAATCACTTTGCATCATGAAAAGTGTCACAAATAAAAGATCACGAATAATAATGCACTCTAAAGTTATACGTCTGTTTCAAGCATAGAGAAAACACAACAAAGTGATATTTCACTTGTCCTTAAGAGTGGGCTAAAATATAAATGCCAGGACAACTTTAAAGTTCAAGTGGATGACTAGACTAAATAATTTGAGAGCAAATAATAACACAACATGAATCAATTAATAATGTTTCTGGGACAAATTCACATTAAACTCAGAATGGAAACTATGCTCTCTCAACTATGCATAAAGTTAGAAGATGGAGACTCAACATAAAAGTAAAATAAAGTCCCTTCGCAGAGGGAAGCAGGGATTAACTCATGCGCTAGAGATTTTTTTTTGTTAAACATAGAT
This sequence comes from Alopecurus myosuroides, assembly GCA_028641055.1. Taxonomy (NCBI): domain Eukaryota; kingdom Viridiplantae; phylum Streptophyta; class Magnoliopsida; order Poales; family Poaceae; genus Alopecurus; species Alopecurus myosuroides. Next base: position 120,198,949 of record CM054061.1, read on the forward strand.
ATTGAAAACAATTTTTTTAGAGAGGTGTGTATGCTTATTTCAACGAATAGTAAATAGGAAATATTGTACGTCACAAGCCAACTAGACTTCACAAGAGCGGCTCCCAAAGAAGGACACGTCTCGGTAGAAGGGCGTCCATGTTTCTCTTTTGTTTACACAATTATGCTTTGACTGATAAATCAGGGGCAAAAATAGTGAAGAGAATTTGTTATATTAAGTTTGGGGTTGGGCACCCTGCTACCAACTCTTCTAGCAATTGTATAAGTGGATGAAGCCACTAGTCCAGGGTATGAAATCCAATCAACAAGTGAGATAAAGATTCTCTGTTCACGTACTCATGAGCTAAAATAGGAGCACAAAACAGGAGTAATTTTGAAGGTTTTAAAGGTAACATATGAGCAATTTACTTTGGAGTGGCAGTTAAGTACCACATGTAGATAGGTATGGTGGAAACATTTGGCATACTTTGGTTTTGGGGAGTTGGATGCACGAGTAGAGCTCATACTCCGTACAGGTGGAGGCTAGCAAAAGACTGGGAGCGACAAATCAAGAGACCAATAATGGACATAACATGCATAGCGACAAAAACATTATTAATCAAAGCATAAAAGGGCATTACAAGTTCAAAAAATAAATGATCATAGAGGATATTGGTGACTGGTTTGTAGTCATAAACATGGTGTAAGCATGCGCCAAGTCAACCAAATAAAACATTCAAAGGAGAACACCATAGATTTATGTTTCAGTATGACAACAACAACTCATGATTCTTTCAATGGCACATTAAACACTCTCAGATATTTGAGACAAGTCATGTTACAAAAATAAACACTAGGCTTAGAATTAAAATAACGTCTAGCATGACATGAAAAAGTCTAGCCATAGTCTATACAAGCTTCTATTTGCACCGTTATAAGCACGAAAACTATACTACTGCATTCCAACACCAAGCATTTTATAATAAACAAAAAATCTCCAAGAGATACAACAATGAAACAAGAGAGTACTAACATAACTTTACTAAACTAACAACTCTGAATATGAGATGCAATAAAAACAGGAGCTAAAAAGGAATTTTGCACCAACTAGAAGAAAAACTAAGAATACGACCATAACGGGTATTCATATGAAAAAGCGAAGAGTGTATCTCTCCCAAACTAGAATTCTAGGTTCCAATGATATTATTGCAGAAAGTAAAACAAAAGAAAACAAAACTAAAATTAAAATACGCTCCAAGTAAAATTCATATGATGTGACCGAATAAAAATATAGTTTCATCAGAAGTGACCTGATAATTTGTTGATGAAGAAGGGGATGCCTTGGGCATCCCCAATATTAGACGCTTGAGTCTTCTTATAATTTTCTGGGATGAAACACGGGGGCATCCTCAAGCTTTAGATTTGCACTCTTCTTTACCACATTATATCATCCTCTTCTCTTGACCCTTGAAAACTTCCTTCACACCACACTTAATGTAATTCGCAATAGAGTGTTAGTGCATAATTAAAAACTCGTGGGTTCTATATGGGAACAAGTGCTATTGATACTTCTAAACATTAGCCACAGCCACTGATGTTTCGTGAAGCAAAGTCCACTCGACATAGTTAAGAGCAAATGCAAGAGAAATAGCAGAATCTGCCAAAACCAGAACAGTCTGTAATGAAGAATTTTTTAGGGGCACTTAAGTTGCTCATATCGAAAAACGTAAAGAACAAAAAAGTTTTAGAATTAGCTGAGGAATAAGAACAAACATTTTTAGCTCATTTTGATCTTTCTGTGATTTATACGATTTTTTACGGTGAACATAAGAAATCTGTTTTCTGCGCAGAAATCCAAAACCAACTCCAACTTTCGCTAGAAAGTTTACTTGGCACAACTAATACATGAAAATAAAGATAAAAGGGAGTTTATATAGAAGTATACAACCCCTTGACTCAAAGAAAACAGAGAAAAACAAAGAAAAAATAAAACCATGTGTTATCTCCCAAGATGTGCTTTTATTTAACGTATTTTAGGTAGGCCCAGGAAAATGGAATCAAGTGTTTTAAAAAAGAGAGGCATTCAAATCAAGAGAAGGAAATTCCTCAATAATGAATTGTATTTTATCTAAATGAGTTTCACACGTTCCTCTCTTAGAAATTTTAGGTTTACTACTCTCATCAAATAAATTTTTAGGAACAATCCAATCAAAATTCTTTTCTTGGGCTTCATGTAGTGCTACCAATTTAAAGGGGATCGGTAGTTTCTTCTCCTTTTCATTTTTAGGTTAAGCTCTTTAGAGATCACCAACAACATCTACACATGATCCTAGCATATTTAAACGATCAAAAACTTTTCTAGCTTCTATAGCAACATCTCCAAATTATTTAAGCATGGTTTCTAAGATAATTGTTTTTCAATATCTTCAGTATTATTCAAGTTGAGGAACATTTGCTGCAGTATGGGGTGAAGGTTAACAAACCTAGATTCTAACATGTGAATTAAAGAAGTTGCATCAGTTTCATAATTTGGAGCAACTTCTACTATGGATTTTCCATCAAAAATTTTATGCTTACTAATATGATTAAAGAATTCTCTAATGGTATCCTTTCCAAGTATAGAACCACTACATACTGGTAGATCTTTCAGGGTAAACTTAGGGAGCAACATGATGAAGAATAACAACGAGGTAACAAAAATAACAACTAGAATAAGAACTATTTTGTGTGTGTTTTAGAATAAAGAGAAACAAACAAGACAAAATAAAATAAACTAAGCAAAACAATAAAAAAATAAAGATATTGGAAGTGAGAGACTCCCCTTGCAGAAATTCTCTTCCTCCCCGGTAACATCGCTAGAAAAAGTCTTGATGGTGCAGATCTTGCACTCATTGGGATACCCCAAGAGGAACGTGTGATGAGCACAACAGCAAGTTTTCCCTCAGTAAGAAACCAAGGTTGAATCGACTAGTAGGAGAAAGAAGAAACTTCTGAAGGTTGATACAGCTAAGGTGGCAAGACGCACTACCGGTTTAGAGTCACCGTGAAACCTACACAACACAATCAATTCACTTTGACCCCACGAAGCAGTGAGGTTGTAAATCTCACCGGTTTTGCTGAACACAAAGAGGTTAAACGTATGGTGTGGAAAACAATATTTGTTTGCAGTAGATGAAAGAGAACAGTGATGGCAATAGTAAAATAGTAGCAGCGGTATGAAAACAGAGATCGCAGTGCTTGTATTATCAATATGAGAAAAATGAACCAGAATCCATAGTTCACTAGAGGTGTCTCTCTCAAGACAGATAGATAACATGCGTGGTAAACAAATTACAGCTGGGCAATTGACATATATAAAGGTTGCACCGTAGTGCATATGCATGACATGATGATTACTATGTGATTCATGCACACATTACAACAAGACTCATAGACCGTTATCCAAGTGCATCTATGACTAATAATCCACCTTCAGAATGTCATCCGAGCAATCCTTGGGTATTAAGTTGCAAGCAACAGATAACCATATTAAGAAAAGTGTCTAATGTAAACATCGTTGTTTTCTCCCTAATGGCAACAACACATCCTCCATTTGTCACGTTTCTGTCACTCTAGCACAGATGCAAAGGAGGCATGAACCCAATATCAAGATTAAATACTCCCTCTTGGAGTCACTAGCATCTATTTGGCCAGAGCATCTACTAACAACGAAGAGCATGCAAGATCATAAATAACATACACATGAAGATAACATGATAGATTGATAATCAAGAGACATAACATTCAACATTCATCGGATCCCAGCAAACACAACATGTAGCATTACAATAAGATGATCTTGATCATGTAGGGCATCTCACAAGATCTAAACATGAGGCATAATGAGGAGAGAACAACCATCTAGCTATTGCTATGGACCCGTAGTCCAAAGATGAACTACTCACGCATCATTCCGGAGGCGGGCATGGTGGTGTAGAGCCCTCCGGTCATGATTTCCCCTCCCGGCAGGGTGCCGGGGAGAACTCCAGAACCCTCCCGAACCCGGGTTGATGATGTCGGCGGGCTCAGGTGCTTTTTGTGGAAAAGGTGGATATATCTAGGGTTAACCTCCCGAGGGGAATAAATAAGCAAAAGGGAAACATCGGTGGGCGGCCAGGGGGCCCACACCACCCCATGGCGCGGCTAGGGGGCGCGCCGCCCTATGGTGTGGGGCCCCTGTGGCCCCCCTCCGGGTCTCTTCCGGACTCCGTGGATCCTCCGGGAATTCTAAGACTTCTGGGCTTTGAATTTTCCAATTCCGAGAATATTTCTAGAATAACTTTTCTGAAACTAAAAACAACATAAAACATGAACTGACTCTATGGCATCTTGTCAATAGGTTAGTCCCAGAAAATCGATAAAATTGACATAAAGTGTAAAGAAAACATGTAGAAAATAACATGAAAACAACGTGGAACATCAGAAATTATGGATACATTTATGACATATCAAATAACGAACCACCGCTTCCTTCCTATATGGACGTGACCCAACCAAAAAACACCGAACCAAACGGACTCCCTACACCTCTCCCAGATGTCCTATCTTTCGGGCATCCCTCTGTGGGACGGGTTTGGGACCGGATAGACGCGCCCGGGCACGCCTGCGACGTCAGAATTGTTAGGCCGAACACACCCCAAATTTACCATATGGCTCTAAATCAACCCCCCGCCCCCGCGTATTTCCTGCCACCCTATCCTTGTCTGCAGCTTTCCTAGCCGTGAACTCTCACGCCACCGTCCACCCACAACATGGAGAATGAATTTTTGGACCTTGTGAAGAAGGAGGATGATCGTCAGATTCATGGAGCAGGAAAAGATGGAGATCAAGCCAAAGAATGTCGCCCAAAGGGATCGACACGCCCGGTAGTGCATTCGCGAGAAGGTGGAAAAAGTAAGAGGTTGCAAAGAAGGATATATATAGATGGTGTTTGTCGCGTATGTCCGGCTCCTGCTATGTCACTCCGCCTTCATAGTGGCACATTTTAGACTGGTGTGCGACTCGCCCTAGCTCCAATGTTCACTGGCATTTTCGAGCATCTCCGGGCATGGGATGTATCCAACAAGTGTGAATTGTTGAATTTTTTTTGTCTGCCTTGATTTGTCATTTATTTTGGTTTACGTTTAATTGTTAAATTGATAAGCGCATCTCCACCCGCCGCGCCAAGACGCCCCGGGCCACCTTTTTAGTTTTAGTTTTAAATTTGGCGAAGAAAAGCGCCAAAAATGGCCCAGCCACGCCCCCGGGACATTAAAATAGCGTCGACAAAACACATGCCAACTCGTCGCGGTGAGGGATCTTGGGGGGCCGGCGAAAGTAACAACCAATCGTGTCTCCCCATGTGTACTTTTTCTTGGCCCACTCAATCATTTCTCTCACTAGTTTTTGTTTGGTATAGGGTGTGGCCAGCAGGGCCGTCGAAGAGGGTGTGCGAGCTGTGCAACCGCACAGGCCCCCAAAACTTTGAGGCCCCCAAATCGGTAGACACAACATATGGTTTGAAGCGGCAGCCATCCCAGGTCTCCGGTAGCAGAATAGGGTACTCCGCCCATTCACTAACTTGACTCTAGCAGACAAGCCTGGGTGCCATGGATACACGATCAAGCCGCCATGGATGGATCGATCGGAGTTTTTGCGTTATAGGTCGAAGACGTACCTGAGAAGAAGATAGGCGTAGTGGGCCTGTGCTGCACGCCTGGGCTGGGCTTAAGTGATTAAGGCCCATCAGACTTGGTGAACACAACGACATTGGAAAAACAATTTTTCTAAGCACCGCCGGCATGAAGTTTACTACTGCACGTCACGATAAATACCCCCATGTCGGTAGTTTCTAAGTTTTTTATATACTTTGATATCCAACATGTCATCAGCATTCTAGCAGGATGAGCCTCAAGTTACTACTTTCCAAGTTTTTTTTAATGTATTTTTCACATTCTTAGTAGCTCTATTTCCAAAATTGTGAAGACCATATCTTTTATGGATCATTTGTGTTTCTGCATTTATGTCTTAGTGATTTAGTTATTTCAGTTAGATATTTAGAAAAATTGAAGGCCCCAATTTACATTCCGCACTAGGGCCCCAAATTTTTGGAGACGGCCCTGGTGGCTAGGAAGATACGCTCCTATTTCATCGAGTAGAAGCATTTACCCCCAAGACAAGAGATGCTCTAATGAATCAAGATCGATGTGTATATGTTTGTATGTTTTTTAGCGTTCTTTTTTTTTAAGAATTAATAACATGATATATTTATAGTAGCAAATGTATGTTTTTGAGTGTTTTTTTTTGCGTTATGTTTTTGAGTGTTGATAAGCGGATGATGTGCTTGCCCGAGTGAACAAATGAGAGATGGCCGGCACTTGGGCCCGCGAGCCAACCACGTGGGAAGCAACATTGAGAACGTCTCTCAAGTCTCTCTACCAAACGTGCAAACCCAAGCTGAGGCGGTGCCTCCAAGAAGAAGGGAACCCCGCTGGCCCCACGCCCTCTCTCCTCCCCGGGCGTGCTCTCTGTTTCTCTCCCCCCTCCCCGACTCCCCGTGGCAGCCCTCCCGACCCACGCCGCCACCCCGCTCCGACGGCTTCTCGTCCGGTCTCGCCACCACCCCGTCCTCAATAACTCCGCCGCGACCCGGGAAACCCGTCCACGCCGGACGCCGCTGCCGCAAAGCGCATCCCGTCGAGCTGGCGCCGCTCTCGCTTCGGCTCCGCCCGGCGCCGCCGCCGCCCAGCAATCCCATCTCGCACCTGGTGGCCCACCGCCGCCCCGGCGTCCTGCAGTTTCCTGGTCCCTCCCGTCCGCCCATAACTTTACCAAATAGCTGAAGCTTATTACAAGCCACACTTACAGTATTCCTTTTTATTATTCCAGGGGGATAAACTAGCCCAACCAGCATATGCTGAGCTGATAGGAGCTCGTTCCCTGTGAATAATCTTGCATTCCTTTAATCCCTGCTCGAGATGGCGGTTGGAGTGACATCCCAGCTGTTCCAAGGAGTGACTGCTACCAACAGATATAGAGCACGAACAGGTGGCTCGGAGATGCGACGTTCTCTCCTGCCATCCACTTCGTTGCCTTCAGTTGCTTATGTATGGTTCCTTTCAGTATTGCAAAGCTTACAACATATTTTGGAGTGGTTCAATTATCATAATTTATTACTTTGGGGTGGTTCAATTATCATAATATTCTTGAAAATATTTTGGAGTAGAAGAAAATAAACTGTCCGCTTGTTTTCTTGCATATACTACAGTACTTGAAATGACATGGCACAACCACTCAACCTCTTCCAAATCATTAAATTAGGGTAGGAAGTCGCAAATTTGCGCTAAGTGCACACTTGATTCCCACAGTTGACGGCTATTTTAATCAGAACCATTTAGCTTCAAATCCATAGCACCAATACCTCCCTAGGTCAGCGTCAGTTGTAGTGAAATGGAGGCAGCATACCATGACATCTAAATGGCAAAATCTTTTCAAAAATTTACTCCCTCCAATCCATAAAAAGTGTCGCTCACTTAGTACAAAGTTTGTACTAACTTAGTACAAAATGAGCGACACTTTATGGATCGGAGGGAGTAAAAGTTTATGTACAGATCAGTATGTTGAGAAATGAGAACTAACTGTTGAAAGATTACTACCTGGTAAGAATTTTCCTGTGATGGCATGAATGGTGTTGGTTGACTAGGCGATTATATTCTTTAATAATTATACCTGTCATTCTTTAATACATGTCATTTTAGGTGATGTGGAGTCAAACTTCCCAAAAATTCTATCATGAATATTTTGCTTAAGGGTCATGTGTTTTGGGAGGCAGAACATTTCTGTTGACTAATATCTAGCACAGTACTGGATTGAGTGTACGAGAATGACACTAATTGCACCAAACATGCTTTCATAATATTTGTATTTATTGGTTGTTAGTAATATTGTTCAAAGCAAATCAGTTTCAGATGATGTACCTTGGAGACTCTGAAACCAAAACCTTATATTAGGAACATAGGAGCTATCCTCTTGAATTAAATGCTTCTATATGCTTGTATTCAGTATTCCACGACTTAAGTCTATGTTTCTGGCTATATAGTTTTACTAGGACTATTTACTTCAGTTTCGTTACTCCATTTGTTCTAAGACAATGGATTCATAATCTATGGTAGGTTATGTGACACACTTTGTTGCTCCCTCGTAATATATGTAAAATATTAATTGAGTCAATATTGTAGTCCAGAATGCACACTGGTTTTCTCCCTCATTGATACTGTATATCTTAAGAGAATATATTTTGTTTGCGTTGCAGGGGCAAGATGCTACAGTACATAACTTATTCAAGAGGAACTACATGCCCATGCTTTATGTGCCTTGTAGATATCGGGCCTTGAGCGTTAGATCTTTTGCCTTGCCAGTTGCTTTGAAGGGAATTCCTTTTGTCAAGAGCACGTCGTTAGTATTGACTAGGTAGCTCTCCTCATGGCACCATTTACTTCTAAAGTTTCTGGAATGCTTAGATAGTTTGCATAGTTGATCAGATGACACTAATTGGATTATTCAATTTCTGCCTGTAAAATATCATTTTGCAGAAAATTTATTATTTTGTAAATCAGAACATGTAACAACTATTTTATAGTGTATGCACCACGGGTAGGTTGGTGTCTTGTAGTATTTTTGCGTGTAGAAGTTAAGATAATGAAGAATCTAGAGTATTGATCGGGCGACTTAACATGTGGTAGCATCTATATATTGTCGTAAAAAACTATTATTAACAGAATATTGCTTATACCAACATATTAGCTGATATAATTTGGTTACTTAGTCTTAAATGGGACCTTACTTTTATGATTATAGTCTTGCGCGGGCTTCCATAGCCAATTCAATAAACTATTAGCTTTCATGTTTTTTTGTTCGGTTCTTGAAGTCATGTTTATACCATTTTATGCAATTTAAATCAGATCATGCTTGAATTGTCACTTTTTTTAGTTTCCTCTTTTCTTTTTTTTGTTCCCTTAACAGGTCATGCGACGCTTTACTTGCACATCCTGGTACTGCATTTGTGGTACCTGCAATTGGATTAATTTTCTTTGCTCTATGGGGTTTTTTGCCTCTAATGAAGGATATTAGAAACCGTTTTGATGTATGTGCCTGTTCTGTGCAACATTATTTTCTTATTTTTAATTTATCGCTAGCTAAAAACCATTCTTACTGCAATGCGACCTTGCAGCATGGAGGTAACTGGAAAAAGAGCCCTACCTACCTAATTTCTACTTCCTACCTTCAACCTTTACTCCTTTGGACAGGAGCAACACTTATCTGCAGGTATATACACAGCAGAGAATGATGATTTTTTGTTGCAATAGTAAATCCTTGTCTGGTATGCACTGCAGCTTCAGGGCTTCAGATGCTTAGTTCTGTTGCTGAATTTCTTTTGTTATTTGTGCCCCTTTGCTCACAAATTGTCCTACAGGGGTTTGGATCCAGTCGTGTTGCCTTCAGCAGTAAGCCAAGCTGTTAAAACACGGCTTTTGACATTTGTGAGATCATTATCGACCGTCCTGGCTACTGCATATATTCTGACTAGGTACAAATGATAAAATTTCAGTGAAAAGCCCCAATTCCTATTTTTCCTGTTATATCTTTAATGATTCAGTCATGCAAGTTACTTATGGGTAATGACAGCAGTGTCTCTGTTTCTTGATGCAAAACCACTTACGAATCTTGGAATTAGGCCATTGACAATCTCTTATTGTAGCTCAACATCATTTTTATAACCATGTTTGCAAGTGGATAATTTTAGACTGGCTAACTAAAATTTTCGAACCCGACTAGCTAAGTAGGCTGAGGTGTCATAGTGTTGAGACATTAGTAGAGCACAAGGAGAAACAACATTAATAGTAGTCGCAAGAAATAAACTAATCATATATGATTGGATACCCTTTTTTCGTATTAGTTACATTGCTTGGGCCTTAAGAATTAGTTAAAATTTGGTTGCATTTTAGCTAGTTAAGATTCAATTAAATTCCTCTCTATATTTTAGCTGCTGTTTTTGGGGTATGTCTGTACACAAGGGAAAACAACCCAATTCAGATGAACTAAAAGATCAAACCAAAACTATTCTGTCACCTTTATATCACCTGCCTTTTCGATTTCATCCCTCCCCCACCTACACACCACCAATATTCTATCTCATTTCTGTTAAGTTATAAACATGTACCTGTTGTAATTGTTTCAAGTGCCTGTTCCAGTGATTTTAATAATTGTTTCAGTGAGTTGACTGCCTTTGTAAGGTTTTCCAATATTTAACTTACTGAATGGGGCTAGAATTGAAGCTGAAAAAAGCCCAAACAAAACTACTAAATAGAATAATAATATTCATTCAGGGAGATTTCTAGATTTTTTTTTCTTCATAAAACCTGAACGTAAGGCTTTTCTAAGGATCATGTACAAGCTCCACATGAGTAGTCGGATGGAGTAGCAGAGAGGAAATCTGAGTGGGCACAAAAACCAAAGAAATGCTAGAGCAATGGAAACTCCTTCCATTGGTCTGATGTCCATGGGCTTGTGGTCAACCTGCCATGTCAACTTCCACTCTAGCTAAGACACTTAAATTTGTCAGGGGCTAGGGTTAAAGTTTGTTTTTTTTGAGAATTGTATGTGTTTTAGTTAAGTTTAAGAACTGGGATTTATTTGACTGTCCTGGACAATTTGAAAGAGCTACAGAACTTTTATCTTTGAATATTTGACAACCAATGTCCCTGTAGTGCCGTACCACCGTATAAAGAGGTGCAGGGCATTATTATTTATATGTTCTGTTTAGCCGATCTATACTGTTTGTATTGTCAGTTGGTTTCTTGTGTGCAGTTTTTTATTTATCTGTTACTTCGACTAATATAATTTATCTTCTCTTAGCTTGATTCAGCAGGTACAGAAATTCCTAGTGGATATAAGAAGTCCCAGCGACACTAGAGCTGTAAGAATAATGTCCTACATCATAGTTATTACATTATTCGAGTAACTACTGTAGTTCTATTGGCTGGATTTCAGTTTTAGTGATAACACATATGATGCATTTCGTAGTGAAGAAAAATAGTAAGGGAAATACGATGTTAATTGAAGAGAAAGTAGACATAAGGATGTGAGTTCGCTGGCCACACATTTGGTTACTTCCTATGGAAGGTGGGAGATGTGGGGTAGAGGTTGTATAGCAAGTTGTTGAAGAAATCTTTTTTCGTGGTTTTCTTTGTAGGGGTTCTGTGTGGGAGGTTAGAGTCTTATGAACATAGAAAAATCTATGCTCTGATGCTCTTTTTTTAAGTGGAGATCGTGGTTTCATCTTGTACTACCATTTTCTTGGTTCGGTTATATTTTTTTAATGAGAAATCAGATGGCTCTAACTTTTACTTGATAGCTTAGATTAAGCTTCCTTAATGTTGTTGTCCTCGGTGAAAGTTTGATACCAAATTTGAAATCTGTTCTACTATTAAGATATTCTTCTCTTTTTTGCGGGTATTAAAATATTCTTCTTGTAGTTAATTTGCGATGTACCTATAGCATATAGGTTGTCCCTCAATTTTCTCATGTTGTAGCATTACTCATACAAGTCTGTTTTCAACAGATGGGGTTGGATTTCACCATGCGAGCTGTTTATACTGGTATTTGGATTGCTGCTGTTTCGCTCTTTATGGAGTTGCTGGGTTTCAATACCCAGAAGTGGGTAACTGCTGGAGGTTTTGGGACAGTATTGCTTACGCTTGCTGGTCGCGAGGTACTTGCAATTCTTTTATTGATAGTATTATGTTGTGTTGTAGAACTGATAGCTATAGTGATTCATTGCAGATTTTTTCTAACTTCCTCTCAAGTGTTATGATCAATGCCACCCGCCCATTTGTAGTGAATGAATGGATCAACGCAAAGATAGATGGTGTTGAGGTATCTGGTAATGTTGAGGTCCGTATTGGTTTGCTTTATTGAACTTCCTTTAACTATCTATCCTTTGGTGCAGATTTGCAGTTTTCTTTGACCCATTTGTAAACTAAAACATCAGCAATCTAGCTATGAAGTTATTTGTCCTGTAACTCAGAATTATATTTTTATGAACTAATATAAGTATATCACTCACACCCTCATACAAAATATTTCTTATGCTTCATTTTATCTCTAATTTAACTTCAACTAATGTAATTTTCAACACTCTTCTATAACCAGAGCTTTATTTATCTGCACTGATATCAGTCACACTTTCATACAAGATACTATTTATGCTTCATTTTGTCCTCACAATAACTTCAGCTTATTTGTTTTTCAGCATGTCGGCCTGTGGTCACCAACAATCATTAGAGGTGAGGACAGAGAAGCTATATACATTCCTAATCATAAATTCACAATGTCTATATTGAGGAATAGCACTCGGAGAACCCATAGGCGTATTAAGACATACCTTGCTATAAGCCACATGGATGCTGGAAAAATTGGTGTAAGAACATTGACTTGACCCTGCACATTACAAATCTTTTTTTAGCTTTGTATGTGTATATTAACTTCTAAGATCTATTTTAACCATGTTTCTCTATTTTTCTCTGGTAGATAATTGTTGCAGACATGAGGAAAGTGTTGGCAAAGAATCATCATATAGAACAACAGAAGTTACATAGGAGGGTATTTTTTGAAAAAATTGATCCAAATACTCAAGCTCTTATGGTAATTTCTTGTATTAAGAAATTCTATCTTTTGATTTAAATACTAGTCAGAGCTAGTTGTTATGAAGGGTTTTGCGGTATGGCCCACCTTGGTAGGCCAGTGCCTTCTTAGCCTGTACATGGCTAGCTTTTGCTTCTTTTCTGTTGGCATTACTTATATGCTTGCCTAAACTGTTTAGAATGTGACACATACTAGTGATTTGGAGTTATTTCACGCCCTTGGACTTGTGCTTGACCTGGATGCTTGTGTCTAGTCGGATACTACTCACTCCGTTTCAAATTAAGCGACACAGTACAACTTTGTAGTTTGTACTAAATCTGCGTCAGGAGTAGTATCTGATCTCGGCATGTGATAGCAGCACTGAGTTTTGGGGCAGTTGCCGACTTGGCTAGAAACAAAAGAACACCCTTAAAGAATTCACAATAAGTTGTTTTTCTTTTCTGTCAGAATTTCTCAGAATATTTTGCATAACAGATTTCCGTGAAAAATCCAGAACAGTGAGTACTGCTTTGTTTTATAAAACTTCAGAATGAAAAATTCTAATGCATTTTCCAGTTTTACAAAGTTCGTTGCTGGTAACCACTTGCCATTACATTTTCAACTGGTTTCCCATGTTACCACATCTGTTTTTTACCATTTTGTGTTCAACTGGTGTCAAGATCGTATGCTTCATTTACATGCATATTTTGTTTATATTCCTAAAATATCAAACCACTTTCGTTCTGTTTTTTTTTGTAATAATAAGAACCCAAATGCACATCTGTGACGACTTGAACCCAGTTGGCTGGGTTGTACATGCACTCCCCTAACAACTTATCATTTCCGTTCTGTTGATTTAAGTTTGGCACAAATTTTAAACTTCTGTTCTGTTGCCTCAAGTTTACAACTTGTGCCAAAATTTGTATCCATCAATATCTGAGGTTTGTATCGTTTTGTTGCGTTGTACTGCAGATTTACATATCCTGCTTTGTGAAGACATCACATTTTGAGGAGTTCCTTAATGTCCAGGTAAATTGTTTCTATCTGATGCTAAATATTCCTTTGGTGATGATCCTACATATTCTCCTTGCAACAGAACATGGTACATGTTAAGTATAGCATACACACATGGTTCCGTGTGCTGAACTGCATAAGTTTGTCAAGATAGCTTGTATCATTATCAAATTGCTGCTTGGTTTTGTTAGAACCACTTTTACACGGAGTAGTCTTGACCCATTGTCGCTATGCCAGAACTAACAGTTACAACCAGGGATCCATCTCCTGTTACCAGGCTGATTACCACTAGTGAGCGTGAACTGGATTTTCACCAGTTACTGGAGGGAACTGGTGATAGACCACACACAAATCTTGCATCCAAATTTTGAAACCAAGATTGAAATGGTACCGGTAAATGCCCAGTAGCCAGCCGGTCAGGATAGTAACTGGACGAATATAACAGGAAACTTTCTCTACTTCTCTTTGATATAGAGATACACAAAACATGATCTAATGGTGTGAACCGCGGTGCCACAATAGTATGTTAATCAAATGCCAATGGAATGCATTTTAAGTTAGTTCCAATTTGGTTTGTTTTGTTACAAATATAAGTGAGCTTGTAGTTTTTGTATGAGATGGATATCAGGGGGGCACGCACCATGATTATCTCATAATATTTTCACCCACTTTTGGTAACGGGATAGAAAACAGGGGAACACGTACCATGATTATCTCACGAAACACCTAGTTTCGTTAGTGGGATATGAATTAGGGGAACATGCAGCATTACAATCTCACAATATTGTGAGCTTCAACTGCCAAATCTTGCTGATTCTGGCAGTTTTCAACCCCTGTTTATAGTTTGGTGCTCACATGTTTTTGGACTGGGAAGTTGTCATTTTACATGAAGATAAAAGAAAATTAGCCTGAAAACAATAAATTAAGACTTTAAGAGACCATCAAGTGCATGTGCGCACTATATGGAGCAAATAGCATGTCTTGGGGTATGAATCCTAAGCTTTGAATTACAAGCAGACTTATTAGATTGCGTATTTGCAGGAAAACTGTACATTCCCTTGACGTGATTCCAAAGGAGTCCTAAATTCATCCTTTTACTGCCTGGCAGATTTATCATTGTTCAGATTTTTTTCTTGTATGTTACGGAAAAAGTGCAGAAGGGTTCTTTCTTTTTCTTTATATAGATGGTATATAACAGGAAAGCCAAATGCTTAATCAGGATATTGCATAGCACTATGAACAATTGATGCCGATATCTGCGGTACTACAAAATAATTGATTCAATGTTTTGATGTTCCAAATTGCAACAGGAATCAGTTATGTTGGACCTTCTTAGGATAGTTGGGCACCACAGGGCAAGGCTTGCTATACCAATTCGAACAGTTCAGAAATCATACGGCAATGCAGACACTGATAACATTCCTTTTGGAGAGGATACATACAGTCGTGTACGTGGCCGTCCGCTCCTGATTGATACTTCTGCAAGGATCAGCGACGACAAGAAACCTCGACCAGCATCTCGCGAAGACCAGAAAGTCAAGACAAGTGTATCAGTAGATACCAAGTCAACTTCAGCTGATGCACCTGACGGTTCTAGTCTAAGCAACTCGGAGAAGCAGGGGGGGAAGAAAATGGTACCAGAAGATATCCGGATGAAGAACGGCAAGAACGATCATGCGAAATCATCAATACCATCTCCGTCAACTCCATGGGCAGAAAGTACTGATCCTGTCAGGTCTGCTTCCAAGCCCGGTGAAGGAAACGCAGAAGGATCAGAGGCTGCAGAACAAGGAGATAGTTCAGTTCGGGTGACTAATCCAAAGAAGGAATCAAGACCTGCCTTTAAAGACAACATTGTTCTTGGTGTAGCTCTTGAGGGCTCAAGGAGGACACTCCCAATTGACGAAGGAATGAACCCTCATCTATCGCTATCTGAATCTAAGCAAGACACCGTTGAGGCCGCTTCATCGTCTAAGAAAGGTCAAAGCTATCCACTCTCAGGTCAGGAGAAGGCTGGCCAGAGGAATCCTGACAGGTGATCCATGTCATATCAGTACCAATGATATTTGTCACCAAAGCCAACATTTTTTTTGTGTGCTTTGGCAAATGCAATCTGTCACGCAGCTCGCTCTCAAGAGATACGACACCACCCATACTTCTTTTGTCCGTGTAACGTACATGTTCGCATTAGGAATTACTGCCAGGCTTGCCAAGTCGCAAGGGGGTTTTCCATGTAATATTCTGTACATATGTTACATCTTCTGTAACGATATAGATACCTAAACGTCTGCTGATAACTCAACTGCAGTGCTTGATGTCTGGCTGGGACTGTGGAAGGTTGAAATGAAATCTGCTGTACTAAAAAGGTTGACAAGATCCAACATTCCAACATCCATGCTGTCTCCAAAAATGTATTACTCCCTCAGTTCACTAATGTAAAGCACTTTAGATATTTCAATATTGACTACATACTCCCTCTGTCTCAAAAGTAATTGTCGTTGAAATGGATGTATCTAGCACTAAAATGCATCTAGATATATCTGTCTCAATGACAATTATTTTGATACTGAAAATGAGTGAATATGCACTAAAATGCATCTGCATCTAGATATATCCATCTTAATGACAATTATTTGCATACTGGGCGAATACATACTAAAATGAGTGAATATGTATAGTAAAATATGTCTAGATATAACCGAATCAAAAAAGGGAAAGATGCCTTACGTTAGTGAAGGAGGGAGTACTGTTTTTTTGGTAGCATTTTGTTTATCACCTGTGTGTTTTTATTCATTTTTGTGAAAGATACTAATGTCTTGTTTGAGTCACGACTAAGTCTTACTAGCTGCCCGTTGATAACTCCATGTACGTTGAAAGAAAAACAGTAGACTTTTTTTTCGCGAAAACGCAAAAAACTTTGTGTTTCATTGCATTGATAGAAAGAGAGTTTTATGTACAAGTCTGCTAGGAGGCACCCCACACATACAACTCAACCCAAAACTAGGAGAGAAGCTGCCCAAGGCCTTTTGCCCCCGCGCTCACCCAATCTCGAGCCTCGGTCTTGATGGTTCCCACCAAAGCGCTAACCGAGGGGCTCGTATTGTCGAAGACGATTGCGTTTCACTGTTTCCAGATCCACCACGCCGTGAGCATAATCAAAGACGAGACACCTTTTCGAAGCGGACGGGGGGTGGAGTGTAGGGTTAGCGACCACCATGCCACGAAATCATCTTCCACAACCGGAGGTGTGGACGTGGATCATATCCAAGAGAGGACCTCCTGCCAAATCGTCCGGGAGAAAGAGCAACCAGTGAGGAGGTGGGCCATCGTCTCAGTCTCTTGGTCGCAAAGGGGGCAAAGCGCATGATGAGGTAGGGTGCGTCTTGCCAGCCTTTCGCCCGTCCAGCAGCGATCTAGGCAAGCCAGCCACATGAAGAATTTCACCTTTGGCGGCGCCCAAGTTTTCCAAGTTAACTTCCAGGATCTTGACTCAATGGCCCCCTGGAACAAGGCATTATAGCACGATTTGGAGGATACTCGGCATCGGCCGTCCAACGCCAACACAGACTGTCCGGTGCCTCGGACAGTTGCACGTGTTTCATGAGCCTCCAGGTTTGCACATATTGCCACATGGCGAGAGGGTTTAGGGCTCCGCTGATGTCCGAAATCCACTGGCGCTCGACTAGCGCCTCCCAGACAGTCCTGCGCTTCCTGCGCCTCTTGGGGACCAACGCGAACAGAGCCGGCGCTAAGTCCTTGAGCGACCTCCCGTCCAACCATTTGTCCTCCCAGAAGATCGCCG
The DNA here is from genome assembly GCA_028641055.1 of Alopecurus myosuroides. Lineage (NCBI taxonomy): Eukaryota > Viridiplantae > Streptophyta > Magnoliopsida > Poales > Poaceae > Alopecurus > Alopecurus myosuroides. The sequence goes on from CM054061.1 coordinate 120,216,442, forward strand.
AGGATCCATTCCCAAGGGTCATATGCGTCGAAGCCTCGAAGATGGCTCGCTCCATCCTAGTGAACTGCATGTCGAGACCTTGCCAAGGCCGCTCTGGGTCCGTGCGCATCCGCCACAACCAACGGACCCGTAGGCTAGTAGATGTACGGGCCAAGTCCGGGATGCCCAGGCCACCCAAGCGTAGCGGACGGCATACCTTCGACCAGTTCACATGACAGTGCCCGCCTTTGGCCTCTGCTCTCCCAACCCAAAGGAACCCTCGCAGAATCTTGTCCAACTTCTTAAGGCATTTCTTGTTTACGCTCAAGACCATCAGTTGGTGGAGGGGGATCGCAGCTAACACCGCCTTGACTAGCGCGAGCCTACCAGCCTTAGGCATCATTGCGGCCTTCTAGGTGGGGAGTTTGTCAGCCAATCTATCGATAAGGGGTTGAAGAGACTCCCCCGAGGGCCTCCGAAGGTCGAGCGGTATCCCAAGGTACTTGACCGGGACCAGGCCAATTGACACCCTATTGTAGTTGCAGCCAGCTCCGCCACCTCCTCGCTGCAACCAATTGGGGAGACCGAACATTTGGCAAAGTTGGTCCTCAGCCCCGATGAGTCCCCAAACAGCGCAAGGATGTCACGGATCCTTTGCAGCTCCAACGCATCCGCATGGCAGAAGATGATCACGTCGTCGGCATAAAGCGATACCGATGTGACCAAGTCCTGGCGCGCTAACTTGCGGAGAATCCCGAGCTCTACGGCCTTGGCCAACAACCTGTTGAGGGTCTTCATCACCAGGACGAACAGCTGTGGTGATAGAGGGTCCCCTTGCCTCAAACCCTTGCGGTGCCAAATTGGAGGGCCTGGCACGCCATTGAGTAACACCCTTGTGCTCGATGTGGAAAGCAGGATAGCCACCCACTCACAGAATCTGGGACCAAATCCCAGCTTCCGGAGCACCTCAAAGAGCAGACTCCAAGAAACCGAGTCAAAAGCTTTGGCTATGTCCAATTTGAGTATCACCCTTGGTTCCTTAAGTCTGTGAAGCAGCCTCGCCGTCTGCTGGACCAACATAAAATTATCATGGATGCAACGTTTGCGAATGAAGACGCTTTGGTTTCTCTCCAACCATATGCCACGTCAGCAAAATACGAGAAAGGCTAGCTCGACAAGTATAGTGACCACATATGCATTTTACTCTATAATAAATATGTGAAAACATAAATACAAAAACTAACAAATTCAGCACTAGAAATGTATATGTCACCATGCTAGTTTGGAATAAAATCCTCTAAATTTCCTTCAAAACAAAGAGGTCCCAAATGGTTCCACTTGATATTTTTATTTTACCATCTCTTCCAAACAACCCAGCGGAGGTAACTAAAGTTGAACTGATCTACCATATAGACTTGAGGTCATACGTGGTCAAAGTTTTGTATATATAGCATGAAGCTTTCTTTCTGAAACACATGCATAATGCACAGATAGCAAGAACGTGGCAGAGGCCTAGTGGCAAAGGTAGCAGTGGCTAAACCTAGCAACCAGAGTTCGAATCCCGTCGGGAGCGAATTTCTGGAATTCTTACAAAGGAGCGATTCTTCTATAAAAATAAAACCACCAAGGGCTAGTCCTGGTTGGTCTCATTTTTTTTTTTATAATGCACAGATAGCCTGGAGCAATTTCCACTCGAGCAAAGTTACGTTCTAGTGGATCAGGCAGGTGCTCAGTACTTGACAGGGAATCCTGCTAAAATTACAAGAAAAAGAGCTACTAGCTAGTACTGTAGCTTGTTTCCCTTCTCAAGCTGTTGCGAGCTGCTTGCTTCGAGCCGTCAGCAGCTGCCGCGGTGGTCGGAGACACGAGGTTGCTGAGAGCCCTCGCAATCTGCAGCCGGACCTGACCCCTCTTCGCCGGAGGCCTCTTCTCCTTGGCGAAGCTGCTGCTGTTGTACTCGTACTCCATCGCCTCTGCTATTCTTCTCGCTCCTTCTCTGCTTATCTTGTGGTGTGTTCGTGTCTTGTGTGTTCGCTTGAAGAAGGGATGAGGATGCACGAAGTTATTTATAAGCGGGATGTTTGCCCTGCACCACTTGGCATGTGGCACCTTACATTCTTATTCACTTCTATCTGCAGGAATAAAGTGGGATATTCTTTTGGGGTGACTTTATTCCAAGTGTAAACGTGTTCTGAACTAATTATCCAGAGAATTTGTGGCAGCTCATTTGATTCAAAGGAATTTCATAAGATTACTATAGGATAGGAATACTTAGGATTTTTTTTCTTAAGTTGACCGTTTGATTTGTATGATTGATTACTATAGGAAATAATTCAATAAGAATCTTGTAGTGTAAATTTTATAGAAAAATGATACGAGGTCTAACCTCGTGGAAAATTCCTTTACCATAATTGAACGAAATTGCTCTTTCCAAAAGATTCAAATACACATGCCATCCAATCATATGGATTTCCTAGTCCTACACTTTTCTATCCTATGAATCAAAAGAGACTAGGTCGCTTGGATCAATGATCAACATCTTTGAATGGGAAGGTGCTTCAAAGATGCTATAAGTTTCACCCGTCAGTCTTATATAGCACACACTAAACACCATACCCAAAACATAAAAAATGCTTCATCAATTGTGCCCACAATACCAGCTCCAGAAGTATATACAAAACAAAGTGGATCCTTCTATTATGTTTTGTAGATACTCCTTCCAATTCAGAGTATATATACTCCCTCCTCATATCCACTTTTGTCCAATTTTGAGACAATTAATATGAGACGGAGGGAGTACTAAATCAGCGACACTTGTTATGCATAAAAGAGAGAGAATCATACATGACACCTAAATATGGGTATCCAAAGGTGAATACCCACATCCAAAACAATCATTTCCCTAGGTCACCAAGCGTCCAAGCGAGTATATAGACATATTTTATTATATAGATACGTCCATGTTTTGACAAATTCACGACACTTAATTTGGGACGGAGGGAGTAGATTATAGACACAGTTTTCCTTGATATGTGTGATATTACTAGTAACATAGTTAGTTAGTACCAAAAACACTTCTCTTTGGAAATCACAGTCATTAAGCTTCTAATTGGACCCTGCGCCGCCCTCCTCTAGCGACACGGGGGTGACCTAACCGCCACCGCCTCTAGAGGCCGTCCTCCCTCACCCGCTTCACCGTCGCCGGAGGGGAAGGCCGATAGAATCCGTGAGCGCCCCAGGGATGGTGGCGGCGGGGCATTTTTCGTCTCTTTCGGCTCTCCCGCGCGGAGGCTCTGCTGGAGGTGCTTGTGGGCGTGCATCCGGGTGTGGTTGGTTGCTGGTCTACGCGCGATGGGGAGGAGGATGCGGGAGGCGAAGGGGCCATGGCTGGAGGCACGGGCCGGGCTCGATCTGGGCTCTGCGGGCCATCCTTGCGCCTCGATGGTGTGGACGTGGGCGTCTCAGAGCCGAAGGACTGGAGGTCCCCTCCTCTCTCGCGACCTGGTTGCCCCCAGCGCGGGCAACTGGGCCGCTCCGCCGGCGCTCGTCCACACATCTGCCCCTCCTCTCCTTCCTCCCGACGTCGTTGGCGTTCGTCGCTGGCTTAGCATGGGTGGCGTTGGTGGCGTCTCTGCATGGGACGGGCGGCTCCGGGCGGTGCGACCAGGCCGCGGAGGTCCGTCTCTGCGCCGGCGGTGGCCGATTGCCGAGCGGATGGTGGGAGACGCGGTGGCGCCACCGTTGGGGGCGAGGGTAGCTGGCTGCCGGTCGGTCGAAGGCCTACATGCCCAGATCTGAGCCCTTTGGGCCCGATCTGGGTCAGGACGGGCCGGGCGTGGCCTTACTACCTCCGGGAGGATTTGGAGCAGCTCATGACGTGGGTGGCAGCGACGACACCGCCCCTGCTGCAGCACGGCGGCGGGGTTTCGCGGACCCTTTGGGTCCGACCAGTTCTATGGTGCCAATGAGGGTAGCGGTGGCGATGGGCTAGGTGTAGTAGCATGGTGGCGAGGACTTTACGGACCCCCGGGGCTCGGCCGGGCCTCCGGTTTGGTGTGTCCCTGCTGCGTCCGGTTGGCACTCGCCCTTGGCTGTGGAGGACATCCTCCAGGTGGCCACGCTGCTACCGCCTTCCAGCTCCAATGACCCGGAGTGCTCCTTTCGTTGTGTCCGGTTGGCTACTGTCTAAGGCGGTGGAGGTTGTTCCCTCCCGCGTGGTTGTGGTCCTGCCGCTCCTTGTCTTCGCTTGTCTTTTCTCAGTATGGCATTGCAGTGTTTGCCATGGTGAGACGACGTCGGTGACTTCAAGACCGAGGTGGTGTATTTTGGTGGGTGGCAAGATTGGTGGAGCTCTATGGATTGTCCGGGAATCTGGTTTTTTAGGGGTCGGGAGAAATCTCTGTCACCTTAGCACCGACGGGGTGACGCTTGCGAGTGTCGTTGTTCCTTCCTGAAGGGCGTCGGGAGTACCCCTTCCCCTCTCCCCGTAGCGTACCGGGGGGAGCCTCAGAATCAGTCCGGGCAGCAGCGTCGTCGTCGTCACTTTCTTTCTTGGAGGTGTTGTTTGGTATGCGACGATTCGGAGGCCTAGGATCATGGTGGGAATACTCGGAGGGCGCGGCGGTTGCGAGTCAGCTTCGTTTTCGTCGATCCGCCTATGTTGGCATTGTTTTTCTTTTCCTTTCTTCTTTCTTTTGTTTCTTTTTTGGGGTTGCTTGTGTTGTTTTGCCCCAGCAGTGGACTCGCAGTTGTACCGTGTTGTTTCTATATTAATACAGCGGGGCAGAAGCCTATTTCGAGTAACACTTTTCTCTTTACTAACTACATGCCACATAATAAAATTGGCTTGAAGTATGTGATGTTACTACCTTAGTACTCCCACTCTGGCCAACCTTATAAGCTATGAATTTTCCGCCCAAAAAATAATCTTCTCTGTTAAAGATATTTTTGCACCAACACCTCCTTTTAGAAGATATTTGCATAGGCTTGACTCTCGAGAGGTCGCTTCTCATTTCATCACTTTTGGACAAAGTGCATGTGTGGATCTAGGATTATGCATTCAATAAATTTGAAGGATACATGTAACCATGATAGACCATACTTGGCCAGCGTGTAACATCTCATGTTTGTATTAGGGCTAAATATTGTTTCTCATGTCATGCATTATTTTTTACCCTAAGGAAAATTTGCATTAAAATTCAATAAGGAATTATTAAAAAAATTACTTAAAGTGATCACTTCAAGTTTTAATTTAAAACATTTTCGAATTTGGCATACCAATACATGGTGAGATTGCAAATTTCATAATGTTTCCAAAAATTATTTTTGCTGATTTCAACTCTTGCAAAAAATCCCTCCAATTATTTACCAAAGTTTCTGTTTTAAGAAACCGAGCACTTGTTTGTAATTTACAAAAATTCCAGGGGGGGTTCAGAAGAACCCCAGTAACTCTCGAAATGTGTAGCATTTTCTGTGACACATAGTATCTCTGTATAGCTTTGATCCCAATCCGGTAGCTTCATGAGATTCACGGATTCTTTGATATACATACTTGGTTATGACTAGGATGGACATGAGGAGCAGTAGTAACAATGTTTTTCGGCCCGCGTTGCTATGATTCCGGTCTATCTGTTGTTATGTGTTACAGCCCGGGATGGTAACCCCGAAACCCTTGTGGATCCATGACTAGTAGCGCATAAAACTTATGCATACCTCTGGGTCTGAGGTCCCGACACAAGGTTAATCAACCCATGTCAAATTACGGGCCATATATTACGCAGTTTGTTTTGAACTCGTAAACTTGAGTATTTATGTTTCCTTTATTGTATTTTTTCTAAATATTTCAAACTTGTTTGGTAATGGATTGTCCCATGTGCAAACCGCCTCCAAGTAATTGTCAAAAACCATGTTATGCAATGCAATTACTAATAGTAGGGCTATCACTTTCCCCTTCCTCTTCTCTCTCCTCGCCCATTTCTTCTGAGTAGTCATGATCTTCCCGACACCGCACCCTCTCCTCGCGGGCGGCCTAGCCGGATGGAGTGGGGGAGGGAGAGGTCGTTGGATCCCCTATGTGTATAGTAGCTTTAGGTCGTTTCTTTCCTGCACAGAGTTAGGCGCTCTGTCGCCAAGAAGCAGTTCCTTAGTGCCTACAAGCAGCGTTGAGGATGGCCTGGGTCCTCTTGCACACTCACGTCGATGTTCGGGGGCGGTGAGGCCTGGATCTAATCACTGCTTCATGAATAAGTTTGTCTGGTGGTGGATCTGGTTGGTAGCATCGATTTCCTTTTATCCCTCTCGTTAGTATGTTGATGGCAACTTGGGGAAAGAGGAGGTGATGCTATGTCGTTGTGGGATCCCTTTGCTCTGCCTGTCGAGGTTTCTTATGAGCTACGGCCATGATGTTCAGGTTCCTGCTTCTTGCGTTCACCCATGGTGGGTGCTGAAAGGGGGAGGTGGATCTGAGGGGGGAGTCTAAAGATCAGTAAGCCCTCGTTGATGGGAGCAATGCTCACTTGGGGTTCTGGGCCTGTCGCTGTCATCTCCTTTGGTCGTCGTGGTGGTGAAATGGGAGCAGGCGTGGCAGGTTCTCCTAATCAAGGAAGGTTTGAAAGTATTCCTACAACTTTCACAATGTTCACCAGTGAAGCACAAGTTTGGTTGTCGCTATCCTTGATCACAACGGTGACCACACTAATCTCGACCACACGATGTGCTCAGGTATTCTTCCTCTGAGCCTATGTACCCAATCGTGGGATCTTCTTTGCTTCAGTTTGACATATTTACGCTCTTATCGATCACCAAGTGGTTCCGTCTCCAACGGCGATTTCGATGGACGTGCCTGGAGGCAGCTCCTCGAAGGTGGAGTTCAAGGACTTGATCACGTTTTCACAATTAAATTTTGGTGATTGCTATACAATTGGAGGAACTATTTGTAATGGTTGTTTATGAGTCTACTACACGTTACTATTCTTGTAGACTATGTTGGGCCTCCAAGCGCAGACGTTTGTAGGACAACAACAAATTTCCCTCAAGTGAGTACCCCAAGGTTTATCAAACTCAGAGAGGAATAGGTTGAGTGTATCCCTCTCTAGTAACCCTGTAATTAAGATACACGAAGTCTCTTGTGTCCCCAACACACCCAATACAATTGTCAGTTGCATAGGTGCATTAGTTCGGCGAAGAGATGATAAAATATGGGTAATATGGATAGGAAAACAAGGTGTATTAAATCTATAATAAACATGGCAGAAAGCAAACAACTAGTAAAACTTAAAAAAAACACGATATAGCAATGGTGGAAAACAAGGCCTAGTTTTCATACTTTCACTAGTGGAAACTCTCAACAACATTAACATAATTTAACACATGGTAATTCCTCTAACATTTTGCAAGATAGATGACATAGGATGAGAACCGCGTAGAGCTACACAAGCACACCTTAAAGTTCATGTTCCTGTCAATGGATACCCCAACTTTGTCACTTTGAGCATCCAAAGATAGTACTAATAAACACCACAACCTATCTCTTGAATAGTCTCTTTCTAATACAAACATAGAACCCACACTATCACCTTGGCACTATGAAGATTATACTCAACACAAACATCAAGAAACCTCATGCTTTCATAATTCAATCCAACAAAGAACATCATAGCCATCACATAATGAAGGGGAAACATCATGAATTCAACTATATTAACATGGTTCACGATCACAATCAAGATCACATCATGGGAGAGAGATAATCATATAGCTACTAGCACAAGGCCTCAACCCCGAGGAGGGACTACTCCCGCATCATCGTGGGAGGCAGCAACATCGATGGAGATGGCTCTGGGGCACTTTCCCATTCCGGCAGGGTACCAGAACAGGAAGTTCCGTCCCCCAATTAGGGTTTTCGATGGAGACGGAGCTCGGATGCGTTTCTGCAAAAATCCTCTGGTATGGCTCTGAATTAGGTCAGGAGGGATTTATGGGCAAAGGGGTGACGCTAGGCGGTGCCTGTGGCCTCCAAGGAACCTCCAGGCGCGGGCTAGGACCAATCAAGGGGGCTAGCACCCCGTGGGGGCCTGTGGCTCCCCTCCGGGTGTCCTTCCGGCTTCCGGGGTCTTCCGGTGAATAAAAATTCTCGTAAATTTTCAGCCAATTCCGAGAAATATCATTTTTTGACCTTTTCTGCAATTCACAAACAAAACATACCAAAACTGGCACTGGGCATCTTGTTAATAAGTTAGTCAAATAAATGATAGAAAACATAGGAAAAACTGTAGAAAATAAGCATGTAGCATAAAAAAGTATAGATACATTTGAGATGTATCATTATCCCCAAGCTTAACTCCTAATCGTCCTTGAGTAGGTAAATGATAATAAAATAATATTTGAGTTGACATGCAGCCAACACAAACTTGATCAATCATATGTAAAAGCATTGCAAGATGAGATCAAAATACTTTAACAAAGGCATGCTACATATTATTTGAACTAATGTAAACTTAGCGACTATGTTGCACATGAAAAGTAACACAAATAAATGACAAAAAGCAATAATGCATTGAAAGCGATACGTTTGTTTCAACCATAAAGAAAAACAAAATAAAGTGGTATCCATCTTGTCCTTCGTGTGGTAGCAAAACATAAATGCCAGGATACCTTCAAAGTTTAAATGGTGACTGGATACAAATAATTTGAGAGAAAGCAATACCATAATCATGATTCAATCAATAGTAAATTTTGGGACTATGCACATTATACTCAGAATGACAACTATGCTCTCTTAACTGGTGCATATAGTAAGAAGATGAAGACTCAACATAAAAGTAAAAGCAAAAAAGCCCTTCGCGGAGGGAAGCAGGGATTACTCATGTGCTAGAGCATTTAATTGAATAAAGAAGTGGCATTGAAAACAATTTTGAGAGAGGTGTATGTCTATGTAAATGAATGGTAATAAAAAAAACTTATCATAATCAATGCCAAGCAACGTGTTTAGAATTTTGTGAGCGGTTTCCATTAGATTTTTTTTTTGGTTGGCACTTTCCCCCCACCTTTCCTTTCACAAACCAGAGCTAGTCGTATCCATGGGTGCCCACTAGCATTTATAAAACCATGGGAAAGTGTAGTTTTTTTTTATTATTATTTGAGTTCATATTATTTGGCACCAGCTCTCTACAAATTTAGACGAGCATAAATTCTATACTCATATGGTGAAATAAAGGATAAGAACTTTGCTTGACATAAACCATGATAAACTTTAAACTACTTCCTCATGAGCTAAAACAGGAACACAAAACAGGTTAATAATTTTGATGGTTTAAAGGTAGCACACGAGAAATTTACTTGGAGTGGTGGTAAAATACCACATATAGGTAGGTATGGTGGACACATTTGGCAAACTTTCGGTTTTGCGAGTTGGAGGCACGAGTAGAGCTCATACTCAGTACATGTGAAGGCTACCAAAAGATTGGTAGTGACCAACTAAGAGAGCAATAACAGCCATAATCATGCATAGCGAGAAAACATCACTAATCAAATCATGAAGTGATATTACAAGTCAAAAACTAAATTATTATCAAGGCTAGAGGTGACTTTGCTTATAGTCATAACATGGTGTGAGCATGCGCCAAGTCAATCCAGATAAATCATTCAAAGGAGAATACCACAATACCATGATTCAATATGAGGAAACAACACATGGTTTAATTTCAATGACACATTAAGCACTCTTGGCTATTTGAGACCAGTCATTGTACATCATAAAATACTAAACACATAATTAAAATAACATCTAACATGACATGCCAAAGTCTAAGCCACAGTCAAAACAAGCTTCCTATTGCACCACTATAAGCATGAAACATTTTACTCTTCTCCAACACCAATCAACTTATTTAAAACAACTCTCAAAGAAAATAATCATCAAATACCAGAGAGCTAATCATATATAACTGAAGCAAACCAAGAAGCTCTGAAAAAATTGGAGTGAAAAACAAGAGCTAAACGCAGTACCAGAAAAAACTGAACACTCACAGAACAATTAGAGTGAAAACTAGAGTGTTCTAGGCAATGAAAATGGAGCGTGTCTCTCTCCAAAATAAAAGTGCTAGGATCCAACTATAAACTACAAAAAATAAAAAAAACTGAAAGAAAAATAAAATGACGCTCCAAGAATAACACATATCATGTGAAGCAATAAAAATATAGTTTTTTTTTGAAAGAAACCTGGTATTTTTGTTGATGAAGAAGAGGATGCCTTGGGCATCTCTAAGATGTGACGGTTGTACTTCTTGAATATGTCTTGGGTGACAGGGAATCCCCAAGCTTAAGATTTTGTCCATCCTTCATCTCATCATATCATACTTCTCTCCCTACACTCGAAAACTTCCTCCACCTAAAACTTCTCACAATTTTCATTAGCAACGTTAGTGCATCGAAATAATAAATCCACTTGGTTCAGTTTCAACACAAGTCTAACACTCAATTCAAAACATTAGCTACCATCACAATTTATTTTAAGGCTCTCTCCCTCGAAAGAATCACAAAAGAAGAAGATTAAGAGGCAAATGCAAATATTGGCAGAAATATGTCAAAACACAACAACATGTAAAGATGAATTATTCGAGGCACTTATGTGGCTCAAATAAAAAAGTGGTCTACTAATGAAAGTTAGATAACAACCTGGGGCAGGTTCCCAGAAAATATGAAAAATTCTTCGTGTTCTGGCTGAGAGAATCGAGGTTTTTGGTGAAGAGAAAAATCTGGACAAAAAACATCAAGTTGATCTTTCTTTCAAATAGAGCTTATTCTTGGCACAAAAACGAAATAAAAAGGATAAGGAGAGGTTTCTATAGATGTAACAACTTCCAAGACTCAAATAAAACAAAAGAAAACAGAAGAAAACATGAGAAAACAAAGTGGGTTGCCTCCCACAAGCGCTTTTTAAACAACCTTTTAGCTAGGCATAGTGTTTTTAAAGGACGTTCACATAAGAAGAAGAATTAAAGAATAATTGTAGAGAGAATCAAGAAGAAAATATAAAGCACATTTAAATATAACCCACTTCCTATGAAAAATAATATTGTAAATAAATAACTCATTGAAGCATAAATCATCTTTATTCTTTTTACTCTCCAAAATAGTGGGATCGTCATTAGATAAAGTCATAGTCTCTTCAAACCCACTTTTTTACAATATTATCATAAGATTGAAAACTCTCCAAACTTGTGGGATAATACTACCAAGTCATGGAATCTCCAAACCCGCTTTCATCATTGTAATCATCATACATAGGTGGCATATTATAATCATACTCAATTTTCTCCTCCAAGCTAGGTGAGCTAAGAAGTTCATTTTCAGTTATTATATCATCATCATAAGCACCAGGACAATGATAATTGCTAGAAAATAATTTTCAAACACATTATTAATAGCAAATTTATTTTCAAACCCATCATCCCCAAGCTTAAAGCTTTCCATATCATTATTAGAAGTAACAGGGGTAGAACTAATAACATAGAAAATTATTAATATCATAATTTTCTGAATTGGTGTAAAAAGTAGTTTCAAGATTACAAGTAGTATCATCATTGTCCTAATCATGATCATAAAATTCGGTAGTAGGCATAAAATAATCATCTTCAATAGTGCCTACTTACTTAACATCACAATAATAACTAATATAACAATAATGTATATCATCTTCAATATTAATTTTCGAATCATACTCACTAGGAATAACCATGAGAGTGGCAACATTCTTAGGGCAAGGTACCATATCCTCTCCATTTTTCCTCCTGCTCTTCTTCTTATTCTCCTTAACCGTCTCAGGAGAGAGTGGTGGGAAAGGAAGCTTCTCCACATACTCTGATTTATCATTAGAAACAATAGGAGAAAATTGGGAGATTTTCTCCCTTTTGTTAGTGGCAATAAAAGAAACATCATTCCTTTCATAATTTCGTAAAGTTCCATTCTTTCTGACTTTCTCTATGCAAAGATTTTCATAGCAATTCTCGACACAATAAGAGTAGCATCCCTGCAAAATGTTCTTTATCCCCAAAGTATTCATGTCTAACCAAGAGGTTTTTCCTAATAACTCTCCACACCCCAAAAGTAATGTAAGTTCATCATAAATATCAGATATGATCATGTAATCACAAAGGGGATTAATGATTCTATCACAAAAGTCTAAGCATTGGAAATTAAAAGTGACCCACTTAGTTGCAAAGTTCACAAATAGAAGGATAGCGGTCTTGCACTTTTTCAGCAAATTCATTTAGATAATTACTCCATATGCTAGTTTTTTCATTATTATGTTTCTTACCATAATTATCCTCTTCAACCCAAGTACTTTCACAAGGTCTTTGCACTCCACAAAAATTAACATTCTTATATAAAATATTATTTTTAGAAACTAGATCATGTCTATTGCAATCATTGTCAACTATTTCATTTTCTTTGCAAATATCTTTACAAGGTTCATAATACTTGGTACAATTATATTTAGGAACATTGATATGAGAAGCAAAATATTTGCAAAAATAAACACCTATTTTGGAATAAATTCCAAGATTAGCACTAAGTTCATTAAAATTATTGGTTTCAACAAAAGACTTAATGCAATCGTACTCATAATCTATACCTGATTCTTTAACTTTGTTGATCTCCCAATCTTCAGTGTTGTGTTGAATCCTTTCAATAAGGTCCCACTTAGAATGAACTTTCTGGTTCGTAAAAGAACCCATAGAAAAATCATCAAGCATATCTTTGTCCTGACTTGAAAGCCTTGCATAAGAATTGTTAACAATAATTTCATTTGAAAAATTATGATCGGGGCATTTAAGAATTAGTGATTTCAGTCTTCCCCAAGCTTGAGCAATTCCCTCTCCGTCACGAGGCCAAAAGTTATATATATAATTCCTGTCTTGATGCATTTCATGAAGAGGATATAATTTATAGTAAAAGAGAGACATAAGATCCTTATAATCCAATAAGTGAGAATTGTCTAGTAGCATATACCAATCCCGTGGCTTATCTTTCAGAGATAAGGGAAATATTTTCCTCATGATTACTTCACTTGATACACCTGCAATTTTAAACAACTCGCATAATTCTTTAATATTAAGCAGATGCACACTATGATGGACAGATCCATTTCCTGCATAACGATTATGCATAACACGATCGATTATCCCCATAGGTATTGTAAATGGAAAATTTTCAGTAGGTGGAGGGCCTTTCTCTACCACATGAGTGGTTGAGGGGCATTCCTAAACAGCCAACTAATAGTAGAGGTTTCCATAATAAAGCAAAATAACAAACAGAAAAAAATAGCACGCAAGATGAAACAAGAAACAATTAAAAATAAGCCTAATTAGTGAAAATAAAAACAAGAAACAAAAAGACAAAACTGCAAGATCTAAAGAGATACCTTCAAGCACTAACCTCCCCGGCAACGGCGCCAGAAAAGAGCTTGATGTCTACTACACGTTACTACTCTTGTAGACTATGTTGAGCCTCCAAGTGCAGAGGTTTATAGGAAATCATCAAATTTCCCTCAAGTGAGTACCCCAAGATTTATCGAACTCAGGGAGGTATAGGTTGAGTGTATCCCTCTCGAGAAACCCTGCAATTAAGATACAAGAAGTCTCCTGTGTCCCCAACACATTCAATACAATTTTCAGTTGTATAGGTGCACTAGTTCACGAAGAGATGATAAAATATGGGTAATGTAGATGGGAAAACAAGGTGTATTAAATCTGTAATAAAAATGGCAGCAAGCAAAAAAAATAGTAAAACTAAAATAAAATGATACAACAATGGTGGAAAACAAGGCCTAGGGATCATACTTTCACTAGTGACAACTCTCAACAACACTAACATAATTTAACACATGGTTCCTATAACATTATGCAAGATAGAACAAATAGGATGAGAACCATGTAGGGCTACACAAGCACACCTTAAAGTTCATGTTCCCGTCAATGCACACCCCAACTCTGTCACTTTGAGCATCCAAAGATAGTACTAATAAACACCACTACCTATCTCCTGAATAGTCTCTTTCTAATACAAACATAGCACCCACACTATAACCTTGGCACTACAAAGATTATACTCAACACAAACATCAAGAAACCTCATGCTTCCATAATTCAATCCAACAAAGAACATCATGGCAATTACATAATAAAGAGGAAACATCATGCATTAAACTCTATTAACATGGTTCACGGTCACACCATGGGAGAGAGAGATAACCACATAGCTACTGGCACGAGCCCTCAGCCCCGAGGAGGGACTACTCCGGCATCATCGTGGGAGGCATCAACGTCGATGGAGATGGCTCCGGGGGCACTTCCCCTTCCCGACAAGGTGTTCGAACAGGAAGTCATGTCCCCCGAATTAGGGTTTTCGATGGCGGCGGAGCTCGGATGCGTTTCTGGAAAAATCCTCTATTATGTCTCCGAATTAGGCCAAGAGGGATTTATGGGCAAAGGGGCGATGCGAGGAGGTGCCCGAGGCCCCCAGGGGCCCTCCAGGCGCGGGCTAGGACCAGTCGAGGGGGGCGTGGTTGGCATCCCCTGGGGGGTCTGTGGCTCCCCTCCGAGTGTCCTTCTGGCTTCTAGGAGTCTTCCGGTGAATAAAAGAATCCTCGTAAATGTTCAGCCAATTCCAAGCACTTTTATTTTTTGACCCTTTCTACAATTTACGGAAAAAAACATACAGAAACTGGCACTAGGCATCTTGTTAATAGGTTAGTCCAATAAATGATAGAAAACATAGGTAAAACATGTAGAAAATAAACATGGACTATCAAAAATTATAGATACGTTTGAGACGTATCAGTTTATATTTGGGTCCTTCGTGTAATTGTACCATATCCGCATGATTAATGCAAACTCGAGGTCCTCATCGGGGCCTTTCCTTGTGCAAATAAAAATCATGCAAGGCACAAAATAGAGATGGTTACGATGCTTAAGTAGTGCTCAACACACGACACACGACGTGGTACCCGGAGTAACATATGATAAAAACTTCAATATTGCGAGATAATTAGGAAAAGGTAATATTTGTGCCCCAATTTTTTTTTCAAATATGTATGATCGGTCTCTAATCTAATACTACCAAGTGATTTTTGTCTTTCAAGATAGATTTGGTCATTTAGCCCCCGAAAATTGTTCCAATGAGGATATGTTATTGATTTCACACTAGGTGGTAGCGAGTCATTAGAAAAAAATATAAAAAGGCTAACAAGTAAAGATATGATGAAGTTTCCTTTTTTACAAATTCAATTAAAATTTCATGATTTATAAAACTAAGATACACAAATTTTGTCGATGAATTTGGGTGGACGAGGAGATCTGGAGGTCGGTGCCGAAGAGGTGGAGGTTGTTCACAGCAGCGCCGGCTGGTAGAAATAAGAGGAATCATGCGCAGTTATGTCTTTCCGCTCTCTCTGGTGTTCCTCCACATGGTGCTCGAGTTTCAGCAAGAATTAAGAGGGGGATAAATGTGCCCAGGGCATAGTTGAGGGGGGGTAATTATGGTATCATGTCATTGTCCTAAACAGTGTTAAATATTAGGTGATAATGTACAAAAAAAATATCGGGGGGGGGGGGGAGGATATGGCCTTTGTTGTCACTAACTAATATCTTAGACTGCCTCCATGTCTCGATTTGTATCACTGCGGGAATTCTGTACAACAAAAGACGTTATCGAGCGAAATTGGCGAATACCCTTGTCGAGGGCACACACGGAAAGGTAACCCTTGGCAGGTTGTGGTATCCTCGAATCTGAAGATGAGATCATTGATGCCATCGGGCATAAGCCCGAATTTGCAAAGTTATAAGATCAGGTAGGCTGGACACACCTCTGAACCATCCCCATTCAGGTTCGTTGGTGCGCTTTCAGCGCTCGCAACTACCAAAAATCGGAGGAAGGAGGCCGAACCCTTCCCATGTCAATAAGTAGGTGGACCTCCCAACATAGAAATGCCTTGCTTGGATGAAGGGGAGTTGCTCCATTTACGGGAATCAAGGGGAGAGGAGAAGGAAGATGAATATGATGCAGCAAGATAAAATTTGTGACCAGTGAAGAAGGAAGTAGAGAGATTGAGAAAGTATGGGATCCGTTGAATTCTATCCAATCTGTATATGTAGATAATTAGAGTCTTCTCATCTCCCATGACTAACAGATGGGCAACCAACAATATACGATCAAGGATAATTGTGTTCCATAACTAGGGTCTGACACGAAGGCCGATAAATCCACCACTACTCAGTGCTACCAACTACTTTGCACTTCGCACCACTCCATCACTGTCGGGGGGCTTCCCCCGAGTAGGGGCAAGCTTGGTATGAAGAAACGAGTGTCCCCCGGGTTATCCGAGATGGGGGTTATCCGAGATGGAAGTTATCCGAGATGGGGGTTATCCGAGATGGAACTTATCCGAGATGGAGGTTATCCGAGATGGAAGTTATCCGAGATGAAAGTTATCCGATATGGGGGTTATTCGAGATGGAACTTATCCGAGATGGAGGTTATCCGAGATGGAAGTTATCAGAGATGGGGTTTATCCGAGATCGATCTATCTCGGTAATAAGAATACTAGGCCATATGCTGAAACGGGTGTCCCCTGAGTTATCCGAGATGCACTTGGAAAATCCGGGTACACAAAGATCTATCCATCCCGAAGCAGGGTCAACGGAGCAGGTGTATCCCGTAGACCACGGAGGAGTACAGGCGTGCGGTTCAACTTACTAGGCGGGTGATGAGGAGCATACATGGGTACAATGCAGAGGTATGGGCCGAGTCATGTCGTGTCTCTGACAGAGGGGACATGACACACAGGACATACCGTAGAGGAGACTTTTGGCTCCGTGCTCTATAGTGTGCGCTACTCCACACTGTATCTCGTCTAACCTTGTACGTCTGTCAGTGGCCACCAGTATATAAGGTGGCCGCTGCCCTCCTGCGCGAGGGACGGTCCAGACAATCCCAGAGAGAGAGAGCTTCTAGTGTTCTGCCTTAGAAAAAGAGTGAGCTCCTTCTTCTTCCTCTTGCTCTGTGAGCTTGAGGAACCACATCTGTACTCGGTTACCCAGATATATTGACAAAAAAGCAGGAGTAGGGGTATTACCTCCACACGAGGGCCCTGAACCTGGGTAGATTGTTGTGTTTGCAGTGTAGCGAGAGGGCCATCTAGGCGTGCGATCCCTCCCCGGATACCCACAGTGTCCATCGGTCCCAAACTTAAGCCATCCCATGGCATCTGTCTTTATCCCACCACGACAATCACGTACCATCGGTCAACACCATGGGCATGAATCTTATAATGATAACAAGCCATACATGGCGCTGATCGGTTCATATTCTCATGCCTAATGCGGTGAACAACCACCACCCGTTTGGGACCCCAAGAGAAAGGTGATGTAGTATAGCAGAATGTTTTTCTCAAATTTTAGACCAAAGTTATCGAACAATGGGATTTTAGGATCTGCAACCAGGCCTATAGTGGAACCCCAAAACTTTCCTTTGCCATAACTTTTTAGAAAGGTTGTCAAGCTTCCCCTCTTGCAAAAAATAAATGGTTAAAGATATAGTGTAAAAAATATAGATGAAAGTGATAAAAGTGGACAAACCATCAAACAAGTAATAATAAAAAAAAAGTAAATGAAGTTGTAATTAATGTAAAATAATGGACTGGGGGTTGATAGTTCTCTCCAAAAGTTAAAGAAGCAAATATGTTGAGTGAACAAATTACAACTCGACCATTGACATAATTGGAAAAAAAATTATGACAACGAGAATGTTCACATAAATATTCAAGTATACATTGCGTAAACATATATATACTGCTATCTATCATGCATCTACAACTAATAATCCACAAAGAGCACTCTATCCAGTATGCATCTTTGAGTATTAAGTTTTAATGCAACAGATAAGTGCATTAAGAATGGTACATAATGTAACTAATAGTTATAATCAATAAGTAGATATAAACATCGTTATTTTATCCTCAGTTTCAGCAACACATTCTCGACCTCTGTCACTCGTGCGCAAATACAGAAGAGGCATGAACCCACTATCTAGCACAAAATCTCTCTTGGAGGTTTATAAAATCACTTGGCCAAAGGAACGCACAAATTGGAGAGTATGCAAGAACATAAATAAAATTAGCAGAAGATAATAATAAGATCGCATAAGAAACATGAACAATCTTATCATAACTTCACAATTTATTGGATCCCATCAAACACAAGATGTAGAAATTACATAATATCGATCTTCCGCATGTTAGGCAGCTCACAAGATCATGGCATGTTAGCACAAGGAGAAGAGACAAACATCGAGCTACCTCTATGGATCCATAATCGAAGGTTGAACTACTCACACATCACTTTAGAGGCAATAATTGTAATAAAGAGGCCTCCGACGATGATTTTTCCCTCCGGCAGGGTGCTGGAACAGGACACTCCAGAAATTTCGGACTAGGCTTTTGAGATTACAGGGGCTCTGAAGATGTTTCGTGGAAAATAACTCTGTCCCTAATATTTTTAGGTCAACGGGGTTAATTATAGGCAAAGAGGTGACCAGATGGGAGCAAGGCCCCCAGGCGGCTAGGGGCAAGGCCCCACCTTAGGCCACGTGGCCAGCCCTCTTGGGCAGGTGGTGGCCCACCTCAGGGTGAACTCTAGACACGTGCCTAATAACTGATTCTGAGTTAGTTGTGCAAATCTCTTCAAAAATAATCTTACAGAAATGGACGCAATTATGATGAAATCAAAGCATATATGGGAATATTCACTTGACAGGGAAATTCCTAATTTAATGATGCGCCTAACATAAGTAGCAGGAGAAACGACCAGTGGTATAGTAGCGTGCGGCCGTATCGTATGTGTCTAGCTCCGTCATATCAAACAGGGAAACTTTTATGAAAGTGTCCCGTCAGAATCTCCTCAGAGGATCCCTGAAAAACTAAACCCATCGGTTTCTTCTATATAAAGGAGAGGGGACAGCCACCAAAACATAACCGCCAACCATCCATTCCTCCACAAAGTTCTGCCTCTGTCACTGCTACATCTCCATTACCATCTCCCCTAGCATCTCTTTAGCCATATCATACTTGTAATGTTGATATCCTCACGATTGGCACTCTATCAATCATACCATCTCTACAATCTCATTGCGATGTGTGAGTAGTCGACTCAGACTAAGGGTTGAGGCCTAGCCTCATAGCGTTTGTGCACTTTAATCATAAGATTTTACTTCAAATAATTCTATATGATGCATATGTATGTTCTTGTCGATGCCTCGCTCCCAAGACACTGAATAGTGATCAAGGTGGAGGTTTGAGCAGAGGAGAACAGAAAGCTATTTGTGAAATCCAGTGAAGAGAAATGGGAGTACAATAGGTCGACACAATTCTTTGGCGAACAACAATGACATCGCCACAACTTAATGATTTGGTATGTTTAATCTTAATAACCGGGTATCCTCGCAAGACGGAATAGTGCCGAGGCTGGACAATTGAGTACATAGTGATGCTGTAGTAGGACATGGTGTAAAAAGAACGCAGTACCCTCATATATATCTCCTATCTTATGGATGTATTATCGCCCACAATACTTAATATTATCTTTGCTATCCCCTATATGTATTGATGCAGGTGAAACTTTCGATTAAAAAAAGAACAAGATTGGTATGGTAAATAAAAATTATTTAAGCTTCTTAAACTTGTTAGAAATCACCTTGTGAGGCAATGAATTTATAATTTGATAATCTAGATCTCTAGGAAAAAAGACTATATACTACATCCACAATCCAAAGTGAAGGTATCAACAAGCATACAAGATACCATATGTTGGACGTCATAATATAAAAGATCATGTACAAGACATGAATTCCTCTCCGTACGTCGTGGGAACTTCCAAAACCTATGTCTATATAAAGGGGGCGACAACGATCGAAGGAGGCACATTTGAAGATCCAATCTCCAAGCCTCAAGACATACCTATCCATCATCACAATCCACCATACACCCATAAAATGTAAATTTACGTCGTACCGAGTTCCATGTGGAACTAACAAGACCCCCCCCCCCCATTGTAATCTTATACTTGTGATCTTGAAGTCAATAGTAAAGATTTCTCTCACCTCGCGAGGCCCAAACATGAAAATACGTCTTTGTTCATTACATGTTGGCCCGAGCCTTAGAATCTAATTAATAAACGTAATCTTAGAAGATAATAAGTAAATGTACTTCCAATCCTTTTGAGTAGGCCGCTAAAGTATTAGAAACTATTTTTTGACATTTCTTTTGTTCAGTTGTTGTTATATGTAACAAGCCCCTATTAATCTATTATAGCAATGAATTCCAACAAGTCTACTGACTTTTCGTTAAAAAAACAATACAAGAAAGTAAAGGGTCTAATTTGCAACAATTTCATGGTTGGTGGCAGGGTAAGGTTCTATTTGATCATGTCTCTTGAATTAGATTTGATGGACCAGAGTGCCCTAGAATTTGATAGTATACAAATATCTCGTAGCATTGGATATGTTGTTGGTGGAAAGGCACCAGACTACTTTGGGGCTGCTTCCGTGGTGGCAACAATCACCCGGGCACACGTAGAATCCATATTGAACTAGAAGAACATCAAGCTATGGACTCAAGGGAGAAGAAGCACGACAATCACAACGGTGTTTTTTGGACGAAACTATTGTTGACGGGTTGGACATTGACGTATTCGTCCCTCCTAGTGTCGACTATGCATATTCATTGCCATTTTCTGACACTGTTTGGGCAATTGTTCGTGTTATACAGGAAAAGAGTTACGATAGTTCAAATCCATACTGTATCGCCTCTCTCAGGTTGTCGTCACTATAAGCATGTACAATTAAACATAGAAAATCTTAAACCTAATAACCACTTTGGCTCTTCCTGTGAACTCTTTATTTTACAAATTTAAAAACTATATTTACAAGCTTAAAAAATGTTTGAAAAAACTGAATGTAGTCAATGATGCAAGCATGCAAAATCACGATGTGGCATTCTTTGTATTATGGGCTAAAAATGAAAAAAAAAATGTACATTTATGAGATTTTTGAAAGTGGTACTCAGATTCTTACATTTTTCATTTTTATGTACACATTATTGACAGAATGCAGGTTTTTTTCCAAAAAAACTTGTAAACATGTAAATAAGTAGATCGCCGCGGCTCGGGGCTAGAAATGTCTGTTCAGCTTAAACTGCATTTTTTTGAGAGAATTCAGCTTAAACTGCATATGCTTGAAGTCTGAACAAGGATCCTCGTGCTCCGTTTCTCGGTAGTGAATACAATTTCACAGGGCCGTACCCATCCGATACAATCTCAACAATGGGTCGCATCGGCCAGACGACTACCCGATGAAAGTGCTCGCATCTATTTTTTTTTTCTCCCGCACACATTCTCTTCCGTTGTGTCTCTCCAGATAAATTGACCTAGCCGCCGCCCGCCGGCCTTCCTTCAAAGAATCCTAGCCGCCGGCCTCACGGCGCCGCCGTCCGCCTTCCATATGTGGAGCTCCACATAGTGTCCCAGGTATATCGAAAACTGGCTTGCTCGTGTCGTCCCCCAATTGCTCACCCCTCAGCCGTCTCCAATTTTTTTTTCCCCCGAAACGGAGCCCTCTCCAAATTATTTGTGATTGTTAGCACGTCTGAAGACTTTAATCTTCATCTCTTTTTGGTTTTGACATGAGCTAGCAACTTAGTCCACCATTTTCTTCATGTATTTTATTTTCAGGGTATGTTGTAGCATCCACGCTAATTTAATCTTTCCCGTCCTGTGGAAATTCTAGGGCAGTTTAATCTGGCTTTTGAAGCAATGAGTAAAAAGGCCAAGGCGGAAGCTACAAGTTCTGTGGATTCAGACAGACTGAGCAGTCTACCTCCAGAGATTAGGGGCAAAATCCTCTCCCTTCTGGATATCGAAGAAGCGGTTAGGACTAGCACCCTATCAAGTACATGGAGGAATGCATGGGCTAGTATGGCAGAAGTATTTCTGTCCGATGAAGATTTAGCACATACCAAGTTTGTTACGATGGTCGATATGGTGCTATCTCTCCACATGGGACCTATACAGAGTTTTCAGATTTTTGGTAACAAAAGTTACCATGATGTATTCGCTAGGTGGATGCTCTTGCTGTCGAGGAGATCACCAAGTTCACTTAAAATCGAGTTGACCTCAGGGCCAGGGTATAGGATTCCCTCTTCCATCTTTTCTATCAGCGATCTGAAGCATCTGTACCTGGAGAACAGCATCATCAGCTTGCCCCGGGTATTCCAAGGTTTCAAGAGGCTAAGTTACCTCTACCTGGACAGTTTCTCATCCACGGACAGGGATATCCAAAATCTGATCTGTTTTTGTCCCTTACTGACTCTTTTGGGATTAAGTTCTTTTGAGGGCATCAGCTGTCTAAACATTGAAGCTCCTAAACTGAAAAATTTACATGTTGATGGGGACTTTGAAGACATTCATTTGGACTCCCCAAATCTGGAGCATGCCGATATCTTTCTGGACAAAGCTGACGAGTACCAATCTGTTCCAGTTGCGCATGACACGAAAAGCTATCTTAACCAGGCATTGGGCAGCCTAAGTGCCATTAAAACACTTGACATTCGTGGTTTTTTCTTAAAGGTGAACTATTGCGAGCCTCGGCATTACTACAGCCTTCTTCTGCCTTCTGACTAATCTATGTTAGCATTTCCTTGTTTTCTTTTCTTGTTGCAGTATCTATCAAAAGGGTGCATACTTACAAAGCTCACTGCTGTGCTGGATCGCCTGGAGAATATTGATCTTACAATATGCTTTCGGGACCCAAGAGAAGTCTTGACTGCTTGTTCATTGCTTCAGAATGCCCCTAACTTGAAGAATCTTGTGATAGAGGTATGCCTCCAGTGAATCTCTCCATTCGAATATCAAAACCATGTTGCATCGTGGCTGCAGCTAATGAGTTGTGAAATAAAATTGCAGAGTCATCCTTTGATTGAAGGTTTTGAGCCAATGCCCACATGGGATCAGGATAAGGCGAGCATTCAAGTGCTTACCCTGCAAATGGATCACCTTGTAACGGCCAGCGTGGATTATTTCTTGGGTTTGGACTACGAAATTGATTTCATGGGAAAGCTACTGAGCTGGGCACCGGCTTTAGAAGAAGCAAAAGTTGAGTGGACGGGTGAATTAGACTGCGGCGAGGTTTTTAAGAAGTTATTGGCTCTTCCGAGGGCGTCTCCCAAGGCCAAGCTCATCGTTACATGATAAGCATGCATCTGTATAGAGCATCACAATTGTTCCTGCACTTGTCTGGTACAGGCAGTGTGTCTGTTTTGTTGGGTACATACTTATGCCTGGTGGGAGTATTCAATGTACTATCGTCAGCATATGACACACTTTCAACATGTTGTCTTCCTAGCGGCATTTCCATGTTTACCAATGAGATGTACGCTTATGGATAAAACAAGCATGTCGAGATTAGGATAAAAATATATATCTCCAGCCTGCTTATGCTTCTTCTAATCAACCTGTCGCTCCTAAAAAAGGATAAAAAACAATCGTCCTATGAATTTACTAACATCTCCTCAAAGTGCTTGCATCCCCTGAAACTTTCTCATGCTCCTCTGTGGCCTTCTAATGCATATCTTGCATAAATTCGTGAACTGCAAGTATTTTATAAGTACAGTAGTACATATATCTTTTGCTACTAGTAGATGTCCAACTTCTGCCCCCTTCATTCAGAGCTTCCTTAGGTTTTTAATTAGCTGCGAGGCTGCTTGATAGTGTTTTTGAAACAATAATTACTCTAAACCTAATAAATAGTAAATACTCTGAATTCTCATTGCTTTATTGATCGTGGGAGAAGCCCAACATATAGGAGGGATAACTTGGCTCACAAGCCGACTCAAAGAAGATATAATCTGGACTCTCAAACTAAATCTAAACAGGACTCTGCACCTAATCCGAATTTAAACCTAAATCCTAACCACTTTGGGCTGCACCAGGAGGTGGTGCGCTCAGGGCTGGTTCCCCACATAACATCTCTCCTTTCCTCGAAAAACAGCTTGTCCGCAAGCTGTAGGCTGTCAAGTTATGGAGCTATTTTGATCGTAGTCGTCAGCCTCGATGAAGAACAGCCGTGCGCACCAGTGACCCCGAACATAAATCTCGTCGCAGTTGAAGCAAAGGCCCTGATGACGACGTTCTGCTAGCTCTGCTGGAGTGAGGCACCAAACTTGTCGTGGCGGGTTTGACTCTCGAGTGGTCGACAGTAGAGCTAGTCGTGCTGACGGGAAAGATAGTGTAGCTGCGTTGACTGCAGGAGTACTGGAGAGGCACAAGGGCCCTGTAGACCCAAAAGGCTGTTGTGATGATGTTGGTGAAGGGCAATGTCGCTGCTCATAGGCCTTGGCAAAGGAGATGGCAGTGTGGAGGTCAACCGGCTGCTGAAGTTCGACATCAACTTTGAGGGCCTCGGGAAGCCAAACTGTATATAGGAAACGCTGTTGGGCTAAGCTTAATGGCTCACTAGTCCTGTATAACAGCGCCATAAATCTGCTGGTGTAGTCGGCAACAGTGGAGGTGAAGGGAAGTCGAGCTAGTTCGCCCAGAGGATTGGCGCGTACTGACGGCCCAAACTGAAGGTGACACGCCTCCTTGAAGTGCCGCCACGATGGAATACCATGATCTCGCTCGAACTGGAGGTACCAGAACTGAGCATTGTCAACTAGGTGGTATGCCCTGTCCACACATTGTCAGCTTCTGCCGTGCGCTGACACCGAAAGAATTGCTCACATCGATGAAGACAACCGAGTGGATCGACGGAACCATCATAAGTTGGAAAGTCAAGTTTGTGGAAGCGTGGGACACCGGAGCTAGAGCCGTAACCAGGGTTTTGGTGCTGGTAAGGGAGGGTTGAAATAGATGTGAGGTATGGAAAAACTTCATATGTGGGCTGGGTCTGTAGGGGTTGAGGCGGTGGCTGGTAAGGGGTGGCGGGGGGCTGTTGGTAGGGCGGTGGTGGCGGAGAGACATGGAGGGATGGGTTGAACGAAGGGTAAGAGGGCTGGTGGTGGGGTGGTGGAGGGCCAGTTTGCTGCGGAAAGATCTGGGAGGTCGGAAAGTGGGGCAGCGATGGGAGAAGGCGCGGACTAGATCCTGCTGCTATGAGGGTGGGCGTGGAGGCCGCGAAGGCGGCCGAGGCATGGGCTGGCGTAGAGGAGACGGAGGAGGAGCCGTTGGTTGCCGGCTGCAACGCTGTGCGCTGGCCGCTGAAGTTGAGCACCCATGCTTGAGGGTGGACCAGGGCGGCAGATGGTGGAGCGCTAGGGCGCTGGACGATACGCTCCATGAAGGCTTGGTCGGCGGTCCGCTGCGCCCACCACTTCCTTAAGTTGGGTCGCTAGATCCTTAAGTAGGAGACTGATGTCCTCGCTGCTAGTTTTGTCCTCGAGAGCGCCCCCCATCGTAGATGGCTCTGAGACCAGATGAAACAAACCTAATTATTATAGACCTAATAAATAGTAAATACTATGAATTCTCATTACTTTATTGATCGTGGGAGAAGCCCAATATATAGGAGGGATAACTTGGCTCACAAGCCGACTCAAAGGAGATACAATCTGAACTCTCAAACTAAATCTAAACAGGACTCTGCACCTAATCCGAATTTAAACCTAATCCTAACCATTTTGGGCGGCACCAGGAGGTGGTGCGCTTAGGGCCGGTTCCCCACATAACAGTTTTTGTTTCGCTAGAGTGCTTGCTGGATTGTACCAAGGAATAGAGAGAGGCTATATAAATCTTAATGCATAGTGTGTTGCTTTATGATATGTCATTAACAGTGGCAAATTGGTTTGACAAACAATTTACACAGGGTACGGCGCCAAATAAATTACCGCGGTACGGCGCCCGACGTGGTGCGGCGCGTAGCAGCTTATCTGGTGTGACGGCAAAATGTGTCAACAACTTGTGTTTTGTTGACAAAACTGGGGTCAAAGAAATGCATTTAGGCCCTCTAGTTTGGTAGACAAGGCCAGTAAACAATAGTGTACGGCTCGGACAGGCTAGGAAGAATGGTACTCTAATATTAGTAGTACATGAAAATAAACTAGTAGCAAATACCCCAAGGAAAATAAACTAAACTTAGCATTACATGAACCAGAAATTTATATTACCTAGGCGATCACCGTATTTCCTTTCTGGTAACCAAATGAATATCTCTTTATGGAGAGTATCTGTGTAAGTGACACAAACTTATGTCTGTTGCACGCTGATCACCATGCTCTGCATTTAGGACCTTTTTTGCAGCTACCGTTGAGCTTATGTTTAACTGCTCCAATTCAAAGTGATATGATTAGAAGAATACCAATCGGCAACTTAAGAAACAGCGATTATTGAAGGGTTATTTAACAGTGTGCCCTCAGTTGGCACCACGCCCTCAGTTTTACCCCTAGTGCCGAATCGACCTTAGTTTTGCCCCTAGTTTGTGCGCAAGGACTCCTTTCGCTGCTCCCACCGTTATTTTCTGCCCCCGTTAGGATGCTGACCTGTGGGACCCATCATAGAACCGTTGTCGCGTCCTGTGGGCCCCAGTTGTTGGGCGTTGGCGCGGCTTGTGGGCTCAGCTGTTGACCGTTGAAGCGGTTTGTGGGCCCCATCTATTGACCGTTGCTTGCGGCCGGCGGTTTAAAAGCGGCGGAGCTCGCGGCGGTGAGCAGAAAAATCAGCCCAGCTCCGCTTCTTCTCCGGCAGCGCGTCCCCTTCTTCTCCGGCGGCATGTCGTCGACCTCTGCTTCCGAATCCCACTCTAAATGGCCGCGCTTCGGGCCAGTTCCGATGGGAAGATGCCCTGACTGCCCACGGACGGCGCCCCTGTAGCGGCGGGTCACCGGGAGCGACATACACGGCAACCGCGGGCGCGAGTATGTGAAATGCGAGAGCAAAGAACAACTTGGGGAGGTGAGATCTGTGTTCACCCTGTCAATTTCGTTTTTTTCCTCAATTTTCAGTCGATTTGGGTTTTCATCCGATTTGGGTTTTCGTATTTGCAGGATTTTCCTCCATGTGACCATTTCGAGTGGCTTGAGGATTACATAAAGAGGATTGAAAAGGAGGACAAAAACAAGGTGCCCAATTTGCTACCGGCGGTGGAGCAATTGGGATCTGCTACGGTGCACAATGGGGTGCAGAAGGACGAGTTGAAGAAGATGGCCAAACAGCTGGAGACACTTGTCGATCTAAAAAAGCAGAGCAATATGCTGGCTGCAATTTTTTATTTATGTGCAATTGTTCTTGGAATTGTGTATTTGCAGATCATTAGTCAAAAATAATGTAGTTAGTGTTGTAGTTAGCTTGACATGGTCAATTTGTGTATGGCTAAGACTTGGAATAAATGCGTCAGGAATCCAGCCCTGATTTGGTTTTTTTTAGTTCGTATGTTCAGTTTTCAGTGTTCGTATGTACAGGTTCAGTGTTCAGTTCAGTTCAGTTCAGTTCAGCTTCAGTTCAGGATAAAAGGGCAGGCCCATCTAAAACCAAGACAGACCCAATGTTAAATAAGACCCAACGTATACTAGCACGGACAAACAGTGAACAAAAATAATTTAAACATTGGACAAATATAATTTAAACATTTGGACAAAATAAAATTAAAATTTTGGACATATAATTTAAACATTTGGACAAATATAATTTAAACATTCGGACAAATATAATTTAAACATTCGGACTAACATTCGGACAAATATAATTTAAGGGCATTTGGGCAAACAGATTTAAACATATATTCATTGGCAAACATAATTAAACAGTGGACATATATATAGATGGATAATCATTGGCCCCACTTTACATATATTTAGTGGGGCCCGTCGGATATTACATCTATTAAAAAAAAGGGCCCTAGCCCTAAACCCTAACCGCCCGCATACGGGCGGCCTTCCCGCCGTCCGGCCAACCGCCGGCGGTTGGCCTACTTCCAGTCCGCCGCCCTTGTCTCGGTCTCATCCTTGATCCGAGCGCGGTTATTCTCCCGCATTCTCTCCTCGTAGTTCTCACGGGCCCTCTTGATGCGGGCCCGGAGAGCCTTCTCCTCCTTCTCCTCCTCCTTCTCGAGCTCCTTCTTCTCTAGCCGCTCCTCTTTCTTGAGGAGGCGGTTCTTCGTCTTGGGCGAGAGGTTGTCGGCGCGCTCGACGCTGTCGTGGTCGGACGACGGCGATCTCTCCCATTAGGGAGATTTGACGGGAACGAGGCCCGTCTCCTCCGGCGTCCAGTCGGGCTCGTACCAAGGCCGAGCCTTGGGGTGGTTGTCCTCGTCGGAGACAGACTCGGGGCTTGAAGGGAGAGAGTAGGAAGACATGGTGTTCGTGGCTTGAAGGGAGAGAAGGCAAAGGGGCTGGAGGGATGAGAAGATGGAGGACGAGTGAAACGAGCTATATTTAAAGACACGATGAGACGTGAATTAATTGGGGTAGATGAATCAAACTGTGTGAAAACGTAGGATGCAGTGTAGAACAGTCGAGATGCATGGTCAAAGCGGTGTTGAACAAGCGTAGGCGTAGGACAGCTAGTGATTCGACGTTGCATGCGTGTATTAAAGAGCTGAAGAGAAGAAATCCAAAGTCTTACGCCAAATCCTGCCTCGCTGCATATGCATTGATGCGTATCTTCTGAAAACCAGGCGTGGAGGGCTGCGTCGCTGCAAATGCGACGCGACTCGTGTTTCTGGCTGCAAATGCGACGCGACGTTTAGTCTTTTCTTTTTCTGCCACGTTGTTTACTCTGAAAAAACGAGGCGTGCATGCACCGGGCTGGTGAACGGGGCCCCACTAGACAGTGTCCGTTGTTGCATGCAGTTACATTGAGAAAAAACACCCAGTCTATGCACCGCTTCATTTTCGATCGTTTGATCGTAAGGAACGGTGCAGATCGAGTCCATGCATGCAAACTACGGCGGCAACGGCCTGCAGACGCTGAGACGAGCGCTTCTCTGTGCGGCAACGCGATCCCCTGACTTTCAAATGGAGCCCATCACACACCGGACCCACGTGTCACGGGAGAAAGTCGGAGAACATAAGGTGGGCAAAGTAAGAGGATCTGGTTCCCTCTGTTTTTAGGGCATGTACAATAGTGTAGACGGGTGCTGTCTGCACTACTCGGCCATGTCATTTCTAGACATTTTTAGAGATAGTTGGTACAGTGCGGTGACCCCCTAGCTTGTGTTGGGATCCAGACGCTCCGTAGCCCCCCTCCCGGTGAAACCCTAGCCCCGCTGGAGAAATACCTGACTTATACAGACACACGCGGTAACGACGTTGAAAGGGGGTAGCAATGTGGAACTATTTGTTTGGTTGTGCTAGGATAGCCCATAGGAACACAAAACAAAAAGGTAGAACCCACCTCTTCGGAAGAATCACGATGTTTGGTCCGATACGGGAGTTTCACCCTATAAGCGCTCACGAGAGAGAAATGGATGTCGGTGAAGCGGGTCACACCCCGGAGGGAAATATTTGACATCCAAAGCACACAACACACCTATACTAACATGGTATGTCACCCCCTAGCTTGTGTTGGGATCCAGACGCTCCGTAGCCCCCCTCCCGGTGAAACCCTAGCCCCGCTGGAGAAATATCTGACTTATACGGAAACACGCGGTAACTGCGTCGAAAGGGGGTAGCAATGTGGAACTATTTGCTTGGTTGTGATAGGATAGCCCATAGGAACACAAAACAAAAAGGTAGAACCCACCTCTTCGGAAGATTCACGATGTTTGGTCCGATACGGGAGTTTCACCCTATAAGCGCTCACGAGAGAGAAATGGATGTCGGTGAAAGCGGGTCACACCCCGGAGAGAAATCTTTGACATCCAAAGCACACAACACACCTATACTAACATGGTATGGCACCCACTAGCTTGTGTTGGGATCCAGACGCTCCGTAGCTGAAAGTGCACTATGGTCAACTAGAGGGGGGGGGGGAATAGGTTGACTACCAATTTTTCTTTTCTTTTCCTTTTAGTGGGGCTTAGCAAGATAAAGTAAGGTTCTCTAGATGTGCGACTAGGTGAGCAACCTATGTGGACAAATCAATATGCGCAACGGAAGTAAAGCGTAAGGTAGTAAAGCAAACAACAAGTGTAAACAAGGAGACAAGGATATGATTCACCGTAGTTCCTTCTCAAAGAGAAGTACGTCTACGTTGGAGAGGTGGGGAGCCACCTAGGCGCTCCTCAATAGCACGGTTGTGCACACCTTGTTCTCCTTGAGCTTCTCCGGTGCGGGAGATGCTCGTTTCCACTATGAGGTCGACTTGAAGGCGTTGACCAAACCTTTACAAGGACTTGAGGTCACTCCACAAGATGGATGGAGGCTCTCAAGCAATCCGTAGCTTCTTGCAACAAGGTGGAAACTACAAGCACGAGATCTACTAAGGTTTCTAGGCCTCAAGTAGGATTCTAGATCTACTCGGTTGTGGTGGATGGATTTGAGATTCCTTTGGTGGAAGTGTGGATCTAGGTCTCCTCTAGCTCTCCACCAAGTTTGGGAGTGTTTGGGTGGACGGAGTGGGAGATCTAGGTGGTTGAAGCTTTCATTAATGGCTAGGAGAGAGAATGGGAAAAGCCTGGCATTTAAGAGGTAGGGGAAGAGGTATTTATACCCCTTGCATTTAAGTGGCCGTTGCAGTCCAGTTCCACCGGAGGCTCCGGTGGTCTTCTGTTCACTGCGCAGTTGCGCAGTGCCCTAGCTTGTACGCGCTGAAGAACGGCCCGGAGGCTCCGGTGGAAACTGCGGAGGTTCCGCCCACCGGAGGTTCCGGTGGAACCTCCGCTCTGCTCCAACAGAAGGGTGGATTAGCGGAGCTACCACCGGACCCTCCACCGGAGCCCATTTGCACTGGACCATGGGGTCCACCGGAGGCTCCGGTGGAACCTCCGCTCTTCTCTAACAGAAGGGCATTTTGGCGGAGGTCCCCCCGGAGGCGCACCGGACCCTGCTTGCGCGTGGGCCAAGTGTTTGGCGGATGGCGGAGCCTCCGGTGGAATTGGCGGAGGTTCCGCCCACCGGAGATCCACCGGAGGTTCTGCTGTAGGTTCCGCTGTAGGTTCCGCTCTTCTCCAACAGAGGGGTGGTTTGGCGGAGCCACCACCGGACCTCCACCGGAGCCTGAGCGGAGCCTCCAGTGGATTCACCGGAGCCTCCGCTCCTGCAAATTTGGTTCCCTGGCTCCCTTTCACCTAGCACTTTTCATATAGAACAAGCATGTGCCCCATAAACTTAGTGAACCTAATAACCTGGGCATTTTCATTCATTGAACAAACATTAGATCAAATGGTTATGTTGTCATATGATTTCCAAAACGGACGATGATCTTTCATTCTCCCCCTTTTTGGTAATTGATTACAACATAACAATTTGCATGATTATGGACACAATATGAACGGAGCTCCCCCTAAAGATATGCTCCTTTCATATTGGGATCATCTAAGGCATGATATAAAATAGTAATATGACAATGATAGCACATAACACATAAATAATATAACGAGGTTCACACACGAACATAATATAACGAGGTTCACGATAGATACGAATAATGTAAACAAACGAAGTTCCAAATAGTTCAAATAAACTCCCTCAAGAGAAAGATGCAAATCGAGAGAGCTTGAGGGAGACCCATGCAAATGCCCGTTCCTAATATAAATCTCTCCCCCTTTGGCATCAAGATACCAAAAAGAGAGAGACCAAGATGCAAACGTCCCAAATCACTCGGAGGAGGAGGAAGAGGCTTCCGGAGCCGGGGAGGGATCACGGTGGTGAGAGCTAGTGGCTTCTTCTCCTTCTTCCTCGGACCATTCAATGAGATTGCCCTTGGAGTCCTTTGCTTGCCATGCATCCCAAACTGTGATGCTATCAAGAGCCGGGGATTCAATGGAGAGACCCTCTTCACGGAGACGTTCACGAGATGCTTGAGCCTTTTTGCGGTCCTTGAGTTCCCGATCATAATGTGCTTCCCATTGATGTTGCTCTATTTTCTTGTTCAACAGAAACACTTTCTTGAGAGCCCGTGCCATCCATTTGAAGGCATTGCTAGAGGGAGGAGGTTGAGATGGACCCTCGGCTTCTTCCTCATCAACAATGATGCGAGGCCTAGCCTTGTGCTTGCGGATGGCGGGAGTGGGATGCACAACGGGTTCGGTGTGATCTTTCATGAGAAGCCTCTTTTCCGTGTGAGAGATCCAATGTGCATCATCAAGAGGTTCATTCGGAAACTTCTTATTCCATGCGTCAAGGATAATCTTCATGATAAATGGCCCAAAACAAGCATTCTTCCGGTTGGCAATGGCATACCACAACTCATTCCAAATATAATCCAACACAGCAAGCTTGCGTGGAGTGTCATCCATCCGGTGTTGGTGAGTAAGGAGCATAAGGTTCTTCAAGAAGCCTTGAATCTCATCCACATTGCCCGCCTTTGGGTTGATGGTCTCGCGATAGATGCGCAACATGATGTCATATGTGGGATAGAGGCCCTTCACAAACCCAACGGCGTATTTCTTCCAATGATAGAGAGGAGTAAGTCCATCCTTGGGAAGTGAGGAGGTGTTAATGATATGAACTCGGAACCATCCGTTTGCAAACGCTTCTCCCTCAGCAAATGGACCAAAATCTGGGTAGCCACCAAGAATGATGCCAACATCTTTCCATGTGATGTCAAGCTGCCTATCCTTAGTCATCCAAATCATATTACGCTCGGTCTCATTGGAGAGATGAACCGTGGCAAGAAACTGACAAACAAGCTCTTCGTCGAAATCTTGTTGAAGAGTAATAATAGGACCAAGACCAAACTTTTGAATGAGCTCAAGAGCCTCTCCAAAGTACTTGTGATTCCTTTCCATGTGTCCAATATTAATGGCGTGTTGAGGGACGACATTTTCCTTCGGCTTCCTCATCAAAATCTCATTGTAAATCTGCCCTTGGAAGATGGTGTGAAAACGAGGATCCTTACCCCGGAATTGGGGCATCAAACGATCACGGGCAATCACATATGGGTTCGCACCCCTTTCCTTCAAGAACATAGCCTCAGACATCTTGGAGGCGGTTGGTGTGGTGTTCCTCCTTGGAAAAGTCTTCTCGGGAGCCGGGAAGCGCTTGCGCTTGCCTTGAGAGCTGTCAAGTTCGGCTTGAATCTCATCCACGGGTTGAGGCTTGCGGCGGCCGGTGGTCTTGTACCGTTGCCCTTTTCCCTTCGAACCGGAAGCATCTAAGAGAGAAAGCAAGAAGAACATTTAGAACTAGTAAAGCTCGAGACGATAAAGCACGCACAAAACCAAGAAACCAAGATACTCATGGTGTTAGGGTTGAATAATCTAGGGTTAGGGCAATGAATCTCCCCTACAACCACAACGATTCAAGCCTAACATGCATTTTCTAGGTTGCTAGGGTTTGTACTAGGGAAATTCCACTCCTAAAACTCCAAATCCAAAAATCTAGAAGGCTAGAACATGAACTCCTATGCATCTCATCCATCAACTAGATGAGAGAGAGAGAGAGAGAGCACGTACCGGCTGCATCCATGGTGAAAAAGGAAGGAGGGAAGGATCCCGGGGCGTCCCGAGGCAAGGAGAAGGCCTCCCCGCGGTGGAGCACCCAAATCCGGCGGCGGAGAGCTTGGGGGCGGTGGCGGTTCGTGAGGAAGAAGATGGGGGCGGGTGGGGGAAAATGAGATTGGATCTCACTTACCTCCGCGCGCCCTCAACTTATTCACAGAAATTTTCCGCCGGCGGAGCCTCCGGTGGATTCACCGGAGCCTCCGCTCCCGCCAGCGGAGCCTCCGGTGGATCCACCGGAGCCTCCGCTCCCTGTCCCAAAACATTAGGTTTTGGCCCGCTGAGCCACAGGGACCCAGCGGAGCCTCCGGTGGGGTTCCGGTGGATAGGCCCAGCGGAGCCTCCGGTGGTTTCAGCGGAGGTTCCGCCCAACTGGAATTTTGGCACGCCAAGATTGGAAAATCACGAGCAATACTATAGAAACAAGGGTTTGGGCAAGTGGGGCTTGGGTTGGAAAAACGTTACTGATATACGAGAGACATTACTCGATGGGGTCCGCAAAAAGCAACAAAAAGATAGAAGACCGAACTCGTACGAGTTGTCAAGACGGAGATATGATAAACGTGAAAGATCCAAAACACAAAATGGTCGGTGGCCGAGGCCACCATGTTTGAGTGTGTAACTTGGCACCGCGAAGATATATCTTGGGTCCAAAATTACTACTCACAATTAAGCACAGTAAGTCACAAATGACTAGATATGCAATGATGATTTAATTTTCGCATAATAGGGGAAGTGCATATTCATGAATTGAGTAGTGCTCCCCCTATGTCCATGCCTACATCTAAGCCTAATAGCATACATAATGAGGGTAGATATGCAAGGTTTCGAGTGAAGTTGGAGGAATCTATGACATTTAGTTCATTCCTCAAAGCTCGAAATCTTGGTTCATCAAGGGCCTTCGTGAAGATATCGGCAAGTTGATCCGTTGTGGAGGCATATGAGAGATCAATATCACCTTTCTCAACATGATCCCGAATGAAATGATGACGGATCTCAATGTGCTTCGTCTTGGAATGAAGAACCGGGTTGTAGGCGATCTTGATAGCACTCCCATTGTCACAAAGAAGAGGCACCTTGTCAAAATGAATACCATAATCCTTCAAGGTTTGCCTCATCCATAGCAATTGGGCACAACAACTTGCCGCGGAGATATACTCGGCCTCGGTGGTGGAGAGAGCAATACAATTTTTCTTCTTGGAGGACCAACATACCAAGGAGCGGCCAAGAAATTGACAACCCCCGGATGTGGACTTCCTATCCGTCTTCTCTCCCGCATAATCCGCATCCGAGTATCCAATGAGCTGAAAGCTTGAACCCTTGGGGTACCAAAGACCGAAGTTTGGGGTATGAACTAGATATCGAAAAATCCGTTTCACAGCTTCCAAATGACTTTGCCTTGGGGAGGCTTGAAACCTTGCACATTTACCTACGCTATACATGATATCGGGTCTAGATGCACAAAGGTAGAGCAAAGAGCCAATCATGGAGCGGTATACCTTTTGATCTACCTCTTTACCGTTGGGGTCGGGTTTCAAGTCAGTGGTAGTGGACATAGGAGTCTTCATAGGTTTGGCATCATTCATATTAAATCTCTTGAGCATGTCTTGAGTGTATTTGGCTTGTTTGATGAAAGTTCCTTCATAATATTGATTTACTTCAAAGCCAAGGAAGAATTCCAACTCTCCCATCATAGACATCTCAAACCTATCGGTCACAAGCTTGCAAAACTCCTCATTGAACAAGGTGTTAGTAGACCCAAAAATGATGTCATCCACATAGAGTTGGCATATGAACAAGTCACCTCCAACCGTCTTGGTAAAGAGGGTGGGATCGATTAAACCAACATTAAACCCGCGATCTACTAGAAACTCTTTAAGGTGCTCATACCACGCACGTGGAGCTTGTTTAAGTCCATAGAGCGCCTTATCAAGTTTATAGACATGATCGGGGTGGCTGGGATCCTCGAAACCCGGAGGTTGCTTGACATATACTAACTCATTAATGGGACCATTAAGGAAAGCACTTTTACATCCATTTGTTGTAACTTGAAGTTATGATGAGATGCATAAGCAAGTAAGATACGAATGGATTCAAGGCGAGCTACGGGGGCAAAAGTTTCACCGAAATCGATACCTTCGACTTGAGAAAAACCTTGGGCCACCAATCTTGCCTTGTTGCGAATGACAATGCCATCTTTGTCTTGCTTGTTCTTGAACACCCATTTGGTTCCAATGACATTTTTGCAATCCTTGGGTCTTGGCACTAATTTCCACACTTTGTTGCGCTCGAAGTTATTGAGTTCATCATGCATGGCTTCAAGCCAATCTTGATCTTCGAGAGCTTCATATACCTTCTTGGGTTCAATGAAGGAGACAAAAGCATGAGCCTTGCTAAAATCCGCCAATTTCCTTCTAGTGACCACTCTTCCACGAACTTGTCCAAGAATCATGTCCTCCGTATGACCCGCTCGTTCAAGATTCTCTAGCCTTCTTTTTGCTCTACGAGCTAGTATCTCCTCCAAGGATTCCTTGGACATTGATTGAGAATCACCTTCTTCATCGGAGACATGTCCATCTTCATTTCGTCCTTGATCAAAGATGGGTGATGAATCACCACTAGGTTGAGCATTCTCAACAATAATAGAATCTTGATCATGATTTAGATGTGTTGCTTGGCCTTGTTCATTAGCTTGGCCTTGATAGTTAGCTTGAGGGCTTGGTGCATCTTGTTGGATAGCTTGATCATCAATGGGTGTAGTCAATGGATCCACTTGAGTGGGGCATAGTCCTTCTCCCTCCGTCATCCGGTAACCCTCAATGGGAATTATTTCACCAATCCCCATTCTTCTTATGACGATGGGAGGAATTGCATCTCCTACAACACCATGATCTATACGCCCCCCTTGGGAGCCGTTGTCCTCATCAAACACTACGTCTATAGCTTCTTCAACTTGCCCGGTGGACTTGTTGTAGACTCTATAGGCGTGAGCATTCGTGGCATAGCCAACACAGATACCCTCATAAGATCTAGTCTCAAATTTTGACAACCGTTTTCCTTTCTTGCGAATGAAGCACTTGCAACCGAAGACCTTGAAATAAGATACATCCGGTTTCTTGCCCGTGAGAATCTCATAGGGAGTCTTGTTCAAGATCTTGCGAAGATAGAGCCGATTGGTAGCATGACAAGCGGTGGAGACGGCTTCGGCCCAAAAGTTATAAGGAGAAGAGAACTCCGCAATCATAGTCCTAGCCGCATCCATCAAAGTCCGGTTCTTTCTCTCCGCAACACCATTTTGTTGAGGGGTATAGGGAGTGGAATATTGATGAGCAATGCCTTCTTCACTAAGAAAACCCTCAACGGTGTAGTTCTTGAACTCCGAGCCATTATCACTCCGGATGGCCAAGATGGTAGCATTGTGTTGGCGCTCCACTAGAGTGATGAACTCGATGACTCTATTTTGAGTCTCACTTTTCCTCTTGAAGAAATACACCCAACAATATCTTGAATAATCATCCACAATCACCAAGCAATACTTATTTCCTCCGAGGCTATCATAAGATAGTGGGCCAAAGAGATCTAAGTGAATGAGCACGAGAATTCTTGTGGTGGAGATGGTTGTCTTGGTTGGGTGTTGTTCTCCATGTTGCTTCCCAAAGGTACAAGAGCTACACACACGATCTTTAGCAAACTTAGCTTTGGTTAGTCCTAGAACGTGATTGCCACTTTGGAGGTCATGTAACATTCTCATATTGGTGTGGGCTAGTCGGCGATGCCAAAGCCATCCCACATCAACTTTAGCCATTAGGCATGTCGCGGCACACATGTCTTCTTTAGAGAAGTCCACTACATACATGCCGTTCTCGACAAACCCAACAAAGGCTACTTTAAGAGAAGTCTCCCAAGTGACAATCACACTCTCTTTATTAAAGAACGAGGTAAAACCACAATTTGCAAGTTGGATAACGGACATCAAGTTATAGCCAAGGGACTCAACAAGGAGAACATTCTCAATTGATAAATCATTTGAGATAGCTACTTTGCCTCGTCCCAATACCTTAAGCTCGGACTTGTCACCAATTGTAACGCAATTGAGATGTGGTAGAGGAGGTTCAATATTACTTATTGCGTCATGGCTTCCGGTCATGTGTTGGGATGCACCACTATCCACTGTCCATCTATGTGCTCCGGAAGCATTTCCCTACAAGAGATCAATTTCTTGATTTAGGTACACATCCTTCAATGGGTCCTCTTTTGTTAGTCACGAGGGTCTTAGGAACCCAAATAGTCCAATGATAATCATCACCATAGGAAGTACCAACGTATTTAGCATAAACATGTCCATCTCTAGATTTCATAAGAACATAAGATGGGTTATATTTTCCGGCAAAATCATTATGAGTGATGCTCCCCCTAGAGGTATCACCACCCATAATGGCGTTGGTCTCCTTTACTTTGGGCACCTCACCCTCTTTCACAAAGATAACATTATTGGAGGGAGAGGTGACACTCTTGGATTTCTTCTTTGACTTGGAAACAAAGCCAAGTCCCTCTTTTCCTTTCTTGGCACCTTGAGAGCTTATTGCATCATTGAGAATTCTTTCCTTCCCTACAATGTTAGTTGTAGAAGAAGAGGTAGGCATAATAACAACGCTATTTTACGAAGATGCAACATGCTTATTAGATTGTTGAGCTAGAAGCTTGATTCGAGACTTAGCAAGTTTGTCATGAATTTCTTTGAGAGATGCAAACTCCCCTTTTAGTTTGTCATGTTCCTCGACAAGTTTTTCATGGGCTATTCCTAGATTTAACTCTTCCTCTTCAAATTCTTTAATTAAACAAGATTTTTGGCATGTTCTTTCTTAAGCTTGGCAAGAGATTTTTCGTTATCTTTTCTAAGCTTAGAAACACTAATAGCATAGGTCTCTTGTAGACTTGATAGTTTCTCTTCAAGAGAAGCTCTCATGGATCTCTCCTTTTCGAGAGCCTTGACGAGTTCGTCATCATGATTCTCATGGCTACCGCCATGGTTCTCCAAGGTCGTGATGATCTCCTCCTTCTCATCAATGAGAGAGTTGGCATCATCAAGTTGCCTTAGGAGAGCTTTTACTTTTTCTTTAGTTTCACCTTCAAGACTACACAACCAAGATCCTAGGTTCTTGGCCTCCTCATCATCAACACTGTTTTCAACACAATCCAATAATGAGGGAGAGCTAGTGATGGTAGACTTGGAGGTGGAAGATATTACCGCGGTGGCTTTTGCCATGAGACATGTAGGTCGGATCGATGCCTTCTCATTGGGAGATTCGAATAGAGAGACCGATGAAGAGGAAGTCGTAGCTATGGCGACGTGGGTGACACCTACGACTTCATCTTCTCCTTCATCTCCGGAGTAGTATGTTTCCAATGTTGGGCCCTCTTGAACATATAGATCCCTTGGGACTCTTCTAGCGAGGTTCTTGTTTTGTGGAGATTTGTTCTTGTCCTTGCGAACAAGCTTCCCTTCATTCTCTTCTCGTGGCTCAAAAGGACACTCTTTGACGAAGTGGTTCGCACTTCCACAATTGTAACAAGTCCTTGGCCGCTCCCCTTTCTTCCTAAAGATCTTGTTCCTTGAAGGTCTAGGGGCACCGGCCTTGTGAGCCTCCCATCTCTTCCAATACCCTTGCATGGCAAGAGCAATACATTTGTGAGCACCCTTGTATGTATCCTCATAGTCCTCATCATCATCATCATCATCATCCACTTCTTCTATCTTGGCCATGGCCTTAGATTTTAAGGCAAGGTTAGGAGACTTCCCATGGCCTCTTGAGCGAGCAAGAGCATCATCCGCGCTCTTGTGAGACAAAGATATGGCTATGAATTCACTAAGGACACCAATGGAATTGAGTGAGTTGTAGTCGGATCTTGTTCGAATGCTAGTGGAGAGATTCTTCTCAAAAGGAGTTATGGCCTTGACAAATTTCCTCTTGATCCACTCATCGGAGATTTCCTCCTTTCCAAAGTCCCTTAATTGATTGCCAAGGGTGACCACTCTTCTATATAGCTCCTCGGGACTCTCATCTTCATGCATGACAAAGTTCTCGGACTTGTCAAGAGCAACATCGTATTTTGATGATTGGATGCTTGCATTGCCTTGGAACAAGGAGTCAAGCTTATCCCAAGCTTCCTTGGTGGTCTTGATACCGCGAATGTGTTCAATATGTTCTCTTGGGAGGGCCTTTTGGATGGTCACAATAGCGGTCTTGTTGAGTTGAAATTCCACATCCTCTCTTGGAGTCAAGTTGTTCGGATCATGAGGGTGAAATCCATATAGAATGCTTCTCCACAATGCGGTGCAAGATCCTGAAATGTGAGACTCCATATCGAACTTCCAAGAAGAAAACTCGTTAGTTTTAAGCATGGGAGGAACTCCAACATTAACCATGTGTGGCATAGTGGCAATAGGGTGAATAGAGTCGCAACTGGGAGGTGGTGGAACTTTAGATTGAGATCCCGAACCGTTAGACGATTGAGACTTGGAGCACTCGGAGCTCACACCACCTTTAGCCTTTTTATCGGCTTTTGCTTTGGCTTTCTCCTTAGCTAAAGCGATGTTAGCTTCCATCTCGTCGATATCCGAAATGGAATCTTCGTCCGAGCTAACATCGTTGGTAGTGAGAGGTGGTTCC
Source organism: Alopecurus myosuroides (assembly GCA_028641055.1). NCBI lineage: Eukaryota > Viridiplantae > Streptophyta > Magnoliopsida > Poales > Poaceae > Alopecurus > Alopecurus myosuroides. The sequence continues at coordinate 120,256,731 of CM054061.1, forward strand.
GTGGACTCCTTGGTTTTCCCCATCAATGCCTCTATCATTTTCTTCATGCTAGACACATCCGAGCTAACACTAGAGCTAACCTTAGATAGTTCGGTTTGGAGAACTCCAACCGTATCTTGTAGGTTAGATATAGTGTCGGCCATTTTGGATATTTCCGCACTAGAACTTCCGGGGGCATTTTCATCGACCATTGTACTCTTGGGCGGTTAAGCCCTTAGTAAGAGCCGAGGCTCTGATACCAATTGAAAGTGCACTATGGTCAACTAGAGGGGGGGGGGGTGAATAGGTTGACTACAAATTTTTCTTTTCTTTTCCTTTTAGTGGGGCTTAGCAAGATAAAGTAAGGTTCTCTAGATGTGCGACTAGGTGAGCAACCTATGTGGACAAATCAATATGCGCAACGGAAGTAAAGCGTAAGGTAGTAAAGCAAACAACAAGTGTAAACAAGGAGACAAGGATATGATTCACCGTAGTTCCTTCTCAAAGAGAAGTACGTCTACGTTGGAGAGGTGGGGAGCCACCTAGGCGCTCCTCAATAGCACGGTTGTGCACACCTTGTTCTCCTTGAGCTTCTCCGGTGAGGGAGATGCTCGTTTCCACTATGAGGTCGACTTGAAGGCGTTGACCAAACCTTTACAAGGACTTGAGGTCACTCCACAAGATGGATGGAGGCTCTCAAGCAATCCGTAGCTTCTTGCAACAAGGTGGAAACTACAAGCACGAGATCTACTAAGGTTTCTAGGCCTCAAGTAGGATTCTAGATCTACTAGGTTTTGGTGGATGGATTTGAGATTCCTTTGGTGGAAGTGTGGATCTAGGTCTCCTCTAGCTCTCCACCAAGTTTGGGAGTGTTTGGGTGGACGGAGTGGGAGATCTAGGTGGTTGAAGATTTCATTAATGGCTAGGAGAGAGAATGGGAAAAGCTTGGCATTTAAGAGGTAGGGGAAGGGGTATTTATACCCCTTGCATTTAAGTGGCCGTTGCAGTCCAGTTTCACCGGAGGCTCCGGTGGTCTTCTGTTCACTGCGCAGTTGCGCAGTGCCCTAGCTTGTACGCACTGAAGAACGGCCCGGAGGCTCCGGTGGCAACTGCGGAGGTTCCGCCCACCGGAGGTTCCGGTGGAACCTCCGCTCTGCTCCAACAGAAGGGTGGATTAGCGGAGCTACCACCGGACCCTCCACCGGAGCCCATTTGCACTGGACCATGGGGTCCACCGGAGGCTCCGGTGGAACCTCCGCTCTTCTCTAAAAGAAGGGCATTTTGGCGGAGGTGCCACCGGAGGCGCACCGGACCCTGCTTGCGCGTGGGCCAAGTGTTTAGCGGATGGCGGAGCCTCCGGTGGAATTGGCGGAGGTTCCGCCCACCGGAGATCCACCGGAGGTTCCGCTGTAGGTTCCGCTCTTCTCCAACAGAGGGGTGGTTTGGCGGAGCCACCACCGGACCTCCACCGGAGCCTGAGCGGAGCCTCCGGTGGATTCACCGGAGCCTCCGCTCCTGCAAATTTGGTTCCCTCGCTCCCTTTCACCTAGCACTTTTCATATAGAACAAGCATGTGCCCCATAAACTTAGTGAACCTAATAACCTGGGCATTTTCATTCATTGAACAAACATTAGATCAAATGGTTATGTTGTCATATGATTGCCAAAACGGACGATGATCTTTCAGTAGCCCCCCTCCCGGTGAAACCCTAGCCCCGCTGGAGAAATACCTGACTTATACGGAAACACGCGGTAACTGCGTCGAAAGGGGGCAGCAATATGGAACTATTTGCTTGTTTGTGCTAGGATAGACCATAGGAACACAAAACAAAATGGTATAACCCACCTCTTTGGAAGATTCACGATGTTTGGTCCGATAGGGGAGTTTCACCCTAAAAGCGCTCATGAGAGAGAAATGGATGTCGGTGAAAGCGGGTCACACCCCGGAGAGAAATCTTTGACATCCAAAGCACACAACACACCTATACTAACATGGTATGGCACCCACTAGCTTGTGTTGGGATCCATACGCTCCGTAGCCCCCCTCCCGGTGAAACCCTAGCCCCGCTGGAGAAATACCTGACTTATACGGAAACACGCGGTAACTGCGTCGAAAGTGGGCAGCAATATGGAACTATTTGCTTGGTTGTTCTAGGATAGCCCATAGGAACACAAAACAAAAAGGTAGAACCCAAATCTTCGGAAGATTCACGATGTTTGGTCCGATACGGGAGTTTCACCCTAAACGCGCCTACGAGAGAGAAGTGGATGCCGGTGAAGCTGGGTCACACCCCGGAGAGCAATCTTTGACATCCAAAGCACACAACACACCTATACTATCATGGTATGGCACCCCTAGCTTGTGTTGGGATCCAGACGCTCCGTAGCCCCCCTCCCGGTGAAACCCTAGCCTCGCTGGAGAAATACCGGACTTATACGGAAACACGCGGTAACAACGTCGAAAGGGGGTAGCAATGTGGAACTATTTGCTTTGTTGTGCTAGGATAGCCCATAGGAACACAAAACAAAAAGGTAGAACCCACCTCTTCGGAAGATTCACGATGTTTGGTCTGATACGGGAGTTTCACCCTATAAAGCGCCTACGAGAGAGAAATGGATGTCGGTGAAGCGGGTCACACCCCGGTGAGAAATATTTGACATCCAAAACACACAACACACCTATACTAACATGGTATGGCACCCCTAGCTTGTGTTGGGACCCAGACGCTCCGTAGCCCCCCTCCCGGTGAAACCCTAGCCCCGCTGGAGAAATACCGGACTTATACAGACACACGCGGTAACGGCGTCGAAAGGGGGTAGCAATGTGGAACTATTTGCTTGGTTGTGCTAGGAAATCCCATAGGAACACAAAACAAAAAGGTAGAACCCACCTCTTCGGAAGATTCACAATGTTTGGTCAGATACTGGAGTTTCACCCAATAAGCGCCTACGAGAGAGAAGTGGATGCCGGTGAAGCTGGGTCACACCCCGGAGAGCAATATTTGACATCCAAAGTACACAACACATCTATACTACCATGGTATGTGTAACATCCCAAAGTTTGCTACTTTAGGGTGTGTGGTGTGTGTTCATCTTATACATGCATCAAACAAGAATTTAAATCATGTTTGAACCAATTTAAACTATGAAATTAAATGGTTTGAGAAAATCCCACAAAAAGTACTTATTTTGGTTTCCAAAGTTTTGTTCTGAAAAATATTTCAATTTCATCAAAGTGAAACATGGCGAGGTTGAAAATTTTGTGAGGTTTCCAAAAAGTATTTTTGCAAATTTTTCTGTTGGAGAAAAGGTCCTGAAAACATTGTTTTCTTCTCAGTTTTTAACACATAAGGGCCTCTTTGTAATTTATCCAAATGTTCTGGGGGTTTTCTTGAAAATGTTTTCTTTTTTCCTTTCTTCTAGCTCTGGCCAGAAGGCAGCAGAGAACTGCCACTGCCGCCACGTCCTGCTTCCGGTGTCGAAGAAGGAATAGAACAGCGAGACGTGGTGCCTCTTCTCTCCTCCCGAGCCTCCATCTCTCGACTTTCCCCCTCACTGCCTCTGCCTCTCTCTGTCTCTCCATGGGCGGACGAAACCCTAGCTCCGGCGAGCCGACTCGCCGCCGTCGTTCTGGCCAACCCCGCGCCCCGCCGTGCGCGCCATCGACCCCGTCGTCCTCCCCTCTACCTCCTTGCCGCTGGAATCGAGCCGAAGTGGCCTCTGTCGCCGGAATTTCGTCACCTTCTACCTCTCCGGCCGCCGGCCGTCGAGGAAATTCCGGCCATCTCCGCCCTACATCGCTCCTGCTGACCATCCACACGCGGCAAGGGTGAGCTTGCCTCCCTCGTGATGCCCTCCGATTCGTTTTTGGTAGCCGTTTTCATAGTCGTCGTCGCGTTCCGCCGTCGCCGCCGCAAAAACTGCTCGCCGGCGCGTCTCCGGCAACCATACGCCGGCGGCGCCGCCGAGCCTAGCTTCACCACGGCGTGCTGCATCTTCCCCACAAGATGGCTTCGCCCAATTCGCGCGGAATCGATCGATTCCTTCCAGAACATAGCCTCTGTGGCCATTGATGAGGTCACAGTGACGTCACTATGACGTCACAATTCAGTTTCCTTATTCTTTTAGAAAAAGAATAATACTTTGACACGTGGGCCCCCTCTGTTTTATAAATCCAGAAAATGATTTAATGTTGGAAAATCAATAACTTTTAAGATATAAGTCAGAAAAATATAATAAAAATATGGCTGTCTTCAGAAAAGTGTACTCTTTCCAAATATGTCATTTTTTAATAATGTTTGAGAAAGTTGATTTTTGAACATTATTTAATGTTGTTTAATTCATTTAAAATAGAAAAATTAGTTTTTATTCACTAAAATTAGAAAATTAAAAGTAATATACCAAATTGCTCAAAATGACAAATGGAATCTATTTATGATGTTTTCAACCTCATTTGAGCTTTTAAAGTTGTACTCACTTTCATAACCGTCCGAAAACCCCCTCCGGGGTCTATTTCGGTCTATTTTCAGAAAAACTGCATAACTAACATACGTACCCTAGCAACCCATTGAACCTGTCTAGGGCTTTATTTCAGTGCATTAACTTGCTCATGCATACATATTGTGCATTGCATCGATGCCATGTTGATTGTTATTCTTCTTTTTGGTGTTTGTTCCCCCTCGGTAGAACGTGACTCCGAAGAGAAGGCCAACAACTCCAATGGCGAATACTTGATCTTAATCGACAAGTCAAGCACTTATCCAGAAGATCTATCTATTTTGTTTTCTTTTAAGCAAGGCAAGCATAACCTCTTATCTGCTCATATACGTTTTCCAGCATCATTTGAGTCTCGTACTTTGCATTCGATTCCAAAGTATTTGATGCTAGTAGATATAGTTCACCTATATACTGCATTGCCTCAATATCCTGACCCACTGCTCCTAGCCGCCATAGTTTTTCTTGTGCGCATCGCCAGAGCCTCATATCTGCTTTGCTTAGCTTCACATGTTTGATACCTCTGCTCCATCCGGTTGATGAATCAGAGATGCGATAACCTAGTATGATATGATGACGTGGTAAGATGAGCACTGTGTGGTTAACTTGATTTAAGGCTTGTACGGAAGGCCACTTGGGAAGTGGTTGTTCATTCCGTACTTGCCACCCCTAGGAGTAAGGTCGGACGCAGAAGCCAAGACTGAGCGTACAACCACGCGCGATGGCCATGAGCCTCGCCGACCGACTAACTTAGCTGGCTTTATCCATGAGTCACGTAGTTTGAGATTTCCATTCGGCACCGCAAATAAAACCTTTTAAACGGTTTTGAAAACAAAATGCTCCGCTAGGGCGTGACCGGGGCCAAGTGATGGACGTACATGGATCTTGACCCCGCCTCACAGAGACAGGTGCCGTCAGGAGGATGGCCAACTCCCTGTCGACGGGGTGGCCCTGTCTTGGGTTGACTCATGGATAGGGTTGGGTAAGGTAAAGGTCGTGGCCAGCCACCCTCTGCCGCGTTCCATGGAAGAGCGTACATGTGGCGCTAAGAGTCGGATGGTACGTGTGGGTAAAGTGTACCCCCTGCAGGGATAAATCTTTTCGAGAAGCCGTGTCCGCGGTTAAGGACGGCTTGGTGGAAGTAATTTGGCCATAGATAACTTGAACATGACGTAAAAGATGTTGACAAAGCATGGAGGCAATAGATGAAGGGTGCCTCCCCGGAGATGCCGGGAGGGGTGATCCTTGTAGCATGTGAGGTGCTGGGAAATAATGTTGGTGTATGAAAAGATGAGGATTTCAGAAGTTGAGTAGTCTTCTCATCCGTTTTGAAAATACTCCTTTAGACGTGCTATCCCTCCTCGATTTGTAAAACAAAGATTGCTTTACGCAAAACAGCCTTTATAAAACCCTTTCTGAAACTAGCGGATATATAATAGGTTAATTAAGTCTTGTTGAGTACCTCCCGTACTCAGGTTTGCTGAATTTTGGTTCAGGTGGAGTTCCTCACTTTAGTGGTGAATCAACGTGGACATCGACGAGTAGTTCGGGGTTCCCAGGTAGCAGCCTGGAATCTATGGGCTGGGACGTCGCCTTATGTTGCGGCCTCTTAGGCCTTTTTGGTTCTTGTTGATTAGCAACATAATTTGCCTTCCGTTGACTGATGTAATGTTGGGTCGTGTGACCTCTGTTTGTAAGCTATACTCTAGTAACACCTGTTTAATACAATCTCATTGTCTAGAGTGTTGCTTTGATCGGTTGTTGGTTTCGAGCTCATTGTTATGCAGTTTTGGCTATGCCTGAATAGTTGTCGCAGTCGAGGGGTTGTGGAGCCGATGATCCATGTCCGAGCCCGCCTGTCGATGTGATCGGCCTGGGGCGAGGTAACCCCAGTAACCCTCGATTGTTGTTGCACTTTCTGGACACATAGCAGCACTGTATAGCTTTGGTCCCGTTCCTTCAGTTTCATTCGATTCGTGGACGCTTTGATATGCATAGTTGGTTATGACTAGCATGGATACAAGGAGTAGTAGACTGGGGATCCGGACTACGTGCCGATGAATCCAGTCTGCCTGCCGTTGTTTGTTGCGGCCGGGGCTGGTAACCCTGAAGCCCTTGTGAGTCCATGGCTAGGAGCACATAACAGTATGTATATCTTTGGGTCCGGGGTCGTGACAAGTCATGGTATCAGAGCAGGACTGCCTGTAGGAAAACCTTACTGCTTGGTCGATGTCGAGTTTAGAGTTTGTGAAAACTACTTTGAAATTCCAAAATGGATTGTGAAAAACCTTCTTAGGATTCTTTTTACTCCGTATCTGGTATCGCTCTAACTCTGGGTCTCCTTATCTGTTTTGTTTTCAAAAGGTTTTGCTATCTCTTCTAGTTATTCAAAACTTAGGTGCCTTCTATGGCAAGACGTTCTTTACCCAAGTTGACCTAGAGTTATAGTTTCTAGAGTCGTGTGTGTTTCTTGTTCCGTTATCTCTCGTTCCAAAGGGGAGATTTCCTTTCCATCCTAACACCTCAAAGTTGTCCGGATTCCACATTCCTACATGTTTCCAAGTTCTAAATCCTGAACCTCGAGATTTCCTTTCCATCTCGAATGTATCCGTTATTCTCTGCTCCAAGTTCTTCCGGAGCTATCGTTGTCCTTCGAAAGATACTTCGTGATTGCTATTCGTAGTGTTCTTCGTGGCACTAAGATAGTAGTTATTCCTTTCTCAATGTTTTTAACCTTGGACTTGAACCGAAGGTCCCGGAATGTGCTGAATTGTGGTGAGTTGAGTTATGTGGTTTCATAACCATGTGATTCTCACTCTATCAGTACAGGATGCTGACCTTTAACCCAAGTTCTGTTCCGTTGAATCCTGAGGAATCTGTTCTGCCTCAGGATGGCTAGGTAATCTTAGCTCCAATAGCCGTAGGTTTTCTCTAGGAATCAAAAGGATCACGACAAGAGTGTTCTTTATGATTCTCATATCCTTATTCTTGATTCAGCTATACCTCTCCTTTAGCATGGGTTTTACAACTGAGTACTACTCTGTGCAATCAACGTGATCTCTCGATTCTCCGGAGCATGTTCCTACCCTCCAGTTGCCTAAAATCTCCATCCGTTGTTTCGGACACCAAGTGGCATATGTGTGTTGGATTCTTCCAATGCATTTGCTCTTGTTTTCCGTCATAACATTCCACCTTGGAATGTCAGGAGAAACAAACTCCAGAACCTCGTTCATCTCCAGTACTAGGTCAAAGTTTTGTAATCCGCAGATTGAAGAAGTTTATCAGCTTCTATTCTGTTCTACCTTCGAGTATCACACTCTTCTATATCAAGAGGTCGTGCCGAGTTTCATGGACTTTTTGATGAAGTGATGCTCCTACACGTCCTCACCCCCTTCCTCCAAGCATGAATGCTTGAGAATGATGGGTCTATTCATTGACATATGTATCAGATACTCTTAGCAATTCTTATTGCTTCGAAAAACCTAAGAAACGTCAGTACCCTTCTTAGCGCTACTGGTCACCCATCCTCCTTTTAAAGTTGGTTGTGTCACCAAATCCGTACATTCCGGTGCATGTCCTCGGTCAGAGAGTTAGGTTCATGCCAAAGCTCTCCAGACCATATCGGTTGCCTTGAAAAGCAAGATTCCTTTCTAACTCCGAGACATATCGGTAGGTTGTGATATTCTAGTAGTCTTTCTAGAAGTATCACCAGGTTGTTACCTGACCGTAATGTCTAAATAAGGGGTAATTTGAATTACTCTCTTCTCCAAGAAACCTTGCTGGATATTCTGGACTAGTGGTTGAGCTTAAACAACAACTTGGAGAGTTGAAAGACAAAAGCTCTTCCTAACTTGTTCCTTTGTCAAGGGATTCTAGTTTCCTTTGTGTTGAAGCTTGATAGTATCTCTTCAGTGGACATGCTATCATTCTAATCTTGATTTGATTTGGGCTATCGTCAAATCAGGATCAGATCCAAGGACTATCTTTATGGTGTTTTCACTCATGGTGTTTTGCCCAAGTACACCTTCATGTCCTTTGGTCTGACCAACGTTTTTCCTTGTTCATAGATTGAACGAATCCCTCTTCTTGGAGTGTTCTGATAAGCGTGTTGTCGAGCCCATCGATGACATTCCTAATTTCTCCAAGTTGCAAGAGGTTCATTTTGAACAATTGGCACTAATGTTGGAAACTTTCGAGAACCATCTTTGTGTCATTACGAAGTTTGTGTTCTAGATGTTCGAAGTGACTTTCTCTGATCCATGTGCTTATGGTAAAAGTTGTCGCCATGGAATCGAGAAAAGTTTCCTTGTTCCTTCGGGAATAATCCCAAGTCAGTCATGCATGTGTGGTCTACTCTTGAGATGGAAGGTTGTTACCTCCACTCCTTGCTTAAGTCCGCATCCACACCAAGCCACTGACTGACTATCCGTAAAAGAGAGGAAGTCTATGAACTTCGTTATCTTTGTATCGTTTTTCCAACAAGGACTCCGATGTGTTTTGCTGCAAGTAACCATGTAGGTGCAGCCATCTTTCAGTAAGTTGCTAATACATGAGTCATGCAATCTCGCTCATCTTTTCGAGCTTGACATCGTAGTCCATGTCTTGAGAATCCAGCATATGTATCTTGTTGGTAACTGGTGTAATCTCCTAGATCAAACATACCAAGTCTAAGTTATCAACCCTCTAACCAGAGCTGAATCTCAAGCAGCAATGATGGTTGGTGTTTCCTCAAGAGTATTGAATCAGGTCTTTTCAAAATCCGGCATGGTTGATGTTGTGGTTGACACAATTAGCCGGAAGGCCTAATGTCATATCCCCTTGAATCCGTAAGAACAACCACTCTCCGTGAGAATTCTTGTCTGGCTTATTCTAACAAGTTTTCCTCACCGTTCTTTCAAACGGAGTTTGACATTGACTTGATGACCTATAGAAGGCTTGTCGTGAGCCTGCTGTCGGTATTTAGAACATCAAGGACAACCTGGAAGTTGATCTTTCCAATATCTCTCTGTTGAAACTCCAAAACCTTTGTTCTAGTGGAAACAAGTTCCTCGTGAGAACATCTCTTGGTGTTTCGTAACCATCTTTGTTCAGTTCCCTTTTTCAAGTTGTTTGTACTTGAAGTTCTGTTCATCTCACACATTGTGTGAATTTGTCAGTTACTTCAGCCATGGAATCTTAACCATGTAGTAGATGTATTGCTACATACAAACCACAACGAGAAAGAGATTCCTCATTTTCTTCCGGTGTTTCAATCCTCATTGGTTACTCATATCCTGTCGTGAAGTAACATCCCGATCTTTGACAAGGTTTTCAAGAAAACTGTTATGGAATGGTTGAAAGTTCCATTATCCTTCGTGTCCACTCCGAAGAGTGAGCATGATCCTGTATCAAGTTTTCTCCGACGCACAATTACAGTGTTTTCTCGTGTTTTTCCTCGTCTGCGGATATTATGTTTTGGTATCCAAGACAATCCTTTCCATCTTGGTTTTCTGTTCTGCGGAAACCTCGATGTCACAAGTTGTCCAACCTTTCTTTTCCAAAGGGATTTACAGTCTGGTGCAAAGCTCATATTCTAAATCCTTTCAAGACCAATCATCCGAACACTTGAAACCATCTTCTATTCCCTCCGTTATCTTGATGTGTGTCATGTGTGTTAACTCAAAAGTTCTTTATGAACATCCTGCCATGAGTTACCCATGGGATACTCGATCTTCGTGAAGATCAAATCTTAAGAGTTTTCCCTCTCACCTAAGGTGTAGGCGTTGAAGAATCTTCGCAAGTGCTACGGATCAACCTCTTCGAGAAAAGAACCGTAAGGTTCGAGAAGATCGTTCAAAACCGGTGTTCCTTCCCTCTTCTCCTTCGGGAATCTCGGGACGAGATTCTTGTAAGGGGGGTAGATTTGTAACATCCCAAAGTTTGCTACTTTAGGGTGTGTGGTGTGTGTTCATCTTATACATGCATCAAACAAGAATTTAAATCATGTTTGAACCAATTTAAACTATGAAATTAAATGGTTTGAGAAAATCCCACAAAAAGTACTTATTTTGGTTTCCAAAGTTTTGTTCTGAAAAATATTTCAATTTCATCAAAGTGAAACATGGCGAGGTTGAAAATTTTGTGAGGTTTCCAAAAAGTATTTTTGCAAATTTTTCTGTTGGAGAAAAGGTCCTGAAAACATTGTTTTCTTCTCAGTTTTTAACACATAAGGGCCTCTTTGTAATTTATCCAAATGTTCTGGGGGTTTTCTTGAAAATGTTTTCTTTTTCCTTTCTTCTAGATCTGGCCAGAAGGCAGCAGAGAACTGCCACTGCCGCCACGTCCTGCTTCCGGTGTCGAAGAAGGAATAGAACAGCGAGACGTGGTGCCTCTTCTCTCCTCCCGGGCCTCCATCTCTCGACTTTCCCCCTCACTGCCTCTGCCTCTCTCCGTCTCTCCATGGGCGGACGAAACCCTAGCTCCGGCGAGCCGACTCGCCGCCGTCGTTCTGGCCAACCCCGCGCCCCGCCGTGCGCGCCATCGACCCCGTCGTCCTCCCCTCTACCTCCTTGCCGCTGGAATCGAGCCGAAGTGGCCTCTGTCGCCGGAATTTCGTCACCTTCTACCTCTCCGGCCGCCGGCCGTCGAGGAAATTCCGGCCATCTCCGCCCTACATCGCTCCTGCTGACCATCCACACGCGGCAAGGGTGAGCTTGCCTCCCTCGTGATGCCCTCCGATTCGTTTTTGGTAGCCGTTTTCATAGTCGTCGTCGCGTTCCGCCGTCGCCGCCGCAAAAACTGCTCGCCGGCGCGTCTCCGGCAACCATACGCCGGCGGCGCCGCCGAGCCTAGCTTCGCCACGGCGTGCTGCATCTTCCCCACAAGATGGCTTCGCCCAATTCGCGCGGAATCGATCGATTCCTTCCAGAACATAGCCTCTGTGGCCATTGATGAGGTCACAGTGACGTCACTATGACGTCACAATTCAGTTTCCTTATTCTTTTAGAAAAAGAATAATACTTTGACACGTGGGCCCCCTCTGTTTTATAAATCCAGAAAATGATTTAATGTTGGAAAATCAATAACTTTTAAGATATAAGTCAGAAAAATATAATAAAAATATGGCTGTCTTCAGAAAAGTGTACTCTTTCCAAATATGTCATTTTTTAATAATGTTTGAGAAAGTTGATTTTTGAACATTATTTAATGTTGTTTAATTCATTTAAAATAGAAAAATTAGTTTTTATTCACTAAAATTAGAAAATTAAAAGTAATATACCAAATTGCTCAAAATGACAAATGGAATCTATTTATGATGTTTTCAACCTCATTTGAGCTTTTAAAGTTGTACTCACTTTCATAACCGTCCGAAAACCCCCTCCGGGGTCTATTTCGGTCTATTTTCAGAAAAACTGCATAACTAACATACGAACCCTAGCAACCCATTGAACCTGTCTAGGGCTTTATTTCAGTGCATTAACTTGCTCATGCATACATAATGTGCATTGCATCGATGCCATGTTGATTGTTATTCTTCTTTTTGGTGTTTGTTCCCCCTCGGTAGAACGTGACTCCGAAGAGAAGGCCAACAACTCCAATGGCGAATACTTGATCTTAATCGACAAGTCAAGCACTTATCCAGAAGATCTATCTATTTGGTTTTCTTTTAAGCAAGGCAAGCATAACCTCTTATCTGCTCATATACGTTTTCCAACATCATTTGAGTCTCGTACTTTGCATTCGATTCCAAAGTATTTGATGCTAGTAGATATAGTTCACCTATATACTGCATTGCCTCAATATCCTGACCCACTGCTCCTAGCCGCCATAGTTTTGCTTGTGCGCATCGCCAGAGCCTCATATCTGCTTTGCTTAGCTTCACATGTTTGATACCTCTGCTCCATCCGGTTGATGAATCAGAGATGCGATAACCTAGTATGATATGATGACGTGGTAAGATGAGCACTGTGTGGTTAACTTGATTTAAGGCTTGTACGGAAGGCCACTTGGGAAGTGGTTGTTCGTTCCGTACTTGCCACCCCTAGGAGTAAGGTCGGACGCAGAAGCCAAGACTGAGCGTACAACCACGCGCAATGGCCATGAGCCTCGCCGACCGACTAACTTAGCTGGCTTTATCCATGAGTCACGTAGTTTGAGATTTCCATTCGGCACCGCAAATAAAACCTTTTAATCGGTTTTGAAAACAAAATGCTCCGCTAGGGCGTGACCGGGGCCAAGTGATGGACGTACACGGATCTTGACCCCGCCTCACAGAGACAGGTGCCGGTAGGAGGATGGCCAACTCCCTGTTGACGGGGTGGCCCTGTCTTGGGTTGACTCATGGATAAGGTTGGGTAAGGTAAAGGTCGTGGCCAGCCACCCTCTGCCGCGTTCCATGGAAGAGCGTACATGTGGCGCTAAGAGTCGGATGGTACGTGTGGGTAAAGTGTACCCCCTGCAGGGATAAATCTTTTCGAGAAGCCGTGTCCGCGGTTAAGGACGGCTTGGTGGAAGTAATTTGGCCATAGATAACTTGAACATGACGTAAAAGATGTTGACAAAGCATGGAGGCAATAGATGAAGGGTGCCTCCCCGGAGATGCCGGGAGGGGTGATCCTTGTAGCATGTGAGGTGCTGGGAAATAATGTTGGTGGATGAAAAGATGAGGATTTCAGAAGTTGAGTAGTCTTCTCATCCGTTTTGAAAATACTCCTTTAGACGTGCTATCCCTCCTCGATTTGTAAAACAAAGATTGCTTTACGCAAAACAGCCTTCATAAAACCCTTTCTAAAACTAGCGGATATATAATAGGTTAATTAAGTCTTGTTGAGTACCTCCCGTACTCAGGTTTGCTTAATTTTGGTTCAGGTGGAGTTCCTCACTTCAGTGGTGAATCAACGTGGACATCGACGAGTAGTTCGGGGTTCCCAGGTAGCAGCCTGGAATCTATGGGCTGGGACGTCGCCTTATGTTGCGGCCTCTTAGGCCTTTTTGGTTCTTGTTGATTAGCAACATAATTTGCCTTCCGTTGACTGATGTAATGTTGGGTCGTGTGACCTCTGTTTGTAAGCTATACTCTAGTAACACCTGTTTAATACAATCTCATTGTCTAGAGTGTTGCTTTGATCGATTGTTGGTTTCGAGCTCATTGTTATACAGTTTTGGCTATGCCTGAATAGTTGTCGCAGTCGAGGGGTTGTGGAGCCGATGATCCATGTCTGAGCCCGCCTGTCGATGTGATCGGCCTGGGGCGAGGTAACCCCAGTAACCCTCGATTGTTGTTGCACTTTCTGGACACATAGCAGCTCTGTATAGCTTTGGTCCCGTTCCTTCAGTTTCATTCGATTCGTGGACGCTTTGATATGCATAGTTGGTTATGACTAGCATGGATACAAGGAGTAGTAGACTGGGGATCCGGACTACGTGCCGATGAATCCAGTCTGCCTGCCGTTGTTTGTTGCGGCCGGGGCTGGTAACCCTGAAGCCCTTGTGAGTCCATGGCTAGGAGCACATAACAGTATGTATATCTTTGGGTCCGGGGTCGTGACAGTATGGCACCCCCTAGCTTGTGTTGGGATCCAGACGCTCCGTAGCCCCCTCCCGGTGAAACCCTACCCGCTGGAGAAATACCGAACTTATACGGAAACACGCGGTAACAACGTCGAAAGGGGGTAGCAATGTGGAACTATTTGCTTGGTTGTGCTAGGATAGCCCATAGGAACACAAAACAAAAAGGTAGAACCCACCTCTTCAGAAGATTCACAATGTTTCCACCTCATATTCTTTGAAATCTCTACTCCTATATTCGAGGAATCTCATTTTAGTGATGGCTTTCATTCTAATGTTTATAAATACTATTTATATTTTTCCTAGACTTGTATTAGACCTATATAATGCAATTACGAAGCCTGAAAATTTATTGGATGAATATTCGTATTATTTATTTCTTTTGAATAATAATGGTTTTAATCGAAAATCGTAAATAAAACAAGTTTAAAACATCAAAATGAAAAAATAACTTTGGATCTTTCTTAGTCACACCAAAATGAAGCTTTGGTGAGATTTTGACCTTATTTGAGTTCAAAGGTTTGAAACTCATCTCATTTTCTTGAACTCTCTACTAGTCTGTTCAAGATATCACATGTTACACAAGGCTTTTTCGTTCCATTCTTTATAAGACAAGTTTATATTTTTTTTCTCGTTACTATATGACATAACACTACTATGTGCGTCGGCTTTATATTTTTTCGATTTTTTTTGAATTGTGTATGCTCATTTCAAGCTTGGTCAACCCTCTGTTTGACCAGCCGAAAATCTTCTAGAAGGAAACACAGAGATTCGACCTGTGCTGTTGGATCGACGCCTTCTAGAAGGGATCGTGCATCGGACGGATGCGCTCGCAGCCACAGCGATCCGCGAGACGCTCGTTCTGCGCTCTGATTGGTTGGTCCGTTGGCCACAGGGATCGATAGTTTCTATCTGTTCTACATATGATTTCTTTGCTGTTAAGTATTAAACCATGTTATTTAAATAAAAAATATAAAAAATAGAAGAATTATTCAAAACATAATGAAACTTCAGATTTACTAGAGCGATGATTTTTATCTGTTCAAAACATAATGAAGCACAAATGGGGGTATTTACCCTAGCTTCGGACCTCATTTGAAGCACATTTCTCATAAGAATAGAGCGATGGTTTCAAATGAGCATAAATAATTCAAGAAAAATCAAAATGACATGAATCCAACGCACCATGTTGTTATATGCGATATAGTTGCTCCTCAAATTTATTTGAACAATTTTGACAAGGTCAAATTTTTCATGAAATTTCAAACGGGGTTGTCTACCCTAGCTTGAGACCTCATTTGAAGCACATTTTCCTAAAATTTTGAAACGACTTGGTTCAACATCATCTAACATTATTCAAACATCATCCAAACTATGTTCTAACTTAGATACATCACCAGTCAACACAAATACAACATTATTCAACGGAAATACAACACCAACTTAGTCTAAATAGCGTCGGGGCTTCTTTGTGATCCTTGGCTGTTTTGGTGGCACTTTGCTCCTTGTGCTCATCTTGCTCACAGCTTCTGGTCTTCTCCTCTTCGTAGTCGGTACCTTGGCCTTCTTCTTTGAAACTACACCAGATCTGTACAAAACATAAAGGATCATGATAAATAAATAAAATGAAAAATGAAAACTGCTGAGATCATGGCAGGATTTACATACCCATCTAAGCTTGTAACTGGTGAGATCATGGCAGACTCATCCAATGGAGCATCCAATGAAACTTGTGAGACCATGGCAGAATCATCCAATGGAGCATCCAATGAAACTGGTGAGATCATGTCAGAATCATCGACTGGAGCATCCATCGGATCATCAGCTGGAGCATCTGGAGCATCTGCTGGAGCAACTGGATCATCAGCTTGAGCATCCAGCGGATCATGAGCTGGAGCATCTGGATCATCGAATGGAGCATATGGAACATCATGAACTTGATCATCATTTGAATAATCAGTTGGATCATGTACTTGATCATCATTTTGATCTGGAGTATCATCTGAATCACTTGACTGCTGATCATCATTTTCAAATGTTTCATCCGGCTGCTGATCATCATTTTCAAATGCTGCATCCGGCTGCTGACCATCATTTTCATCAGGCATACTCTCTCCAAACCCTGGATCTACTGCGTTATCACAATATTTGCCGAAATGACCAGTCCCACCACACCTTGTGCACTTACGCACCCTCGCTCCAACTCCACCTTCACTGCGACGTCGGTGTCGACTCTTCCTCGGTCTACCTGCAGCTCTCTTCAGAACCGGAGCACAAAGTTTGAATCCAGGGTCCACTCTATCCCATTGCTGTTTTCCCTCCAAAGCAGGCAAGGCATGTGCATATGTGGCTCTGAACATTGCTACAGAGTAGTAATCATGGACATACTGTTGTATATCCCCTGCTGGACCTGTCAGAGAAGTGATGAAAAACAAGGCATGAATGCATGGCAAACCAGTTATCTGCCATTTCCTACAACTGCAAGTTTTTTCTTCTAAATCCACTGGATATCTCCATTCGTTGTTACTTTTATCAAAGAATGATACCTCTGATTTGGTATCCGAGATAAATCTCATGTTCATATTCAAGCCCTCTGTTTTTTCTTCAACACCTTCATCACCTCCGGGATAATAACGTGGCCCATGAATTTTGCATTAGCTATTTCAAGACGGAAATGAAATTTCTCGGCGTATTCTATCCTTATCCTGTCAAGCAAATCCGCCAAATAAAGATCCTTTAGTCTCCGGATCGTTGAGTTGAAAGATTCTGCAAGATTATTGTGCACATAGTCAACTTTGCTCACTTCACTGAATTGGCTTCTAGCCCATAACTTCGAGTGGTGTGTTTCCAAGTATTCCTTCACTTTCTCATTTGTGTACAACTGCCTCATGTGGTAGTTGTGCTTCCTCACACTGCAAGTCAAAGATGCAGACCATAAATTCTCGGTAAAAAACTTTCCTTTGAATTTCTTCATAAAATTTGCAGCAAGGTGACGCATGCATTCCCTCTGCTCTACTCCTGGGAACACATTATCCACGACCACTTCTAAACCTTTGCATGCATCTGTGTGGATTACCAATCCATTGGGATGTCCAATAGCCTGACGCAGATTCTGCAAAAACCATGCCCAACTCTCCTCGGACTCTGTCTCCAGCACACCGTAGGCAACTGGAAAAACAAAACTGTGTGCATCAACTGCACAAGCTGCTACTAGCTGGCCTTTAAACCTCCCTGTGAGAAAAGTAGCATCAATAGCCAAATAAGGCCTGCATCCTACCAAAAAACCCATTTTGCAAGCTTGAAAGCACACAAAAATCCTCCTAAAGCATTGCTTGGTCCTTGTCACTTTCTTCAATGTGTAATCCATGGCGTGGTGATCAATTTCAACAACACTGCTTGGGCTTGTCCTCTCCACTTCAGCTTTGAATGAATACAACAACTGAAAACTTTCATTCCAGTTACCATGGATAGATTCCAATGCTTTGTTTTTACCACTGAACACCCTCATGTATGGTAAATCTATCTTGAACTTGTCTTTCATGTTTTTCTGCAATTGCTTTGCACTCACTTGATGGTTTTCTGCCACCCATTTTTTTACTTCATCCGACACCCATCTTGACTTGGCTCTGCTAATTGTTTGCTTCCTAAGGGTTGATTCTCCACATGTGTGGGGAAAAGGGTTCACTTTTACCTGAACATTGGTGCTGCCACGCATTTTAGATGCGTGCATCCTCCATTGATAATCTTCAGACACACAACGCACGGTGTAGCGCCTTTTATCGCTCTTCTCAACTTTAAAGGCACGTTCTACCTCCATGCAGTACGTCACAAGTGCATTTCTACACTCAGCCATGGAAGAAAAAATGCAACCTTCTGCCATAAGAGGGTTCGCAGGGTTCCATTCAACAGGTGTCCGGTCTTCCTCTTCTTCATCGCCACTGTCAGACTCATATTGGATTTCAGCCCGAGGCGTCGGTCTTAAATTCCGAATAACATCAGGATATAGCCTCTCTTCATCATCCGCAGAAATGCAGGCATCCTCCCCCACTTCAACATGAACCTTTCTCCCAGTGCCCACACTTGTCGAGCCACCACGTCGAGTTGGTTTTGAACTGTTCTGGCTAGAGTTGACAGTACGACGTGATGGTCCTGCCACAGAAGATGAACTCGCCACCGTCTGTCCAACTGCCGGCACAATCACATCATTTTGCAGTTTCACATGAAAATTCTCTGCCTCCTGGTAGCGAGCTCTTCATCATTACTAATTTGGATCCAATGTTTTCCCCATCAAAGTATCTAAATTCCACTTCATCATGCAAACCCCAAGGATATGGGCTGCAAATTATCTCCCCAAATTGTCTGAAACTCCAGTTACAATCCATTGGGACCGAATAGCTGAAACCTTCTTGGTATTTCTTCTTACTGTCTGCATCGACGGTGTAGCGCTCCCTTCTAACGTTTATCAAGAAAGCAAACCGCAACTCCATCCTAACCCACGAAAACAGAGACGCAATCAGATGCAAATCAATGGCATCCCATGTCTAATCGACAATTCAAAGCTCAGTACTTACCCATTGGGAACCCAGTCGTGGACGCGGCGTGTCTCCGGCCCCATGGCGCGGCCGCTCTCCATTTCATTCGCCCAATCCATTTCGTCGAGCAGGTGGCGGGCAGAGTAGTGGAACGAGTGCCCCACCAGCGGCGTCGCAGGACGGCCCCGGCGGTGAAGCAGGTGGCCACGCGGAATGGCCGCCGCGGTGCAGGTGGTGCAGGTGGTGCTGGCGGCGCAAATGCGTGCTGCTGGCTGCGACACAGGTGGCGGTGGGGCGCTGGCTGAGGAAGGTGGCGGTGTGGAGCAGGTGGTGGTGGCGCCGCAGGTGGTGGTGGTGCCGCAGGTGCTCGTGGCGCAGCAGGGGGTGGTGCGGAGGCGGCGGCGGCGAGAGCGGCAGCGCACGACGGCGGGGCAACTAAATTGGACGGCAGCGCACGACGGTGGTGGCGGGAAGCTCGGGTATGGACTATTCAGATTAGTCAACTAACTGCGCGGTCCCACCTGTAAGCTCCGGACGGTTTCAACGAGCTGGCAGTCCCACGCGGACCCACTTCGCGAAACGGAGTCTGACTCCTTCGGGCCCACTTCGCCTAACGGATTCGACTCCAAACTTACCGTTCCAGCCTCTCCATAGTAGTTGCGCACAGACTAGAGGCAAAACTGAGGTCGATTCCGCGCTAGGGGTAAAACTGAGGTCAACTTTGCTCACTTCACTGAATTGTTTCAACATATGAGAGAACATGATTGCTTAGCGAAATTTCTATTATTGTGTCCAAATTGTGCTCACTGTACCTCTTCGTTTCATATTGTAAGGTCCAATATTTAGATTATATATCTATGTATTGCCTTTGCCCCTTGTGGATTCATGCAGCCGGCATATCTGCACCGTCGTCTGGTCCCCTAGGGTTCCACGGTTTTAAAAACATGACAGGATCCAACCTTTTCAAACTGATTGTTGTCTTATGAAGCTCCACAAAGCTGTGGTGTTGGGTGATTGGTGCATGGACGTTGAATTTTACCTGCTATTCTGCATCCTGCATCACTCGCCCAAACTGAAGGAACTAACTATTAAGCTTGAGATGTTTGTTATACTTGCTCCTAGTTGACATTGGTTTGCTATAACAGCAGAATCATCAAGCTGGCTGATAATCCCATTTGTAGTAACAAGAAATTAACTTGGATCTGATAATAGTAGCAGATCGTATAAGAAATATGAACAATCTAATCATGACTTCACAATTCACCGGATCCAAGTTAACACAACATGTAGCAATTACATAAGGACGACCATGACGACTCACAAGATCGTGACACGATAACACAAGGACAAAAGACAACCATCTATCTACTGCTCTGGAGCCGTAATACAAGGATGGACTATTCAAGCATCACCATGAAGATGATCATGGCAATGAAGATGACTTAGATGAAGATTTCCCCCTCCGGCAGAGTGCTGGAACATGAACCAAAGAATCCCGAATTAGAGTTTTGAGATGACGACAAATCTATAGATATTTCGTGAAAAATAATGCCCGCCCCAAAGTTTCTAGGACAAGGAGAAATTTATCTTTTCTGAAACTAAAAAACATAAAAAACTGAAACTAGCATTCGTCATATTAGTCCAAAAAATATACTAAAATTATATTAAAAAAGGTAGTAGAAACATGTAGCAACGATATGAAACAAGTATTGAACAATACAAAAAATTATAGATACGTGAGACAAGTATCACTCTCCTCTCATCAATGATGCACATCCATGGACGTCGACGGCGTAGCCGAGCAACCTACACACCTCCTTATCGTTCCGCCACCATCTTGGCGGCCACACAGCCACCCGCCGTAGAGATCCTCCCCGTTGTGTGCCTTCCTTGTATCCATCTACTCTGCCTCTCTAGGCTCAGCGTCATCACCGAAACCGACGAGGGTCAGCGTATCCCCTCCGTTGGCTTCCACATAGACCCCTCTCCCCACCTTCGCCGGTGAGGTCCCAGGATGGTTGTCGATACTGCCGACAGCGTGTTTGTCGGTTAGTCTTGGTGCCGTGAGAAATATGGAGAAAAGAAAAGGATGGAAACAGATGCAAGTCACTTTAGTTTTGGGTTGGTCCGTGCAATCCGATTTGTTTGTCGGCGTACGACACTCGATATGTTTAGTAAATGTTGTAAGGTGGAAGAAAATTGGATATCTTCCATCTCATGATTAATTCTGGTTGTAGTTTTGGTTCAAATTTGAAATAAATCTACAAAAAAGATTGAATAGGAAGGAAGAAACCCGCTTCGATGCATTTTCTTGACCTTCATATGTCGAATCTGGGAGTAATTATTTCTGATGGGAAAATGCATAAAATCTACCCTCGATTTGACGTATGCAACATCTAGCAGCTAGGACATATGAAGCCCCCCCTTCATATGTAGTAGCACTCATCTCTATTTTCACCTGTTCATCAAGACTTGATCGGCATATCAAGTCTTCCTTCACATGGACTTTGATACCATTGGCAGCATGATTAGCTAACCAAGCATGTGGAATGACCTAAATCTATGCAATTTCATACAACTAGAGACATACACAAATACATATATACATACAAACATATGACCTTGTAGTTTACAGAGCGTGACAGTCTAGCATTTTTGTCTGTTCCCAACACACTTAATCATTATCGTAGCCATAGGTGTGTACACTTTGGTCAAGTTAAGCATATGTTGAAATAAAGAAAGAAATGAGTGCAGCTTAAACCCGAAGACTCTGATCGATCGGCATACCAAGTGTTCCTTTTTAATAGATAGTGTCATCACATGGATTTTCTTTCCATTAATAGAGGATCTCTCTTGACGAACAAGCAACTTGCAATGTATATTCTTTAGCTTTTAGTCATACCCAAGGGGCATCACCCCAGATCTATTTAAGTATCTTGTCGGTTGATGTTAATATATGCTAAATAAGGAAATGGTGATGTGGGCAACTTAGTCCCTGAACATACACCATGATACCAGGACAGATCACGCCATATAGTTTACAAGACACAGACTCTTGCATCTTGTCTGTTTTACTTGTACACATTTGATTAATAAGCAATTTCTTATTATGGGGGAACATGCAACACTAAGCTCTTCGGATTTGTTGAACGAAGCAACCAACAAGTGCAATTTGGAGTTCCAGAAAATTCCAGGAAAACCCCCAATGTGCACACTATATATTCCTGTGCATGTGCTAGCTAGTAACATTTCCCATTCACATGTCAAACGTCGACTCTACTGTTCTAATTAGGGGATACTCCTACTTAATTAGCTAGACACTAGACGGTTAGTTTGTCCGAGGCCTAGTGCATATGGCAAAGGCAGCAATACTCATGGCAGATCCTACCGGCAAATTATCGGGCCCTACTGGAAAGTTTTGCCGAGAGCCAAATTTACGTTCGTGACAAAGAAAACGTGGAGATGGACGGTGACGGGGGCTCTGACAGGTGGGCCCAGGTACTAGATATTTGTGACACTAGTCTGTGTTACTACTAATATCATGCATGTGATACTAGTCTATATTACTACTCTCACAATGGGTAGTAATATATTTGTAGTATATTAGTATATTTATTACTCTATAGACACATCTCCAGGGAACCACCACCGTTGACCTTGGCCACCATCTTTGGGTTAGGCTGCTGGCGAAGTTGGCAGCGTTGCTAATCACTCCTTGTTGATGTGCTCGCAACCCTGCCAATGTTTCAAGAACACTAACAGAAAGGGGGCTGGTGCTTGGTGACGCTGGCAACTTTGCTTGTGCGTTGTACTAGTGATCAAGGCAGGGTTTTCTCTAGTACACACACTTGCTCTCATCGTGGCAATATGTGGCTTAGCTATTTGGTTTTTTCCTAACTTTGCCCACCAACATAATCTCACCACGGATTCAGCAACACGAGAGCGGACCACACGAGTGACTAGCATCGGCGATGACGAAGACGAAAAATAAAATAAGCAAGAGCATTACGGTTACGAACTTGCGATACGATGTGCTTTGATTCTTGCAGTTATTTCCCGTGTGTGGCAAATACTATAACTAACATGGGTATCAGGGTATATCATATGTGATCACGGGGCGGAGCATAACCATGCTCCTTGATTCATAATCTCACTCGTACAAAAAATATACATGATGACTCATCAGAAGAGAAACAAACATATGTAAGGACCACGATCGACCGACGACGAAAAACATGACTAACGATATGGATGATTAAACGGGGAAAACCGCATACATGCATGCGCGCAGGCATCTAGTGCAGGGACCCCAGCGGCTAGCACCGGCCGGCGCCGGCGTCGGGCGTCGGGGCTGGGGCCGAGGACGGCGCCGACGCGTTGGAGGCGAGGAAGAGGATGGACATGGCAGCCACGGCCAGCACGGCAGCAGCGGCGAGATGCGAAGCCATCACGTACGTGAGAGCAGGAGAATCTCTATGGGTTGCTCTGTGAGAGGTAGAAAGGGAGGAAGTCGCCAGGTCGGAAATGGATGGATATTGATGGCGCGTCCGGGGGTTTATTTATAGAGGGAGGGCTAGACATGGTGTGCTACACTGGCATACATGCCACGACGATACAGCTAGACACCCACGTCATGAAACATGTCCAGCAAGTACGATGGTTCTTAGGTAGCCACGAGCTTAAAAGAAAGGACAACGCTGGGTGTCCTCCGGATAGAAATTTTTCATCCCGGGTCCCCTGACTGACACGTGTCCACTTTTTGGCTAAAAATCGTATTTGCTCTGTGTAGCAAAAAAACACCCCGCTTTTGCTTCTATGTAGCAAAAAACGTTTCACCCCAAAAAAGAACAGCAAAAGTCAGACCTCGCCGAAGACTTCGCCGGAGACCTCGCCGGCAATCTTTATTTCTCTCATAATAATTTTTTTTTGCTACAGTAGCAAAAAGTCGATTTCGCCAGAGCCGTCACCGGAGACTTTTGCTCGCCGGAGAAATAACATAGCAAAAAATTTATTCTAAAAAAGCAAAAATATAACCTTATTGTAGCAAAAAATTTATGCTATTAGAGCAAAAAATTGGACTTCGCTGGAGTTATAGTAGCAAAAAATTTGTACAAAAAAGCAAAAGAAAAAACCTATTGTAGCAAAAGTTTGTACAAAAAAAATTAGCAAAAAATTGCGGCCGTCCGTGGACGTAGAAGGCGGCGAGAAGAGCGTGTTCCTTTCTTGGTGCTTCTTGCCATCCTCCCGGTCTTCATGGCGGACTGCGACGAGCGCAGGGCGGTCGTGGCCGCCAGGATACTACTCAGCCCCCCGGACCAGGAAACTGACGCGTTGGCCGGACTGGATCCAGCGGCCGTCCAAGGATCTCGATTCGCCGTCCGCGGAGACGGAGGTTGAACTGCCGCCGCTGCCCGAGGCGTGGCCGAAGCGGCGAGGCCCGAGGGCGGCGAGAATTCCGCGAGCGCGTCCCAGAACGCCGACAGGACGTCGGCGTCGAACTCGAACTCCGGCGACCGCGCCACCAGGTGGTCGGCATCGTCGTCGTCGAGGCCTTCCATGAGCTCCCACACGTTGATCTCCTCGGGGGTCGCGCGCCGGCGTCTTCGTCGGCGTCCGCCTCTGCCGCTTGGCCGGCTCCTCCGTGGTCGGGGAACGGTGCGGCCAGGGGATAAGGAAGTAGGGAAGAACCAGAAAGGGGATAAGGAAGTGGGGCCTGTGTGTAGGGACCACGTCTCGTGGAGTCCAAAAACTGCCGAGCGGAGCGGAGAGTGAGCGACCCGGAGGATCATCCTCCGGGGGATCTGCAGCGTTTTCCTACTTATGTAGCTCTTCAAATCAACCATGGCATCCCTATTCCAAGTCATAATACTAGCATCCAATACATTTCAACCCCAAACTCCAGTAGCTCAATCTCATATAAAATGATGGGTGTGGTATTATCAAAACAAAAATAAAAATAAAAACTAGACGCTTCAAGTCTCTACGATAAATGCTTTGCTTAGAAAAACAGAAAGTAGACGTGAGCTAACCAAAAGAGTGTAGCTCCAGTGGGGTGTTCATCACATCCCCAAGCTTATGGTTTTCACCATTCTTGGATGTCTTGAGGCGCAGCTTCTCTATTCCCTGTGAAAAAACTTCATAAAACATGTTTCTCCCATTCTTTTTCTGTGGGGTGAGATTAGCAAGGACAAACAAATCACATGCTTCCTGTGCAAAATTCCAAATCAAATGCTCCAGTAGATAGACAATAAGGTTCATTATGTTGTATGTTCACTCTCTTGCTTGAAAGAATCATGAAAATTCTATTCCCAAGCCCAAAAAGTGCATAAAACAAAAGAAGGCAGAATCTGTCCAGAAAAGCAACAGAAGCAAAACGAACGTTTTTCCCTAAGCTAGACTCATCAAACAATTAAGCCAATTTTTGTGCTTACAGAGGAAAAAAAGTTGCAGAACATACTAAAAAATTAGCTCAATCCGACATACCAATAAAACACGTAAAATCATACGGTGAGCAGACTCGTGCTGAAACAGAAATTTCATGCACTAGGGTAGCAACTTATAAGTCCAAATGGGTTTGACTTGACTCTTTATTGAAAACTCCAGAATTAAAAAAAAACTAATCTCTTGAGACAGCAAGAGGACACTAGGAAAATCCAAACAAAAACAACCGGGTTGCCTCCCGTAAAGCGCTTTCTTTATAGCCATATAGTTAGGCTTTATTTACTTAACATCATGATGGTTGGAGTGAGGTGGCTCGGCATCCCCAAGTTTGGATTCTTGTACTTATTTGATACATGTAGGGTGATCCTAGGGGTACATCCCCAAGCTTGATTGGTTGTCCCTCTTGATCTTTGTTCATCTCACTCAACTCTTCCTCCTGAAAAATTCTTCTTACACAAATCTCAACATAAAACTTGATTAGAGGGGTTAGTGCCTCCATAAATAAAATCCACATAGGTAAAGCAAAGATACATCATGAGTTGATTCTAAATATTAACTACTGTTACTACAGTTGTGCATCGCTCCTTGCTCAAAAGAACCACACAAAACACAAGTAATGAGAGCAATGCAAAATAAAGACATAATCTGCCAAAAACTGAACAGCCCGTAGAGCGTGAACTTTTAGAGGCACTTAAGTTGCTCAAATCAGGAAACTTAAAACTAATGAAATATGTAGTGATAACTAAATATTTGTGTCGTAAATTACCAGATCAAAATTCCACTTATGTGATTTAAAAAAATTTCGCAGTGAAGTTCAGGAATCTGTTTTCTTGACAGCTAATTACTATTGTTTAATCCTATCTCTCTAATAAGATTATTCTTGCCATTTAAGATGAGAAATAAGACAGAAATGTGATGTTACAGTAGTGAACTAATATTTTTATTGTTTTTAGCTTTGGAAAAAGTTTTAATGATAGAGACTTTGCAATGGTTTCATTGGCATGAACAACACATGTTCAAGGTCGACCCCAACTTCTCCATTACTCATCCTTCTCATTTACTTTCCCAAATTTTTATAAAATGAAAATCTTAAACTAAATGATACATAACAGTAGGTAAAGGCATTTTACATGTTGTAAAGATATAAATGTGTGCTCAAACAGAATAGTAAATTAAAGCATAAGGAACACACCAAAAAATATTAAACAATTTATTTTTAAGTCTAACCCATTTACTATGCATTGACATTTTGTAATGAAACACATAAAAGAAGCACATAATAGCAAGCATAGAAAGGTAGATCAAGTGCAACTTCAATACTTTCAGCATAAAGAGGGTAAACTTAATATTGTTGAAATATGTGTAACAATGTTTCCCTCTCTCATAATAATTTTCAGTGGCATCATGAATAGATTCAACAATATGAATATCACATAAAACATTCTTATCATGAGCCACATGCATAAAAGAATCACTACTCTCCACATAAGTAAAATCCTCATTAGTGATAGTGGGAGTTAAACATTCATAATTTTCATTGCAATCATCATATATAGGAGGCATAGTATCATCAAAGTGAATTTTCTCCTCCAAGCTTGGGGAACTAGAAATATCATGCTCATCAAAACCAACTTCCCCAAGCTTAAAACTTTCCATAGAATCAGCAAGTATATCATTTTTATCCTCAATAGTAGGGGGACTAAGAATATCATATTCATCAAGACAAACTTCCCCAAGCTCAAGGTTTTCCTTAGCAATAAAGGTGTTCAAAGAATTAGTACTACCACAAATATGATTGTTGTGCAAATAATTTTTCAATTTCTCCTCAAACACTTCATGTCCTAATTCAAGGTAGATATTATACAGTTCTAAAATTGTTTTGTTGTTTTCCATTTTATAATTTTTTTTGTGTTTTAGTTTTATATGTTAGTATGCAATGCAAACAAGAATAAAAGCTTAGCACAACGCTCCCCGGCAACGGCGCCAGAAAAGTGCTTGATGACTCCCAAGTGCAGGAGATCAATTGTAGTACCTTTCGATAAGTATTTGAGTGTCGAACCCACGAGGAGCTGAAGGTAAGCTATCTATTCTCTAAAGCCCTATAACCCTCTTATATGTCTGTTTATGCAAAGCAATAAGTTTGACTAAAAGGAACTAACTAATTAAAAGCAAGTAACATGGAGTGTGGTTTGTCTAGTAACTAGTGAAGCAAGTTTAAAATGCAAGTAATCCTAGAGCAAGTTTCTAAAGCAAGTTTCTAAGCAAGTTTCACAAGTAGCAAGCAGCAAATATCTCAAGTATCTCAAGGGAGCAAGTGTTCTAGCAATAGGTGTTTCGTTCGTGTGGTTGTCACAATTAGTGAAGCACATGTTTTAGTCTTAGTTGTTTCTTCTAGGAAGGAGCCATGAATAGGTATAGTCAAGTAAATGATCTACAACCCCTTATGATTGATCATGTGGCCAAGTAAATGACTGCACAAGATTGATTAAGACATAAAGTCCCACCATAGCCTTACGTTCTAAGGTCCCCTATATATATCCCCCAATAACTTAACTTTGTGGCTCGGTCTCAGGTTACTGTCACTCCCAAGTCACCACCACTCCATTATGCTACCGGTGATCACCTTACATGCATTCCCCAACATATGCGTGCACTCATATATTGTACATAAAGAAAATCATAGAAGATAACAAACTTGTATGCAACCAATCAACGAACTATTTCACCATTGCCAAGAACAATTCACTACTCAAACATAGACGGGGAGACACAATACATCAAGGGAATATAGTATTGCATCATACATCGTGTTTGCCAAGAGATTACAGTGGAGAGATGGAGCTGATCTTGCTGTAGATGTTGATAATGAACACGCTGGAGGGGGGTGGAGCCCTCCGGGGGTGATCCCGGCGGCGTTTCCCCCCTCCAATCTTCTCCGGCGGCAGCGTTCTGTCTCTCTGTTTCGTGGTTTCGTCTCTCGGCGCCGCCTCCTTCTCGAAAAGGCCAGGGGACCCTTTATATAGTCGTTTTTAAGTCACGAGACACTCGGGAGAAGAAAGATCGACGGCATCGGAGCCACGGGGGCAAAAAGGGGGCCCCACAGGCGGCCAAGGAATCTGGCCGCGTGGAGGGTCCTCTTTTCCACCTGGTTGGCCTTTTGGCTCTCTACTTTGGCCCATGGTCTTCGTCTCGAAAATTCTGAACCGTGATCTTTGGCCTTGCCCTTTTTGGAGTCCCGAAGCTCCCGGAAAATCTGAAACACTAAAAAGTACGTTTTCTGGAAAAACAGGGTTAGAACCAAAAGAAGGGGAATTGTTCAGAAAATCCCCCAAATCATTATAAAACATGAATATAAGTTGCTAATATGTAGGAAAAACAAGTAATAACATGCAAAGTTCATGTATGCATTTTACATGCATCAACATCCCCAAGCTTAACCCATGCTCGTCCTCGAGTATGATGGTGATAAAACTAACATGGACTTTGCATATTGAAACAATCATGGGATATCAAGGAGGATTATTCATGCTACATATAATCAAATGATTAATACTAGAAATGAGTAGCAATATACAATTCATGTTGTAAGAAATATCAAATATGGAAGCAAAGATACTTCATGAAAGTTCACAAAGTGTATAATGAAATAAAAACACTATGGACCAAATGCATACACAAAATGAAAAATAAAATCCTTTATTGGTCAAAGAATAGCATAATGTAAAATAGAAAATATGGTGGACACTTTGGAGAAAATTGAGTAGAGGTAAAACATGATCAAGTCTTATTTAGCCACTAAATTATTCAACTAATATTACTAATTGAAATGTGGTATCCATTGATCTAGGACTCTCATTGCCCCTTTATCACTAGCATCTTAAATGGTGAATGTTGAAGTAATGTGAATGAAAAGGTGGTTGAAAGCCTCATGCCCCGTGAGTGTGAAAACCTACTCCATGATTACTCAACTTAAGATTCCTAATAAGCTTTGTACAATCATAATAAGTATTAATGACATCATAGAGAACCGCAAAGAGGTACCTCTTGCCCCATGACATGGAAACAAGCCCATGTCACAATGACAAGACAAACAAACGGAGTAGACTCATTATCCTTTTTATTTCATTCACTATTATGCATAGCTTCTTATTTTATTGTAGGATGTGTTGTAGAGTCACTCAAGCTGTAAGTAAATTTCCACCATGATAAAGCATGGCTTGGGTTAGCGGCCCAATGCGTTTCTCTAGTCATATAGATACTTACTCATCAAACCTTACTATTCCTCTATTTTATTTCGGCATGGCAGGAGTCCAAAAACAAAAGTACATGATATCAACCAAATGTAAATTTTTGTGCAATGTTGAAAGCTTTCCGGTGATACACGTTTATAGCTAGCTCCCAACCACACACTTGTCAAACGCAAAACTTGTGGCTCCCATTATTGGGTCATGTTTATTAGATGCATAAAAAGTAAAGTGTGCCTTCAAAAGTTCGTGAGAGTCCTATCCCAAGTTCAACCCATGACAATTAATAAAGTGAATATATTAATTTAGAACATAAATAACACAATAACATGGTGAACATACTCGGAATAGCAATGAAGCTAATGGGAAGATATGGTGGACTCACTGGAAATACTTGGCTAAGGAGTGTTGGAAACAAGTTTTTACTTGTTGGAATTTTTAAATTTTTGGCTAGCAAGAGGGAGATAGTTGACCAGCTACTATGCATGCATATGTCCATAGAACTTCTCATTTCATGACAAACTAAATAAACCAGCAATTAACATCAAGGACATGAATAAGAGATAGCTCAAGACAACATTATTGCAAATTTCTACACATAAAAAGTCTATAAATCATGCAAACATATGTAGCTCTTCAAATCAACCTTGGCATCCCTATTCCAAGTCATAATACTAGCATCCAATACATTCCAACCCCAAACTCCAGTAGCTCAATCTCATATAAAATGATGGGTGTGGTCTTATCAAAATAAAAATAAAAACAAAAACTAGATGCTTCAAGTCTCTACAATAAATGATTTGCTTAGAAAAACAGAAAGTAGACGTGTGCTAACCAAAAGAGTGTAGCTCCAGTGGGGTGTTCATCACATCCCCAAGCTTATGGATTTCACCATTCTTGGATGTCTTGAAGCGCAGCTCCTCTATTCCCTGTGAAAAAACTTCACAAAACATGTTTCTCCCATTCTTTTTCTATGGGGTGAGATTAGCAAGGACAAACAAATCACATGCTTCCTGTGCAAAATTCCAAATCAAATGCTCCAGTAGATAGACAATAAGGTTCATTATGTTGTATGTTCACTCTCTTGCTTGAAAGAATCATGGAAATTCGATTCCCAAGCCCAAAGAGTGCATAAAACAAAAGAATGCAGAATCTGTCCAGAAAAGCAACAGCAGCAAAACGAACGTTTTTCCCTAAGCTAGACTCGTCAAAAAATTAAGCCAATTTTTTGCTTACAGAGGACAAAAAGTTGCAGAACATACTAAAAAATTAGCTAAATCCGACATACCAATAAAAAACATAAAATCATACGGTGAGAAGACTCGTGCTGAAACAGAAATTTCATGCACTAGGATAGCAACTTATAAGTCCAAATGGGTTTGACTTGACTCTTTATTTAAAAATCCAGAATTAAAACAACAAAAACTAATCTCTTGAGACAGCAAGAGGACACTAGGAAAATCCAAACAAAAACAACCGGGTTGCCTCCCGTAAAGCGCGCTTTCTTTATAGCCATATAGCTAGGCTTTACTTACTTAACATCATGATGGTTGGAGTGAGGTGGCTCGGCATCCCCAAGCTTGGATTCTTGTACTTATTTGATACATGTAGGGTGAGCCCAGGGGTACATCCCCAAGCTTGATTGGTTGTCCCTCTTGATCTTTGTTCATCTCACTCAACTCTTCCTCCTGAAAAATTCTTCTTACACAAATCTCAACATAAAACTTGATTAGAGGGGTTAGTGCCTCCATAAATAAAATCCACATAGGTACAACAAAGACACATCATGAGTTGATTCTAAATATTAACTACTGTTACTACAGTTGTGAATTGCTCCTTGATCAAAAGAACCACACAAAACACAAGTAATGAGAGCAATGCAAAATAAAGACATAATCTGCCAAAAACTGAACAACCCGTAAAGAGTGAATTTTTAGAGGCACTTAAGTTGCTCAAATCAGAAAACTTAAAACTAATGAAATATGTAGTGGTAACTAAATATTGCTGTCGTAAATTACCAGGTCAAAATTCCACTTCTGTGATTTTAAACATTTTTCGCAGTGAAGTTCAAGATTCTGTTTTCTTGACACCTAATTACTATTGTTTAATCCTATCTCTCATATAAGATTATTCTTGCCATTTAAGATGAGAAATAAGACAGAAATGTGATGTTACAGTAGTGAACTAATATTTTTATTGTTTTTAGCTTTGGAAAAAGTTTTAATGATAGAGACTTTGCAATGGTTTCATTGGCATGAACAACACATGTTCAAGGTCGACCCCAACTTCTCCATTACTCATCCTTCTCATTTACTTTCCCAAATTTTTTATAAAATGAAAATCTTAAAATAAATGATACATAACAGTAGGTAAAGGCATTTTACATGTTGTAAAGACATAAATGTGTGCTCAAACCGAATAGTAAATTAAAGCATAAGGAACACACCAAAAAATATTAAACAATTTATTTTTAAGTCTAACCCATTTCCTATGCATTGGCATTTTGTAATCAAACAAATAAAAGAAGCACATAATAGCAAGAATAGAAAGGTAGATCAAGTGCAACTTCAATACTTTCAGCATAAAGAGGGGAAACTTAATATTGTTGAAATATGTGTAACCATGTTTCCCTCTCTCATAATAATTTTTAGTGGCATCATGAATAGATTCAACAATATGAATATCACATAAAACATTCTTACCATGAGCCACATGCATAAAAGAATCACTACTCTCCACATTAGTAAAATCCTCATTAGTGATAGTGGGAGTTAAACATTCATAATTTTCATTGCAATCATCATATATAGGAGGCATAGTATCATCAAAGTGAATTTTCTCCTCCAAGCTTGGGGAACTAGAAATATCATGCTCATCAAAACCAACTTCCCCAAGCTTAAAACTTTCCATAGAATCAGCAAATATATCCTTTTTATCCTCAATAGTAGGGGGACTAAAAATATCATATTCATCAAGACAAACTTCCCCAAGCTCAAGGTTTTCCTTAGCAATAAAGGTGTTAAAAGAATTAGTACTACCACAAATATGATTGTTGTGCAAATAATTTTTCAATTTCTCCTCAAACACTTCATGTCCTAATTCAAGGTAGATATTATACAGTTCTAAAATTGTTTGGTTGTTTGCCATTTTATAATTTTTTTGTGTTTTAGGTTTATATGTTAGTATGCAATTCAAACAAGAATAAAAGCTTAGCACAACGCTCCCCGGCAACGGCGCCAGAAAAGTGCTTGATGACTCCCAAGTGCAGGAGATCAATTGTAGTACCTTTCGATAAGTATTTGAGTGTCGAACGCACGAGGAGCTGAAGGTAAGCTATCTATTCTCTAAAGCCCTATAACCCTCTTATATGGCTGTTTATGAAAAGCAATAAGTTTGACTAAAAGGAACTAAAAGCAAGTGACATGGAGTGTGGTTTGTCTAGTAACTAGTGAAGCAAGGTTAAAATGCAAGTAATCCTAGAGCAAGTTTCTAAAGAAAGTTTCTAAGCAAGTTTCACAAGTAGCAAGCAGCAAATATCTCAAGTATCTCAAGGGAGCAAGTGTTCTAGTAATAGGTGTTTCGTTCGTGTGGTTGTCACAATTAGTGAAGCACATGTTTTAATCTTAGTTGTTTCTTCTAGGAAGGAGCCATGAATAGGTATAGTCAAGTAAATGATCTACAACCCCTTATGATGGATCATGTGGCCAAGTAAATGAATGCACAAGATTGATTAAGACATAAAGTCCCACCATAGCCTTACGTTCTAAGGCCCCCTATATATATCCCCCAATAACTTAACTTTGTGGGTCGGTCTCAGGTTACTGTCACTCCCAAGTCACCACCACTCCATTATGCTACCGGTGATTACCTTACATGCATTCCCCAACATATGCGTGCACTCATATATTGTACATAAAGACAATCATAGAAGATAACAAACTTGTATGCAACCAATCAACGAACTATTTCACCATTGCCAAGAACAATTCACTACTCAAACATAGACGGGGAGACACAATACATCAAGGGAATATAGTATTGCATCATACATCGTGTTTGCCAAGAGATTACAGTGGAGAGATGGAGCTTATCTTGCTGTAGATGTTGATGATGAACACGCCGGAGGGGGGGTGGAGCCCTCCGGGGGTGATCCCGGCGGTGTTTCCCCCCTCCGATCTTCTCCGGCGGCAGCCTTCTGTCTCTCTGTTTCGTGGTTTCGTCTCTCGGCACCACCTCCTTCTCGAAAAGGCCAGGGGACCCTTTATATAGTCGTTTTTTAGGTCACGAGACACTCGGGAGAAGAAAGATCGACGGCATCAGAGCCACGGGGGCAAAAAGGGGGCCCCACACGCGGCCAAGGAATCTGGCCGCATGGAGGGTCCTCTTTTCCACCTGGTTGGCATTTTGGCCCTCTACTTTGGCCCATGGTCTTCGTCTCAAAAATTCTGAACCGTGCTCTTTGGCCTTGCCCTTTTTGGAGTCCCGAAGCTCCCGGAAAGTCTGAAACACTAAAAAGTACGTTTTCTGAAAAAACAGGGTTAGAACCAAAAGAAGGGGGATTGTTCAGAAAATCCCCCAAATCATTATAAAACATGAATATAAGTTGCTAATATGTAGGAAAAACAAGTAATAACATGCAAAGTTCATGTATGCATTTTACATGCATCACCCACCACCTCCGGCTCGGCAAGGCATGCGAATGCGCCGCTATGTCCGGGTCGCAGAGTGCTGGTGGCATTGGAACAATGCCACCCCAGTCTTCTGGCCAAACGTCCACCTGCCGGACAAGTGGCACCTGAATCCCCAGCGGATTCCGGTGCCGCCGATCCCGGCCAGTGGCTGAGCCGGGGAGCTCGAGATCGCACGTGTCGCCGCCTACTCCCGGCGAACCTCCTCAACGACCTCTCCTACGCGCTAGAGTCACCTATTGGGACCAGTAGTTCGTGGAGGAGCATGACGATCGTCGACGCGCTTTCTTTGCTGCGGCCCCAACACCGCCGTCGGTCCTCGAGGCCTACCCCACACCACCGACCGGTCACGAGGAGGGCCTATGGTTCGAGGAGGAGGCCATCGACGATGAGGAACCGGAGATGCATGCCTCCTACGAGGCCTCCTGGCGGTCCCTCGTCAACAACGAGATCAAGCGATGGGAGCGCGTGTTGGACGAGGCTCAGCCACCGCCGGAGGTGCTGCCGTGGTGGCAGCAGATGAACGCGGAGCTGGAGGACGCGGAGAAGGAGCTGGAGCCTGCTCCTCCCCTACCTGCCAGCCTCCTTGGCAAATCCTGGGGTTGGACAGGCGGCAGCTGGTCGCCGCCGCCACCGGCCCAGGACCGGGACTAAGACCATCTTTAGTACCGGTTCCAGCCACGGACCCACACTAAGACCATCTTTAGTACCGGTTCTAGCCACGGACCGGGACGCCACTGCGAAATTTGGTGCAAAGACCACATTTAGTACCGGTTCTAGTCAGGGACCGGGATTAATGTTCTATTTTTTTTAGCCCCTGAGAAATTTATGGTGCCAAAGGCTACCTTCATCAAAACGTTCAAATAGATGTTTATACATGATAGACCTTTTTGTGAAGAAATTTCGTGAACAATTTGTCGAAAATCAAGTTTATCATTTTTCATAGCAACTAGTACACATAAAAGAACTCCATGCGAGAGCATATCTTCTTTTGAGCCTCTTTTCGCTTTATTGGATTTTTTCGGAAAACAATCGAAATGGCCACCACAACTATTCGTCGAAAGAGGTCAAATTCTTTAGAACTATTGATGTTTCTGTGGTACAACCACTGGTTGTGTACCTTAAAATGATTTTTTTTAAAAAAACTAGACCAAACTATCAAACACTTATAGTTCAAATTTGTATCATTTTTGAAAATTCCTGAAAAGAAAATTCCAGAAATTTTAAAAAGTCAAAATGATGCAACACCTTCGCATGATGTCATTATATATGTTTTAGTATCCACCAAAAATAATAAAATTGGAATACGACAATTGAGTTGAAAAGGTGTTCACATAAATGAGCTATCTCCTAACATTCTAAGATTTCAGGCCAAATGACCGGTGTTATGGTCAAATCCATGGTATAGTTTGTTGAAATGTACCCATATTCTACACAAACATGCATCTTGGAAGCATGGACAATGTTGACGGAGAAAGTTTCCTTTTCATTGAAAAAACCATTTTCCAGTTCCGGGTGTGAAAAATGGTTTTCTTGTGAAGGATCAACCACAAATATGTTGCAAAACATGGGAAATGCATTTTTGAAAATACTAGACCATGTTATATGCACAAATAAATAATTTATTGCCTTTGAAAAGGTTTCCATCCACCTCTTGTGAAAAAACGCAAGTTTCTGCCGATTCATCTGGAAACAGGTCAAATTTGACTACAGGTGCCTCGTAGTTTGCTCATAATTTTTGGAAAACATATTTTTTAGGTACAAAATGTAACATCCCAAGTGTGAAAATACCCCTAGAATGTTTGATTTCTTGTTTAATTAAAGTATTGCATCATGTCATCATATTTATTCTTTGTTTGCATCTGTTTTATTTGTTTTCATAGTTGAATTTCAAACTTTATTCAAACATTTAATTCATACTTGTTATGTTACAACCTCTTAAATAAAAAGTTCAAATAAAAACAACCATTGTTTCCATTTAAATCCATAAGGTTCAACCATTTAAATTATGGCTTTTCATAATTTAATTATTTCCAAATGGTATTTCAAATTCAAGTCAAATCACCAAACAGCACCCCAATTTGAAATCATAAAAATTACCAAAACCATGCTACTCATTTGTTCTATTTAATCAATAGGGTTCACCCTATTAAAAACATTGTTTTCAATATTAATCATTTAATTATCAAATTCATTAAAAATGGAATCAATTTACAAACAGCAATTTTAAATTTAAAACCTTGAAAAACAAAGTTGGCAATCAGTTGTTTTTGACCTTACTAGCTCACCCTAATTTTTCTAAAAATTTTCACTAACCCCAAAACTCTCTTTTCTTCCTTCTCTATTTGCTGCAAAAAAAAAACAGAAGAATAAAATTTTAAAAAATAAAAAATGGCGCGCAGAGGGGAGCAGCACAGCCGGCCCAGCCCGTTTTCTCCCCCCGCGCTGGCCCGGTACCGCTTCGCGCTCCCCCCTTCGTCTAACTGTACGGCCGGTCATCCAACGCCGGCACGTCGCCGCGAGCAGCAGTGGACGGCCGCGCGCGCCTGTAGACCCCTATTTAAGCAACCCTAGACCCCCTGGCGCCGCCCTAACCTACCTACTCCTTTCTCCCTCGAGCTCCGCCGCCGATCGCCACCTCCCTGCCCCGTTTTCCCTCTCTCTGTATCCACCTTACCTCACCGGAGCGACGCCGCCTGAACCCGAGATGCTCACCACCACCTCGTTGCGCCACCACCCTAGCTAGCCACTGGAACCAGACCACCACCTATCCCTCTACCTCCTGGACACTTCCACGAGCCCGGAGACGCACTGGATCCACGCCGCCATCCTCAACGTCGCCGCCGTCGTGTCTGCGCCGGGCCTCTGCCACGATTACATCCGCGGTGAGCGCCACCGTGGTCTCTCCTCCCTCTCCTACCTCTGCATCTTGCTCGCAGCACACACGCACCCGTGCACTTACACCCGCAGGCACCACGAGCACGAGCAGCACACGGTGATCGCCGCAGTTGAGCCACCGCGAGCAGCTGTCAAGTTTCAGACAACGTTTTCGTCAGTTAAGTTCAAATAACACTAACTGAACCTTACCTTGTGTGCGCGCGGTATACTGACAAGCAATCGAACACACCCCAGTGGCAACGCCACAGCGCGCGCACCCCCGAGCCCAGGGTTCGATCCCTGGCTCTCGCACGGGGAAAAACCCATCTTTTTTCGACCGTGTGCTGACAGGGTGGCCCCCCTGTCAGCCACTCTGTTGCCACGCAAGCACACACTGGCCCAGGGCCCATCTGGCAGTGCCTTGGGCTAGCTCTCTGTGCGGTAACAAAAGTTTTCAAGCTTTTATGTTTAAATCTAAATCCTTTTAAATTAACAGATTGGTCCCTAATTTGGAAATGCAAATAACTTTCATTTTAAAAACTCAAATAATAAAAATAAAATATGTGCACTGCTCTAAATTAAATTATCTACCCATTGGTAACATTTGTTTTCTGTTTTGAATTTTCCAAATGCATTTCAAATTTGAATTCAAACAATGCATTTGTAATTTGACAAAATCCATAACTAATTCATACTAAATCCAAATAATGCAAATAAAATATGTTTTCCATGCTATTTCAAACCACCTATTCAAATATAAATTTTGTTTCATGGTTTGAATAATAAAAATTGCCTAAATAATTTAAACCTTGTTTAATTCATTTAAATTTGATAAAATCATAACTTGCTCAAATTAAATTATTTTTGAACATGCAAAATATGTTTTCCAACTAGAAAAGTATAAACTTTTCAAATGTGAGTTTGAATTTATGTTTTGAACAACTAAAATTTAAATAATATTCAAACTTGTTTAATTTTGTTTAAGTCATAATAAATTCATCCTAATTCCTTTTTCAATATTTGAAACATGTAATCCAACTAAAATTTTGTATTCTTTTCAAATATGAATTTTGTTATTTATTTTGCACAATTTAAATTGGTGAAAACAACAACTATTGTGTAATCCCTTTAAGGAACCAAAAATTCCCTAACTTAATAAATAAATTTCTAAATTGGTAAACCTTATTTCCAATTGGTTCTATTGTTGTTATTTTGTTGTTTTCCTCATCCATGCATCATACTAATCCACTTTAACCTATTGGTTAATTGGAAAACAATTGTTTCAACCAAAATTCATGGGCTTTTCATATGCAACTCAAAATTGCATATGTGTCCATTTAAATTGTGTTACCATGTCAACTAGTTTATTTTGATGCATCCATTAACTTGACATGCATCATCCCATGATTGTGCACTATGCCATGATATTTATTGTTTATCTTCCTGTATTGTTTGTTTGCTTCTTCTCGGATAGACGACGACGTTGAGACAGACGATACTTACGACACCCCTTCTGAGGATCTAGCTCAGTACCAGGATGTTGAGTTTGCAGGCAAGTTATCACTCACATGAACCACTGTGTTCCTTTCAACATTGGTTACCGATACTTTCCGTTGTCTATTTCTGCTAGCCTTAGTAGTAGTTGTTTCTGTTACGAACCTATCACATGAATACCTTAACCCTGATATTGCCTCACCTCCACTCCTACAACCCCATTGTTTGAGCCAGTGTCTTACTAGCATGCTTAGGTTGTTTTGCTCGAGTCTGTTACCCGTTACTTTCTGATTACTATATTCTATTATGTTCTGGGGGCTCGATGTTAATCAATCAATCTGTTAATAATAATATGCTGATAAGGCACCGGCAGGAGGCCCTGTGTGGTTTTGAGGCCTGCTAGTGTCGACCCTAATAGGAAAAGGGTCTTGTCTACTGATCCATGATGAGCGCACTATTCGCATGTGGGAAGCGTGTATGGGCGCCCCCCTCAATTTGATTCGATTCGCATCTCGTCCAAATCGCCTCATTTAGTTCGTGTTTTCCATTTGCCGCATGCATGTTTTTGCGAGCCCAGCGCAGGGTGGAACTTTTGTAGTCGGCATATAGGGGGACACGTTCTTAGAGTGCTATGAGGGTCCCCTTTCTTCGGGGCTCGATTAGCCGTGCGCCCAAGGTGCTTTGGGCTTGATGCGGAGAAGAGTTGAGTTGTGTTGAGTGCCCCGCTTGGTGGGAGGCATCCCATATGGAGGGTTATTCTTACGTGTACGGCTAAATTGGTGCACCCCTGCAGGGATAAATCTTCTCGAGAAGCCGTGTTTTCCGCGGTTATGGTTGACTTGGTGAAAGTACTGGCTAACAAGTATTCAGAAAAACTTACACCTAACTAATGCTACCTGACTAGTAATATGCTTATTGACACAACAACTTGATCCATTATTTATCAATCCAAATGTGTGAGTTATCCTCGGATTGCTTCTTTGGATAAGGGGCGAGATCCAGGATGGGTTTGTTTGAGGTTATCTTTCAGTTGGTTACTATACGCTATCTTATCTCCTTTCTGTTAGCCGGAAGTTGTAGTGTTTTTGTAGTTGGTTAGCGCAGCCAGTTGCAGCATCTTTTATATCCCCTTTCTTCCGTTGAACCCAAGGCATCTGTGCTTGGTGTTGACGGGCTACACTTTGGTGAACTGTGAGTCTTGCTTGCCAGTACGTTTATGTACTGACCCCTTTGGGGCTGTGGTTTCCGCAGACTACGCTTACGAGGATCCCAGTGACGGCTACTACGTGGAGTTTGACGAGGCTGCTGACGAGTAGGTAGCGGACCCGGGCAGGATCCGAGACTACGTGGATGGGCTCCGTCTTTCTTTCAGTTCCCGGCTTCTTAAGCCTATTTGGATTTGTCTGTACTCAGACCCTTTGAATGCTTCCGCTGAGATGTAATGATGTTATGTTGGGACATGTGTCCTCTGGATGATTGTATTTGCTATCTCTGCTCTAGTGAGAGCTATTTGCAACTTATTTCAATCTTTTGTGTCTTAGAGATATGTTGTGCTATCATTTTGTTACAAGCCGTTGACGTACCATGTGTGTATGGTATGAAGTACGTCAATGGTAGTATCCTGATTTCTATGGGATAGTTTACGTCGACGCTGAACAGATAGGGGTTGGTTGTCACACATACGTGTGTTGGCCTACTCGTAAGAGGACGCGGGTGCCGGTAAGCCCCGTAATCCAATCTACTACTGTTCAACGGAACGGCGAGTATCCTTTAGAGGTCCAGGTGCGACACAAAACTACCTATTTCATCACAGATACACCTAGAGTTTCTCAATACTCATCCCCTTTCTACGAACGGTCATGTCCGTCATCTTGACTTCTTCCCGAAATCGGCATAGAAAATTTCAGAAAGTTAAAAAAAAACTCGAAATGATGCAAGACCTTTGCGTGGTGTAATTATATATGTCCTAGTATCCACCAAAAATAATAAACTTGGAATATGACATTTGAGTTGAAAAGGTTTTCATAGAACACAGTTACATAATTAAAAGGTTTCATAATACATTATTACACATCACCAACAACATCCCTATCTATTGTGCTGATATGAAAAATTTCTTCGTGTATTTCCATTTTTTCTTATTGAAATGTAACCATGGAAAATATTCATCACTTAACAATGCTTGGGTCAGTTTTCTCTCTGAAAGGTGGAATTTCATCGAACTTATTATAATCTTCTAACATGTCTGTCTTGTCCTTCACTCCCACGATGTTTCTTTTACCTGAAAGAACTATATGGAGCTTTGGCTCATCGTATGATGTATTCACTTGCCTTTCTTTTATTTTTTTCAATTTTTTAGACATGTCCCGCACATAGAAAACCTGATCCACTTCACTGGCTAGAACAAATGGTTCGGTGTCGTACCGTAGATTCTTGAGATCCACTGTAGTCATTCCGTACTGCGGGTCTACCTGTACCCCGCCTTTCAGGTTGAACCATTTGCACCAAAACAAGGGGATCTTAAAAAAAAAGGTCATAGTCAAGTTCCCATATCTGCTCTATTTAACCATAATATATGTCCTTTTCCCTATTGTTATTTGTTGCATAAAG
The DNA here is from genome assembly GCA_028641055.1 of Alopecurus myosuroides. NCBI lineage: Eukaryota > Viridiplantae > Streptophyta > Magnoliopsida > Poales > Poaceae > Alopecurus > Alopecurus myosuroides. The sequence continues at coordinate 120,297,636 of CM054061.1, forward strand.
CGGACACCACTGTTCTGGTTGGTGCTCTTTTTATTTTGGTCGACCGTGTAAAATGTACTCCTATTTATCTCGTATCCTTGAAAAGTCATTATAGTCGAAGATTGTTGCTTGGGCAACAAGTATACATGTTCTCCAATGGTGCCATTAATTATATGTGTTTGCAACCAATAGCCGAAAGTATTCATGTGTTCTCCATCAATCCAATCTTCATGTTGCTCCGGGTATTTCGAGCGTAAAATATTCTTGTGTTCCACTATAAACGGAGATACCAAGCTGGAATAATGTAGAACTGTGTAGTGTGCTTGAGTGAAAGAATGTTCGTCCATACATATTGTTACTTTCTTTCCCAGCGTGCATTTTCCACACAGTCTCCCCTCATGGCGCGACCGAGGAACACCGATCGGGTTAAAGTCAGGAATAAAATTAACACAAAACTCAATGACCTCCTCTGTTCCATAGCCCTTGGGTATGCTTCCTTCTAGCTTAGCACAATTATGAACTTATTTGTTTAAGACTCCCATGAATCTCTCGAAGGGGAACATGTTGTGTAGAAATACATCACCGAGAACGCCAATCTCTTCGACTAGGTGAACTATGAGATGCATCATAATATTGAAGAAGCAAAGTGGGAACACCAAATCAAAGCTGACAAGATATTGCACCACATCCGTCTATAAACTTGGTAGAGTTAGTGGATTGATCACCTTCTGAGAAATTGCATTCAGGAATGCACAAAGTTTCACAATGGGTACTCGAACATTTTCCAGCAGAAGCCCCCTCAATGCAACCAGAATAATTGTGTCATAATCACGTGGTAGTCATGAGACTTTAGGTTTTGGAATTTTTCTCTGCCATGTTTATTATTCCCTTTATATTCGACGAGAAACCAGACGAGACCTTGATACTGCTCAGGACTTCAAAAAAGATCTCCTTCTCTTCTTTGGTAAGAGCGTAGATGGCAGTACCTTGATACTTCTCTGGAGTCAGGTTGTCTCGTTCGTTCATATGTTACTGGTCCCTCCATGCATCCGGTGTATCTTTCGTCTTCCCATACACGCCCAAAAAGTTTAGCAGGTTCACGAAAATATTTTTTTTCACATGCATCACGTTGATTGCAGAGTGAACCTCTAGGATTTTCCAATAGGGTAGCTCCCAAAATATAGATTTCTTCTTCCACATGAGTACGTGTCCGTCAGCATCATTCAGAACAGATTATCTGCCAAGACCCTTTCCAAAGATTACTTTTAAATCCTTCACCATATCATATATAACATCCCCGGTAGCGTGGGTAGGCTTCGTCCGGTGTTCTTCCTCACCTTTGACATGACTGCCTTTCTTTCTTACAGGATGTTGTTTTTGAAGAAATCTACAATGCCCCATGTACACAATCTTGTTTGTCAAATATATACTTTCAGTCTCAGCTAAACAGTGTGTGCATGCATTGTATCCCTTGTTTGAGTGTCTTGAAATGTTACTAAGAGTAGGACAATCATTGATGGTTACAAAAATCAACGCTCGTAGGTCAAATTACTTTTGTTCATGCTCATCCCACACAGGTACACCTTCTTCACACCAGAACTGTAAAACTTCTTCAACCGATGGCCTCAGGTACACATCAATGTCGTTATCGGGTTGCTTCCGGCCTTGGATGAGCTGGCATCATAATGAACTTCCACTTCATGCACAACCAAGGAGGAAGGTTATAGATACATAGAGTCATAGTCCAGGTGCTATGACTGGAGCTCTGCTCCCCGAACGGATTAAAGCCATTTGTATGTAGACCAAATCTTAAGTTTCTTGCGTCCTCTAAAAATGTCGGGAAGTCTCTGTCGATTTTTCTCCACTGCGACCCATCAGCAGGGTGTCTCAGCATCACGTCTTTCTTCCGGCTTTCTTTGTGACATCCCAACAACTTGGCAAGCTCTTTGTTTTGGAACAAACGGTTCAACCGTGGTCTTATAGGAGCATACCACATCACCTTGGCAAGAACCCTCTTCCTGGGGCACGGCTCGCCCTCAACATCACCAGGGTCATCTTGCCTGATCTTATACCGCAATCACCGCATACCGGGCATGCATTCAAATTATCGTACTCCTCGACGCGATAGAGGATGCAGTCATTGATGCATGCATGTATCTTCTGCACCTCTAATCCTAGAGGGCAGACAATTTTCTTTGGTTCGTACATACTGGTTGACATTACGTTGTCCCTTGGAAGCATCTTTTTCTTTATTTTCAGCAACTTTTCAAAACTCTTGTCAGCTATACCATACTTTGTCTTCCATTGCAGAAATTCCAGTGTGGTACCTAACTTTTTCTGGCCATCTTCGCAATTTGGATACAACAATTTGTTGTGATCCTTTAACATTCTATGCAACTTCAACCTCTCGTTGTCACTTCTGCAATTTATTTTCGCATCAAAAATGGCCCGACGAAGATCATCGGGCTTGTCAACAATGGGCTCTTCTTTAGCTTCGTCTTCCCCCATTGTAGTACCACCGTGTTCATTGAACATAGGATAGTTGTCGTTCTCTTCTTCTTCCATTATAACCCCTCTTTCTCCGTGTTTGGTCCAACAACTATAGCCGGGCATGAAGCCGTTATGAAGCAGGTGGACGTGAAGGGTTTTTGAGGTAGAGTAATCCATCGTATTCTTACAGGAACTACACGGACAACAAATAAAACCATTCGACCGCTTGGTTGCTTCAGCCACGTGGAGAAAATCATGCATGCTACTAATGAACTCGGGACTCCGTCGGTTACCGTACATCCATTGTCTTGTTCATCTACATTGTGGACAGATGTCAAAACCATGTTACGATATATAACAAACAATTATACAAGTAATAATTATACATCTAAATCATACAACTAAGTTTTTTTAAAATAAAAGATAAAAACATAAGAGGCTCATCGAGGTGGTGTCGGTGACGGGATGGCGTAGGCGATCGACGGTGGTGAGGAGGTTGACGGGACGACACTAAAACCCACAAATCATACTTTAATTTGAGTTCAAAATGCATAAAAAAGTAATGAACTCACTAACTTATACATTTCATCAAACACCTTACTAGCACTACAAAAATGGAATAAGCTAAACTTGCAATGAAATTAGCTAAATTAGGACGCTGGAAGAAAGGATGATGTTACTAACCCTTGAATAGATGGGTGTCGCCAATCTTGACAAATTGTGGAGAAAATGGGATGAATTTGAGTTTGGGAGAGTAAAACCAAAATGAAAAATGGAGATGAACGTGAGAAGGGGAAAATGGAGAGCTATCCCGGGTGGGAGATCATATAAGGGAACCTTTAGTACCGGTTCCTGATACGAACCGGTCCTAAAGGTACCATCGCCGGTCCACTCTCGGATGCAACCCTGTCGCATCCCTTTAGGACCGGTTCATATCACGAACCGGTACTAAATACCCCCCATGAACCGGGACTAGGGGCTTCCGGCGCCCTCTGCAATGGAACCAGGACTAATGGAACCTTTAGTCCCGGTTCGTAATGGAACCCGGACCAAAGGTTTGAACCTATGGCTCATTTTCTACTAGTGTCAATATTCCTAGATACAACGCGTCTCGCACAATCACACTGGCACTCCACAGTATGGTTTTTGCTCCCCTCTCCGAAAAAGGCTTGCTCCCCGCTATATTAATATAGCAAACACATCATACATTTGTGAGGCCTCTGCTGGGGCGACACAAAGAGGCGACATATCGACGAACACGAAGAGGTCCCACAACTGCTGCGCCCATCGGAATTCTCACCACACTCCGCTGCCTTCGACATGCCGTGTACAAAGCAACACCTTCAAGAAGGATTGCGAAAAGGACAACGTTGCTTCCTGGACTAGTCCTACGATTTCTCCCGGTACACGAAGGAGAGTGGTATGGGGTACATCCGGCTCCCTTGAAGAAGGACGGCAGCGCCCGCAGGCATCGTTGCACCGGTGCTGGCAAGGACCGACAAGGATTTCTCCTCACCCCAACATACCACCTCCCCAGACACATCACCTGCTCCAACGGGCTCTCCACCAACCAATATGTTCCACCACAGTCATGAAACCATCCACGCCATCTCTCTGTGGAAAGCATTGCGAGGCCGGCCAGACCGAGGGGAGAAATAGACACATAAGGGTCGGCAGTTGCGCCACCATGTGGGAGGGATCGACCTCCACTGTAACATCCCAAGTATGAAAATACCCCTAGAATGCTTTGTTCTTTGTTTTATTTCAAGCATTGCATCATGTCATCATGTTTACTTATTGTCTGCATTTGTTTTCTATCTGTTTTATCCTGTTTTCACAGCTCAAACTTAAACCTTTTTCAAACATGGTTTCATACTTGCTCTGTTACAACTATTGGAACCAAAATAACAAATAAAAACAACCCTTTTATTCCTTGTTTTCCACTTCTCAAATTGTTGCTTTAATCAAACCAATTATCAAATCAATTAATTAAATCATTAACTCCTAAATCATTTTCCATTTCAAACCAAGTTTCAAATCAGCACTCTTTTGAAAACATAACAATTCACCACTAATTGAAATTCTTAAATCACTTTAAAAACCCTAGGGGAAACCCTAGTGGGAATGGCTTCATTTTCAATATCAAGTATTATTGCATTTTCCAATTAAATTGGTTAATTTTAAAACAACAAACAAACAATAACATTTTGGAAAACAAAGACTGCCAAAAGGTTTCTTTTCCACTAATAAAGTTATCCTATTTTTTTATTCCAAATTTTTCTTAAACAAGCCTTTGTTTTGTTCCCAATTGCTCAACTACAAAAAAAAAGCAGTGTACAAAAAAAAAAAAAAGCAGGAGAGGAGAGGAGGAGCAGCAGCTCAGCCCAGCCCGTTATTCCCTCTGGCCCGATAACCTTCCCCTCACGTCGCTGTCGTCTTCTCCCTTTCTGACGTCAGCGCGTACGACTCCTCCTCCATCGTTGATCGCCACAGAAACCTCCCCGATGGCCGCCGTACAGCTCCACCCTCTCCCATAAAAACACCACGGCGTCCACTCCGGCCGAAAACCCTAGCTACTTTCCCCTCGAGCCCCGCCGCAGCAGCCATCGCTCTCACCTCCACCATCTGTATCTCTGAAACTCTCCACCTCCTCTGTACTGTCTTTCCGCCGCCACCTCTCTGAAATCCGGCGAGGGACACCGACTCCGGTGGCTGGCGCCGTGCTCTAGCGGCTGAAATGGATCCGCCTCGGTACCCTCTTCGACTTCGACACCGCCGTGGGACCTCAGGAGAACCAGAGCCACGCCGCCGTCCGTGATCTCCTCCGTCGAGCCCTGCACCGAAACCTTGCTTCCCTGCAACGATGTGAGCCGCTGTTCTCCCTCTTTCCCTGTTCGTGGCATCCACAGCACCGCAGCACCTCACGCACAAACGCCCCGCTAGCCGCAGCATCCCTGCACCACGAACAGCTGCGGCGCAGCGCTGTTTTCGCCGGCGTCGATCTCTGTTTCTGACAGAAGTTCAGACTTCGTGTGCAAAATTCAGTTAGCTCGTCTGTTAAGTTTACCTTGGCTGCGCGTTTGTTTCTGTCAACGAATCGCACCAGCTGCACTGGTTGCCACCTAGCGCGCGCGAGGGAGAGGTGCTGGGTTCGATCCCCAGCACCCGCGCTTAATCCCTCCTTTTTTTCGTGGACGCGCTGATCTCCCAGGCCCACGGGTCAGCCTCCTGGTGGCCACGCGTGCGCGCACCTGCCACGTTGGCATTGGGCCCTGCCCGTCAGCGTGTGGGTATAAACCTGCACGGTAACAAAAGCTTAAAAGCAATCTGTTAATTTCCAAATTCATTTTTAAATAGCAGAATTAAACCAAAACTTCAAAAGTTAATATCTTTTGTTCTGTAATTTCAATAAATACAAACTTTATATGTTTTCTGTTCAAAATCTTATACTCTTTCCAAATATCCAATTTGTATTCTGTTTTGGAAACTTCAAATGCTTTTAAATTTCAAATTTGAATAATTCAAATGCAAATTGAAATAATTCATAACTAATTCATACTGTTTTCAAATAATACAAATAAAATATGTTTTTCACACCATTTTGAATGCTCTATTCAAATATAAAATTTGTTTTCTGGTTTGAATAATTTAAATTGCCTAAACTATTTAAATCTTGTTTAATTCAATTAAAAATTGTTTAAAATTGTTTAACTCATAACTAAATAATCCAAAGTCCAATTTCAAATTGTGAAACATGTAATCCAACTAAAATTTGATAAACTTTTCAAATATAAAATTTGTAAATTGTTTTGCACACTTTAACTTGATGATAATAACATTTATTTGTGTGCCATGTTTAAGTAACCAATTTTCCAAACTAATAAATGATTTCTTAATTGGTTAACTATCATTCTAATTGCATTTAAATTGTTATGTTATTGTTATTCATCATGCATGCATCATACTAATTCAACTACACCTAATGCTTAGTGATAGAACAATTAATTCAACTCCAAGCATGGGCTTCCACATGCACCCTTTTGCATATGGAATCCATTTAAACTTGTGTTTCATGTCAAGCAAGTTATTTTGTTACATCTATTAAACATGACATGCATCATCCAGTGTTTGTGCACCTATGCCATGTATTGATTGCCCGTCTTCCTTCGTTGTTGTTTTTGTTTCTTCTCGATTAGACGACGACGTTGGTACCGACGAGCCTTACGACACCACTACTCAGGACCTAGCCCAGTACGAGACTGAGCTGCCAGGCAAGTTATCACTCACATGAATCACCGAGTTCCTTTCCACACTTGTTGTCGATACTATCTTTTTGTCTACTATTGCTAGCCCTATGTATCGTTGCTTGTTCTCCGAACCCATCACATGATACCTTGAGCCATGATATTGCCACCACCTCCATACCTACAGACATTGCTTGTGCCTGTTCCTATCTAGCATGCTTAGGGTTGCTTTTATTCGAGTCTGTTGTCGGTTACTACTGTTACTATCTTATTATTTTGTACCGGGGCTCGATGTTAATCAATCAATCCTGTTAATTGCTAATGGTAATAATAATTTGATGATAAGGCACCGGCAGGAGGCCCATGAGTGGTTTTGGAGCCTGCTAGTGTCGACCCTAATAGGAAAAGGGTCTTGTCTACTGATCCATGATGAGCGCACTACCCGCATTTGGGAAGCGAGTATGGGCGCCCCCCTCAACTTGACCTGATTCGCATCTCGTCCAAATCGCCTCATTTAGTTCGTGTTTTCCATTTGCCGCATGCATGTTTTTGCGAGCCCAGCGCAGGGTGGAACTTTCGTAGTCGGCATATAGGGGGACACGGTCTTAGAGTGCTATGATGGTCCATTTTCTTCTGGGCTTGATTAGCCGTGCGCCCAAGGTTCTTTGGGCTTGATGCGAAGAATGGTTGGTTGTGTTGAGTTCCCCGCTTGGTGGGAGGCATCCCATCTGGCGGGATATTCATGAGTGTACGGCCAAATTGGTGCAACCCTGCAGGGATAATCTTCTCGAGAAGCCGTGTTTTCCGCGGTTATGGATTACTTGGTGAAAGTACTGGCTAACAAGTACTCAGGACAACTTCAACATAATGACCAATCATGTTTCACCCAATGATTAATAACTTGACTAGTAATAGGTTATTCACACAATAACTTGATTCACCTTATCACAACTGTGTGAGTTATCCTCGGATCGCTTCTTTGGATAAGGGGCGAGATCCAGGATGGGTTTGGTTGAAGTTATCTTTCAGTTGGTTACAATCCTCGATCTTATCTTTTCTGTTAGCCGGAACTTGTAGTTATATTCTGTAGTTGTTTAGAGCAGCCAGCAGCAACTTTTATACCACCCCTTTTCTTCCGTTGATCCCAAGCATCTCCGCTTGTGTTGACGGGTAACTCCTTGATGAACTGTGAGTCTTGCTTGCCAGTACTTGGATGTACTGACCCCGTTGGGGCTGTGGTTTACGCAGAGTACGACTACGACTACGATGCCTCTCAGGACGGCTACTTCGTGGAGTTCGACGAGACTGCAGACGAGTAGTTAGCTGGACCAGGGCAGGATCCAGACCTACGTGGATGGGCTTCGCTTTTCTTTATTTTCTCCGGCTTCTTAAGCCATGGATTTGTCTGTACTCAGACCCCTTTGATTGCTTCCGCTGTTGTAATGGATGATATGTTGGGACATGTGTCCTCTGGATGAATGTATTCGATATTTTCTGCCTTAGTGAAGGCCAGTTGCACTTATTTCATTCTTTTGTGTCTTAGAGACATTCTGTGCTATCATTCGTACCAAACTGTTGACGTACCGTGCGTGTTTGATTATGAAGTACGTCGACAGTAGTGCCTTAGGTTCCTAGCGGATAGTTTACTTCGACGGTGGAAGCATGGCTTGTGTTGTCGCGCATAAGCGCAGGCCTACCAGGAAGCTGGGACGTGGGAGCAGTTATGCCCCATAATCCAAGCACCTGACTTCCAGTTCGTGCGAGGAGTATCCTCTAGAAACCTTGGGTGCGACAAATGGTATCAGAGCCTGTCTGCCTGTAGGATCCCTTTTTACTGGTCGCAGTTGAGTCTAGAAACTATTTTGTAGCTATATAGGAAAAATGAAACGTGAGAGTAGGAATTCTGCCATTTTTCTTCTTTCCCCACCCACCCACCCTTTTCTGGTAAGGAAGTGCAACGTTGTTTTCTGTTCTCACCTAAACTTTCAAGTTAGGATTTCACGTGTTTTGGGTTATCTGTAGTACCTCAGGACTTTTGGTCTCGTTTTCCCGATGTTGCTTCGATATCATGTTCTTTTCAACATCCTTTTCGTCCATTGAACCTTGTTGTTGTTTTCCACATCCTTTTTCATCTACCGGAGTCTAATCAAAACATTCCAAATCATCTGCAGATGGGTCTCAACTACTATCCGCAGGTGGTTCGCATGACTCGCTGTGAGAGCACCGCCGGTTTTCCAGAGTTGCTGAGAGACATGGTTACCTTTCTGGGGTTCCGTTGGGCACCAGAGTACCAGGTCTACGAGCACCAGCGAGAGTTTGACCAGACTTGCTACCGGGCTATCGTCTACATTCTGTCGGATGATGGCAGGAGCATTGCACACCAGTACGAGGCAGTAGGGTCCACAGTGGATATGGCAGTGCAGCAGGCAGCGTACGTGAGTATCACCGTTCTCCGTGCTGACTACTGGGGGTTTGATAAGTCCAGTTTTCGTCACATCCCCCGTGGTTACATCACGGCAGCGGGAGTTCACTTCACTATCCACCGCGACATGGATACCTACGAGACTGATAGCTCCAGGCTCCAGATCACTGCCCAGTTCGCTAGTCACAGTGATGCCGTTGCTTCCGCACTTTCTCAGGAGTTAGCCTCAGTCAGGGAGCAGCTCCACCTTGCTCTCACTCGTCTGGCGACGTACACCACAGACTTTGTTGGAGACGAGCGCTTCGCACGTGTCGTTCAGCCAGCTGGTCTTCCGTTGCCAGATGCTGGAGGTTACGAGCCGATCAGAGGCCCACTTCTCGACCTCGGAGCTGGTTACACAGGGATTCTCCGCTATGGAGCACAGGGAGAGGACGCTTTCTACTTCACCACACCGAGAGTTGCTCTCAGAGCAGTTCCTATCTACATGGATCGTCGTGATACCTACTTCCGTGGGATTCCTCCTCACCGTATCTCTCGTCGTACTACTCACCGCCGTCCTGCGTGATGAGCATGGGAGTACCGTTGTATCCATTACTAGCTGTGTCTAGTTTATCCTTTCGTTTTCGAACCATGTATTGGTCTGTTGGATATTCTGATGTATTTGAACATGTGATGATGTACCTGTTGGTTATCTATTCATGCGTCGGAATAATCTATCTTTCGGTTACCAAGTCTATCCTTTTCTGTTGTTGTGCTAAAATGAATTTCTGTTCAGGATGCCTCCAACCAGGAACAACCCGCCTCCGCCACCACCAATGGGGGAGCTGTTGGCTCAGATGACCCAAGTGGTGACACAGATGGCCCAGATCCAGGCTAACCAGCAACACAACCAGAATGCTCCAAGGGTCACCATCAAGGACTTCCTCAGCTTGGGCCCAAAAGCTTTCGTGGCAACACGTGAGCCCCTGGATGCTGATGACTGGATCCGTGACGTAGCAAGAGCTCTGGAGATAGCTCATGTTGCTGAAGAGGATAAGGTCAAGTACGCCACCTACCTACTGAAGGGTCAGGCAGCTACTTGGTGGGAGAACTACCAGGCCATGAGGGCTGGCTTTCCTATCAACTGGGGATGTTTCAAGGATGCCTTCCTGAAGCACCACATCCCGGATGGTCTCATGGAAAAGATGCGTGAGGAATTCTGCTCTCTCAGACAGGGCAAGCTGGACGTTCTCGGCTACCAGAACGAGTTCAATCGTCTCGCTCGGTACGCTGGTGACGAAGTGTCCACCGAAGCCAAGAAGATGGCAAGGTTCCGCCGAGGTTTTAACCCGGAACTGAAGTACGCTCTCACCAACATCAAGTGCAAGGACTTCGTGGAGCTTGTGAACACCGCGCTCAATGAGGAGAATGGGCGCAAGGCGTTCGAAGAGTCGCGCAAGCACTCGCGTGAGGGTGGTTCCTCCTCCAACATGACCACCCCTCCGCAGAAGCGCCGCATCTGGGTGCCAAATGGTGCTGTCACTCGGGCTCCAAATGCCCAAGCTTCTCCAGGCTTTGGTCCCCGCCCACCCAACCCATCTCAGATGCAGGGTCAGAGGTTCCCGATGGGGCAGCCAAGGCCAGGTCCTTCTCGTATAGTCACTTGCTACAAGTGCAAGGATACTGGACATTATGCTGATAAGTGCACTCAGAAGCAGCTACCCCTACCTCCTCGCCCCAACACCAACCAGGCTATGGTTCGTGCTCCTCCGGCTAAAGCCTTCAACTCCAACAATAGGCCTGTCGGGAGGAACGCGAGGGTGAACCATATCAAGGCCGACAAAGCCGAGGAGGCTGCTGACGTCGTTCTCGGTATATTACCCGTAAACTCTATTCCAGCTAAAGTGTTGTTTGATACTGGAGCATCACATTCGTTTGTGTCAAAGATCTTTGCTACAACGTACAATTTAGCTCTGTTTCCGCTAAGCAATCAAATCTATGTGCACTCTCCGGGAAATAAAATGATTACTTCCAAGATAAGCATGGACAATCAGATTCTAATTGGAGGTCGCATATTCCTTGCTTCACTCATGTTGCTGGGAAATTCTGACATTGATGTCATTCTGGGTATGGATTGGTTGAAGACCCACAAAGCAAAAATTGACTGTGCTCAAAAGTCAATAACTCTCTCCCACACTTCAGGCCAGATAGTCTATTCTCCATATGGATCAACTTCTGTTCAGCTGTTCAGCCTCGATGCCAAACCCCTTCCTGCAATTGAAAATGTTCCGGTGGTTTGTGAGTTCCCTGACGTCTTTCCAGAAGAGTTGCCAGGGATGCCTCCGGACAGAGCAGTTGAGTTCGTGATCGAGCTTGAGCCAGGTACTGCTCCAATCTCTAAGCATCCATATAAGATAGCTCCTCCTGAACTGAAATTGTTGAAGGAGCAAATCGATATGTATATGGACAAAGGTTTCATTCAGCCTAGTTCCTCCGCTTGGGGTTGCCCAACTCTGTTTGTTGCCAAGAAGGATCAAACTAAGAGACTCGTGGTTGACTATCGTCCTCTCAACGAGAAAACCATCAAGAACAAGTATCCACTTCCTCGTATCGATGATCTTTTTGATCAACTTGCTGGAGCCTCAATATTCTCAAAGTTGGACTTGAGGATGGGGTATCATCAGATAAAGATCAGAAAGGAAGATATTCCTAAGACAACTTTCACCACTCGTTACGGTCTATATGAGTACACCGTCATGTCCTTTGGTCTCACCAATGCACCGGCAACGTTCTCAAGACTCATGAATTCTGTCTTCCATGAATACCTCGACAAGTTCGTTGTGGTATATCTCGATGACATTCTCGTCTACTCAAAATCCGAGGAAGAGCATGGAGAACACCTTCGTCTCACTCTCATGAAACTTCGCGAGCATCGTCTATATGCCAAGTTTTCCAAATGTGAGTTCTGGATTCCAGAAGTTGCATATCTTGGTCATATCATCTCTGCCAAAGGCATTGCCATTGATCCTGAAAAGGTTAAGGCAATTGTTGACTGGAAACCCCCTAAGACGGTGAAACAAGTTAGAAGCTTTCTTGGCTTGGCTAGCTATTGCCGTCGTTTCGTCCAAAACTTTTCCAAGATTGCCAAACCTCTCACTAATCTCACAAAGAAGGACAAAAAGTTCGTTTGGACTCCACAATGTGATGAGAGTTTCAACCTCCTGAAGACTAAACTCACTTCCACACCTGTTCTAGTTGGCCCAGATACCACCAAACTTTCCAGATATTCTGTGATGCATCTCTCCAAGGCCTAGGAGCAGTTCTTATGCAAGAACGTCAAGTTGTCGCTTATGCTTCACGTCAGTTGAACCCACATGAGCAAAACTATCCCACTCATGATCTTGAACTTGCAGCAGTTGTGTTTGCCCTCAAGAAATGGAGACAATACTTGTTGGGTAACAAAACTGAAATCTTTTCCGATCATAAGAGTCTGAAATACATCTTCACTCAGCCAGATCTGAACCTTAGGCAAAGGAGATGGATTGAGAAGATTAAAGACTTTGATCTCACCATTTCTTACACTCCAGGCAAGGCTAATGTTATGGCCGATGCTCTCAGTCGCAAATCCTATTGCAATAATCTCATGATCATGGAAAGCCAACCTCCACTTCATGAAGAATTCCAGAAGCTGAACCTTGGTCTTGTTCCTGAAGGATACCTTGCTAGCTTGACAGCCAGCCCAACTCTCGAGGACAAGATTCGTTCTGAACAACTTCGTGATAATGAGATCAAGAAGATTGTGGATCACATCAAGGAGGGCAGTGATAAGTTCAAGTCCTTCTCAATTGATGACAAGGGAACTGTGTTCTTCGAAGGACGCATTGCAGTCCCTCAGATTCAAAGTCTCAAGGATATCATTCTCAAGGAGGCTCATGAAACTCCTCTATCCATTCACCCTGGAAGTACAAAGATGTACCAGGATCTCAAGACTCTGTATTGGTGGTCTGGCATGAAACGTGAAATTGCTCAATACGTTTCTGAATGCGACGTTTGTCAACGTGTTAAGGCAGTCCATCAGAAGACAGCAGGTCTACTCCAACCTCTGAAAATTCCTGAGTGGAAGTGGGACATGATTGAAATGGACTTCGTTACTGGGTTTCCAAAGTCCAAAAAGGGCAACGATGCAATCTTCGTTGTTATTGATCGTCTCACTAAGGTTGCTCACTTCTATGCTGTAAAGGAAACTATCTCAGCTAGCCAGTTAGCAGAGCTCTACACAGCAAAGGTTGTTCCCCTTCATGGTGTTCCATTGGAAATAAGCTCAGACCGTGGAAGTATCTTCACTTCTCATTTCTGGAAAAGCTTTCAAGAAGCATTGGGCACTAAACTTCTGTTCAGCACAGCTTATCACCCTCAGTCTCAGGGGCAAGTCGAAAGAGTCAATCAGATTCTCGAGGATATGCTCAGAGCATGTGGTCTCTCCTTTGGCATGAAATGGGAGGATTGCCTTCCATATGCTGAATTCTCCTACAACAACAGCTACCAGGCAAGCCTAGGCATGGCACCATTTGAGGCACTGTATGGTCGCAGATGCAGGAGTCCAATCAATTGGTCTGGAGCTGGTGAACGTTCACTTTTAGGCCCTGACATTGTTAAGGAAGCCGAGGAGAAAGTTCGTATCATTCGTGACAATCTCAGGATTGCTCAGTCTCGTCAGAAGAGCTATTATGATAGCAAGCATAGGGATATGGTCTATGCACCTGGTGATAAGGCATATCTCCGTGTAACTCCCCTCAGAGGCACTCATCGTTTTGGTGTGAAAGGAAAGCTTGCACCAAGATACATTGGCCCTTTCAACATCCTCTCAAGACGTGCAGAGAATGCTTATCGTCTTGAACTTCCAGAAAAACTTTCCAAGGTGCACGATGTGTTCCACGTGTCACAACTCAAGAAGTGTTTCAAAGATCCAGATCGTGCAGTTGATCATGATTCCATTGAGCTGCAAGATGATCTATCTTATGAGGAGCACCCTATTCGTATTCTCGATGAGACCGAGCGTAAGACTCGCAACAAGAGCACCAAGTTCTTGAAAGTCCAATGGTCGCATCATTCCGATAAAGAGGCAACGTGGGAGACCGAAGAGGATCTTCGCAAGAAGTATCCGGACCTTTTCACATCTCAGTAGGGAATCTCGGGGCGCGATTCCTTCAAGGGGGGGGGCGTTTTGTAACATCCCAAGTATGAAAATACCCCTAGAATGCTTTGTTCTTTGTTTTATTTCAAGCATTGCATCATGTCATCATGTTTACTTATTGTCTGCATTTGTTTTCTATCTGTTTTATCCTGTTTTCACAACTCAAACTTAAACCTTTTTCAAACATGGTTTCATACTTGCTCTGTTACAACTATTGGAACCAAAATAACAAATAAAAACAACCCTTTTATTCCTTGTTTTCCACTTCTCAAATTGTTGCTTTAATCAAACCAATTATCAAATCAATTAATTAAATCATTAACTCCTAAATCATTTTCCATTTCAAACCAAGTTTCAAATCAGCACTCTTTTGAAAACATAACAATTCACCACTAATTGAAATTCTTAAATCACTTTAAAAACCCTAGGGGAAACCCTAGTGGGAATGGCTTCATTTTCAATATCAAGTATTATTGCATTTTCCAATTAAATTGGTTAATTTTAAAACAACAAACAAACAATAACATTTTGGAAAACAAAGACTGCCAAAAGGTTTCTTTTCCACTAATAAAGTTATCCTATTTTTTTATTCCAAATTTTTCTTAAACAAGCCTTTGTTTTGTTCCCAATTGCTCAACTACAAAAAAAAAGCAGTGTACAAAAAAAAAAAGCAGGAGAGGAGAGGAGGAGCAGCAGCTCAGCCCAGCCCGTTATTCCCTCTGGCCCGATAACCTTCCCCTCACGTCGCTGTCGTCTTCTCCCTTTCTGACGTCAGCGCGTACGACTCCTCCTCCATCGTTGATCGCCACAGAAACCTCCCCGATGGCCGCCGTACAGCTCCACCCTCTCCCATAAAAACACCACGGCGTCCACTCCGGCCGAAAACCCTAGCTACTTTCCCCTCGAGCCCCGCCGCAGCAGCCATCGCTCTCACCTCCAACATCTGTATCTCTGAAACTCTCCACCTCCTCTGTACTGTCTTTCCGCCGCCAACTCTCTGAAATCCGGCGAGGGACACCGACTCCGGTGGCTGGCGCCGTGCTCTAGCGGCTGAAATGGATCCGCCTCGGTACCCTCTTCGACTTCGACACCGCCGTGGGACCTGAGGAGAACCAGAGCCACGCCGCCGTCCGTGATCTCCTCCGTCGAGCCCTGCACCGAAACCTTGCTTCCCTGCAACGATGTGAGCCGCTGTTCTCCCTCTTTCCCTGTTCGTGGCATCCACAGCACCGCAGCACCTCACGCACAAACGCCCCGCTAGCCGCAGCATCCCTGCACCACGAACAGCCGCGGCGCAGCGCTGTTTTCGCCGGCGTCGATCTCTGTTTCTGACAGAAGTTCAGACTTCGTGTGCAAAATTCAGTTAGCTCGTCTGTTAAGTTTACCTTGGCTGCGCGTTTGTTTCTGTCAACGAATCGCACCAGCTGCACTGGTTGCCACCTAGCGCGCGCGAGGGAGAGGTGCTGGGTTCGATCCCCAGCACCCGCGCTTAATCCCTCCTTTTTTTCGTGGACGCGCTGATCTCCCAGGCCCACGGGTCAGCCTCCTGGTGGCCACGCGTGCGCGCACCTGCCACGTTGGCATTGGGCCCTGCCCGTCAGCGTGTGGGTATAAACCTGCACGGTAACAAAAGCTTAAAAGCAATCTGTTAATTTCCAAATTCATTTTTAAATAGCAGAATTAAACCAAAACTTCAAAAGTTAATATCTTTTGTTCTGTAATTTCAATAAATACAAACTTTATATGTTTTCTGTTCAAAATCTTATACTCTTTCCAAATATCCAATTTGTATTCTGTTTTGGAAACTTCAAATGCTTTTAAATTTCAAATTTGAATAATTCAAATGCAAATTGAAATAATTCATAACTAATTCATACTGTTTTCAAATAATACAAATAAAATATGTTTTTCACACCATTTTGAATGCTCTATTCAAATATAAATTTTTTTTCTGGTTTGAATAATTTAAATTGCCTAAACTATTTAAATCTTGTTTAATTCAATTAAAAATTGTTTAAAATTGTTTAACTCATAACTAAATAATCCAAAGTCCAATTTCAAATTGTGAAACATGTAATCCAACTAAAATTTGATAAACTTTTCAAATATAAAATTTGTAAATTGTTTTGCACACTTTAACTTGATGATAATAACATTTATTTGTGTGCCATGTTTAAGTAACCAATTTTCCAAACTAATAAATGATTTCTTAATTGGTTAACTATCATTCTAATTGCATTTAAATTGTTATGTTATTGTTATTCATCATGCATGCATCATACTAATTCAACTACACCTAATGCTTAGTGATAGAACAATTAATTCAACTCCAAGCATGGGCTTCCACATGCACCCTTTTGCATATGGAATCCATTTAAACTTGTGTTTCATGTCAAGCAAGTTATTTTGTTACATCTATTAAACATGACATGCATCATCCAGTGTTTGTGCACCTATGCCATGTATTGATTGCCCGTCTTCCTTCGTTGTTGTTTTTGTTTCTTCTCGATTAGACGACGACGTTGGTACCGACGAGCCTTACGACACCACTACTCAGGACCTAGCCCAGTACGAGACTGAGCTGCCAGGCAAGTTATCACTCACATGAATCACCGAGTTCCTTTCCACACTTGTTGTCGATACTATCTTTTTGTCTACTATTGCTAGCCCTATGTATCGTTGCTTGTTCTCCGAACCCATCACATGATACCTTGAGCCATGATATTGCCACCACCTCCATACCTACAGACATTGCTTGTGCCTGTTCCTATCTAGCATGCTTAGGGTTGCTTTTATTCGAGTCTGTTGTCGGTTACTACTGTTACTATCTTATTATTTTGTACCGGGGCTCGATGTTAATCAATCAATCCTGTTAATTGCTAATGGTAATAATAATTTGATGATAAGGCACCGGCAGGAGGCCCATGAGTGGTTTTGGAGCCTGCTAGTGTCGACCCTAATAGGAAAAGGGTCTTGTCTACTGATCCATGATGAGCGCACTACCCGCATTTGGGAAGCGAGTATGGGCGCCCCCCTCAACTTGACCTGATTCGCATCTCGTCCAAATCGCCTCATTTAGTTCGTGTTTTCCATTTGCCGCATGCATGTTTTTGCGAGCCCAGCGCAGGGTGGAACTTTCGTAGTCGGCATATAGGGGGACACGGTCTTAGAGTGCTATGATGGTCCATTTTCTTCTGGGCTTGATTAGCCGTGCGCCCAAGGTTCTTTGGGCTTGATGCGAAGAATGGTTGGTTGTGTTGAGTGCCCCGCTTGGTGGGAGGCATCCCATCTGGCGGGATATTCATGAGTGTACGGCCAAATTGGTGCAACCCTGCAGGGATAATCTTCTCGAGAAGCCGTGTTTTCCGCGGTTATGGATTACTTGGTGAAAGTACTGGCTAACAAGTACTCAGGACAACTTCAACATAATGACCAATCATGTTTCACCCAATGATTAATAACTTGACTAGTAATAGGTTATTCACACAATAACTTGATTCACCTTATCACAACTGTGTGAGTTATCCTCGGATCGCTTCTTTGGATAAGGGGCGAGATCCAGGATGGGTTTGGTTGAAGTTATCTTTCAGTTGGTTACAATCCTCGATCTTATCTTTTCTGTTAGCCGGAACTTGTAGTTATATTCTGTAGTTGTTTAGAGCAGCCAGCAGCAACTTTTATACCACCCCTTTTCTTCCGTTGATCCCAAGCATCTCCGCTTGTGTTGACGGGTAACTCCTTGATGAACTGTGAGTCTTGCTTGCCAGTACTTGGATGTACTGACCCCGTTGGGGCTGTGGTTTACGCAGAGTACGACTACGACTACGATGCCTCTCAGGACGGCTACTTCGTGGAGTTCGACGAGACTGCAGACGAGTAGTTAGCTGGACCAGGGCAGGATCCAGACCTACGTGGATGGGCTTCGCTTTTCTTTATTTTCTCCGGCTTCTTAAGCCATGGATTTGTCTGTACTCAGACCCCTTTGATTGCTTCCGCTGTTGTAATGGATGATATGTTGGGACATGTGTCCTCTGGATGACTGTATTCGATATTTTCTGCCTTAGTGAAGGCCAGTTGCACTTATTTCATTCTTTTGTGTCTTAGAGACATTCTGTGCTATCATTCGTACCAAACTGTTGACGTACCGTGCGTGTTTGATTATGAAGTACGTCGACAGTAGTGCCTTAGGTTCCTAGCGGATAGTTTACTTCGACGGTGGAAGCAGGGCTTGTGTTGTCGCGCATAAGCGCAGGCCTACCAGGAAGCTGGGACGTGGGAGCAGTTATGCCCCATAATCCAAGCACCTGACTTCCAGTTCGTGCGAGGAGTATCCTCTAGAAACCTTGGGTGCGACATCCACCATCGTAAGGCAGCAGCAGACCGGACGCGGTAGCAGGAGCACACCAGGATGACAAGCCCGGCCAGGCCCAAAACGGGCCCGTGAAGCTCCCGCTGCCCCGCTGTAGCAGACGTGGCGTTGTCATCACCCACCTTATCTCGAGCCCCGACTCGTTCGAGCCGGAGACGGCATAGGGAGGCCCGAACCCAGC
The DNA here is from genome assembly GCA_028641055.1 of Alopecurus myosuroides. Lineage (NCBI taxonomy): Eukaryota > Viridiplantae > Streptophyta > Magnoliopsida > Poales > Poaceae > Alopecurus > Alopecurus myosuroides. The sequence goes on from CM054061.1 coordinate 120,316,494, forward strand.
CCGCCCTGACCCAGATCGGGCCCAAAGTGCCCAGATCTGGTCCGTCAGTGCTCCACCGTCCTAGCTTCACCCCGCCGCCACCATAGAAGCCAAGGGGCACCGCCGCCGCGCTGCAGCCACCCGGCCACCACCGGACCGCCGCCAGTCGAAGCTCATCGCCGCCATGCCGGGGCCCCAACCGCGCCGAGTAAAGGCAGACTGACCGCCATCAGCTCCGCACAGGCTAAGCCAGGCGGCGCGCACTAGCATCGGCCGAGGGAGGGATGAGTGGGGTCGGCCGCCAGGGGGACACCCCGGTCACCCGCATGGGGGCGACGGAGGCGCGGGTTTCGGGAGGACGAGGGGTTTCGGGAGGATGCAACTCCTCTGCAATAGGTTCCAATTTTCTTCTCCCCTTACCACATCGTTTTATCAAGTGTAATTTATTGGTACGCGCCAAGGCTTTACTCGGGATTACACTCGGAGACTAGAAAAAAATGAATATTTAATTTTACCGAGCCTTCTCCATCCATGGGGCACATGATTCTTCTAACAACGGTCAATGTACAGGTAGGGATGCAAAGCTGTGCCTGTCTGCCCCGCTCCAAATAGGGAGTGTTCTCTACACCTATTGGGTAGAATTATAGGTATTTCCCTATTTTACGGGTTGTGTAATAATACGAATACGACCATGAGGAAGCTTACGTGAAATCAGAGTGGCGTGAAATATGCTGGACACAATGTCATATTTGATCTGCTCACCCTCCTCTAATGCTCTCCTCTAGTAGCCGCGTCATCCACCCGGCTCCACGGGATCAAAGTCCACACCTCCCTCCCTCCCCAGTCGGCGGACACCTGTCCGCCGTTTTCGGGGGATCCTTTGTGCTCCCTCATGGATTTGGTTCTAACGCCTTTACGTAGGCCTCAACCATTAAGTTTGACGGGCACATGTACTAGGCGCGGTGCAGCGCCTCGGCTTGGCCCGAAGTCGTTCGCTTACTCCACTGGCACGCAATTTGTATGCCATTGCCACAACGAGGTGAGTTGGGAGGCGGTGCGGCTAGAGAGAGAGAACGGAGGCGGAACGACGAGAGAGAGAGAGCGGGCAATTTGGGTGGCGAGTTGAGCACGGGGGCAGATTTTTAACAGCGGTGGAGGCGGCCAAGCCGGCGGGCTGGCATTAAATTTCTCTGTGTGTGTGCTGGTCGATGGGATGCCACACTGCGGCGTCCTCGGGAACAAGTGCCGCACCATGAATTTGATGGGATCGTTGCATAGAAAACAGAAAATTTCCTATGTGAATGACACATGAAGGGCCAAGATCTAATCTAGAAGATGTAAGTAATGGGTGACGAGAGAGTTCTAGAAGAACATACCCTCGAAGACACAAAGCGTTACGAGAACAAATCTTGTGGGTGATGAAGACAATCACTTTTCGACCTCAAGATCGCGAAGAAGAGCATTGCAATCCGGCAGCGCTTCCGCACTCGGTCACACATACAGCTCGATGACGACCTCCGTTCCCTCTATCCAGCGGGGTAGCGGAAGCAGAGAATCCACCAAAATCTCCAACAACACAACAACATGGTGTGGTGAAGAAACTGCTCAGGGTTTCGTCAAGCACATGAACATAAGTTGGAGCAGCGGGAGGAGGGAAATGGAGATGACACCAAGTGTATGGAGGAGAGGTAGCTCTTACCCTCCTTTTACAGGGGAGGGGGAGGCATCCCAAAGGGGGGTGCGGCTAAGGCATGGTGGTGCCCCCACCTCTTTCCTCTTCATGTGAGTGGACACTTCACTCACACCCACTCATTCTGCACTTAATCTCCGCTAAACAATTCCAAAGGTTTTTCTTCAATAAATAAATAAAAACATTTTCATTTATTTATTAATATTTGTTAATTCTATGAACAAAAATTTGCACATAACACCTCGAAACATTTGTTAATTCTATTAATAACTATTCAACAAAAAACTCTTGAACTCTTTCAAATTTACCCGAAACAATTTTGGTGTTGTACAAACTTTTCTCCGATATTCCATATCCACTCAAACACGTTATCGAAGTTTAAGTGTGTCACCCTACGGTTCGTGAATAATATACACATGATCGATACACCTCTCTGATCAATAGTCAACAATAGGACCTAGAGATCCGTAATGACTCCTACATATTAAACGACGAATCTACTGATCGTGTGAGCCATAAAATTTTTAACCAATTCCCGTTGTCTCGTGATATTTTACTTTTCCGAGATCCGATCATTGGTATCAATCATACCTAGTTCGATATCTTTACCGCTAAGTACTCTTTACTCATTCCGTGATATGACATCCTTGTGACCTAGTCACGTGCTTGCAGATGGTGTCGATGTGATATCACCAAGACGGCTAATACGTCATAAACGTATCCCTAATTTTTGATGCTCCATTATCATATTATGCCAATTGCTACATGTTTTCTCCATTATTCATAACATTTTCATACGTTTTCTGGGACTAACCTATTAACAAGATGCCAAGTGTCTGTTTCCTGTTTTCTGCTGTTTTTTGTGTCAGAAAAGTTGTTCTGGAAACATTCTCGGAATTGGACTCCACAAAGCCCGAAGTGCCTATTTTCCCGGAAGCATCCAGAACACCGAAGAGGAGTCAAAGACGGGCATCAGGGGGGCCACACCATAGGGTGGCACGGCCTCCCCCTGGCCGCGCCAGCTATAGGCGTGGGCCCCCTGGCCTCCACCGCCTCTGCCATTTCTCCTATTTATTCCCCCCGGATGGAAAACCCTAAACACCTGATAAAAAATCCACGAAAAGTTCCACAGCCGCCATCGTCGTCAACCCTAGATCAGGGGGTTCTGGAGCTGTGTCTCGGCACCCTGCCGGACAGGAAATCATCACAGGAGGCTTCTACATCACCATGCCTGCCTTCGGAGTGATGCGTGAGTAGTTCATCCCTGGACTACAGGTCCATAGCAGTAGCTAGATGGTTGTGTCCTCCTCATATGCCTCCATGTTTAGATCTCGTGAGCTGCCTATCATGATCGAGATTGATCTTATGTAATTCTGTATGCTGTGTTTGCTGGGATCCGATGAATATTGACCTTATGCCAAGTTGATTATAGTATATATTGCATATGTTATTTGTGATCTTGCATGCTTTCCGTAGCTAGTGGTTGCTCTGGCCAAGTAGTTGCTAGTGACTCCAAGAGGGAGTATTTATGCGAGATAGTGGGTTCATGCCTCCTTATCGCCTGTGCTCGAGTGACAGAAACGTGACGGGGGAGGATGGGCTGTTGCCACTAGGGAGAAAACAGCGGTGAGAGTGCCCGCGTGTATAATCATTGCTTACATTACACACATTGTTTAATGCAGTTATCTGTTGCTTGCAACTTAATACCTAAGGGGGTTCGGATGATAACCTGAGGGTGGATTATTAGTCATAGATGCAGATGGATTTCGGTCTATGTATTTTGTTGTAATACCCGCACTAAATATCATAGTAGTCATCATGTTATATTGTGCACTATGGTGCAACCTCTATTTGTCAATTTCCCAGCTGTAATTTGTTCACCCAGCATGTTATTTTTAAGGAGAGAAACCACTAGTGAACCTATGAACCACGGTCCATTTTTCACATTGTTTAACAAACCACAATAATTTCCTGCTCTCTTTACTTACTGCAAGCATACACTGTTTTCCACACTATACGTCTAATCTTTGTTTTCAGCAAGACCGGTGAGATTGACAACCTCACTGTACCGTTGGGGCAAAGTATTTTGGTTGTGTTGTGCAGGTTCCACGTTGTTGCTGACACCGGTGAAGCCCCAGCACCACCGTCAGTGGCATCAACCTTCCGAAGATCCTGTTTCTCCAACTGGATTGATAGCCCTGGTTCTTAACTAAGGGGAAAACTCCTACCGCTGTGCTCATCACACCCTCCTCTTGGGGTTCCCAACAAAGCGCATCAAGGGCCCAGAGTATATCTCTCAGTCATTTGGATGGAAAATCTCACTCTTGATCCGTGAGCCTCAACTAATGCTTTCGGAATACCCAACGACACCTTTATAGTCTCCCTGTTACGGTGCGACGTTTGATGACGTCAAAGCACTCTTCTGGTGTTAGTGAGTGACATGATCTCATGGTCTAAGGATTATAGTTACTTCATATGTTTGATATAACAATGTAAACTTAATGACTTGATCGTATTGCTATATTTACTTTTGGTACATGTTTATCACATCATTCTACCAATGACATGACCTCATTATTAACAACATCCAATGTTCATGATCTGAAAACCTTAATCATCATTTATCAACGAGCTAGTTAAACGAGAGGCGTTACTTGAAACTCTTGTTTGTTTATTAAACACACATGTATCAACGTTTCCGGTTAATACAATTCTAGCATGAGAAATAATCATTTATCATAAACATGGAATAAGATCATAAACATGAAAAGTTCCACAGACGCCGTCGTCGTCAACCCTATATCAGGGGGTTCTGGAGGTGTCTCTCGGCACCCTGCCGGAGAGGAAATCATCACCGGAGGCTTCTACATCACCATGCCTGCCTCCGGAGTGATGCGTGAGTAGTTCATCCCTGGACTACGGGTCCATAGTAGTAGCTAGATAGTTGTCTCCTCCTCATAGGCCTCCATGTTTAGATCTCGTGAGCTGCCTATCATGATCGAGATTGATCTTATGTAATTCTGTATGCTGTGTTTGCTGGGATCCAATGAATATTGACCTTATGCCAAGTTGATTATAGTCTTTATTGTATCTTTTATTTGTGATCTTGCATCATTTCCGTTGCTAGTGGTTGCTCTGGCCAAGTAGTTGCTAGTGACTCCAAGAGGGAGTATTTATGCGAGATAGTGGGTTCATGCCTCCTTTTTGCCTGTGCTCGAGTGACAGAAACGTGACGGGGGAGGATGGGCAGTTGCCACTAGGGAGAAAACTGTGGTGAGAGTGCCCGCGTGTATAATCGTTGCTTATGTTACACACATTGCTTAATGCAGTTATCTATTGCTTGCAACTTAATACCTAAGAGGGTTCAGATGATAACCTGAGGGTGGATTATTAGTCATAGATGCAGATGGATTTCGGTCTATGTATTTTGTTGTAATGCCCGCACTAAATCTTTGTTTTCAGCAAGACCCGTGAGATTGACAACCTCATTGTACCGTTGGGGCAAATTATTTTGGTTGTGTTGTGTGCAGGTTCCACGTTGTTGCTGACACCGGTGAAGCGCCAGCACCACCGTCAGTGGCATCAACCTTCTGAAGATCCTCTTTCTCCTACTGGATTGATAACTCTGGTTCTTAACTAAGGGGAAAACTCCTACCGTTGTGCTCATCACACCCTCCTCTTGGGGTTCCCAACAAAGCGCATCAAGGATTTTTCTGGCACCGTTGCTGGGGAGTAAGAAGTCTTCTGGCAAGGGCAGTCTCTCACTCTCAACCTCTTTATTTTGTTTATTGTCTTTTTTTATGTTTTTCTTGTTTTTCTTCTCTATATTAGAAATACCAAAAATTAGTTTTCTTTATAGCTGTTATTTATTTGCTTGCTTTTATTTCACTAGAATGAGTATTCCTGAAGTTGAGGTTCGTTCTTTTAAGCAACAGAGGGGCGAGAGTTCAAAAGATGCTTGGTCTAGAATAAATGATGCTCATAATAAATGTACAAAAAAATAGTCTACCCTGATACTCCTGAGGAATTTTTATGTTGGTATTTCTGGTTGGTATAGGTATGTGTTAGATACTCTTACAGGTGGTAATTTTCTAGGAACTCCTGCATTAGAAGCCTGCAATTTGATTGAAAGTTTAGTAGGATCACCCCCCATTAAAACTGTTAAAACTGAGATCACTTTGGAGGATGTTATTAATAAACTAAACTCTTTGTAAATGAACTTACCTATTTTCCTTGACAATGCTAGCAAAATTAATGAATCAATAACTACTATTGATAAAAGAATCACTGCTTTAGAGGCTAGCAACACTCATGATAATCAAAATTTTAGGATTGGTAAACTAGAGGATGCTATGGGAACTTTAAGCTCAACTTTTTCATCTCTTAAATTCAAGAAGGAGAAAGCCTTTGTGGGAAAGTAGCAAAGATTCATGTATGTTCCCAAGATAACTAAACCCAAATTTCAATTTGTGCTGCAAATTGCTAAAACAATTAATGAAACTAAGAGTGATCTCCATGTTGAATCTTTAGAAAGATCTGGAGTTCCTATTGCTGCAAATAATGGTTTAGAGGAAGTTACACTTGGTGCTTCTTCACTTTAAAATACTTGAGTTTATCTTTTAGGCCTAGCTAAAAGGCGTTAAAGAAAAGCGCTACCGGGAGACAACCCGTTTTATTTCTTTGTTTTCATTCAGTTTTATTTTGTTTTCTTTTGTGTTTTTTGCACGTGGATGTTGTATATTTCATTAGAAACCCTCTGTATCTTTTCTTTTGTGTTTTTTTTTAGCCAAGTAAAGCCTCTAGTGGAAAGTTGACACTATATCTCGGATTTCTGCGCAGGAAACAGAATTCTGCTGTCCACTGTTAATTACTTATAAAATCACAGAAAATTCAAAATCACCTGAGCTTTTTTGTTCTTAATCCTGAGATATATACACATCTTTTCTTAGTTTACCAGCTTTTTATTTGAGAAACATAAGATTTTCGAAAAAATCGATCTCTGTCTGCTGTTCTGTTTTGACAAATTTCTGCCAATAATTGCATTTGCATCTTAATCTCTTTCTTTTGGTGTTCTTTTGGGGAAAAGAGTTTTAAAATAACTTGTGATAGTATTTAATGTGTTTTTGAGTTCTATTCTTGTGTTGAAACTGAACCATGTGAGTTTATTATTTCGATTGCACTAACGTTGCTAATGAAGATTGTGAGAATTTTGGTGTGAAGGAAGTTTTCAAGGGTCAAGAGAAGAGGACGATATGATGTGATCAAGAAGAGTGAAAATCCTAAGCTTGGGGATGCCCCGGTGTTACATCCCAGCAAATTCCAAGAATACTCAAGCGTCTAAGCTTGGGGATGCCCAAGGCATCCCCTTCTTCATCAACAAATTATCATGTCACTTCTAGTGAAACTATATTTTTATTCGATCACACCTTATGTGCTTTACTTGGAGCGTCTTTTATTTTTGTTTTCAGTTTGTTTTTATTTTCATAATAAGCTTGTTTGGACCCCAGAATATTTTATTGGAGAGTGACACGCTCCGCTTTTTCATGAGAATATATTGTATTCTTAGTCTCTGTGTGGCTGCTGCATTTATTTAGCTCCTGTTTTGCATGCATCTCTTATCAGAGTTGTTAGTTTTAGTAGTATTATATGAGTACTCTCATGTTTTCTTGCTGTATCATAAAGAGTATTTTTGTTAAAACATATCTTGTATGGTGCTTTTTGGGAAAAGAAACTGCTGCTTGATGTAGAATTTATAACAGTACTAGTAGAAGCTTGTATATATTGTGGCTAGAACTTTTTTATGCCATGCTAAATGTTATTTTAGTTTTAAAGCCTTGTGGTTATTGAGTAGCATGAATAGTCTTAAATAGCTGAGAGCGTTTAATATGTCTTGAAAGATTCATGAGTTGTTCTTGTCATAGTAAAGCATCAATATATGGTATTCTCTTTCGAATGTTTTATTTGGATGACTTGGCGCATGCTCACAACATGTTTATGACTACAAACCAGTCACGAATAGCCTCCGTGAACACTTAGTTTTTGAACTTGTGATTCCTCTTATGCTTTAATTAATGATGCTTATGTCGATATGCATGATTATGGCTCTTGTGCTCTCTTGATTTGTTGCTCCCAGTATTTTGCTAGCCTCCACCTGTACTGAGTATGGAATTCTACTTGTGCATCCAACCCCCTTGACCCAAAGTTTTCCCATTGTGCACATCATACCTATCTACATGTGGTATTTAACTGCCACTCCAAGTAAATTGCTGATGTGTTACGTTTAAAACCTTCAAAATTACTCCCGCTTTGGGTACTTGTTTTTGCTCATGAGGACGTCAATAGAAAATCTTTATCTCACTTGTTGATTGGATTTCACACCCTCGACTAGTGGCTTCATGCGCTTATCCAAATGATAGAAGAGCTGGCAGCGGGGTGCCCAGCCCTAAATTAATACAAACAAATTCTCTTCACTATTGTTGTCCCTGATTTATCGGCCAATGCATAATTGTGTAAACAAAAGAGAAAAAGGGATGACCTTATACACCAGTTGCGTCCTTCACCATGGGAGCCGCTCTTGTGAATCTTGTTGGCTTGTGACGTAATGTATTGTATGTTTACCATTTGTTCACATTAGCATACACCTGTCCTAAAAAATAGACATTCCTCAACGGTGTCAAACTTTTAATACCTCTGTTTAATAAAATAAAAAGCTCTAGCAGATGAGTGATCCCTGCTTCCCTCTGCGAAGGGCATTTCTTTTACTTTTATGTTGAGTCACCATCTTCCAACTTTATGCATAGCTGAGAGAGCATTTTTGTCATTCCGAGTTCTATGTGTATTTGTCCCATAAACATCAATAAATACTTCATGATGTGATATTATTTGTTCATAAATTATTTGTTCTAGTCTTCCTCTTGAACTTTATGTTTTGTCCCACTCTTAAGGACTAGCGAAATACCACTTTGCCATGCTTTCTCTATACCTGAAACAAACGTTTATCTTTTTTGCATTATTATCCATAATCCTTTATTTGAGGTACTCTTCGTGATGCAAAGTGATTGCTATGCTTTATTATTAAAGTTCTATTTATCATGTTTGTGTTTGAAGTTTTATGATCTCACCATACATATGCTTTTACATTTTAATGATCAAGATTATGATAGTAGCATGTCACCTAAGATTTTTTTTATCGTTTACCTACTCGAGGACGAGTAGGAACTAAGCTTGGGAATGCTTGATACGTCATAAACGTATCCCTAATTTCTGATGCTCCATGATCATATTATGCCAATTGCTACATGTTTTCTCCCTTATTTATAGCATTTTCATACATTTTCCGGGACTAACCTATTAACAAGATGCCAAGTGTCAGTTCCCTGTTTTCTGCAGTTTTTGGTTTCAGAAAAGTTGTTCTGGAAACGTTCAAGGAATTGGACCCCACAAAGCCCGAAGTGCCTATTTTCCCCGAAAGCATCTAGAACACTGAAGAGGAGTCGAAGACGGGCATCAGGGGGCCACACCATCGGGTGGCGCGGCCTCCCCCTGGTTGCGCCAGCAATAGGTGTGGGGCCCCCTGGCCTCCACCGCCTCTTCCCTTTCGCCTATTTATTCCCCCCGGATGGAAACCCTAAACACCTGATAAAAAATCCCCGAAAAGTTCCACAACCGCCGTCGTCGTCAACCCTAGATCAGGGGGTTTCTGTAGCTGTCTCCCGGCACCCTGCCGGAGAGGAAATCATCACCGGAGGCTTCTATATCACCATGCCTGCCTTCGGAGTGATGCGTGAGTAGTTCATCCCTGGACTTCGGGTCCATAGCAGTAGCTAGAAGGTTGTCTCCTCCTCATATGCCTCCATGTTTAGATCTCGTGAGATGCCTATCATGATCGAGATTGATCTTATGTAATTCTGTATGCTGTGTTTGCTGGGATCCATTGAATATTGACCTTATGCCAAGTTGATTATAGTATTTATTGCACATGTTATTTGTGATCTTGCATGCTTTCCGTTGCTAGTGGTTGCTCTGGCCAAGTAGTTGCTAGTGACTCCAAGAGGGAGTATTTATGCTAGATAGTGGGTTCATGCCTCCTTTTCGCCTGTGCTCGAGTGATAGAAACGTGACGGGGGAGAATGTGTTGTTGCCACTAGGGAGAAAACATCGGTGAGAGTGCCCGCGTGTATAATCATTGCTTACATTACACACATTGTTTAATGCAGTTATCTGTTGCTTGCAACTTAATACCTAAGGGGGTTCGGATGATAACCTGAGGGTGGATTATTAGTCATAGATGCAGATGGATTTCTTTCTATGTATTTTGTTGTAATACCCGCACTAAATATCATAGTAGTCATCATGTTATATTGTGCACTATGGTGCAACCTCTATTTGTCAATTTCCCAGCTGTAATTTGTTCACCTAGCATGTTATTTTTATGGAGAGACACCACTAGTGAACCTATGAACCCCGGTCCATTTTTCACACTGTTAAACAAACCACAACAATTTCCTGCTCTCTTTACTTACTGCAAGCATACACTGTTTTCCACACTATACGTCTAATCTTTGTTTTCAGCAAGTCCGGTGAGATTGACAACCTCACTGTACTGTTGGGGCAAAGTATTTTGGTTGTGTTGTGTGCAGGTTCCACGTTGTTGCTGACACCAGTGAAGCGCCAGCACCACCGTAAGTGGCATCAACCTTTCGAAGATCCTCTTTCTCCAACTGGATTTATAAGCCTGGTTCTTAACTAAGGGGAAAACTCCTACCGCTGTGCTCATCACACCCTCCTCTTGGGGTTCCCAACAAAGCACATCAAGGGCCCAGAGTATATCTCTCAGTCATTTGGATGGAAAATCTCACTCTTGATCCGTGAGCCTCAACTAATGCTTTCCAAAGACCCAACGACACCTTTATAGTCTCCCTGTTATGGTGCGACGTTTGATGATATTAAAGCACTCTTCCGGTGTTAGTGAGTGACATGATCTCATGGTCTAAGGATTAGAGTTACTTCATATGTTTGATATAACAATGTAAACTTAATGACTTGATCGTATTGCTATATTTACTTTTGGTATATGTTTATCACATCATTCTACCAATGACATGACCTCATTATTAACAACATCCAATGCTCATGATCCGAAAACCTTAATCATCATTTATCAACGAGCTAGTTAAACAAGAGGCGTTACTAGGAACTCTTGTTTGTTTATTAAACACACATGTATCAACGTTTCCGGTTAATACAATTCTAGCATGAGAAATAAACATTTGTCATAAATATGGAATAAGATAATAACCACTTTATTATTGCGTCTCGGGCATATTCCCTTCAGTCTCTCACTTGCACTAGATTCAATAATCTAGTCAGTAAGAACTCAACACGTATGGCGTTCTAGTGTTATTATCATGCTTTGCATGTGGTAAACTTCATCAAAAGATCTGACATGTTCAGGCCCTTTTGTACTTGCATGTCTTTGCGTCTACACGCATCACTCATTCTCTAATGAGATGGCTTTATATATATTTGGTCAAACGGTGAGACCTTAATTTCCTCAACTTAAACTAATGTTACTAACAATGTGAAAATGCAGCTTCATAGTGTCAGTATTCTTGAAAATTCACTAAGTTCAATATATAACTCCTTGACACGAAATACTCCTATTATTTGTTGTCAACACAATGATATACTTAGACTTCGTTGTGTTATCCGTCACAATATTTTAATTTTGAAACTCGTTCAACTCTGGCATGGAACTTTCTTCCAGCCTATTGTGCCACCCTTCAAAAATATATTTTAATTGAGATATATTTATTTGAATAGATGACAATAATATTAGTGTAGCATATTACAACGAATAGTTTTTCATTACTACATAGGAAAACATATCCTTAGTATTTCAAAAATACATAAGGATCTCTCCCACTCTAGTCCAATCATCATATAAATTATCCTACTATAACACCTTATAGCATATGACTCATCTGGTTGTGTACATATCATGTAACACATGACTTAGAAATCTCAATTACAATTTTTCTCATCATGTGTCAAAACACTTGAATATTTATCAATTATAACCCCTTCTTCTCGTTTCTTCGTTGAGTTACTTCAACACTTACGTACTTTGGCTCAACCATATCAGTGAAGGGAATATGCCCGAGAGGCAATAATAAAGTGTTTATTATGTTATTCCTTGTTTATGATAGATGTTTCTTTCTCATGCTAGAATTGTATTAACCGGAAACGTTGATACATCTGTGATTAATAAACAAACAATCGTTCCTAGCAAAGCCTCTCTTTTAACTAGCTCGCTGATTAACCGATGATCAAGATTTCCTGGTCATGAACATTGGATGTTGTTAATAACGGGGTCATGTCATTAGGAGAATGATGTGATGAACATAGACCCAAACTAATTATAACAATACGATTAAATCATTTATTTTATTTTTTATGTCTTACATTCGAAGTAACCCCATTCCTTAGACCATGAGAGCATGTCAATCAATAATACCGAAAGAGTGCTTTGATGACATCAAACGTCACACCGTAACAGGGTGACTATAGAGGTGGTAACCCTATTCCTTATACCATGAGATCATGTCAATCACTAATACCGAAAGAGTGCTTTGATGACATCAAACGTCACACCGTAACAGGGTGACTATAGAGGTGGCGTTAGGTATTCGGAAAATGTTAGTTGAGGCTCATGGATCAAGAGTGTGATTTGTCCATCCAAAATGATGGAGAGATATACTCTAGGACCTCTCAGTGATGTCACATCGACACCTCTTGCAAGTACGTTACTAGGTCACAAGCATGTCATATCACTTAACGAGTAAAAGAGTACTTGTCGGTAACGTGATCGAACAAGGTATGGTTGATACCGATGATCGGATCCCGGACAAGTAAAATATCGCGAGACAAACAGAATTAGTTACGACAGTGATGGTTCACACGATCACGAGATTCATCGTTGAATATATAGGTGTCATCACAGATCTCCAGATCCCGCTGTTGATTATTGATCGGAGAGGAGTCTCGATCATTTTTATGTTATTCGCGAACCGTAGGGTGACACACTTAAGGTTCGATGACGCATTCGAGAGGATACGAAATATCGAAGAATGTTTTGGACAACACCGAAATTGTTTCGGGGAAAATTGAAATAGTTCAAGGGTTTTTGTCGAATGGTTTTTAATAGAATTAACAAATGATTCGAGGTGCTATATGATTTTTTTTAATGGAATTAACAAATATTCAAATAAAGAAATAAAATGTTTTATTAACTTATTAAAGAAAAACCTTTGGATTTTCTAAGTGGAGTTTTAAGGGAGCATGAGTGGGTGTGAGTGGGGCTTCCACTCACATGAAGAGGGAAGAGGTGGGGGAACCACCATGGCTGGCTGCACCAAACGCTTGGGCTGCCTCCCCTCCCCTATAAAAGAAGGGTGAGGGCTTGTCCTCCTCACACACTTGTCCCACCTTCCATCCTCTCCACCTGCTGCTCCATTCCATGGTATACGGCTTGGCGAAGCCGTGACCGTGGGTTCTTCACCACCACCACGGTGTCGTGCTGTTGGAGTTCTGGGGGATCCTCTACTTCTGCTACCCCATTGGATCGAGGGTCTTCATCAGCTGAACGTGTGACGATCACGGAGGCACCACCGGATTGCGGTGCATATCTTATCGGTCTCGGGATCGGCATGAGTACGGCTACGCCAACAACGAGATTTAATATCATACCACTTAGAGTATTCGAGTGTATGTTTTCCTAAGACTCTTTCTCCCCGTTACCTTTCATGTCCTAGATTACATCTTGGCCCTTCGGGTTTATGTCGCGTAGATTTTTTTTGTTTTCTATGCAACGTACCCTTCAGTGGTATCAGAGCCGTATCTATGTGTAGATGATTTGTACGGGTAGAACACATAGGTGTATGTGGGCGTTGATGATCATGTTTTTGCCTCCTTAAGTATTTTATGATCTTAGTGGAATAGTAGGATGAAGCTGCCCTAGACAAACTTTACGTGTACTTTGTATGCGAGACCTGTCTCACTTGTGGCTGAGGGGGTGTCCGTTTCTCCTACTATAGTTAAGATCTAATCTGAGAAGGGTTGTTAAAAATATGTTTTATCAACGTTGTTGTTCTTGTACGTAGATATGAACGGTTCTATCCTCGTAAGCCCAAGCCACGTAAAATATGCAAAAAAAAAATTAGAGGCGTCTAACTAGTTTTGCAGGGCATGTGATGTGATATGGTCAATGTTAAAAATTTTATGTATGAGATGATCTATTTTGTAAATTATTGACACACCGGCAGGAACCATATGGTTGTCTTATTATTTATGGCCGACGTGTTGTATATCATATCCATGAGATATGTTGTAATTTTGATGGACAATCAAGATGGAGTTGCCATGGACCTTGGTGCCACGCCGGTGGAATGATGGAGATTATACCATGATGCACAAGATGGAGATCGAGTGCAAGAAGGACCATATCATATCACATTATCCATGCATGTGATGTTAATAATTTATGTATCTTATTTTTCTTAGATCGCGATAGTAGCATTATAGGATGACCCCTCTCACTTAATATCAAGATAATAATGTGTTTTTCCTTAGTATGTTAAGAAAGTTTGTCGTTTCAAAACACCACGTGATGATCGGGTGTGATAGACTCAACGTTCGCATACAACGGGTGTTTTCAAGACTAGCATGTACAGACATGGCCTTGAAACACACGCAATACTACGGTTCTACTTGGCGATCCTAGCATGTACAGACATGGCTCGGAATACGTAATCTAAAGGTAAAGCATGAGTCATATGGATGATATGATGAACATGTTGACGTTCTCCTTTGCAACTACACTACTCACGTGATGATCGGTTTCGGTGTAGTGAATTTGGTTCGTGTAATCACTAAAACGACTAATAGGGATGTTGTTTTTGAGTGGGAGTTCATGGGATAATTTTAGAATTAACTTCAACTTAATTTATCATAAACCTTGTCTAAATAGTCTTTACAAATATGTTGTAGATCATGGCACCACCTACCTTCAATTTCAATATGTTCATGGAGAAAGAAAAACTAGCGAACAATGGATGCAACTTTAACAACTGAGCACTTAACCTGAGGATTCTCCTCACCTCTTGCAAGAAGGTCTATGTGCTTGATGCACCTCTAGGTGACCAGCCCGCTGATGATGCTTCTAAGGAAGGTAAAAATGTTTATCTCACTCAACAAGAAGACCACAATATAGTTCATTGCGGCAACCTTTATGGATTAGAGACAGAGCTGCGAAAACGTTTTGAAAACAACACTGCTTATCCTACAATGAGAGAACTGAAAATGATTATTGATACCCATGTTGTAGTTGAGAGTTATGACGCTTCAGGAAAGTTCTTTAGCTGCATGATGGAAGAGAACAACTCCGTTAGTGAGCACATACTCAAGATGTCTACGTACGCTGATAAACTCATAGCCTTGGGAATAACGATTCCCAATGAGCTAGGAATACATCGTGTTCTTCAATCTCTGCCATCTAGTTACAAGAACTTTGTGATGGAGTATAATATGCAAGGAATGAAGAAGTCTCTCCCCGAGCTTCTCTTGATGCTTAAAGCTGCTGAAGTGGAGATCAAGAAAGAACATCAAGTTTTTATGATCAATAAGACCACTAGTTTCAACAAAGGCAAGCCAAGGGTCAACTTCAAGAAGGGTAGCAAGTGTGTTGCTGCACCTGAGAAGAAAAACAAGTATGTCCCTAAGCCTGAGACTGAGTGCTTTTATTGCTAGGGCACTGGCCACTGGAAGCGCAATTGCGCCAAATATCTGGCAGATAGCAAGGCCGGCAAAGTGAACAAAGGTATATGTGATATACTTGTTATTGATGTGTACCTTATTAGTACTCGCAGTAGCGCCTGGGTATTTGATTCTGGTTCAGTTTCTCACATATGTAACTCGAAACAGGAGTTGCAGAATAAGCGACCACTAGCAAGGGATGAGGTGACGATGCGCGTCGGCAATGGATCAAGAGTTGATGTGATCGCCGTCGGGACGCTACCTCTTCGTTTACCATCTGGATTAGTTATAAACCTGAATAATTCTTATTTGGTGCCTGCATTAAGCATGAATATCATTTCTAGATCTTGCTTAATGCAGAGTGGTTATTCCTTTAAGTCTGAGAACAATGGTTGTTTAGTTTATATGAATAATATCTTTTATGGTCACACACCTGAGAAGAATGGTTTATTTCTTTTGAATCTTGATAGTATTGATACACATATTCATAATGTGAATGCCAAAAGAATTAAGTTAAATGATGATATTGCTACTTACATGTGGCATTCTCGCTTAGGTCATATTGGTGTTAAACGCATGAAGAAGCTCCATTCTGATAGACTCTTAGAATCACTTGATTATGAATCATTTGAAACATGTGAACCATGCCTTATGGGCAAGATGACTAGAACACCGTTTTCTGGAACTATGGAACGGGCGAAAGACTTACTGGAAATCATACATACTAATGTGTGTGGACCAATGAGTGTATCGACGCGTGGTGGATATCGTTATTTTGTCACTTTTACAGATGATTTGAGTAGATATGGATATATTTACTTAATGAAACAAAAATCTGAGACATTTGAAAAGTTCAAAGTATTTTAGTGTGAAGTTGAAAATTATCGTAACAGAAATATTAAATTTCTACAATCTGATCGTGGAGGTGAATATTTAAGTTCCGAGTTTGGCATGCATATGAAACAATGTGGAATAGTTTCACAACTCACACCTGCCAGAACACTACAGCGTAATGGTGTTTCAGAACGTCGTAATCGTACTTTATTGGATATGGTTCGATCTATGATGTCTCTTACAAATTTGCCACTATTTTTTTGGGGTTACGCACTAGAGACCGCTGCATTCACTTTAAATAGGGCACCATCTACATCCGTTGAAACTAAACCGTATGAATTATGGTTTGGAAACAAACCTAAGCTGTCCTTTCTAAAAGTTTGGGGATGCCATGTTATGTGAAGAAGCTTCAACCTGGTAAACTCAAACACAAAGCGGAAAAATGCGTCTTCATAGGATACCCTAAGGAAACAATAGGGTACACCTTCTATCACAGATCCGAAGGCAAGATTTTCGTTGCCAAGAATGGATCTTTTTTAGAGAAGGAGTTTCTCTCGAAAGGTGTGAATAGTAGGAAGGTAGAACTCGACGAGGTTATTGACCCTTCTCTTCTTGGACTGGCGAGTAGCGCAGTGCCGGAAGTTGTTCCGGTGCCGACTCCGTCAGTTGAAGAGGGAGCTAATGATCAAGATCATGAAACTCCTGAAGAGGAAACTACCGTACCTCGCAGGTCAAGTAGGGAACGTACAACTCCTGAACTGTATGGGAATCCCGTATTAAACTTGAAGCGATGATGACCTTGCGACATATGATGAAGCGATGATGAGCCCACATTCCAACAAATGGCTTGAAGCCTTGAAATCCGAAATAGGATCCATGTACGAAAACCAAGTATGGACTTTGTGGACTTACCCGATGACTGCAAGGCCTATGAGAACAAATGGATATTTAAAAAAAAACTGACGCTGATGGTAATGTGGCCGTCTATAAAGCTCTACTTGTCGCAAAAGGTTTCCGACAAATTCAAGGAGTTGACTACGATGAGACTTTCTCACCGGTAGCGATGCTAAATTCAGTTTGGATTATGTTAGCAGTTGTTGCATTTTCGATTATGAAATCTGGCAGATGGATGTAAAAACGGTGTTCCTTCAGGGTGATATTGAGGAAGAGTTGTATATGATGCAACCCAAAGGTTTTGTTGATCCTAAGGATGCTGACAAGGTGTGCAAGCTTTAACGTTCCATTTATGGACTGAAGCAATCATCCCGGACTTGGAACCTCCGTTCTGATAAGGTGATAAAAGGGTTTGGATTTGTCCAAACATACGGGCAAGCTTGTATCTACAAGAAAGTGAGTGGGAGCTTTGTAGCATTTCTAGTACTATATGTGGATGACATATTGTTGATTGGAAATGATATAGAACTTTTAAAAAGCATAAAAGGTTATTTGAACAGTAGTTTTTTTATGAAAGACCTCGGTGAAGCAACTTATAATATAGGCATCAAAATCTATAGGGATAGATCAAGACGCTTAATTGGACTTTCGCAAAGTACATACCTTGACAAGATTCTGAAGAAGTTCAGAATGGAAGATAGTAAGAAGGGGTTCTTACCAATGTTGCAAGGCAAGACATTGAGTAAGACTCAATGTCCAGGTACAACAGAAGATAGAGAGATAATGAATCAGATTCCCTATGCTTCAGACATAGGTTCTATCATGTATTCTATGTTATGTACAAGACCAGATGTGGCACATGCTATTAGCAGGTACCAATCCGATCCAGGTTTGGAACACTGGACAACGGTCAAGAATATGTTTAAGTACTTGAGAAGAACTAAGGATATGTTTCTCGTATATGGCGGTGAAGAAGAGCTCGTCGCAAGATGTTACGTTGATGCTAGCTTCGACACTAATCCGTATGGCTCTAAGTCACAATCCGGGTATGTATTTTTTATGAATGGAGGTGCAGCAAGCTGGAGGAGTTCGAAGCAATCCGTGGTAGCGAGATCATCAACAGAAGCGGAATATGTTGTTGCCTCGGAGGCAACACATGAAGCAGTTTGGATGAAGGAGTTGATATCCGAACTAGGTGTGGTACCAATACCGTTGGATCCAATGGTTATCTATTGTGACAACAATGGTGCCATAGCCAATTCTAAGGAGCCAAGGTCTCACAGGAATTCCAAACATATCAAGCGTCGTTTTCACTCCATCCGTGAATATGACGCAGATGGGGATGTGAAGATTTTTAAAGTACATACGGATCTTAATGTGGCAGATTCGTTGACTAAACCTCTCCCAAAGGCAAACCATGATAAACAACTGAAATCCATGGGTGTTAGATTCCTCACTATGTAATATAGATTATTGCCCCTAGTGCAAGTGAGAGACTGAAGGGAATATGCCCGAGAGGCAATAATAAAGTGTTTATTATGGTATTCCTTGTTTATGATAGATGTTTATTTCTCATGCTAGAATTGTATTAACCGGAAACGTTGATACATGTGTGATTAATAAACAAACAATCGTTCCTAGTAAAGCCTCTCTTTCAACTAGCTCGTTGATTAATCGATGATCAAGGTTTCCTGATCATGAACATTGGATTTTGTTAATAACGGGGTCATGCCATTAGGATAATCATGTGATGAACATAGACCCAAACTAAGTATAACAATACGATCAAATCATTTAGTTTATATTGTTATGTATTACATTCGAAGTAACCCTATTCCTTAGACAATGAGAGCATGTCAATCAATAATACCGAAAGAGTGATTTGATGACATCAAACGTCACACCGTAACAGGGTGACTATAAAGGTGGCGTTAGGTATTCGGAAAGTGTTAGTTGAGGCTCATGGATCAAGAGTGGGATTTGTCCATCCAAAATGACGGAGAGATATACTCTGGGCCCTCTCGGTGATATCACATTTACACCGGTTGCAAGCACGTGACTAGGTCACAAGGATGTCATATCACAGAACGAGTAAAATAGTACTTGTGGCTAACGAGATTTAATAAGGTATGGTTGATACCAATGATCGGATCTCGGACAAGTAAAATATCGCGAGACAAAGGGAATTAGTTACAACGTTGATGGTTCACACGATCACGAGATTCATCGTTGAATATATAGGAGTCATCACGGATCTCCAGTTCCCGTTGTTGATTATTGATTGGAGAGGAGTCTCGATCATGTCTACGTTATTTGTGAACCGTAGGGTGACACACTTAAGGTTCGATGACGCATTCGAGAGGATACGGAATATCAAAGAATGTTTTGAACAACACCGAAATTGTTTCGGGGAAAATTGAAATAGTTCAAGGGTTTTTTGTCAATTGGTTGTTAATAGAATTAACAAATGATTCGAGGTGCTATATGCAAATATTTTTTAATGGAATTAACAAATATTCAAATAAAGAAATAATAACCTTTGGATTTTCTAAGTGGAGTTTTAAGGGAGCATGAGTGGGTGTGAGTGAGGCTTTCACTCACATGAAGAGGGAAGAGGTGGGGGCACCACCATGGCTGGCCATACCCAACCCTTGGGCTGCCTCCCCCTCCCCTATAAAAGGAGGGTGAGGGCTCATACTCCTCACACACTTGTCCCACTTCCCTTCCTCTCCACCCGCTGCTCCGTTCCATGGTCTCCGGCTTGGCGAAGCCCTGACCGTGGGATTCTTCACCACCACCACGTTGTCGTGCTGCTGGAGTTCCGGGGGATCCTCTACTTCCGCTGCCCCACTAGATCGAGGGAACGGAGGTCTTCATCGAGCTGAACATGTGACCAATCACGGAGGCACCGCCGGATTGTGGTGCACATCTTCTCGGTCTCGATATCGGCGTGAGTATGACTACGGCAACAACGATATTTAATCTCGTGCCTCTTAGAGTCTTCGAGGGTATGTTTTCCTAAGACTCTTTATCCCCGTTACCTTTCATCTCCTAGATTAGATCTTGGCCCTTCGGGTTTATCTCGCGTAGGAAATTTTTTGTTTTCCATGCAACGTACCCTTAATTGGAGCTTCAATCCATCTCCGTTGATACCGATGCCCAATATCTCTATCGCCTAAGTCTTTCATCACTATAAAATCTTAACCATGTTAATTTAAAATACATATTTTCTAATCAACTATATGTCATCTACATAAAAAATTAGAAATATGTCTTAGCGCTCCCACTTAATTTCTTGTAACTCTACAAGCATCTTTATCATTCATAATGTAATCAAACTATTTTGATAACTTCATTAAATTAAAGATTCCAACTTTGCTATGCTCACTTCAACCATTGAAGTTTCCATTCATTTCCATCAACCTTTTGAATTTTACAAAACTCTCATAATGTGTCAAGTACACATCCTTGATCAAACTTCCTAGAGAGGGTAGTTGGTTTTGTTATTCAACTGCCATATCAAAATATGTAAGTTTTGCTAGAACTATCCGCAAAGAATAAAGTATCACTACAGAAGATCAAAATCTTGTCGTAGTCAACTCTTTGAATTTTGTCGAAAACATCTTTTCGACAAGCCGAACTTTCAATGGATGTAAATATCCATGTCTTGTTGCTATATAGACCCATTTTCTATCGTTAGGATTCATGGCTTTCTAAAGGACTACCAAGTCACATACATGATATTCATACAGCGACACTATCTAAGATATAATGACTCATAGCCAATTTACACAGTTTGGGCCCATCATTTGCTTCCTTTATAAGTTACAGGTCCTTTGCTGTCAAAAAGACACTTCATTATCACACAAGTTGGTCTAAGTACAAAGTTTTATGACCTTTGTGGTTCAGTTCGTAAATTCTTTTGAAGTTTCTACAACGGATGTAGTGTCTTCTACTTAGTCAAAATAGGAAACCCCAGAACAACTTCCAGTGTTGCGCTACTCTTGACATGATAACAAAGATTCTTTAATCTCGTCGAGTTTTTACTGTCCTCCCACTCACTTCTTTCGCAAGAACTATTTTCTCGATAAATCAACCTTTTCCGACAAACAACATTTGTCTTTGATTCAGTGATAGGAAAAAATACCCAATGGTTTCGTTGGAATAACTTTATAAACATATATTTATCCTATTTTGGTTGTAAAAAATTTACACATGCCTGTGCATACCAAAATTTAAGAAAATATGATTCAGGTCACTACCCAAGCCATAACTATATGGTGTCAAATTCAACGGATCATGATGGCGCTCTTTTCAGTCTAAAAGCGGCAGTCTATAATATATAAACTACAAAAATATAATGACATTTTATTTATCTTTTCATGTCCAACAAGGTTTGATGATGTCTCTCGAACACTCCATACTTATGTGGGGGTATTCGACAATGATAAGTTGGAGAACAATTCTGCAACTCCTGAGATGTTCTGCTAAAATTGTAACTCAAATTTTATCCTTTATGATCCAATCATAAATATTTGGTTATCTTGTTACGATGATTCTTATTTCATACTAACAATAATTTGAATTAATTCAAAATGTCAAACTCCGTTCTCATTAAATAGATATACTCATATATCTACTCAATTCATCGATGGAATTTTATGAAATAAAATTAATCCACCACACACAACTACACATAATGGACTATATACATCAATATGTATAATCTCCACTAAATTAGTCGTCCATTCTATTTTGGCCTATGAACGGAGTTTTAGTCATCTTTTGGTAAAATGTCTCACAAGTGTTAATCTATTCAAAAATAAAATTGACTTCAAAAGTCCATCAACATGGAGTTCGTTCATATTTTCCTTTCCAATATGAACTAAAATGGCGGTGTCAAAAAATAAAGTGAAATTATGTAATTTTACGTCTTCTGACGTTTAGCATTTAGTCTTATAGATGTTTAATTTACCAACACGATTTATATTAACTCATCCATCAATTATGGAATATGGTCATAGTTTGAACAATCTTATTTGTTCTCACAAAAGACTGAAACAAAATAACAATTTATTAAATTCTTAAAATATATCTTGAACGTTTGGTTTGATATGACAGTGAACAAAATAACACTTTATTTCCGTTCTTGTCATGATCGATTCCACATGTTTTACCTTTTAGGCTCTTGTATTTATTGCATTGTGTTGTTTTGTATGATAGTTCATACCAACCAATCTGGTATCAAAATAACCGAAAAACTTCATTAACTAACAATACATCTATAACTTGTATATCAAGCATATACTCCTGAGCTGGATTTTTCCAGTTATTTTCTTTTCTGCCATATACTTTTTGTAATTCTATTTTAAATATTTCCTTTCCTTTACAGAAGAATCATTCAACGTCAATCAATGCTAGTCGTACTAGCACATTTCCCTTGGCATGTTAGTCATATACTATCACCCATTGAGTCATACTTTGAGTTTGATTGTTCTACTAATCTCACCATATTATTAGCATTCTTCCGGATTCTACTCTTAGCAATCTCCAAGTTTAGTAAACAACTTTTATCCATACTTTTAATTTATCCCATTATAACAATTTTTTGATGATGCTACTATAGCTCGAAGGAAGAAATTTAGAGGATTTTCTACGTCTTAATTATTTTCTTATTTAATGCACCATGATTTTAGTTAGTTTTCTTGTCAATTCGTTTTCAGTCCGACGATTAGTTTTTTTTCTACGCACACAAAGAAAATGGTGTAATGTGGTGAACTTCTGCCCCCGGAAACGTAAAGTGGTACCAAACCCTGAATGTCATGGTTTTGTAAATCACGGAAAGGGACGGTGTGATGGGATACCATGAATTATCCGGCCTTGTTGGTCGTCGACTTTAACAATACCAAAAAAATCATATTAATATTCATCACACATTGAACATGGATTTGCACCAATTGACTTCGCATACTAGCAACTCATCATTGAGAAAGGATGCATAACAATTAAACACCCTAAGCTGTACTTTTGCTATTCCGTGCGAGTTTTCTGTACAGTTTTAAAATGTGTACCAAAGTCTTATTAATGTCTGAAAGTTAATATAATAAATATGTGAAAATATATGTACAAAACCTGAAGGACAACACTACAATAGCATTTATGTGCCACATCTCGCATGTCACTTTTCGTTTGGATCCTAGAGAACAAACAAAGGGGTCCCAATGCTATTTTCATTTTACTATCTCTTCCAAACAACCTAGCATAGGTAACTGAAGATGAACTGATTGACCATACACTAGAGGTCATACGTACTCGAAGTTCTGTATATAACAAGGAAATTTCTTTCTGAAATACATGCACGATGCACAGGTAACCTGGAGCAATTTGGACTCAAGCAAGGAGACAGTAGTGGATCAAACATGTGCTCATTATTAGACCCATCCTGCCAAAATCCTCAAAATAAAAGGAGCTAGCTAGTACTGTAGTAACACCAACTTTCTCCAACACACCAATGCCCATCTAAACTATATTTGCGTTCGATTGTAGCTTGTTTCCCTTCTGAAGCTGTTGCGAGTTGCTTGCTTCGAGCCGTCGGCAATTGCAGCGTTGCCCGGGGACACGAGGTTGCTCAGGTCCAGTGGTGGAGCTTAGTGCAGTTTAGGGGGGCCACCGCCCCCTCCCCCCTCAAGGATAGATATTTTTGTGCGTTTTGCCCCCCAGGAAAACAAATATTGCATTTTGCCCCCAGGGACTTTGTCAAGCTCTGCCGGTGTTCAGGGCCCTAGCTATCTACAGCTTGACCTGACCCCTCTTCGCCGGAGGCCTCTTCTCCTTAGTGAAGCTGTTGCTGCTGTACTGGTAGTCGTACTCTATCGCCTCCGATCTTCTTTTTGCTCCTTCTCTGCTTCTTTTGTGTTCTAGTGTCTTGTGTGTACTTATGTCTTTTTCTTTCTTGTGTGTTCACTTGAGGAAGGGATGAGGATGCAGGGGAAGAGGTTTCCCCTGCACAAGTTGCTGTGTGCATCTAATATTCTTATTCACTTCTATCTGCGGAATAAAGTGGATATTCCTTTTGGCTCACGGTGTTCCTAGTGTAAACGTGATCTGAACTAAATAACTAGGGAATTTGTGCAGTACACTAGACCCAGACTTGGTCGCTTAGACCAATGATCAACATCTTTGAATGAGTCAAGTGCTTCAAAGGTGCTATAAGTTCCACCCATGCGTCAGTGTGATCCTAAATATATACAACTGCATGCATGTTTAAGTTCTAATACAGTACCGCACTAAATATCATTATACCCGAAAAAGAAAAAATATAGATATCTTGGCTAGGTGTCCATGTTTTACACCCAAATACACAAATATAGATATCTTGGCTAGCTGGATAAGGAAAGAATAGGCTCGGCTCAAGAACGGACTGCGACCAAGGCAAGGAGACTCCGGAGCCCTCCTCTCTGAGCCCTCTCGGCGACTCCGAGCTTACCGCCGTTGGCCACTCCGGCCACGGCGTCCACCACTACACTAGATTGCCTCTGATCTCTCCGATCGGGGCAAACACCTCACGATCTCCCACCGATCTCATTTTCTCATCCTTGTGACTACATGGCTCTCTCCGATCTCAGATTTGAAGAAGGTTTGGAGTATCAAAAGCTGATCCACAAAAGGTTTGGCACTGGCATCAACTACATTCCAGGTAAAGGTTTATGGGAATTCTATCTTGTGGTTGATTTCTCAAGATCAAAAATCCGGCTAAATGAGGATTCAGTGGGATTGATTCTGCAATCAAGCTTTGGTGGCGATGCTAAACTTTTCAGAGTTAAGTGCCTACAAAATTGGTCTTTCCGATTCTCTATTGCATCCAAAGAAGTGGGTTTTCACATTTTCAAAGGAGGTAACATTTTCAACAACTATTTCTGCATGAGTTTTTGGTTATGGGGTCATTGTGACGCCCCGAGATCGGGCACTATGCAGATTTCAGCATTCCCGCCAAAATCCACACAATAACCGATTCCAGGTTGCCACTTGTGATAACATTACAATAGTTCACGAATATTCCACAATTACAACAGAAACAGATGGATACAAGATGACTCAAACGAGCCAGGGGATACAACTGATACAATACAAAGATCCAAATAACAGCGGAAGAAACAACATATCGTCCGTCTACGGACAAGATACAAATTGGACTAAGAGTCCTGAAGATAACCGAGAGCGTCCAATCCCTGCCCAGGCCAAGCCGGAGGGATTCCCAAGCTAACGTCGTCAGACTTCAAACCTGTTGACTGCAATGTTGAATATGCAGCCACGAAAGAGATTCGTGGGTCAGTACGGTTAAGTACTGGCAAGTGGATAACCCATACTCACAAGATACCGGCGTAGCTAGTCATCACAAGATACAAATACTTTAGGATCAACGGAAAGGAAGGGGTTATTGCAAAGAAGCGACAGCAGGCTGCACTAACCAACTACAGAGGGATACTACCACTTCCGGCTAACAGAAAGAAGATAAGATCGAGTATTGTAACCAACTGAAAGATAACTTCAAACAAACCCATCCTGGATCTCGCCCCTTATCCGAAGAAGCAATCCGAGGATAACTCACACAGTTGAGTTAATGATGGTTCAGATTATTGTGTCAATAAGCCTATTACTAGTCAAGTTGTTAATCATTGGGTGAAAGGTTGTTAATCATTAGGTTTAAGTTGTCCTGAGTACTTGTTAGCCAGTACTTTCACCAAGTAATCCATAACCGCGGAAGACACGGCTTCTCGAGAAGATTATCCCTGCAGGGTTGCACCAATTTGGCCGTACACGCAAGAATATCCCGCCAGACGGGAATCAAACCCACCAAGCGAGGTACTCTACACAACTCAACTCTTCTTCGCATCAAGCCCAAAGCACCTTGGGCGCACGGCTAATCGAGCCCAGAAGAAAATGGACCCTCATAGCACTCTAAGAACGTGTCCCCCTATATGCCGACTACGAAAGTTCCACCCGGGTACCAAGGGCTCGCAAGATCATGCATGCAGCAAATGGAAAACCCGAACTAAATGAGGCGATTTGGACGAGATGCGAATCGAGTCAAATTGAGGGGGCGCCCATACTCGCTTCCCACATGCGGGTAGTGCGCTCATCATGGATCAGTAGACAAGACCCTTTTCCTATTAGGGTTGACACTAGCAGGCCTCAAAACCACAAAGGGCCTCCTGCCGGTGCCTTATCATCAAATTATTATTTAACAATAACATTAGCATGATTGATTGATTGATTAAACATCGAGCCCCCAGAACATAATGGAATATAGTAACAGAAAGTAACGGGTAACAGACTCGAGCAAAACAACCTAAGCATGCTAGTAAGACACGGGCTCAAACAAAAGGTTATAGGTATGGAGGTGAGGCAATATCAAGGTTAAGGGATTCATGTGATGGGTTCGTAACAGAAACAACAACTACTAAGGCTAGCAGAAAGGAACAACGGAAAGAATCGGTAACAAGTGATGAAAGGCAGCCATTTGGCAGCAAGTGAGTATACTTGCCTGAGATCCCGCAAGGTAGCAGAACTTGTCGTTGCTCACATCATCTCAACGTCCTATCCGAGAAGAAGCAACGAACCTCGAACAAACACCGGATGCAACAATTACTACTACGGCAAAAGATCCAGCATGATCAAGATATGGATGCATGACAAGTTTAAAGATGCATCAAGGTAAACTAGTTGACAAGATAAACAGATTTAAATGGACCCATATGCAATGTGAGTTGCATATGGATGCACATGTTAAGGTTGAAGCAATGATCTACAATTAGTTAACATGTGTAAGTGGTTTATCATGATGCATGCATGATGAAAGCAATAATGAAACAACAATAGATGCAAAGGAAAAGGAAATTACCAAGTGTGGGATTTTATTTGTCATGTTAAGAATTTCTGGTTCCTTATTGATGTCACACAAGCAATTGTTGTTTTCATCGAGTTAAAGTGTTCAAAACAATTAACAAAATTTGTATTTGAAAAGAACATCAAATTTTAGTTGGATTACATGTTTCAAATATTGAAATTGGAATTAGGATAATTTAATTATGCATTAAACAATATTAAACAAGTTTTAAATGAATTTAAAACAAGTTTGAATTTAATTGAAGTTTTATTTGTTCAAAACATAATTTCAAACTCACATTTGAAAATTTCACAATTTGATGGTTTGAAAACATATTTTGCATGTTCAAAATTATTTTATTTTGAGCAAGTTATGATTTTATCAAATTTAAATGAATTAAACAAGTATTAAATTATTTAGGCAATTTAAATTATTCAAACCATGGAACAAAATTTATATTTGAAAAGGTTATTCAAAATGGTATGGAAAACATATTTTATTTGCCTTATTTGGAATTAGTATGAATTATTTATGAATTGTTGCAAATTACAATTGAATTATTTGAATTCAAATTTGAATTGCATTTTGAAAATTCAAAACAGAAAAAAAATTGCATATTTGAAAAGTACAGGAAATTTGGAGTGGGATACATATTTGGTTTGTGTAAATTGGAGTTATAAAGAAGGAGATATCATTTGTTCAATATTCAGGTTTAATTTGCTATTTAAAAGAAAAAGGAAATGGGATTTGCACAGTGGCAGAGCCAGCCACGCTGGCTGACTGTGGGACCAGTCCAGCGTGGCGCCACAGTGGCGCGGTTGGTAAGTGAGGTGGCAGAGAGAGGGTATGACGGGTGGGGCCTGCGGCGCGCGATGGGAAATAATCGAAAAAAGGGTGCGGTCGCTGGGTTTCGAACCCAGGACCTCGCTCACGCGCGGATGGAACGGAACCAGTGCGGTGCTCTGTAGTTTGGTGATAGCAACAGATACGCGAACAAGAAGAGGTTGATATGCGGGGTTAATTGAATTTGACTGAATCGTGATCGCTTCTGTACTTCGATGGAACGACGGCCAGCGAATGCAGCGGCTCGCCGTGGTGTTCCTGCGGGGGCGCCGGTGATCTGCGGGTGCGGGTGGTACTGCGGGTCGCAGCACTACAGAGAGGAAGAAGGGAGAGTGGGAGGCGGGCTCACCTCGAGGGAGGAGAGCAGAGGCGGACGGGGCGTCACAGTCATGGTGGACCAGATTCACAAAAAGAATACGATCTCTACCTCAAAGAATAAGAAGATGCATGGACCATGGTCTCAAATGGCAAGAAAAGAAAATCATATGCTCAAGCTACACAAACTCCTCGTTTTTTCGAAGATCATCGTCGTGTTCTTACTACAAACGGGAATTCTGCCCATCCATCAAGTGGAGTTAAGACACAGGTAACTGCCAATAAAACCTCTTCAAGACAGGTTTTTAATCCGTTAAATGCATATGGGCCAAGTTTTTGTATTCGTTGTCTCTCCGAAGGACACACCAGGCCCAACTGCAAAAACAGAATTCGTTGCCACGCTTGTAGGAGATGGGGACACATTAGCGATAACTGCTGCTACACTAAAGATGTAGATGGACGGCCCATTCAAGGAAAGAAACCAGCGGCAGTTGGGAATTCTTTTTTGGCAACTCCTCGTTCATCGCGCGCGAGATTAGACGTATCAGAAAAAAATTTGGTAAGGGACAGAGGAGAGTTAATTTTGTCACAGAACCGAACTATACAGTCTAGACTACTTGGCCCATGAATCAGTGACCCTATTGCTAAAGATACGCCGATTGCCTCCTCATCTTCTTCCTCCCCTGCTCGAACAATAAGGGTATTCTCCTCTGCTCTGGTCCAAGGAGAGCAGACACCAAATCCAATGGCGAACTTCCCCTTCGATCCAACTCCATTCCTCCCACCCAATCGACAAGCACTAGTGATTGAAGGGAGACCTGCAAGAGTGAGAGTTATTCATGGTGAACATCGACTTACCAATGAATACCTTGCGATTGTCACAATACATCAAGGGAATAGACGGGGAGACACAATACATCAAGGGAATATAGTATTGCATCATACATCGTGTTTGCCAAGAGATTACAGTGGAGAGATGGAGCTGATCTTGCTGTAGATGTTGATGATGAACACGCCGGAGGGGGTGGAGCCCTCCGGGGGTGATCCCGGCGGTGTTTCCCCCCTCCGATCTTCTCCGGCGGTAGCCTTCTGTCTCTCTGTTTCGTGGTTTCGTCTCTCGGCGCCGCCTCCTTCTCGAAAAGGCCAGGGGACCCTTTATATAGTCGTTTTTAGGTCACGAGACACTCGGGAGAAGAAAGATCGACGGCATCGGAGCCACGGGGGCAAAAAGGGGTCCCCACACGCGGCCAAGGAATCTGGCCGCGTGGAGGGTCCTCTTTTCCACCTGGTTGGCCTTTTGGCCCTCTACTTTGGCCCATGGTCTTCGTCTCAAAAATTCTGAACCGTGCTCTTTGGCCTTACCCTTTTTGGAGTCCCGAAGCTCCCGGAAAGTCTGAAACACTAAAAAGTACGTTTTCTGGAAAAACAGGGTTAGAACCAAAAGAAGGGGGATTGTTCAGAAAATCCCCCAAATCATTATAAAACATGAATATAAGTTGCTAATATGTAGGAAAAACAAGTAATAACATGCAAAGTTCATGTATGCATTTTACATGCATCACCCACCACCTCCGGCTCGGCAAGGCATGCGAATGCGCCGCTATGTCCGGGTCGCAGAGTGCTGGTGGCATTGGAACAATGCCACCCCAGTCTTCTGGCCAAACGTCCAACTGCTGGACAATTGGCACCTGAATCCCCAGCGGATTCCGGTGCCGCCGATCCCGGCCAGTGGCTGAGCCGAGGAGCTCGAGATCTCACGTGTCGCCGCCTACTCCCGGCGAACCTCCTCAACGACCTCTCCTACGCGCTAGAGTCACCTATTGGGACCAGTAGTTCGTGGAGGAGCATGACGACCGTCGACGCGCTTTCTTTGCTGCGGCCCCAACACCGCCGCCGGTCCTCGAGGCCTACCCCGCACCACCGACCGGTCACGAGGAGGGCCTATGGTTCGAGGAGGAGGCCATCGACGACGAGGACCTGGAGATGCATGCCTCCTACGAGGCCTCCTGGCGGTCCCTCGTCAACAACGAGATCAAGCGATGGGAGCTCGTGTTGGACGAGGCTCAGCCACCGCCGGAGGTGCTGCCGTGGTGGCAGCAGATGAACGCGGAGCTGGAGGACGCGGAGAAGGAGCTGGAGCCTGCTCCTCCCCTACCTGCCAGCCTCCTTGGCAAATCCTGGGGCTGGACAGGCGGCAGCTGGTCGCCGCCGCCACCGGCCCAGGACCGGGACTAAGACCATCTTTAGTACCGGTTCCAGCCACGGACCCACACTAAGACCATCTTTGGTACCGGTTCTAGCCATAGAACGGGACGCCGCTGCGAAATTTGGCGCAAAGACCACATTTAGTACCGGTTCTACTCAGGGACCGGGATTAATGTTCTATTTTTTTTAGCCCCTGAGAAATTTATGGTGCCAAAGGCTACCTTCATCAAAACGTTCAAATAGATGTTTATACATGATAGACCTTTTTGTGAAGAAATTTCGTGAACAATTTGTCGAAAATCAAGTTTATCATTTTTCATAGCAACTAGTACACATAAAAGAACTCCATGCGAGAGCATATCTTGTTTTGAGCCTCTTTTCGCTTTATTGGATTTTTTCGGAAAACAATCGAAATGGCCACCACAACTATTCGTCGAAAGAGGTCAAATTCTTTAGAACTATTGATGTTTCTGTGGTACAACCACTGGTTGTGTACCTTAAAATGATTTTTTTTAAAAAAACTAGACCAAACTATCAAACACTTATAGTTCAAATTTGTATCATTTTTGAAAATTCCTGAAAAGAAAATTCCAGAAATTTTAAAAAGTCAAAATGATGCAACACCTTCGCATGATGTCATTATATATGTTTTAGTATCCACCAAAAATAATAAAATTGGAATACGACAATTGAGTTGTCACATAAATGAGCTATCTCCTAACAATTGAGTTTCCGGGTGTGAAAAATGGATTTCTTGTGAAGGATTAACCACAAATATGTTGCAAAACATGGGAACTGCATTTTTGAAAATACTAGACCATGTTATATGCACAAATAAATAATTTATTGCCTTTGAAAAGGTTTCCATCCACCTCTTGTGAAAAAACGCAAGTTTCTGTCGATTCATCTGGAAACAGGTCAAATTTGACTACAGGTGCCTCGTAGTTTGCTCATAATTTTTGGAAAACATATTTTTTAGGTACAAAACTACCTATTTCATCACAGATACACCTAGAGTTTCTCAATACTCATCCCCTTTCTACGAACGGTCATGTCCGTCATCTTGACTTCTTCCCGAAATCGGCATAGAAAATTTCAGAAAGTTCAAAAAAAAAACTCGAAATGATGCAAGACCTTTGCGTGGTGTAATTATATATGTCCTAGTATCCACAAAAAATAATAAACTTGGAATATGACATTTGAGTTGAAAAGGTTTTCATAGAACACAGTTACATAATTAAAAGGTTTCATAATACATTATTACACATCACCAACAACATCCCTAATTGTGCTGATATGAACAATTTCTTCGTGTATTTCCATTTTTTCTTATTGAAATGTAACCATGGAAAATATTCATCACTTAACAATGCTTGGGTCAGTTTTCTCTCTGAAAGGTGGAATTTCATCGAACTTATTATAATCTTCTAACATGTCTGTCTTGTCCTTCACTCCCACGATGTTTCTTTTACCTGAAAGAACTATATGGAGCTTTGGCTCATCGTATGATGTATTCACTTACCTTTCTTTTATTTTTTTCAATTTTTTAGACATGCCCCGCACATAGAAAACCTGATCCACTTCACTGGCTAGAACAAATGGTTCGGTGTCGTACCGTAGATTCTTGAGATCCACTGTAGTCATTCCGTACTGCGGGTCTACTTGTACCCCGCCTTTCAGGTTGAACCATTTGCACCAGAACAAGGGGATCTTAAAAAAAAGGTCATAGTCAAGTTCCCATATCTGCTCTATTTAACCATAATATATGTCCTTTTCCCTATTGTTATTTGTTGCATAAAGCGGACACCACTGTTCTGGTTGGTGCTCTTTTTATTTTGGTCGACCGTGTAAAATGTACTCCTATTTATCTCGTATCCTTGAAAAGTCATTATAGTCGAAGATTGTTGCTTGGCCAACAAGTATACATGTTCTCCAATGGTGCCATTAATGAGATGTGTTTGCAACCAACAGCCAAAAGTATTCATGTGTTCTCCATCAATCCAATCTTCACGTTGCTCCGGGTATTTCGAGCGTAAAATATTCTTGTGTTCCACTATAAACGGAGATACCAAGCTGGAATAATATAGAACTGTGTAGTGTGCTTGAGTGAAAGAATGTTCGTCCATACATATTGTTACTTTCTTTCCCAGCGTGCATTTTCCACACAGTCTCCCCTCATGGCGCGACCGAGGAACACCGATCGGGTTAAAGTCAGGAATAAAATTAACACAAAACTCAATGACCTCCTCTGTTCCATAGCCCTTGGGTATGCTTCCTTCTAGCTTAGCACGGTTATGAACTTATTTGTTTAAGACTCCCATGAATCTCTCGAAGGGGAACATGTTGTGTAGAAATACATAACCGAGAACGCCAATCTCTTCGACTAGGTGAACTATGAGATGCATCATAATATTGAAGAAGCATAGTGGGAAAACCAAATCAAAGCTGACAAGATATATCACCTTCTGAGAAATTGCATTCAGGAATGCACAAAGTTTCACAATGGGTACTCGAACATTTTCCAGCAGAAGCCCCCTCAATGCAACCAGAATAATTGTGTCATAATCACGTGGTAGTCATGAGACTTTAGGTTTTGGAACTTTTCTCTGCCATGTTTATTATTCCCTTTATATTCGACGAGAAACCAGACGAGACCTTGATACTGCTCAGGACTTCAAAAAAGATCTCCTTCTCTTCTTTGGTAAGAGCGTAGATGGCAGTACCTTGATACTTCTCTGGAGTCAGGTTGTCTCGTTCGTGCATATGTTACTGGTCCCTCCACGCATCCGGTGTATCTTTCGTCTTCCCATACACGCCCAAAAAGTTTAGCAGGTTCACGATTTTTTTTTTCACATGCATCACGTTAATTGCAGAGTGAACCTCTAGGATTTTCCAATAGGGTAGCTCCCAAAATATAGATTTCTTCTTCCACATGAGTACGTGTCCGTCAGCATCATTCAGAACAGATTATCTGCCAAGACCCTTTCCAAAGATTACTTTTAAATCCTTCACCATATCATATTTAACATCCCCGGTAGCGTGGGTAGGCTTCGTCCGGTGTTCTTCCTCACCTTTGACATGACTGCCTTTCTTTCTTACAGGATGTTGTTTTTGAAGAAATCTACAATGCCCCATGTACACAATCTTGTTTGTCAAATATATACTTTCAGTCTCAGCTAAACAGTGTGTGCATGCATTGTATCCCTTGTTTGAGTGTCTTGAAATGTTACTAAGAGTAGGACAATCATTGATGGTTACAAAAAGCAACGCTCGTAGGTCAAATTACTTTTGTTCGTGCTCATCCCACACAGGTACACCTTCTTCACACCAGAACTGTAAAACTTCTTCAACCGATGGCCTCAGGTACACATCAATGTCGTTACCAGGTTGCTTCCGGCCTTGGATGAGCTGGCATCATAATGAACTTCCACTTCATGCACAACTAAGGAGGAAGGTTATAGATACATAGAGTCATAGTCCAGGTGCTATGACTGGAGCTCTGCTCCCCGAACGGATTAAATCCATTTGTATGTAGACCAAATCTTAAGTTTCTTGCGTCCTCTAAAAATGTCGGGAAGTCTCTGTCGATTTTTCTCCACTGCGACCCATCAGCAGGGTGTCTCAGCATCACGTCTTTCTTCCGGCTTTCTTTGTGACATCGCAACAACTTGGCAAGCTCTTTGTTTTGGAACAAACGGTTCAACCGTGGTATTATAGGAGCATACCACATCACCTTGGCAAGAACCCTCTTCCTGGGGCACGGCTCGCCCTCAACATCACCAGGGTCATCTTGCCTGATCTTATACCGCAATCACCGCATACCGGGCATGCATTCAAATTCTCGTACTCCTCGACGCGATAGAGGATGCTGTCATTGATGCATGCATGTATCTTCTGCACCTCTAATCCTAGAGGGCAGACAATTTTCTTTGGTTCGTACATACTGGTTGACATTACGTTGTCCCTTGGAAGCATCTTTTTCTTTATTTTCAGCAACTTTTCAAAACTCTTGTCAGCTATACCATATTTTGTCTTCCATTGCAGAAATTCCAGTGTGGTACCTAACTTTTTCTGGCCATCTTCGCAATTTGGATACAGCAATTTGTTGTGATCCTTTAACATTCTATGCAACTTCAACCTCTCGTTGTCACTTCTGCAATTTATTTTCGCATCAAAAATGGCCCGACGAAGATCATCGGGCTTGTCAACAATGGGCTCTTCTTTAGCTTCGTCTTCCCCCATTGTAGTACCACCGTGTTCATTGAACATAGGATAGTTGTCGTTCTCTTCTTCTTCCATTATAACCCCTCTTTCTCCGTGTTTGGTCCAACAACTATAGCCGGGCATGAAGCCGTTATGAAGCAGATGGACGTGAAGGTTTTTGAGGTAGAGTAATCCATCGTATTCTTACAGGAACTACATGGACAACAAATAAAACCATTCGACCGCTTGGTTGCTTCAGCCACGTGGAGAAAATCATGCATGCTACTAATGAACTCGGGACTCCGTCGGTCACCGTACATCCATTGTCTTGTTCATCTACATTGTGGACAGATGTCAAAACCATGTTACTATATATAACAAACAATTATACAAGTAATAATTATACATCTAAATCATACAACTAAGTTTTTTTAAAATAAAAGATAAAAACAGAAGAGGCTCATCGAGGTGGTGTCGGTGACGGGACGGCGTAGGCGATCGACGGTGGTGAGGAGGTTGACGGGACGACACTAAAACCCACAAATCATACTTTAATTTGAGTTCAAAATGCATAAAAAAGTAATGAACTCCCTAACTTATACATTTCATCAAACACCTTACTAGCACTACAAAAATGGAATAAGCTAAACTTGCAATGAAATTAGCTAAATTAGGACGCTGGAAGAAAGGATGATATTACTAACCCTTGAATAGATGGGTGTCGCCAATCTTGACAAATTGTGGAGAAAATGGGATGAATTTAAGTTTGGGAGAGTAAAACCAAAATGAAAAATGGAGATGAACGTGAGAAGGGGAAAATGGAGAGCTATCCCGGGTGGGAGATCATGTAAGGGAACCTTTAGTACCGGTTCCTGATACGAACCGGTCCTAAAGGTACCATCGCCGGCCCCACTCTCGGATGCAACCCTGTCGCATCCCTTTAGGACCGGTTCATATCACGAACCGGTACTAAATACCCCCCATGAACCGGGACTAGGGGCTTCCGGCGCCCTCTGCAATGGAACCAGGACTAATGGAACCTTTAGTCCCGGTTCGTAATGGAACCCGGACCAAAGGTTTAAACCTATGGCTCATTTTCTACTAGTGTCAATATTCCTAGATACAACGCGTCTCGCACAATCACACTGGCACTCCACAGTAGGGTTTTTGCTCCCCTCGCCGAAAAAGGCTTGCTCCCCGCTATATTAATATAGCAAAAACATCATAAATTTGTGAGGCCTCTGCTGGGGCGACACAAAGAGGCGACATATCGACGAACACGAAGAGGTCCCACAACTGCTGCGCCCATCGGAATTCTCACCACACTCCGCTGCCTTCGACATGCCGTGTACAAAGCAACACCTTCAAGAAGGATTGCGAAAAGGACAACGTTGCTTCCTGGACTAGTCCTATGATTTCTCCCGGTACACGAAGGAGAGTGGTATGGGGTACATCCGGCTCCCTTCAAGAAGTACGGCAGCGCCCGCAGGCGTCGTTGCGCCCGTGCTGGCAAGGACCGACAAGGATTTCTCCTCACCCCAACATACCACCTCCCCAGACACATCACCTGCTCCAACGGGCTCTCCACCAACCAATATGTTCCACCACAGTCATGAAACCATCCACGCCATCTCTCTGTGGAAAGCATTGCGAGGCCGGCCAGACCGAGGGGAGAAATAGACACATAAGGGTCGGCAGTTGCGCCACCACGTGGGATGGATCGACCTCCACCACCGTAAGGCAGCAGCAGACCGGACGCGGTAGCAGGAGCAGACCAGGATGACAAGCCCGGCCAGGCCCAAAACGGGCACGTGAAGCTCCCGCTGCCCCGCTGTAGCAGACGTGGCGTCGTCATCACCCACCTTATCTCGAGCCCCGACTCGTTCGAGCCGGAGACGGCATAGGGAGGCCCGAACCCAGCCCGCCCTGACCCAGATCGGGCCCAAAGTGCCCAGATCTGGTCCGTCAGTGCTCCACCGTCCTAGCTTCACCCCGCCGCCACCATAGAAGCCAAGGGGCACCGCCGCCGCGCTGCAGCCACCCGGCCACCACCGGACCGCCGCCAGTCGAAGCTCATCGCCGCCATGCCGGGGCCCCAACCGCGCCGAGTAAAGGCAGACCGACCGCCATCAGCTCCGCACAGGCTAAGCCAGGCGGCGCGCACTAGCATCGGCCGAGGGAGGGATGAGTGGGGTCGGCCGCCAGGGGGACACCCCGGTCACCCGCATGGGGGCGACGGAGGCGCGGGTTTCGGGAGGACGAGGGGTTTCGGGAGGATGCAACTCCTCTGCAATAGGTTCCAATTTTCTTCTCCCCTTACCACATTGTTTTATCAAGTGTAATTTATTGGTACGCGCCAAGGCTTTACTCGGGATTACACTCGGAGACTAGAAAAAAATGAATATTTAATTTTACCGAGCCTTCTCCATCCATGGGGCACATGATTCTTCTAACAACGGTCAATGTACAGGTAGGGATGCAAAGCTGTGCCTGTCTGCCCCGCTCCAAATAGGGAGTGTTCTCTACACCTATTGGGTAGAATTATAGGTATTTCCCTATTTTATGGGTTGTGTAATAATACGAATACGACCATGAGGAAGCTTACGTGAAATCAGAGTGGCGTGAAATATGCTGGACACAATGTCATATTTGATCTGCTCACCCTCCTCCAATGCTCTCCTCTAGTAGCCGCGTCATCCACCCGGCTCCACGGGATCAAAGTCCACACCTCCCTCCCTCCCCAGTCGGCGGACACCACGCCGTTTTCGGGGGATCCTTTGTGCTCCCTCATGGATTTGGTTCTAACACCTTTACGTAGGCCTCAACCATTAAGTTTGACAGGCACATGTACTAGGCGCGGTGCAGCGCCTCGGCTTGGCCCGAAGTCGTTCGCTTACTCCACTGGCACGCAATTTGTATGCCATTGCCACAACGAGGTGAGTTGGGAGGCGGTGCGGCTAGAGAGAGAGACCGGAGGCGGAACGACGAGAGAGAGAGAGAGAGCGGGCAATTTGGGTGGCGAGTTGAGCACGGGGGCAGATTTTTAACAGCGGTGGAGGCGGCCAAGCCGGCGGGTTGGCATTAAATGCTCTGTGTGTGTGCTGGTCGATGGGATGCCACACTGCGGCGTCCTCGGGAACAAGTGCCGCACCATGAATTTGATGGGATCGTTGCATAGAAAACAGAAAATTTCCTATGTGAATGACACATGAAGGGCCAAGATCTAATCTAGAAGATGTAAGTAATGGGTAACGAGAGAGTTCTAGAAGAACATACCCTCGAAGACACAAAGCGTTACGAGAACAAATCTTGTGGGTGATGAAGACAATCACTTTTCGACCTCAAGATCGCGAAGAAGAGCATTGCAATCCGGCAGCGCTTCCGCACTCGGTCACACATACAGCTCGATGACGACCTCCGTTCCCTCTATCCAGCGGGGTAGCGGAAGCAGAGAATCCACCAGAATCTCCAACAACACAACAACATGGTGTGGTGAAGAAACTGCTCAGGGCTTCGTCAAGCACATGAACATAAGGTGGAGCAGCGGGAGGAGGGAAATGGAGATGACACCAAGTGTATGGAGGAGAGGTAGCTCTTACCCTCCTTTTACAGGGGAGAGGGAGGCATCCCAAAGGGGGGTGCGGCTAAGGCATGGTGGTGCCCCCACCTCTTTCCTCTTTGTCGCACCCGGACTTCTATAGGATACTCACCGTACGAACTGAACAGTATTTTGGTTGGATTACGGGGCTTAACGGCTCCCGCGTCCCCTTACGGGTAGGCCAGCACTTATGTGCGACAACCAACCGTTACTGTTCATCGTCGATGTAAACTATCTTGTAGAAATCAGGATACTACCATTGACGTACTTCATACCATACACACATGGTACGTCAACGGTTTTGAACAAAAGGATAACACAACATGCCTCTAAGACACAAAAGATTGAAATAAGGTTGCAAATGGCCTTCACTAAGGCAGAAATAGCAAATACAATCATCCAGAGGACACATGTCCCAACATAGCATTCATTACATCAGCGGAAGCAATCAAAGGTGTCTGGGTACAGACAAATCCAACAGGCTTAAGAAGCCGGAGAAAATAAAGAAGACGAAGCCCATCCACGTAGGTCCTGGATCCAGCCCTGGTCCAGCTATCTACTCGTCTGCAGTCTCGTCAAACTCCACGAAGTAGCCATCCTGGTGGTCATCATAGACGTAGTCGTAGTCTGCGTAAACCACAGCCCCAAAGGGGTCAGTACAACAATGTACTGGCAAGCAAGACTCACAGTTCACCAAAGTGTAGCCCGTCAACACCAGGCACAGATGCCTTGGGATCAACGGAAGAAAAAGGGTATGAAAGATGCTGCAACTGGCTGCACTAACCATCTATAGAACATACTACAACTTCCGGTGTATCAGAAAGAGATAAGATAGCGTATCGTAACCAACTATAGATAACCACCAAACAAACCCATCCTGAATCTCGCCCCTTATCCAAAGAAGCAATCCGAGGATGACTCACACAGTTGGATTAATGATGGATCAAGTTGTTGTGTCAATAAACCTATTACTAGTCAAGTTATCATTAGTTAGGTGTAAGTTGTTCTGAGTACTTGTTAGCCAGTACTTTCACCAAGTCAACCATAACCGTGGAAAACACGGCTTCTCGAGAAGATTTATCCCTGCAGGGGTGCACCAATTTGGCCGTACACGTAAGAATAACCCGCCAAATGGGAAGGCCTTTCCCACCAAGCGGGGCACTCAACACAATTCAACCTTTCCTCGCATCAAGCCCAAAGCACCACGTGCTGTGCGTGTGCGGCTAATCGAGCCCCCCGAAGAAAAGGAGGACCCTCATAGCACTGGAAGACCACGCCGCCCTAAATGCCGACTACAAAAATTCCACCCTGGCCTCGGGTTCATACCTGCATATGCGTGCAGCAAATGGAAAGCCCGAACTAAGTGTGGTGATTTGGACGAGATGCGGATCGAGTCAAATTGAGGGGGGCGCCCATACACGCTTCCCACATGCGGATAGTGCGCTCATCATGGATCAGTAGACAAGACCCTTTTCCTATTAGGGTCGACACTAGCAGGCCTCAAAACCACGCCGGGCCTCCTGCCGGTGCCTTATCAGCAAATTATTATTACCTCAAATTAACATGTGTTGTTTAACATCGAGCCCCGAATATAACAGAATATAATAACAGAAAGTAACTGATAACAGACTCGAGCAAAACAACCCTAAGCATGCTAGTAAGACACGGGCCCAAGCAACGGGGTTTTAGGACTGGAGGTGTGGCAATATCAGGGTTTAGGGTATCATGTGAATAGGTTCGTAACAGAAACAACTACCACTATGGCTAGCAGAAAAGAACAACGGAAAGTATCGGTAACCAATGTTGAAAGGAACACGATGGTTCATGTGAGTGATAACTTGCCTGCAAACCCAGCAGCCTGGTACTGAGCTAGATCCTCAGAAGGGGTGTCGTAAAGGTCGTCGGTACCAACGTCGTCGTCTAAGCGAGAAGAAGCAAAAACAACAATGAAGGAAGACGGGCAATCAATACATGGCATAGGTGCACAAACATTGGAATGATGCATGTCATGTTAATAGATGCACCAAAATAAACTATTTGGTATGATACACAAGTTTAAATGGATTCCATATGCAAAGATTGCATATGGAAAGCCCATGTCTTAGAGTTGAATTAATTGTTCTACCACTAAGCATTATGTGTTGGTGAGTTAGCATGATGCATGCATGATGAAGGACAAGAAAATAACAATATTAAATGCAATTGGAATGATGGTTAATGTAACAGCCCAAGTATGAAAACCATCCATTTAGAATGTTTGTTGCATGTTTATTTAAGTATTGCATCATGTCATCATATTGTT
Source organism: Alopecurus myosuroides (assembly GCA_028641055.1). NCBI lineage: Eukaryota > Viridiplantae > Streptophyta > Magnoliopsida > Poales > Poaceae > Alopecurus > Alopecurus myosuroides. The sequence continues at coordinate 120,357,055 of CM054061.1, forward strand.
TCCATGTTGTTTGCTTTTGTTTCTAAATTGTTGCATTTGTTTTCCACTGTTTTCACAACTCAAATTCAAACCTTACTCAAACAATGTTTTCATACTTGTTCTGTTACAACTTTTGGAATAAAAACCACAAATGAAAACAACCAAATTGTTCCATTTTATTCCATGTTAATAACTCCTTAATTTGTTGGTTTTAATCAAACCATTAATCAATCAATTAATCCAATCAAGTACTTCTAAAACATTTTTCAAATTCAAACCAATTCTCAAAATCAGTACCTTTTGAAATCCATAAAATTCACCACACATTTGTACTCTTAAAATCATTATAAAAACCCTAGGGGTAACCCTATTCAAGTGCATGTTTTCATAAGGGTTTATTAATATTAAAATTCATCCAAGTTGAGTTCACATACAAACCTTATTTTAAATATCAACTTTTTGAAATACAATCTTGGAAAATGGTTTCTAATTACCTAAATATCTTAACCTAATTTTTCTGCAATTTTTCCTAAACAAAAATCTATCAAATTCTTCCATTTTGGTTTTCAGCAAAAAAAAAATAAAACAGAGCAAATAACAAAAGAGAAAGAGAGGCAAGCCCACTCCTTTCTTTCCTTTCTCTCCCAGCCCAGCCCATTCTTCTAGCCCAGTACCTCTTCGCTGGTCATCTTCCTCGCGTGACGTCAACTGTACGAACACCTACAGAACCACACGATTCCTCCTCCCTCGCTCGATGTGATGCCGTACCAGTGCTAGCTATTCCATAAAACCAGCCATCGATCCCCTCATCCTAGCCCTAACCCTAGTCCCTCTTCCATCCTTCCCCCTCGCCGCCGATCCCTTCTTCCTCTTCCCTCGAGCCCCCTCTGTTCCTTGCCTGAACCTATAACTGAACCTGAACATCCTCACCACCGAGTCCCTCTCTCTCCGGCGATCGCCGTGGATGTAAGCCTCCTCCTCGTGGGCTCGCGGCGGGAATGGAACCGCCGCGGATCCCTCTCCCTCCTCGACCTCTCGGCCGCCCTCGAGGAGCTCCGAGGCGCTGCCGCCGTCCAAGTCCTCGCCGTCCGTCGCTCCCTGCAGCTGCCATGTCTGCCCCGAACTCCTCCCCTTCGACCGCAAGGTGAGGCCCCCCGATTCCCTTCCCCTCCTTCCCACTCGCCTATCCCTCTCCTTGGCCGCACCCTACCCCACCAGCACCACCTCACCACGGCGCACCCCCCCACCGGCGTTCGCCCTGCCATGGCTGGCCATGTTTCTGTCGATGTGCGTACCTGTTCGGTTCAGTTAGGATTCAGAATCACCCCGAAACAGCAGCACTTACCCCCCACTGCCCCTTCTAGTAACACAACACCACACCAGCCCTACTGGCAACAGCACCCTTTGCTCACAGTGAGGTGCAGGGTTCGATCCCCCTGCACCCCAAAAACCCAAAACTTTTTATTTTCCAATATTTTGGTCACAGAACTTTCTGGTATTCACAGCTAGGCCCCTGGCACTTATTTCTAGCCCTGGAAAATATTTTCTAAGTCCCTAGTGCAGTAAAAATGGCAGATTTGCACCCAATTTTGGAAATTGCATAAATAAATCATCCTAACTCCAAATTCAACATTTTTAATATGTTTTCTGTACCAAATTAAATACTCTACCCAAATATAAAATTTGTTTACTGTTTTGAATATTTTAAATTGGTGCAATATTTGAAAACTTGTCAAATTCACTTAAACTTGCAAAATTCATAACTTGAGCATAAAAATTCCAAATTTCACAAACTAAATATGTTTTCCAATCAAATTTTCATGTACTTTCCAAATATAAATTTTGTTTGCTGTTTTGAATAATTTAAATTGCTGAAAACAATTGTTTCTTGTTTATTGCATTTAATATTGCCAAAATAATAACTTGCTCATTTTAAATCCAATTTCAACAAATGAAATATGTTTTCCATGCAAAATTAAACCCTCTTTCCAAATATAAACTTTGTTTTCTGTTTTGAATAATTAAAATTGGTTAAATAATTTAATCCTTGTTTAATTCATTTAATATTGCTAAATTCATAACTTGATCAAATCAAATTCTTTTGGGACATATAAAATATGTTTTCCAACCATAAAAGTATAAACTTTTCAAATATGAATCTCACTTAATGTTTTAAACAAATAAAAATTCAAATAAGTTCATGTTTGAATTAAATTCATTTAATTCTTGCTTAAACTTGTTTAATTGATAAATAAATCATTTGAAATCCTTTTTCAACAAGTGAAACATGCAATCCACCTAAAATTGTGTGTTCTTATCAAATATAAACTTTGTTATCTATTTTGAACAATTAAAAGTGGTGAAAACAACAAATGCTTGTGTGACACCTTTAAGAAACCAAAATTCCATAACTTAATAAATGAATTTCTAAACTTGTTAAACCTTATTTCTATTTGGTGCTATTGTTGTTATTTTGCTGTTTTCCTCATCCATGCATCATGCTAATCCACTTTCATATGATGATTAGTTGTAAAACAATTAATTCAACCATAATTCATGGGCTTTCCATATGCAATCCAATTGCATATGGGTCCATTTAATCCTGTTTCTATCTTGTCAACTAGTTTATTTTGATGCACCCATTAACTTGACATGCATCATCTTTGATTGTGCACAATGCCATGTTATTGATTGTTTATCTTTCTGCATTGTTTGTTTGCTCCTTCTCGGATACACGACGACGTTGAGACCGACGATACTTACGACACCCCTTCTAAGGAGTTAGCTCAGTACCAGGCTACTGGGTTTTGCAGGCAAGTTATCACTCACATGAACCATCGTGTTCCTTTCAACATTGATTACCGATACTTTCCGTTGTTCTTTTCTGCTAGCCTTAGTAGTAGTTGTTTCTGTTACGATCCTATCACATGAATCCCTTAACCCTGATATTGCCTCACCTCCACTCCTACAACCCTATTGATTGAGCCAGTGTCTTACTAGCATGCTTAGGTTGTTTTGCTCGAGTCTGTTACCCGTTACTTTCTGTTACTATTTCTATTACGTTCTGGGGCTCGATGTTTAATCAATCAACCATGCTAATGTTATTGTTAATAATAATTTGATGATAAGGCACCGGCAGGAGGCCCTGTGTGGTTTTGAGGCCTGCTAGTGTCGACCCTAATAGGAAAAGGGTCTTGTCTACTGATCCATGATGAGCGCACTACCCGCATTTGGGAAGCGAGTATGGGCGCCCCCCTCAACTTGACCTGATTCGCATCTCGTCCAAATCACCTCATTTAGTTCGTGTTTTCCATTTGCCGCATGCATGTTTTTGCGAGCCCAGGCCAGGGTGGAACTTTCGTAGACGGCATATAGGGGGACACGTTCTTAGAGTGCTATGAGGGTCCATTTTCTTCTGGGCTCGATTAGCCGTGCGCCCAAGGTGCTTTGGGCTTGATGCGAGGAATGGTTGGTTGTGTTGAGTACCCCGCTTGGTGGAAGGGCCTTTCCATCTGGCGGGTTATTCATGAGTGTACGGCCAAATTGGTGCAACCCTGCAGGGATAATCTTCTCGAGAAGCCGTGTTTTCCGCGGTTATGGATTACTTGGTGAAAGTACTGGCTAACAAGTACTCAGGACAACTTAAACATAATGATCAAACATGTTACACCCAATGATTAATAACTTGACTAGTAATAGGTTGATGACACAATAACTTGATTCACCTTTAATACAACTGTGTGAGTTCTCCTCGGATTGCTTCTTTGGATAAGGGGCGAGATCCAGGATGGGTTTGTTTGAAGTTATCTTTCAGTTGGTTACAATCCTCGATCTTATCTCCTTTCTGTTAGCCGGAAGTGGTATAATCTCTGTAGTTGGTTAGCGCAGCCAGTTGCAGCATCTTTTATATCCCTTTCCTTCCGTTGAACCCAAAGCATCTGTGCTTGGTGTTGACGGGTTACACTTTGGTGAACTGTGAGTCTTGCTTGCCAGTACGTTGGTGTACTGACCCCTTTGGGGCTGTGGTTTACGCAGACGACGTTTCCGAGGATCTACATGGTGGCTACTACGTGGAGTATGACGACGAGACTGCTGACGAGTAGATAGCGGACCCGGGCAGGATGAAGGGGAACGTAGCATAGAAAACAAAAATTTTCCTACGCGAGAGATACCCGAAAGGCCAAGATCTAATCTATGAGACGAAGTGCAATGGGCAACAAGAGGGTTAAGGAGAACACATACCCTCGAAGACTCAAAGTGGTACGAGATCAAATCTCGTTGTTGGCGTAGTCGTACTCACACCGATCCCGATAGCGAGAAGATGGCACCGCAATCCGGCGGTGCATCCGTGATCGGTCACACGTACGGTTGATGACGACCTCCGTTCCCTCGTTCCAGCGGGGCGCGGAAGTAGAGGATCCCTCGGAACTCCAGCAGCACGACGGCGTGGTGTGGTGGAGAAAAACATTGCTCAGGGCTTCGCCAAGCGCACGAACAAGTGGTGGAGCAGCGGCAGGAGGGAGGAAGAGATGACACAAGTGTGTGTAGTGGGAGAGGGAGCTCTCACCCCTCCTTTTATAGGAGGGGATGGCAGCCACGAATTTTTGGCTGCCTCCACCTCTCCCTCATCATGTGAGTGGAGTCTCCACTCAACCCACTCATTCTTCCATGAATTCCCACTCAAAATCCCAAGGGTTTTCTTTAATAAATAAATAAAACAATTTTATTTCTTTATTTTAATATTTGTTAATTCCATTAACAAACATTAACATATAACCCCTTGAGTTAGTTGTTAAATCTATTAACAACCATTTGATAAGAATCCCCTTGAACTATTTCAAAATTACTCGAAACAATTTCGGTGACTATTTCAATATTCCCCGAAACAATTTCGGTGCTGTCCAAACTTTTCTCCGATATTCCGTATCCTCTCAAATGCGTCATCGAACCTTAAGTGTGTCACCCTACGGTTCGCGAATAAGATAGACATGATCGAGACTCCTCTCCGATCAATAATCAACAGCGGGATCTGGAGATCCGTGATGACTCCTATATATTCAACGATGACTCTCGTGATCGTGTGAACCAACAACGCCGTGAACTATTCCCTTTGTCTCGCGATATTTTACTTGTCCGAGATTCGATCATTGGTATCAACCATACCTTGTTCAATCTCGTTACCGACAAGTACTCTTTTCTCGTTCCCGTGATATAACATCCTTTGTGATCATATCACGTGCTTGCAAGCGGTTTCGATGTGATATCACCGAGAGGGCCCAGAGTATATCTCTCTGTCATTTGGATGGACAAATCCCACTCTTGATCCATGATCCTCAACTAATACTTTCCGAATACTTAACGACACCTTTATAGTCACCCTGTTACGGTGTGACGTTTGATGCCATCAAAGCACTCTTCCGGTATCAGTGATTGACATGATCTCATGGTCTAAGGAATAAGTTACTTCGTATGTTTGATATAACAATGTAAACTAAATGACTTGATCGCATTGCTATATTCTCTTTGGGTATATGTTCATCACATCATTCTTCTAATGACATGACCCCGTTATTAATAACATCCAATGTTCATGATCAGGAAACCTTGATCATCTATTAATCAACGAGCTAGTTAAAAGAGAGGCTTTACTAGGAACCATTGTTTGTTTATTAAGCACACATGTATCAACGTTTCCGGTTAATACAATTCTAGCATGAGAAATAAACATTCATCATAAACAAGGAATAAGATAATAACCATTTTATTATTGCCTCTCGGGCATATTCCCTTCAGTCTCCCACTTGCACTAGAGTCAATAATCTAGTCTGTAAGCACTTAACACATATGGCGTTCCAGTGTTATTACCATGCTTCGCATGTGGTAAACATTATCAAAAAGATCTGAACTGTTCAGGTCCTATTGTATTTGCATGTTCTTTGCGTCTACACGCATCACTCATTCTCTAATGAGATGGCTTTGTATATATATGGTCAATTTGTGAAAACTTAATTCCTCAGCTTAAACTGATGTCACTAACATTGTGAAAATGTAGCTTCATAGTGTTAGCATTCTTGGAAATTCACCAAGTTCCGGTGGTACCTTAATTCCTCAGCTTAAACTGATGTTACTAACATTGTGAAAATGTAGCTTCATAGTTTCAGCATTCTTGGAAATTCACCAAGTTCAATAAAGAACTACTTGACACAAAATACGCTTATAATCAGTTGTCAACACAACGATATACTTTAGCCTTTGTTGTAGTATCTGTCACAATATTTTAATTTTGAAACTCTTTCAAATCCAGCATGGAACTTTCTTCCATCCTATTGTGCTACCCTTCATCACATATTTTATTTGAGATAAAATTACTTGAATAAATGACAAGACTATTAGTGTAACATATTACAACTAATATTTTGTCATTACTATATAGGAAAACATATCCTTAGCATTTCTAAAAATGACACAAGGATCTCTCCCACTGTCATCTAATCATCATATGAATTATCCTACTATAACATTTTATAGCATAGGACTCATCTGGTTGTGTACATATCATGGAAACATGACTTAGAAATCTCAATTTCAATGATGCTCATCATGTGTCAAAACACATGAATCTTGCTCAATTATTTTCCATGTGACAAGAACTCCTTCTTATCAATTTTATATTGACTTACTTCAATATTTCATCTATGTAATTTGGCTTCAATCATATCAGGCGCTTGAATCCATGTTTTATAGACATCGATGCCCAATATCTTCCAAGCCTTTCATCAATATGAAATCTTAACCGTGTTAATTTAAAATACATATTTTCCAATCAACCATATGTCATCTACATAAAGTATTGGAAATATGTCATAACGCTCCCACTTAATTTCTTGTAACTCTACAAACATCTTTATCATTCATGATGGAATCAAACTCTTTTGATAACTTCATTAAGGTAAAGATTTCAACTTCGTTATGCTCACTTCAACCATTGAAGTGTGCATACCTTTCTAGAAACCTTTTGAATTTTACAAAAACTCTCAGACTGTGTCAAGTACACATCCTTGATCAAACTTCCTCGAGAGGAGAGTTGGTTTTGTTATTCAACTTCCATATCATAATATGTAACCTTTTGCTAGAACTATCCGCAAAGACTAAAGCATCACTACGGAAGATCAAAATCTTGTAGTAGTTAACTCTTTGAACTTCGTCGAAAACAACTTTTCGATAAGTACAATTTTAATAAGATGTAAAATCCATGTCTTTGTCGCTATATAGACCCTTTTGCTATCGCTAGGCATCATGCCTATCGAAAGGACTACCAAGTCACATACTTGATATTCATACAAGGATACTATGGCAGATATAATGACTCATAGTCAATTTTACGAAGTCAGGGCCCATCATTTGCTTCCTTTATAAGGTCCAGGTCCTTTTGTTGTCAAAACAACACTTTACACTTAAACCACAAGTTGTTCTAAGTACAAAGTTTTTGGACTTTTCTGGTACAGTTCGCAAACTCATTTGAAGTATCTACAACATTTGTAGTGTCTTCTACTTAGTCAAAATAGTAAACCCCGGAACAACTTCCAGTGCTGCGCTACTCTTGACATGATAACGGAGATTCTGTAATCTTGTTGAGTTTGTACCGTGCTCCCACTCACTTGTTTCGCAAGAACTACTTTCTCGAGAAATCAACCCTTTCTGACAAACAACATTTGTCTTTTGGTTCGGTGATAGGAGAAATACCCAATGTTTTATTTGGGATAACCTTATAAACATATATTTTCCTATTTTGGTTGTAAACATTTTACACATGCTATGCATACCAAAACTTAAGAAAAATGACAATTCAGGTCATTACCCAAACCATATATTATATGTTGTCAATTTCAACGGATCATGATGGTGCTCTTTTCAGTGTAAAAGCGGTTGTCCTTAATGTATAAACTACAAACATATAATGGCAATTTTATTAATCTTACCATGTCAAACAGGGTTTGATTTTGTCTTTTGAATACTCCAATCTAATGTGGGGTATTCGAGAAGTATAAGTTGTAGAACAATTCTGCAACTTCTCAGATGTTTTGCTAAACTTGTAACTCAAACTTTATCCTTTATGATCCAATCATAAATACTTGATTATCTTGTTACATTGATTTTAACTTCATATTAACAACCTTTTGAACCAATTCAAAATGTCAAACTCTGTTCCCTTTAAATAGATATACTCACATATCTACTTAAATCATCGACAGAATTTTATGAAGGAAAAATTAATCCACCATACATGACTACACATAATGGACTATATACATCAATATGTATAATCTCCACTAAATTAGTCGTCCATTCTACTTTGGCCTAAGAACGGAATTCTAGTCATCTTTTGGAAGAGGTCTCACAAGCGTCAATAAAATGACTCCGGAAGTCCATCAATATGGAGTTCCTTCATGTTTTCCTTTCCGATATGAACTAAAATGGTGGTGTCACAATTTAAGTGAAACTCTTCAACGTCTTGCAACGTTTAGCTTTTAGTTTTATAGATGTTTACTTTACCAACACGATTTATACTAACATATCCATCAATTATGGAATATGGTTATAGTTTGAACAATCTCATTTGTTCTCACAAAAGACTAGAACAAAATAACAAATTATTAAGTTCTTCAAATAAATCTTGACTGGTTGGTTCGATACGACAATGAACACAATAACACTTTATTTATGTTCTTGTCATAATCGATTCCACATATATTACTAGTTCCTTTTAGGCCCTTGTATTTCTTTCATTGCGTTGCTTTGTATGACAACTCATACCAACCAATGTGGTATCAAAATACCAAAAATACTTTGTTAACTAGTAATACATCTATATCTTGTATATCAAGTATATACTCCTGAGCTGGACTTTTCCAGTTATCTTCTTTTCTGCCATATATCTATTTGTAATTCTATTTTCAATATTCCCTTTCCTTTATAGAAGAATCATTCAACATCAAACAATGCTAGTCTTACTAGCTCATTTTCTTTGGCGTGTTAGTCATATACTATCACCCATTGAGTCATACTTTGAGTTTGATTGTTCTACTAATATCACCATATTAATAGCATTCTTCTAGATTCCACTCTTAGCATTTTCCAAGTAAGGTAAACTACTTTACCCATACTTCTAATCCATCCCATCATAACAATTTTATGATTAAGCTATTATAGCTCGAAGGAAGGAATTTAGAGGATAATTTTTAGCATCCAATTTCTTGGAATATTCAAACGCCTAGCGTCTTCAATCATTGCATATATTCAGATAATATAAGCAAACATTGTCACGCTAAATTATATTCAGTCATGTTGCCACAAATAAGTTTCTAGATATCAATATATCTTTCACTTGATTGTTTCTGAAAACAACTCTTTTCAGTCCCTAAATCACCTTGATCAACAAAACATTCTTTTGAAGATAAAGTAATACGGAAGCAACCATGACTCTGGATTCTAAGTAGGAATTATTTGCTCTCTAGATTAATCAATCATTAACCACATGGAGCTAGGTAGGAAATACCAAAAATTTACAATAGGACTCAATTTTAAATTTCACTAATACGGTACCAATCTTAAATGGTATTTACCAGATCATAACAGTTATATCTCAATTAACAATCTAAGTGTAAGATAGTTATGAGGATGCCAATGACTACTACAAGTTGTGCAAATTCACTTTGATTTGTTGTTCATGATAAATAAGTTCAAGTTAATTCAAAAATTAAACCATGAACTCCCACTCAAAAACAACATCCCTCTTAGTCGTCTTTAGTGATTACACGAACCAAATTCACTACAGCAAAACCGATCATCACGTGAGATGATGTAGTTTCAAAGGCGAACATCGATATGTTCATCATATCATCCATATGACTCATGCTTTACCTTTCGGTTACGTGTTCCGAGGCCATGTCTGTACATGCTAGGCTCGCCAAGTAGAACCGTAGTATTGCATGTGTTTCAAGGCCATGTCTGTACATGCTAGGCTTGAAAACACCCGTTGTATGCGAACGTTGATTCTATCACACCCGATCATCACGTGGTGTCTCGAAACGACGAACTTTCTTAACGGTGCATACTTAAGGAAGAACACATTATTATCTTGATATTAAGTGAGAGGGATCATCTTATAATGCTACCGTCGCTATCTAAGAAAAACAAGATGCATAAAAGGATTAACATCACAAACATCACATGTAAGGATAACGTGATATGATATGGTCCTCCTTGAACTTGATCTCCATCATGTGCATCATGGTATGATCTCCATCATTCCACCGACGTGGTACCAAGTACTATGGCACCCAATCTTGATTGTCCATCAAGAAGAAGACAATCATATGGATACCTTCCGGTATATCAATAATTTACAAAATAGATCATCTCATAATCAAATTTGTAATATTGACCATATCACATCACATGCCCAGCAAAAACTAGTTAGACGCCTCTAAATTATTTTTGCATATTTTACGTGGCTTAGGGCTTTCGATGATAGAACCGTTCATACCTACGAACATCAACCACATTGATAAACACATTTTTTACAACCCTTCATAGATTAGATCTTAACTATAGTAGGAGAAACAGACACCCGCAAGCCACTTATGCAATACAAGTTGCATGTCAGTTGTGGAACAAGTCTCATGTACGTGGACATGTAAGGTTAGTCCGGGCCGCTTCATCCCACTATGCCACTAAGATCATAAAATAATCAAGGAGGTAATAACATGATCATCAACGCCCACATACACCTATGTGTTCTACCCGTACAAAACATCTACGCATAGATCCGGCTCTGATACCACTGAAGGGGAACGTAGCATAGAAAACAAAAATTTTCCTACGCGAGAGATACCCGAAAGGCCAAGATCTAATCTATGAGACGAAGTGCAATGGGCAACAAGAGGGTTAAGGAGAACACATACCCTCGAAGACTCAAAGTGGTACGAGATCAAATCTCGTTGTTGGCGTAGTCGTACTCACACCGATCCCGATAGCGAGAAGATGGCACCGCAATCCGGCGGTGCATCCGTGATCGGTCACACGTACGGTTGATGACGACCTCCGTTCCCTCGTTCCAGCGGGGCGCGGAAGTAGAGGATCCCTCGGAACTCCAGCAGCACGACGGCGTGGTGTGGTGGAGAAAAACATTGCTCAGGGCTTCGCCAAGCGCACGAACAAGTGGTGGAGCAGCGGCAGGAGGGAGGAAGAGATGACACAAGTGTGTGTAGTGGGAGAGGGAGCTCTCACCCCTCCTTTTATAGGAGGGGATGGCAGCCACGAATTTTTGGCTGCCTCCACCTCTCCCTCATCATGTGAGTGGAGTCTCCACTCAACCCACTCATTCTTCCATGAATTCCCACTCAAAATCCCAAGGGTTTTCTTTAATAAATAAATAAAACAATTTTATTTCTTTATTTTAATATTTGTTAATTCCATTAACAAACATTAACATATAACCCCTTGAGTTAGTTGTTAAATCTATTAACAACCATTTGATAAGAATCCCCTTGAACTATTTCAAAATTACTCGAAACAATTTCGGTGACTATTTCAATATTCCCCGAAACAATTTCGGTGCTGTCCAAACTTTTCTCCGATATTCCGTATCCTCTCAAATGCGTCATCGAACCTTAAGTGTGTCACCCTACGGTTCGCGAATAAGATAGACATGATCGAGACTCCTCTCCGATCAATAATCAACAGCGGGATCTGGAGATCCGTGATGACTCCTATATATTCAACGATGACTCTCGTGATCGTGTGAACCAACAACGCCGTGAACTATTCCCTTTGTCTCGCGATATTTTACTTGTCCGAGATTCGATCATTGGTATCAACCATACCTTGTTCAATCTCGTTACCGACAAGTACTCTTTTCTCGTTCCCGTGATATAACATCCTTTGTGATCATATCACGTGCTTGCAAGCGGTTTCGATGTGATATCACCGAGAGGGCCCAGAGTATATCTCTCTGTCATTTGGATGGACAAATCCCACTCTTGATCCATGATCCTCAACTAATACTTTCCGAATACTTAACGACACCTTTATAGTCACCCTGTTACGGTGTGACGTTTGATGCCATCAAAGCACTCTTCCGGTATCAGTGATTGACATGATCTCATGGTCTAAGGAATAAGTTACTTCGTATGTTTGATATAACAATGTAAACTAAATGACTTGATCGCATTGCTATATTCTCTTTGGGTATATGTTCATCACATCATTCTTCTAATGACATGACCCCGTTATTAATAACATCCAATGTTCATGATCAGGAAACCTTGATCATCTATTAATCAACGAGCTAGTTAAAAGAGAGGCTTTACTAGGAACCATTGTTTGTTTATTAAGCACACATGTATCAACGTTTCCGGTTAATACAATTCTAGCATGAGAAATAAACATTCATCATAAACAAGGAATAAGATAATAACCATTTTATTATTGCCTCTCGGGCATATTCCCTTCACAGGATCCGAGACTTCGTGGATGGGCTCCGTCTGTTTGTTTCCGGCCTCTTAGGCCTATTTGGTTTTTGTCTGTACTCAGACATGTTGAATGCTTCCGCTGTATTGTAATGAGGTATTGTTGGGGCAGGTGCCCTCTGAATGATTGTATTTGCTATCTCTGCTCTAATGAGAGCTATTTGCAACTTATTTCCTTTTTTGTGTCGTAGAGATCTGTTGTGATATCACTTGTTTAACGCCGTTGACGTACCATGTGTATATGGTTTGAAGTACGTCGACGGAAGTGCCTTTGATCTCTAGTGGATAGTTTACATCGACGATGGAATAGCAGGGCTTGTGTTGTCGCGCATAAGCGCAGGCCTACCAGGAAGCTGGGACGTGGGAGCAGTTATGCCCCATAATCCAAGCATCTGCTATCCAGTTCGTACGGTGAGTATCCCCTAGAAATCAGGGTGCGACAGTTAACAAGTTTAGAAAACATTTATTAAGTTTGGCAATTTTTGGTACTTAATGGGGTTAAACAAGTAGTGATTGTTTTCATCAAGTTAAATTGCTCAAACCAAACAACAAAGTTGATATTTGAAAAGGTTATCAAATTTTAGTTGGATTACATGTTTCACATTTTGAAATTGGACTTAGGATTATTTAATTATGAATTAAACAATATTAAACAATTTTTAATTGCATTAAACAAGATTTAAATTGTTTAGGCAATTTTAATTATTCAAAACAGAAAACAAAATTATATTTGAATAGGTTATTTAAAATGGTATGGAAAACATATTTTATTTGTATTTATTGGATTTATAAATAATTAGTTATGGAATTTATAAATTAACATTTGAAATATTTAAGTTTGAATTTTAAATACATTTGAAGTTTCCAAAACAGTACACAAATTGAATATTTGGAAAGATTAGGAAATTTGGATCAGAATTCATATAAAACTTGCATTTATTGGAATTATAGTTTGGAAGTTATTAAATTTTGAAGTTTTGTTTTAATTCTGCTAATTAAAATGATGTTGGAATTTCCTGGAATTCGCAGAAACCAATTGTTACTCAGTTGCCCTCTACCCTAGCCACTGTCTAGTGGACCCCCTAGCCAGCGTGGCGCGCGCGCGCACGCGTGGCAGAGAAGGACAATGACCTGTGGGCCTGCGCGCGGTGGGAGCAAAAATCCCCAAAAAAGTTGGGCGCTTGCGGGCTCGAACCCGAGACCTGCCGCGAAATTCAGAGAGTGGCTACCAGCTGCGCTGCGCTGCGTTGTTTGACAGTATACGCGACGGATACAGGTTAACGTTCAGTTCGGAGTTAACTGAAACTCTGACGAACAAATCCTTGCTCGTTCGTCAGAACAGAAGTTCGCCGGAGCTGATCCACGGTTGCGCTCGTTGCGGTGGTGCGTGGACGTTGCAGATGGATGCGCAGCTACTGGATGCAACGGAGGGAGAGAGGAGGCGACGGGGAAAGCTCACCACCGGAGTAATCGAAGCAGCGGCCCGACGATGACGCACTGATGACGACGGCGGCGTTGACGACGGCGACAAATCCGTGCTGCTCCGGCGTGGCTACGGTGTCGAGCGTGTACAGGACGAAGAGGCGACGCGATTCCAGCAAGCGATCGGTGCAGCGAAGCCCTGCAACGTCGACGAGCACTTCGGGTTCAGTCAAGGGCGCACGGTGGCCGGAGAAAAGGGAGAGGACCGCGGCGTCGAACGGAGGCTCACCGGGGTGGTCTCTGGTGTCCAAGGGGGAGAGGAAGTAGCGGCGAGCGGGTTCCAAGGTTTAGGTGGCTAGGAGGGGCTGCGAGGTGGCGGCGCCATCAGAATCTTCAGAGGAGCTGCCGCCGGCGTTGTGGAGCAGAGAGGAAGACGATGGGGAAGTGGCGATCGACGGCGGCAGAGAGGGGAAATAGGAAACCTAGGGGCCTAGGGTTGGTCTGCGGGGTCTCGTGCTCGTTTTATAGACGCGGAGGCAGGGGATAGCCGCCGGCGTCGCCGCGCGGTTGCGGTGGACACCTCCGATGCGTCGCCGTACAGGTTAGAGATGAATCGCACGAACTTTGAAGCGTTAAGTGGCGCTAGGCGGGCTGGGCTGCGCGCGCGTTAGGTTAGGTGGGCTGGGTAGGGTTAGCTGACGCGCGCGCTAGGTTTTGGTCCTTTTTTTATTTTTCCTTTCTGTTTTTTTGTAGCTTTTGCTTTTGGAAGAAATTGATAGGTTTTTGTTTATAGAAAAATTTGCAAAAATTAGGATAAATTACTTAGTTGAAATGCAACCACTTGGTAGTTTTTGTTTTCAAAAAATTTAAATGTTTGCTTGCTGTTTGAAAATCAAACCAAATTGATTGAAATTTGCAATATTCATTAATATTAGGAAAACAAAGCAATTTCAATAGGGTTTCCCCTAGGGTTTAGAATGATTTAAGGAATTCCAATTAGTGGTGAACTTCATGGATTCAAAAGATTAATGATTTTGAGAAATGGTTTGAATTTGGAAATGATTTGAAATTAATTGATTAAAGTGATTGATTGAATTAAGCAACAATTTAATAGTTGATCCAATATGAAATAATTGGAAGCAATTAATGTTTTTGATTTGCAATTCTTTATTTGAAAAGATTGTAACAGACAAGTGTGAAAACAAAGGTTGATTATGTTTGACTTTCCTTATGAAAACAATGCAAACAGAAATAAATATGAGGATGATGACATGATGCATTGCTTAAATAAAACAAGGAAGTAAACAACTATGGAGTTTTCATACTTGGATGTTACACTCTTCATGTGAGTGGACACTTCACTCACACCCACTCATTCTGCACTTAATCTCCGCTAAAAAATTCCAAAGGTTTTTCTTCAATAAATAAATAAAAACATTTTCATTCATTTATTAATATTTGTTAATTCTATGAAATAAAATTTGCACATAACACCTCGAAACATTTGTTAATTCTATTAATAACTATTCAACAAAAAACTCTTGAACTCTTTCAAATTTACCCGAAACAATTTTGGTGTTGTACAAACTTTTCTCCGATATTCCATATCCACTCAAACACGTTATCGAACTTTAAGTGTGTCACCCTACGGTTCGTGAATAATATAAACATGATCGATACACCTCTCTGATCAATAGTCAACAACAGGACCTAGAGATCCGTAATGACTCCTACATATTAAACGATGAATCTACTGATCGTGTGAGCCATAAAATTTGTAACCAATTCCCGCTGTCTCGCGATATTTTACTTTTCCGAGATCCGATCATTGGTATCAATCATACCTAGTTCGATATCTTTACCGCTAAGTACTCTTTACTCGTTCCGTGATATGACATCCTTGTGACCTAGTCACGTGCTTGCAGGTGGTGTCGATGTGATATCACCGAGACGGCTGATACGTCATAAACGTATCCCTAATTTTTTATGCTCCATTATCATATTATGCCAATTGCTACATGTTTTCTCCATTATTTATAGCATTTTCATACGTTTTCTGGGACTAACCTATTAACAAGATGCCAAGTGTCAGTTTCCTGTTTTCTGCTGTTTTTTGTCTCAGAAAAGTTGTTCTGGAAACATTCTCGGAATTGGACCCCACAAAGCCCGAAGTGCCTATTTTCCCGGAAGCATCCAGAACACCGAAGAGGAGTCAAACACGGGCATCAGGGGGGCCACACCATAGGGTGGCGCGGCCTCCCCCTGGCCGCGCCAGCTATAGGTGTGGGCCCCCTGGCCTCCACCGCCTCTGCCATTTCTCCTATTTATTCCCCCCGGATGGAAAACCCTAAACACCTGATCAAAAATCCACGAAAAGTTCCACATCCGCCATCGTCGTCAACCCTAGATCAGGGGGTTCTGGAGCTGTCTCTCGGCACCCTGCCGGACAGGAAATCATCATAGGAGGCTTCTACATCACCATGCCTGCCTCCGGAGTGATGCGTGAGTAGTTCATCCCTGGACTACAGGTCCATAGCAGTAGCTAGATGGTTGTCTCCTCCTCATATGCCTCCATGTTTAGATCTCGTGAGCTGCCTATCATGATCGAGATTGATCTTATGTAATTCTGTATGCTGTGTTTGCTGGGATCCGATGAATATTGACCTTATGCCAAGTTGATTATAGTATATATTGCATATGTTATTTGTGATCTTGCATGCTTTCCGTAGCTAGTGGTTGCTCTGGCCAAGTAGTTGCTAGTGACTCCAAGAGGGAGTATTTATGCGAGATAGTGGGTTCATGCCTCCTTTTCGCCTGTGCTCAAGTGACAGAAACGTGAAGGGGGAGGATGGGTTGTTGCCACTAGGGAGAAAACAGCGGTGAGAGTGCCCGCGTGTATAATCATTGCTTAGATTACACACATTGTTTAATGCAGTTATCTGTTGCTTGCAACTTAATACCTAAGGGGGTTCGGATGATAACCTGAGGGTGGATTATTAGTCATAGATGCAGATGGATTTCGGTCTATGTATTTTGTTGTAATACCCGCACTAAATATCATAGTAGTCATCATGTTATATTGTGCACTATGGTGCAACCTCTATTTGTCAATTTCCCAGCTGTAATTTGTTCACCCAGCATGTTATTTTTATGGAGAGACACCACTAGTGAACCTATGAACCACGGTCCATTTTTCACATTGTTAAACAAACCACAATAATTTCCTACTCTCTTTACTTACTGCAAGCATACACTGTTTTCCACACTATACGTCTAATATTTGTTTTCAGCAAGACCGGTGAGATTGAAAACCTCACTGTACCGTTGGGGCAAAGTATTTTGGTTGTGTTGTGTGCAGGTTCCACGTTGTTGCTGACACCGGTGAAGCCCCAGCACCACCGTCAGTGGCATCAACCTTCCGAAGATCCTGTTTCTCCAACTGGATTGATAGCCCTGGTTCTTAACTAAGGGGAAAACTCCTACCGCTGTGCTCATCACACCCTCCTCTTGGGGTTCCCAACAAAGCGCATCAAGGGCCCAGAGTATATCTCTCAGTCATTTGGATGGAAAATCTCACTCTTGATCCGTGAGCCTCAACTAATGCTTTCGGAATACCCAACGACACCTTTATAGTCTCCCTGTTACGGTACGACGTTTGATGACGTCAAAGCACTCTTCTGGTGTTAGTGAGTGACATGATCTCATGGTCTAAGGATTATAGTTACTTCATATGTTTGATATAACAATGTAAACTTAATGACTTGATCGTATTGCTATATTTACTTTTGGTACATGTTTATCACATCATTCTACCAATGACATGACCTCATTATTAACAACATCCAATATTCATGATCTGAAAACCTTAATCATCATTTATCAACGAGCTAGTTAAACGAGAGGCGTTACTTGAAACTCTTGTTTGTTTATTAAACAGACATGTATCAACGTTTCCGGTTAATACAATTCTAGCATGAGAAATAAACATTTATCATAAACATGGATAAGATCATAAACATGAAAAGTTCCACAGCCGCCATCGTCGTCAACCCTATATTAGGGGGTTCTGGAGCTGTCTCTCGGCACCCTGCCGGAGAGGAAATCATCACCGGAGGCTTCTACATCACCATGCCTGCCTCCGGAGTGATGCGTGAGTAGTTCATCCCTGGACTACGGGTCCATAGCAGTAGCTAGATAGTTGTCTCCTCCTCATAGGCCTCCATGTTTAGATCTCGTGAGCTGCCTATCATGATCGAGATTGATCTTATGTAATTTTGTATGCTGTGTTTGCTGGGATCCAATGAATATTGACCTTATGCCAAGTTGATTATAGTCTTTATTGTATCTGTTATTTGTGATCTTGCATCATTTCCGTTGCTAGTGGTTGCTCTGGCCAAGTAGTTGCTAGTGACTCCAAGAGGGAGTATTTATGCGAGATAGTGGGTTCATGCCTAGTTTTCGCCTGTGCTCGAGTGACAGAAACGTGACGGGGGAGGATGGGCAGTTGCCACTAGGGAGAAAACTGTGGTGAGAGTGCCCGCGTGTATAATCATTGCT
This sequence comes from Alopecurus myosuroides, assembly GCA_028641055.1. NCBI lineage: Eukaryota > Viridiplantae > Streptophyta > Magnoliopsida > Poales > Poaceae > Alopecurus > Alopecurus myosuroides. The sequence continues at coordinate 120,375,543 of CM054061.1, forward strand.
TACGTTACACACATTGCTTAATGCAGTTATCTATTGCTTGCAACTTAATACCTAAGAGGGTTCAGATGATAACCTGAGGGTGGATTATTAGTCATAGATGCAGATGGATTTCGGTCTATGTATTTCGTTGTAATGCCCGCACTAAATCTTTGTTTTCAGCAAGACCCGTGAGATTGACAACCTCACTGTACCGTTGGGGCAAATTATTTTGGTTGTGTTGTGTGCAGGTTCCACGTTGTTGCTGACACCGGTGAAGCGCCAGCACCACCGTCAGTGGCATCAACCTTATGAAGATCCTCTTTCTCCTACTGGATTGATAACTCTGGTTCTTAACTAAGGGGAAAACTCCTACCGTTGTGCTCATCACACCCTCCTCTTGGGGTTCCCAACAAAGCGCATCAAGGATTTTTCTGGCACCGTTGCCGGGGAGTAAGAAGTCTTCTGGCAAGGGCAGTCTCTCACTCTCAACCTCTTTATTTTGTTTATTGTCTTTTTTTTATGTTTTTCTTGTTTTTCTTCTCTATATTAGAAATACCAAAAATTAGTTTTCTTTATAGCTGTTATTTATTTTCTTGCTTTTATTTCACTAGAATGAGTATTCCTGAAGTTGAGGTTCGTTCTTTTAAGCAACAGAGGGGCGAGAGTTCAAAAGATGCTTGGTCTAGAATAAATGATGCTCATAATAAATGTACAAAAAAATAGTCTACCCTGATACTCCTGAGGAATTTTTATGTTGGTATTTCTGGTTGGTATAGGTATGTGTTAGATACTCTTACAGGTGGTAATTTTCTAGGAACTCCTGCATTAGAAGCCTGCAATTTGATTGAAAGTTTAGTAGGATCACCCCCCATTAAAACTGTTAAAACTGAGATCACTTTGGAGGATGTTATTAATAAACTGAACTCTTTGTAAATGAACTTACCTATTTTCCTTGACAATGCTAGCAAAATTAATGAATCAATAACTACTATTGATAAAAGAATCACTGCTTTAGAGGCTAGCAACACTCATGATAATCAAAATTTTAGGATTGGTAAACTAGAGGATGCTATGGGAACTTTAAGCTCAACTTTTTCATCTCTTAAATTCAAGAAGGAGAAAGCCTTTGTGGGAAAGGAGCAAAGATTCATGTATGTTCCCAAGATAACTAAACCCAAATTTCAATTGGTGCTGCAAATTGCTAAAACAATTAATGAAACTAAGAGTGATCTCCATGTTGAATCTTTAGAAAGATCTGGAGTTCCTATTGCTGCAAATAATGGTTTAGAGGAAGTTACACTTGGTTCTTCTTCACTTTAAAATACTTGAGTTTATCTTTTAGGCCTAGCTAAAAGGCGTTAAAGAAAAGCGCTACCGGGAGACAACCCGTTTTATTTCTCTGTTTTCATTCAGTTTTATTTTGTTTTCTTTTGTGTTCTTTGCACGTGGGTGTTGTATATTTCATTATAAACCCTCTGTATCTTTTCTTTGGTGTTTTTTTTGAGCCAAGTAAAGCCTCTAGTGGAAAGTTGACACTATATCTCGGATTTCTGCGCAGGAAACAGATTTCTGCTGTCCACTGTTAATTACTTATAAAATCACAAAAAAATCAAAATCACCTGAGATTTTTTGTTCTTAATCCTGAGATATATACACATCTTTTCTTAGTTTACCAGCTTTTTAATTGAGAAACATAAGATTTTCGAAAAAATCGATCTCTGTATGCTGTTCTGTTTTGACAAATTTCTGCCAATAATTGCATTTGCATCTTAATCTCTTTCTTTTGGTGTTCTTTTGGGGAAAAGAGTTTTAAAATAACTTGTGATAGTATTTAATGTGTTTTTGAGTGCTAGTCTTGTGTTGAAACTGAACCATGTGAGTTTATTATTTCGATTGCACTAACGTTGCTAATGAAGATTGTGAGAATTTTGGTGTGAAGGAAGTTTTCAAGGGTAAAGAGAAGAGGATGATATGATGTGATCAAGAAGAGTGAAAATCCTAACATGGGGGATGCCCCGGTGGTACATCCCAGCAAATACCAAGAATACTCAAGCGTCTAAGCTTGGGGATGCCCAAGGCATCCCCTTCTTCATCAACAAATTATCATGTCACTTCTAGTGAAACTATATTTTATTTCGGTCACAGCTTATGTGCTTTACTTGGAGCGTCTTTTATTTTTGTTTTTAGTTTGTTTTTATTTTCATAATAAGATTGGTTGGACCCCAGAATCTTTTATTGGAGAGTGACACGCTCCGCTTTTTCATGAGAATACATTGTATTCTTAGTCTCTGTGTGGCTGCTGCATTTATTTAGCTCCTGTTTTGCATGCATCTCTTATCAGAGTTGTTAGTTTTAGTAGTATTATATGAGTACTCTCATGTTTTCTTGCTGTATCATAAAGAGTATTTTTGTTAAAACATATCTTGTATGGTGCTTGTTGGGAAAAGAAACTGCTGCTTGATATAGAATTTATAACAGTACTAGTAGAAGCTTGTATATACTGTGGCTAGAACTTTTTTATGCCATGCTAAATGTTATTTTAGTTTTAAAGCCTTGTGGTTATTGAGTAGCATGAATAGTCTTAAATAGCTGAGAGCGTTTAATATGTCTTGAAAGATTCATGAGTTGTTCTTGTCATAGTAAAGCATCAATATATGGTATTCTCTTTCGAATGTTTTATTTAGATGACTTGGCGCATGCTCACAACATGTTTATGACTACAAACTAGTCACGAATAGCCTCTGTGAACACTTAGTTTTTAAACTTGTGATTCCTCTTATGCTTTAATTAATGATGCTTATGTCGATATGCATGATTATGGCTCTTGTGCTCTCTTGATTTGTTGCTCCCAGTATTTTGCTAGCCTCCACCTGTACTGAGTATGGAATTCTACTTGTGCATCCAACCTCCTTGACCCAAAGTTTTCCCATTGTGCACATCATACCTACCTACATGTGGTATTTAACTGCCACTCCAAGTAAATTGCTGATGTGTTACGTTTAAAACCTTCAAAATTACTCCCGCTTTGGGTACTTGTTTTTGCTCATGAGGACGTCAATAGAGAATCTTTATCTCACTTGTTGATTGGATTTCACACCCTCGACTAGTGGCTTCATGCGCTTATCCAAATGATAGAAGAGCTGGCAGCGGGGTGCCCAGCCCTAAATTAATACAAACAAATTCTCTTCACTATTTTTGCCCCTGATTTATCGGCCAATGCATAATTGTGTAAACAAAAGAGAAAAAGGGATGACCTTCTACACCAGTTGCGTCCTTCACCATGGGAGACGCTCTTGTGAATCTAGTTGGCTTGTGACGTAATGTATTGTATGTTTACCATTTGTTCACATTAGCATACACCTGTCCTAAAAAATAGACATTCCTCCACGGTGTCAAACTTTTAATACCTCTGTTTAATAAAATAAAAAGCTCTAGCACATGAGTGATCCCTGCTTCCCTCTGCGAAGGGCCTTTCTTTTACTTTTATGTTGAGTCACCATCTTCCAACTTTATGCATAGCTGAGAGAGAATTTTTGTCATTCCGAGTTCTATGTGTATTTGTCCCATAAACATCAAGAAATACTTCATGATGTGATATTATTTGTTCTTAAATTATTTGTTCTAGTCTTCCTCTTGAACTTTGAAAGTGTCCTGGCATTTATGTTTTGTCCCACTCTGAAGGACTAGCGAAATACCACTTTGCCATGCTTTCTCTATACCTGAAACAAACGTTTATCTTTTTTGCATTATTATCCATAATCCTTTATTTAAGGTACTCTTCGTGATGCAAAGTGATTGCTATGCTTTATTATTAAAGTTCTATTTATCATGTTTGTGTTTGAAGTTTTATGATCTCACCATACATATGCTTTTACATTTTAGTGATCAAGATTATGATAGTAGCATGTCACCTAAGATTTTTTTTATCGTTTACCTACTCGAGGACGAGTAGGAACTAAGCTTGGGAATGCTTGATACGTCATAAACGTATCCCTAATTTCTGATGCTCCATGATCATGTTATGCCAATTGCTACATGTTTTCTCCCTTATTTATAGCATTTTCATACATTTTCCGGGACTAACCTATTAACAAGATGCCAAGTGTCAGTTCCCTGTTTTCTGCAGTTTTTGGTTTCAGAAAAGTTGTTCTCGAAACGTTCAAGGAATTGGACCCCACAAAGCCCGAAGTGCCTATTTTCCCCGAAAGCATCCAGAACATCGAAGAGGAGTCGAAGACGGGCATCAGGGGGGCCACACCATCGGGTGGCGCGGCCTCCCCCTGGCCGCGCCAGCAATAGGTGTGGGCCCCCCTGGCCTCCACCGCCTCTTCCCTTTCGCCTATTTATTCCCCCTAGATGGAAACCCTAAACACCTGATAAAAAATCCCCGAAAAGTTCCACAACCGCCGTCATCGTCAACCCTAGATCAGGGGGTTTCTGTAGCTGTCTCCCGGCACCCTGCCGGAGAGGAAATCATCACCGGAGGCTTCTATATCACCATGCCTGCCTCCGGAGTGATGCGTGAGTAGTTCATCCCTGGACTACGGGTCCATAGCAGTACCTAGAAGGTTGTCTCCTCCTCATATGCCTCCATGTTTAGATCTCGTGAGATGCCTATCATGATCGAGATTGATCTTATGTAGTTCTGTATGCTGTGTTTGCTGGGATCCGTTGAATATTGACCTTATGCCAAGTTGATTATAGTCTTTATTGCACATGTTATTTGTGATCTTGCATGCTTTCCGGTTGCTAGTGGTTGCTCTGGCCAAGTAGTTGCTAGTGACTCCAAGAGGGAGTATTTATGCTAGATAGTGGGTTCATGCCTCCTTTTCGCCTGTGCTCGAGTGATAGAAACGTGACGGGGGAGAATGTGTTGTTGCCACTAGGGAGAAAACAGCGGTGAGAGTGCCCGCGTGTATAATCATTGCTTACATTACACACATTGTTTAATGCAGTTATCTGTTGCTTGCAACTTAATACCTAAGGGGGTTCGGATGATAACCTGAGGGTGGATTATTAGTCATAGATGCAGATGTATTTCGGTCTATGTATTTTGTTGTAATACCCGCACTAAATATCATAGTAGTCATCATGTTATATTGTGCACTATGGTGCAACCTCTATTTGTCAATTTCCCAGTTGTAATTTGTTCACCCAGCATGTTATTTTTATGGAGAGACACCACTAGTGAACCTATGAACCCCGGTCCATTTTTCACACTGTTAAACAAACCACAACAATTTCCTGCTCTCTTTACTTACTGCAAGCATACACTGTTTTCCACACTATACGTCTAATCTTTGTTTTCAGCAAGTCCGGTGAGATTGACAACCTCACTGTACTATTGGGGCAAAGTATGTTGGTTGTGTTGTGTGCAGGTTCCACGTTGTTGCTGACACCGGTGAAGCGCCAGCACCACCGTAAGTGGCATCAACCTTTCGAAGATCCTCTTTCTCCAACTGGATTTATAAGCCTGGTTCTTAACTAAGGGAAAAACTCTACCGCTGTGCTCATCACACCCTCCTCTTGGGGTTCCCAACAAAGCACATCAAGGGCCCAGAGTATATCTCTCAGTCATTTGGATGGAAAATCTCACTCTTGATCCGTGAGCCTCAACTAATGCTTTCCAAAGACCCAACGACACCTTTATAGTCTCCCTGTTATGGTGCGACGTTTGATGACATCAAAGCACTTTTCCGGTGTTAGTGAGTGACATGATCTCATGGTCTAAGGATTAGAGTTACTTCATATGTTTGATATAACAATGTAAACTTAATGACTTGATCGTATTGCTATATTTACTTTTGGTATATGTTTATCACATCATTCTACCAATGACATGACCTCATTATTAACAACATCCAATGCTCATGATCCGAAAACCTTAATCATCATTTATCAACGAGCTAGTTAAAAAAAAGGCGTTACTAGGAACTCTTGTTTGTTTATTAAACACACATGTATCAACGTTTCCGGTTAATACAATTCTAGCATGAGAAATAAACATTTGTCATAAATATGGAATAAGATAATAACCACTTTATTATTGCGTCTCGGGCATATTCCCTTCAGTCTCTCACTTGCACTAGAGTCAATAATCTAGTCAGTAAGAACTCAACACGTATGGCGTTCTAGTGTTATTATCATGCTTTGCATGTGGTAAACTTCATCAAAAGATCTGACATGTTCAGGCCCTTTTGTACTTGCATGTCTTTGCGTCTACACGCATCACTCATTCTCTAATGAGATGGATTTATATATATTTGGTCAAACGGTGAGACCTTAATTTCCTCAACTTAAACTAATGTTACTAACAATGTGAAAATGTAGCTTCATAGTGTCAGCATTCTTGAAATTCACTAAGTTCAATATATAACTCCTTGACACGAAATAGTCCTATTATTTGTTGTCAACACAATGATATACTTAGACTTCGTTGTGTTATCCGTCACAATATTTTAATTTTGAAACTCGTTCAACTCTGGCATGGAACTTTCTTCCAGCCTATTGTGCCACCCTTCAAAATATATTTTAATTGAGATATATTTATTTGAATAGATGACAATAATATTAGTGTAGCATATTACAACGAATAGTTTGTCATTACTACATAGGAAAACATATCCTTAGTATTTCAAAAATACATAAGGATCTCTCCCACTCTAGTCCAATCATCATATAAATTATCCTACTATAACACCTTATAGCATATGACTCATCTGGTTGTGTACATATCATGTAACACATGACTTAGAAATCTCAATTACAATTTTTCTCATCATGTGTCAAAACACTTGAATATTTCTCAATTATAACCCCTTCTTCTCGTTTCTTCGTTGAGTTACTTCAACACTTACGTACTTTGGCTCAACCATATCAGTGAAGGGAATATGCCCGAGAGGCAATAATAAAGTGTTTATTATGTTATTCCTTGTTTATGATAGATGTTTCTTTCTCATGCTAGAATTGTATTAACCGGAAACGTTGATACATCTGTGATTAATAAACAAACAATCGTTCCTAGCAAAGACTCTCTTTTAAGTAGCTCGCTGATTAACCGATGATCAAGGTTTCCTGGTCATGAACATTGGATGTTGTTAATAACGGGGTCATGTCATTAGGAGAATGATGTGATGAGCATAGACCCAAACTAAGTATAACAATACGATTAAATCATTTATTTTATTTTTTTATGTCTTACATTCGAAGTAACCCTATTCCTTAGACCATGAGAGCATGTCAATCAGTAATACCGAAAGAGTGCTTTGATGACATCAAACGTCACACCGTAACAGGGTGACTATAGAGGTGGTAACCCTATTCCGTAGACCATGAGATCATGTCAATCACTAATACCGAAAGAGTGCTTTGATGACATCAAACGTCACACCGTAACAGGGTGACTATAGAGGTGGCGTTAGGTATTCGGAAAATGTTAGTTGAGGCTCATGGATCAAGAGTGTGATTTGTCCATCCAAAATGATGGAGAGATATACTCTAGGCCCTCTCGGTGATGTCACATCGACACCTCTTGCAAGTACGTTACTAGGTCACAAGCATGTCATGTCACTTAACGAGTAAAAGAGTACTTGTCGGTAACGTGATCGAACAAGGTATGGTTGATACCGATGATCGGATCCCGGACAAGTAAAATATCGCGAGACAAACGGAATTAGTTACGACAGTGATGGTTCACACAATCACGAGATTCATCGTTGAATATATAGGTGTCATCACAGATCTCCAGATCCCGATGTTGATTATTGATCGGAGAGGAGTCTCGATCATGTTTATGTTATTCGCGAACCGTAGGGTGACACACTTAAGGTTCGATGACGCATTCGAGAGGATACGAAATATCGAAGAATGTTTTGGACAACACCGAAATTGTTTCGGGGAAAATTGAAATAGTTCAAGGGTTTTTGTCGAATGGTTTTTAATAGAATTAACAAATGATTCGAGGTGCTATATGATTTTTTTTAATGGAATTAACAAATATTCAAATAAAGAAATAAAATGTTTTATTAACTTATTAACGAAAAACCTTTGGATTTTCTAAGTGGAGTTTTAAGGGAGCATGAGTGGGTGTGAGTGGGGCTTCCACTCACATGAAGAGGGAAAAGGTGGGGGAACCACCATAGCTGGCTGCACCAAACGCTTGGGCTGCCTCCCCTCCCCTATAAAAGAAGGGTGAGGGCTCCTCCTCCTCACACACTTGTCCCACCTTCCATCCTCTCCACCTGCTGCTCCATTCCATGGTATACGGCTTGGCGAAGCCGTGACCGTGGGTTCTTCACCACCACCACGGTGTCGTGTTGTTGGAGTTCTGGGGGATCCTCTACTTCTGCTACCCCGTTGGATCGAGGGTCTTCATCAGCTGAACGTGTGACCGATCACGGAGGCACCGCCGGATTGCGGTGCATATCTTATCGGTCTTAGGATCGGCATGAGTACGGCTACGCCAACAACGAGATTTAATCTCATACCACTTAGAGTCTTCGAGTGTATGTTTTCCTAAGACTCTTTCTCCCCGTTACCTTTCATGTCCTAGATTACATCTTGGCCCTTCGGGTTTATGTCGCGTAGAATTTTTTTTGTTTTCTATGCAACGTACCCTTCAGTGGTATCAGAGCCGGATCTATGTGTAGATGATTTGTACGGGTAGAACACATAGGTGTATGTGGGCGTTGATGATCATGTTTTTGCCTCCTTAAGTATTTTATGATCTTAGTGGAATAGTAGGATGAAGCTGCCTAGACAAACTTTACGTGTACTTTGTATGCGAGACCTGTCTCACTTGTGGCTGAGGGGGTGTCCGTTTCTCCTACTATAGTTAAGATCTAATCTATGAAGGGTTGTTAAAAATATGTTTTATCAACGTTGTTGTTCTTGTACGTAGATATGAACGGTTCTATCCTCGTAAGCCCAAGCCACGTAAAATAAAAAAAAAAAATAGAGGCGTCTAACTAGTTTTGCAGGGCATGTGATGTGATATGGTCAATGTTAAAAATTTGATGTATGAGATGATCTATTTTGTAAATTATTGACACACCGGCAGGAACCATATGGTTGTCTTATTATTTATGGCCGACGTGTTGTATATCATATCCATGAGATATGCTGTAATTTTGATGGACAATCAAGATGGAGTTGCCATGGACCTTGGTGCCACGCCGGTGGAATGATGGAGATTATACCATGATGCACAAGATGGAGATCGAGTGTAAGAAGTACCATATCATATCACATTATCCATGCATGTGATGTTAATAATTTATGTATCTTATTTTTCTTAGATCGCGATAGTAGCATTATAAGATGACCCCTCTCACTTAATATCAAGATAATAATGTGTTTTTCCTTAGTATGTTAAGAAAGTTTGTCGTTTCGAAACACCACGTGATGATCGGGTGTGATAGACTCAACGTTCGCATACAACGGGTGTTTTCAAGCCTAGCATGTACACACATGGCCTCGAAACACACGCAATACTACGGTTCTACTTGGCGATCCTAGCATGTACACACATGGCTCGGAATACGTAACCGAAAGGTAAAGCATGAGTCATATGGATGATATGATGAACATGTTGACGTTCTCCTTTGCAACTACACTGACTCATGTGATGATCGGTTTCGGTGTAGTGAATTTGGTTCATGTAATCACTAAAACGACTAAGAGGGATGTTGTTTTTGAGTGGGAGTTCATGGGATAATTTTAGAATTAACTTCAACTTAATTTATCATAAACCTTGTCTAAATAGTTTTTGCAAATATGTTGTAGATCATGGCACCACCTACCTTCAATTTCAATATGTTCATGGAGAAAGAAAAACTAGCGAACAATGGATGCAACTTTACCAACTGAGCACTTAACCTGAGGATTGTCCTCACCTCTTGCAAGAAGGTCTATGTGCTTGATGCACCTCTAGGTGTCCAGCCCGCTGATGATGCTTCTAAGGAAGGTAAAAATGTTTATCTCACTCAACAAGAAGACCACAATATAGTTCATTGCGGCAACCTTTATGGATTAGAGACAGAGCTGCGAAAACGTTTTGAAAACAACACTGCTTATCCTACAATGAGAGAACTGAAAATGATTATTGATACCCATGTTGTAGTTGAGAGTTATGACGCTTCAGGAAAGTTCTTTAGCTGCATGATGGAAGAGAACAACTCCGTTAGTGAGCACATACTCAAGATGTCTACGTACGCTGATAAACTCATAGCCTTGGGAATAACGATTCCCAATGAGCTAGGAATACATCGTGTTCTTCAATCTCTGCCATCTAGTTACAAGAACTTTGTGATGGAGTATAATATGCAAGGAATGAAGAAGTCTCTCCCCGAGCTTCTCTTGATGCTTAAAGCTGCTGAAGTGGAGATCAAGAAAGAACATCAAGTTTTGATGATCAATAAGACCACTAGTTTCAAGAAAGGCAAGCCAAGGGTCAACTTCAAGAAGGGTAGCAAGTGTGTTGCTGCACCTGAGAAGAAAAACAAGTATGTCCCTAAGCCTGAGACTGAGTGCTTTTATTGCAAGGGCACAGGCCACTGGAAGCGCAATTGCGCCAAATATCTGGCAGATAGCAGGGCCGGCAAAGTGAACAAAGGTGAAGGGAATATGCCCGAGAGGCAATAATTAAATGGTTATTATCTTATTCCTTGTTTATGATGAATGTTTATTTCTCATGCTAGAGTTGTATTAACCGGAAACGTTGATACATGTGTGCTTAATAAACAAACAATGGTTCCTAGTAAAGCCTCTCTTTTAACTAGCTCGTTGATTAATAGATGATCAAGGTTTCCTGATCATGAACATTGGATGTTATTAATAACGGGGTCATGTCATTAGAAGAATGATGTGATGAACATATACCCAAAGAGAATATAGCAATGCGATCAAGTCATTTAGTTTACATTGTTATATCAAACACACGAAGTAACTTATTCCTTAGACCATGAGATCATGTCAATCACTGATACCGGAAGAGTGCTTTGATGGCATCAAACGTCACACCGTAACAGGGTGACTATAAAGGTGTCGTTGAGTATTCGGAAAGTATTAGTTGAGGATCATGGATCAAGAGTGGGATTTGTCCATCCAAATGACGGAGAGATATACTCTGGGCCCTCTCGGTGATATCACATCGAAACCGCTTGCAAGCACGTGATATGATCACAAGGATGTTATATCACGGAAACGAGAAAAGAGTACTTGTCGGTAACGAGATTGAACAAAGTATGGTTGATACCAATGATCGAATCTCGGACAAGTAAAATATCGCGAGACAAAGGGAATAGTTCACGGCGTTGTTGGTTCACACGATCACGAGAGTCATCGTTGAATATATAGGAGTCATCACGGATCTCCAGATCCCGCTGTTGATTATTGATCGGAGAGGAGTCTCGATCATGTCTATCTTATTCGCGAACCGTAGGGTGACACACTTAAGGTTCGATGACGCGTTTGAGAGGATACGGAATATCGAAGAATATTTTGGGCAGCACCGAAATTGTTTCGGGGAAAATTGGAATAGTTCAAGGGGTTTTTCGTCGAATGGTTGTTAATAGAATTAACAAATGATTCGAGGTGCTATATGCAAAAGTTTGTTAATAGAATTAACAAATGCTGAAATAAAGAAATAAAAAGGTTTTATTTATTTATTAAAAGAAACCTTTGGATTTTCCAAGTGGGAAATAATGGGAAAGTGAGTGGAGGTGAGTGGAGTGTCCACTCACATGATGAGGGAAGAGGTGGGGGCACACCCATGGGCTGGCCGCACCCCCCTTGGGCTGCCTCCCCATCTCCTATAAAAGGAGGGTGAGAGCTCTCCCTCCTCTACAAACTTGGCCACTTCCCTTTCCCTCCACCCGCTGCTCCATTTCATGGTCTCCGGCTTGGCGAAGCCCTGACCGTGGGATTCTTCACCACCACCATGTCGTCGTGTTGCTGGAGTTCCGAGGGATCCTCTACTTCCGCGCCCCGCTGGAACGAGGGAACGGAGGTCGTCATCAACCGTACGTGTGACCGATCACGGATGCACCGCCGGATTGCGGTGCCATCTTCTCGCTATCGGGATCGGTGTGAGTACGACTACGCCAACAACGAGATTTGATCTCGTACCACTTTGAGTCTTCGAGGGTATGTGTTCTCCTTAACCCTCTTGTTGCCCGTTGCACTTCGTCTCCTAGATTAGATCTTGGCCTTTCGGGTGTCTCTCGCGTAGGAAAAATTTTGTTTTCTATGCTACGTTCCCCTTCAGTGGTATCAGAGCCGGATCTATGCGTAGATGTTTTGTACGGGTAGAACACATAGGTGTATGTGGGCGTTGATGATCATGTTATTACCTCCTTGATTATTTTATGATCTTAGTGGCATAGTGGGATGAAGCGGCCCGGACTAACCTTACATGTCCACGTACATGAGACTTGTTCCACAACTGACATGCAACTTGTATTGCATAAGTGGCTTGCGGGTGTCTGTTTCTCCTACTATAGTTAAGATCTAATCTATGAAGGGTTGCTAAAAATATGTTTATCAACGTTGTGGTTGATGTTCGTAGGTATGAACGGTTCTATCCTCGAAAGCCCTATGCCACGTAAAATATGCAAAAATAAATTAGAAGCGTCTAACTAGTTTTTGCTGGGCATGTGATGTGATATGGTCAATATTACAAATTTGATTATGAGATGATCTATTTTGTAAATTATTGATATACCGGAAGGTATCCATATGGTTGTCTTCTTATTGATGGACAATCAAGTTTGGGGTACCGTGGTACTTGGTACCATGCCGGTGGAATGATTGAGATCATACCATAATGCACATGATGGAGATCAAGTGCAAGAAGGACCATATCATATCACGTTATCCTTTCATGTGATGTCTGTGATGTTAATCCTTTTTATGCATCTTGTTTTGCTTAGATAGCGACGGTAGCATTATAAGATGATCCCTCTCACTTAATATCAAGACAATAATGTGTTCTTCCTTAAGTATGCACCGTTAAGAAAGTTCGTCGTTTCGAGACACCACGTGATGATCGGGTGTGACAGACTCAACGTTCGCATACAACGGGTGTTTTCAAGCCTAGCATGTACAGACATGGCCTTGAAACACACGCAATACTACGGTTCTACTTGGCGAGCCTAGCATGTACAGACATGGCCTCGGAACACGTAACCGAAAGGTAAAGCATGAGTCATATGGATGATATGATGAACATGTCGATGTTCGCCTTTGAAGCTACATCATCTCACGTGATGATCGGTTTTGGTGTAGTGAATTTGGTTCGTGTAATCACTAAAGACGACTAAGAGGGATGTTGTTTTTGAGTGGGAGTTCATGGTTTAATTTTGAATTAACTTGAACTTATTTATCATGAACAACCAATCAAAGTGAATTTGCACAAATTGTAGTATTCATTGGCATCTATAATTACCTTACACTTAGATTGTTAATTGAGATATAACTGTTATGATCTGGTAAATACCATTTAAGATTGGTACCGTATTAGTGAAATTTAAAATTGAGTCCTATTGTAGATTTTTGGTATTTCCTACCTAGCTCCATGTGGTTAATGATTGATTAATCTAGAGAGCAAATAATTCCTACTTAGAATCCAGAGTCATGGTTGCTTCCGTATTACTTTATCTTCAAAAGAATGTTTTGTTGATCAAGGTGATTTAGGAACTGAAAAGAGTTGTTTTCAGAAACAATCAAGTGAAAGATATATTGATATCTAGAAACTTATTTGTGGCAACATGACTGAGTATAATTTAGCGTGACAATGTATGCTTATATTATCTGAATATATGTAATGATTGAAGACGCTAGGCGTTTGAATATTCCAAGAAATTGGTTGCTAAAAATTATCCTCTAAATTCCTTCCTTCGAGCTATAGTAGCTTAATCATAAAATTGTTATGATGGGATGGATTAAAAGTATGTGTAAAGTCGTTTACCTTACTTGGAAATTGCTAAGAGTGGAATCTAGAAGAATGCTATTAATATGGTGATATTAGTAGAACAATCAAACTCAAAATATGACTCAATGGGTGATAGTATATGAGTAACACGCCAAAGAAAATGAGCTAGTAAGACTAGCATTGTTTGATGTTGAATGATTCTTCTGTAAAGGAAAGGGAATATTGAAAATAGAATTACAAAAAGATATATGGCAGAAAAGAAGATAACTGGAAAAGTCCAGCTCAGGAGTATATGCTTGATATACAAGTTATAGATGTATTACTAGTTAACAAAGTATTTTTGGGTATTTTGATACCACATTGGTTGGTATGAGTTGTCATACAAAGCAACGCAATGCAAGAAATACAAGGGCCTAAAAGGAACTAGTAATAGATGTGGAATCGATTATGACAAGAACATAAATAAAGTGTTATTGTGTTCATTGTCGTATCGAACCAAACATTCAAGATTTATTTTAAGAACTTAATAAGTTGTTATTTTGTTCTAGTCTTTTGTGAGAACAAATGAGATTGTTCAAACGATGACCATATTCCGTAATTGATGGATATGTTAATATAAATCATGTTGGTAAAGTAAACATCTATAAGACTAAATGCTAAACGTTGCAAGACGTAAAAGAGTTTCACTTAAATTGTGGCACCACCATTTTAGTTCATATCGGAAAGGAAAACATGAAGGAACTCCATATTGATGGACTTCTGGAGTCATTTTGTTTTGAGTAAATTGACGCTTGTGAGACCTCTTCCAAAAGATGACTAGAATTCCGTTCATAGGCCAAAGTAGAATGGACGACTAATTTAGTGGAGATTATACATATTGATGTATATAGTCCATTATGTGTAGTCATGTATGGTGGGTTAATTTTTCCTTCATAAAATTCTCTCGACGACTTGAGTAGATATGTGAGTATATCTATTTAAAGGGAACAGAGTTTGACATTTTGAATTGGTTCAAAAGGTTGTTAATATGAAGCTAAAATCAATGTAACAAGATAATCAAGTATTTATGATTGGATCATAAAGGATAAAGTTTGAGTTACAAGTTTAGCAAAATATCTGAGAAGTTGCAGAATTGTTCTACAACTTATACTTCTCGAATACCCCACATTAGATTGGAGTATTCAAAAGACAAAATCAAACCTTGTTTGACATGGTAAGATTAATAAAAATGCCATTATAATTTTGTAGTTTATACATTAGTGACAACCGTTTTTCCACTGAAAAGAGCACCATCATGATCCGCTGAAATTGACAACATATAAGATATGGTTTGGGTAGTGACCCGAATTGTCACTTTCTTAAGTTTTGGTATGCATAGCATGTGTAAAATGTTTACAACCAAAATAGGATAAATATATGTTTATAAGGTTATCCCAAATAAAACATTGGGTATTTCTCCTGTCACCAAACCAAAAGACAAATGTTGTTTGTCAGAAAGGGTTGATTTCTCGAGAAAGTAGTTCTTGCGAAACAAGTGAGTGGGAGCACAGTACAAACTCAACAAGGTTAGAGAATCTTCGTTATCATGTCAAGAGTAGCGCAGCACTGGAAGTTGTTCCGGGGTTTACTATTTTGACTAAGTAGAAGACACTACAAATGTTGTAGATACTTCAAATGAGTTTGCGAACTGTACCAGTAAAGTCCAAAAACTTTGTACTTAGAACAACTTGTGGTTTAAGTATAAAGTGTTGTTTTGACAACAAAGGACCTGGACCTTATAAAAGAAGCAAATGATGGGCCCTGGCTTCGTAAAATTGACTATGAGTCATTATATCCGCCATAGTATCCTTGTATAAATATCAAGTATGTGACTTGGTAGTCCTTTCGATAGGCATGATGCCTAGCGATAGCAAAAGGGTCTATATAGCGACAAAGACATGGATTTTACATCTTATTAAAATTGTACTTATCGAAAAGTTGTTTTCGACGAAGTTCAAAGAGTTAACTACTACAAGATTTTGATCTTCCGTAGTGATGCTTTAGTCTTTGCGGATAGTTCTAGCAAAAGGTTACATATTATGATATGGCAGTTGAATAACAAAACCAACTCTCCTCTCAAGGAAGTTTTATCAAGGATGTGTACTTGACACAGTCTGAGAGTTTTGTAAAATTCAAAAAGGTTGCTAGAAAGGTATGCACACTTCAATGGTTGAAGTGAGCATAACGAAGTTGAAATCTTTACCTTAATGAAGTTATCAAAAGAGTTTGATTCCATCATGAACGATAAAGATGCTTGTAAAGTTACAAGAAATTAAGTGGGAGCGCTATGACATATTTCCAATACTTTATGTAGATGACATATGGTTGATTGGAAAATATGTATTTTAAATTAACACGGTTAAGATTTTCATATTGATGAAAGGCTTGGAAGATATTGGGCATCGATGTCTATAAAAGATGGATTCAAGCGCCTGATATGATTGAAGCCAAATTACATAGATGAAATATTGAAATAAGTCAATATAAAATTGATAAGAAGGAGTTCTTGTCACATGGAAAATAATTGAGCAAGATTCATGTGTTTTGACACATGATGAGCATCATTGAAATTGAGATTTCTAAGTCATGTTTCCATGCTATGTACACAACCAGATGAGTCCTATGCTATAAAATGTTATAGTAGGATAATTCATATGATGATTAGACGACAGTGGGAGAGATCCTTGTGTCATTTTAGAAATGCTAAGGATATGTTTTCCTATATAGTAATGACAAAATATTAGTTGTAATATGTTACACTAATAGTCTTGTCATTTATTCAAGTAATTTTATCTCAAATAAAATATGTGATGAAGGGTAACACAATAGGATGGAAGAAGGTTCCATGCTGGATTTGAAAGAGTTTCAAAATTAAAATATTGTGACAGATACTACAACAAAGGCTAAAGTATATCGTTGTGTTAACAACTGATTATAAGCGTATTTTATGTCAAGGAGTTCTTTATTGAACTTGGTGAATTTCCAAGAATGCTGAAACTATGAAGCTACATTTGCACAATGTTAGTAACATCAGTTTAAGCTGAGGAATTAAGGTATCACCGGAACTTGGTGAGTTTCCAAGAATGCTAACACTATGAAGCTACATTTTCACAATGTTAGTGACATCAGTTTAAGCTGAGGAATTAAGTTTTCACCAATTGACCATATATATACAAAGCTATCTCATTAGAGAATGAGTGATGCGTGTAGACGCAAAGAACATGCAAATACAATAGGACCTGAACAGTTCAGATCTTTTTGATGATGTTTACCGCATGCGAAGCATGGCAATAACACTGGTACGCCATATGTGTTAAAGTGCTTACAGACTAGATTATTGACTCTAGTGCAAGTGGGAGACTGAAGGGAATATGCCCGAGAGGCAATAATTAAATGGTTATTATCTTATTCCTTGTTTATGATGAATGTTTATTTCTCATGCTAGAATTGTATTAACCGGAAACGTTGATACATGTGTGCTTAATAAACAAACAATGGTTCCTAGTAAAGCCTCTCTTTTAACTAGCTCGTTGATTAATAGATGATCAAGGTTTCCTGATCATGAACATTGGATGTTATTAATAACGGGGTCATGTCATTAGAAGAATGATGTGATGAACATATACCCAAAGAGAATATAGCAATGCGATCAAGTCATTTAGTTTACATTGTTATATCAAACACACGAAGTAACTTATTCCTTAGACCATGAGATCATGTCAATCACTGATACCGGAAGAGTGCTTTGATGGCATCAAACGTCACACCGTAACAGGGTGACTATAAAGGTGTCGTTGAGTATTCGGAAAGTATTAGTTGAGGATCATGGATCAAGAGTGGGATTTCTCCATCCAAATGACGGAGAGATATACTCTGGGCCCTCTCGGTGATATCACATCGAAACCGCTTGCAAGCACGTGATATGATCACAAGGATGTTATATCACGGAAACGAGAAAAGAGTACTTGTCGGTAACGAGATTGAACAAAGTATGGTTGATACCAATGATCGAATCTCGGACAAGTAAAATATCGCGATACAAAGGGAATAGTTCACGGCGTTGTTGGTTCACACGATCACGAGAGTCATCGTTGAATATATAGGAGTCATCACGGATCTCCAGATCCCGCTGTTGATTATTGATCGGAGAGGAGTCTCGATCATGTCTATCTTATTCGCGAACCGTAGGGTGACACACTTAAGGTTCGATGACGCGTTTGAGAGGATACGGAATATCGAAGAATATTTTGGGCAGCACCGAAATTGTTTCGGGGAAAATTGGAATAGTTCAAGGGGTTTTTCGTCGAATGGTTGTTAATAGAATTAACAAATGATTCGAGGTGCTATATGCAAAAGTTTGTTAATAGAATTAACAAATGCTGAAATAAAGAAATAAAAAGGTTTTATTTATTTATTAAAAGAAACCTTTGGATTTTCCAAGTGGGAAATAATGGGAAAGTGAGTGGAGGTGAGTGGAGTGTCCACTCACATGATGAGGGAAGAGGTGGGGGCACACCCATGGGCTGGCCGCACCCCCCTTGGGCTGCCTCCCCCCTCTCCTATAAAAGGAGGGTGAGAGCTCTCCCTCCTCTACACACTTGGCCACTTCCCTTTCCCTCCACCCGCTGCTCCATTTCATGGTCTCCGGCTTGGCGAAGTCCTGACCGTGGGATTCTTCACCACCACCACGTCGTCGTGTTGCTGGAGTTCCGAGGGATCCTCTACTTCCGCGCCTCGCTGGAACGAGGGAACGGAGGTCGTCATCAACCGTACGTGTGACCGATCACGGATGCACCGCCGGATTGCGGTGCCATCTTCTCGCTATCGGGATCGGTGTGAGTACGACTACGCCAACAACGAGATTTGATCTCGTACCACTTTGAGTCTTCGAGGGTATGTGTTCTCCTTAACCCTCTTGTTGCCCGTTGCACTTCGTCTCCTAGATTAGATCTTGGCCTTTCGGGTGTCTCTCGCGTAGGAAAATTTTTGTTTTCTATGCTACGTTCCCCTTCAAAAGGTATATGTGATATACTTGTTATTGATGTGTACCTTACTAGTACTCGCAGTAGCGCCTGGGTATTTGATTCTGGTTCGGTTTCTCACATATGTAACTCGAAACAGGAGTTGCAGAATAAGCGACCACTATCAAGGGATGAGGTGACGATGCGCGTCGGCAATGGATCAAGAGTTGATGTGATCACCGTCGGGACGCTACCTCTTCGTTTACCATCTGGATTAGTTATAAACCTGAATAATTCTTATTTGGTGCCTGCATTAAGCATGAATATCATTTCTAGATCTTGCTTAATGCAGAGTAGTTATTCCTTTAAGTCTGAGAACAATGGTTGTTTAGTTTATATGAATAATATCTTTTATGGTCACACACCTGAGAAGAATGGTTTATTTCTTTTGAATCTTGATAGTATTGATACACATATTCATAATGTGAATGCCAAAAGAATTAAGTTAAATGATGATATTGCTACTTACATGTGGCATTCTCGCTTAGGTCATATTGGTGTTAAACGCATGAAGAAGCTCTATTCTGATAGACTCTTAGAATCACTTGATTATGAATCATTTGAAACATGTGAACTATGCCTTATGGGCAAGATGACTAGAACCCCGTTTTCTGGAACTATGGAACGGGCGAAAGACTTACTGGAAATCATACATACTAATGTGTGTCGACCAATTAGTGTATCGACGCATGGTGGATATCGTTATTTTGTCACTTTTACAGATGATTTGAGTAGATATGGATATATTTACTTAATGAAACACAAATCTGAGACATTTGAAAAGTTCAAAGTATTTTAGTGTGAAGTTGAAAATTATCGTAATAGAAATATTAAATTTCTACAATCTGATCGTGGAGGTGAATATTTAAGTTCCGAGTTTGGCATGCATATGAAACAATGTGGAATAGTTTCACAACTCACACCTGCCAGAACACCACAGCGTAATGGTGTTTCAGAACATTGTAATCGTACTTTATTGGATATGGTTCGATCTATGATGTCTCTTACAAATTTTCCACTATTGTTTTGGGGTTACGCACTAGAGACCGATGCATTCACTTTAAATAGGGCATCATCTAAATCCGTTGAAACTACACCGTATGAATTATGGTTTGGAAACAAACCTAAGCTGTCCTTTCTAAAAGTTTGGGGATGCCATGTTATGTGAAGAAGCTTCAACCTGGTAAACTCAAACACAAAGCGGAAAAATGCGTCTTTATAGGATACCCTAAGGAAACAATAGGGTACACCTTCTATCACAGATCCGAAGGCAAGATTTTCGTTGCCAAGAATGGATCTTTTTTAGAGAAGGAGTTTCTCTCGAAAGGTGTGAATAGTAGGAAGGTAGAACTCGACGAGGTTATTGACCCTTCTCTTCTTGGACTGGCGAGTAGCGCAGTGCCGGAAGTTGTTCCGGTGCCGACTCCGTCAGTTGAAGAGGGAGCTAATGATCAAGATCATGAAACTCCTGAAGAGGAAACTACCGTACCTCGCAGGTCAAGTAGGGAACGTACAACTCCTGAACTGTATGGGAATCTCGTATTAAACTTGAAGCGATGATGACCTTGCGACATATGATGAAGCGATGATGAGCCCACATTCCAACAAATGGCTTGAAGCCTTGAAATCCTAAATAGGATCCATGTACGAAAACCAAGTACGGACTTTGTGGACTTACCCGATGACCGCAAGGCCTATGAGAACAAATGGATATTTAAAAAAAAACTGACGCTGATGGTAATGTGGCCGTCTATAAAGCTCTACTTGTCGCAAAAGGTTTCCGACAAATTTAAGGAGTTGACTACGATGAGACTTTCTCACCGGTAGCGATGCTAAATTCAGTTTGGATTATGTTAGCAGTTGCTGCATTTTCGATTATGAAATCTGGCAGATGGATGTAAAAACGGCGTTCCTTCAGGGTGATATTGAGGAAGAGTTGTATATGATGCAACCCAAAGGTTTTGTTGATCCTAAGGATGCTGACAAGGTGTGCAAGCTTTAACGTTCCATTTATGGACTGAAGCAATCATCCCGGACTTGGAACCTCCGTTCTGATAAGGTGATAAAAGGGTTTGGATTTGTCCAAACATACGGGCAAGCTTGTATCTACAAGAAAGTGAGTGGGAGCTTTGTAGCATTTCTAGTACTATATGTGGATGACATATTGTTGATTGGAAATGATATAGAACTTTTAAAAAGCATAAAAGGTTATTTGAACAATAGTTTTTTTATGAAAGACCTCGGTGAAGCAACTTATAATGTAGGCATCAAAATCTATAGGGATAGATCAAGACGCTTAATTGGACTTTCGCAAAGTACATACCTTGACAAGATTCTGAAGAAGTTCATAATGGAAGATAGTAAGAAGGGGTTCTTACCAATGTTGCAAGGCAAGACATTGAGTAAGACTCAATGTCCAGGTACAACAGAAGATAGAGAGATAATGAATAAGATTCCCTATGCTTCAGACATAGGTTCTATCATGTATTCTATGTTATGTACAAGACCAGAGGTGGCACATGCTATTAGCAGGTACCAATCTGATCCAGGTTTGGAACACTGGACAACGGTCAAGAATATGTTTAAGTACTTGAGAAGAACTAACGATATGTTTCTCGTATATGGCGGTGAAGAAGAGCTCGTCGCAAGATGTTACGTCGATGCTAGCTTCGACACTAATCCGTATGACTCTAAGTCACAATCCGGGTATGTATTTGTTATGAATGGAGGTGCAGCAAGCTGGAGGAGTTCGAAGCAATCCGTGGTAGCGAGATCATCAACAGAAGCGGAATATGTTGTTGCCTCGGAGGCAACACATGAAGCAGTTTGGATGAAGGAGTTGATATCCGAACTAGGTGTGGTACCAATACCGTTGGATCCAATGGTTATCTATTTTGACAACAATGGTGCCATAGCCAATTCTAAGGAGCCAAGGTCTCACAAGAATTCCAAACATATCAAGCGTCGTTTTCACTCCATCCGTGAATATGACGCAGATGGGGATGTGAAGATTTTTAAAGTACATACGGATCTTAATGTGGCAGATTCGTTGACTAAACCTCTCCCAAAGGCAAACCATGATAAACAACTGAAATCCATGGGTGTTAGATTCCTCACTATGTAATATAGATTATTGCCCCTAGTGCAAGTGGGAGACTGAAGGGAATATGCCCGAGAGGCAATAATAAAGTGTTTATTATGGTATTCCTTGTTTATGATAGATGTTTATTTCTCATGCTAGAATTGTATTAACCGGAAACGTTGATACATGTGTGATTAATAAACAAACAATCATTCCTAGTAAAGCCTCTCTTTCAACTAGCTCGTTGATTAATCGATGATCAAGGTTTCCTGATCATGAACATTGGATTTTGTTAATAACGGGGTCATGCCATTAGGATAATCATGTGATGAACATAGACCCAAACTAAGTATAACAATACGATCAAAGAATTTAGTTTATATTGTTATGTATTACATTCGAAGTAACCCTATTCCTTAGACCATGAGAGCATGTCAATCAATAATACCGAAAGAGTGCTTTGATGACATCAAACGTCACACCATAACAGGGTGACTATAAAGGTGGCGTTAGGTATTCGGAAAGTGTTAGTTGAGGCTCATGGATCAAGAGTGGGATTTGTCCATCCAAAATGACGGAGAGATATACTCTGGGCCCTCTCGGTGATATCACATTTACACCGGTTGCAAGCACGTGACTAGGTCACAAGGATGT
Source organism: Alopecurus myosuroides (assembly GCA_028641055.1). Lineage (NCBI taxonomy): Eukaryota > Viridiplantae > Streptophyta > Magnoliopsida > Poales > Poaceae > Alopecurus > Alopecurus myosuroides. The sequence continues at coordinate 120,398,248 of CM054061.1, forward strand.
CATATCACAGAACGAGTAAAATAGTACTTGTGGGTAACGAGATTGAATAAGGTATGGTTGATACCAATGATCGGATCTCGGACAAGTAAAATATCGCGAGACAAAGGGAATTAGTTACAACGTTGATGGTTCACACGATCACGAGATTCATCGTTGAATATATAGGATTCATCACGGATCTCCAGTTCCCGTTGTTGATTATTGATTGGAGAGGAGTCTCGATCATGTCTACGTTATTTGTGAACCGTAGGGTGATACACTTAAGGTTCGATGACGCATTCGAGAGGATACGGAATATCAAAGAATGTTTTGAACAACACCGAAATTGTTTCGGGGAAAATTGAAATAGTTCAAGGGTTCTTTGTCAAATGATTGTTAATAGAATTAACAAATGATTCGAGGTGCTATATGCAAATATTTTTTAATGGAATTAACAAATATTCAAATAAAGAAATAATAACCTTTGGATTTTCTAAGTGGAGTTTTAAGGGAGCATGAGTGGGTGTGAGTGAGGCTTTCACTCACATGAAGAGGGAAGAGGTGGGGGCACCACCATGGCTGGCCATACCCAACCCTTGGGCTGCCTCCCCCTCCCCTATAAAAGGAGGGTGAGGGCTCATCCTCCTCACACACTTGTCCCACTTCCCTTCCTCTCCACCCGCTGCTCCGTTCCATGGTCTCCGGCTTGGCGAAGCCCTAACCGTGGGATTCTTCACCACCACCACGTTGTCGTGCTGCTGGAGTTCCGGGGGATCCTCTACTTCCGCTGCCCACTAGATCGAGGGAACGGAGGTCTTCATCGAGCTGAACATGTGACCAATCACGGAGGCACCGCCGGATTGTGGTGCACATCTTCTCGGTCTCGAGATCGGCGTGAGTATGACTACGCCAACAACGAGATTTAATCTCGTGCCTCTTAGAGTCTTCGAGGGTATGTTTTCCTAAGACTCTTTATCCCCGTTACCTTTCATCTCCTAGATTAGATCTTGGCCCTTCGGGTTTATCTCGCGTAGGAAATTTTTTGTTTTCTATGCAACGTACCCTTAATAGGAGCTTCAATCCATATCCATAGATACCGATGCCCATTATCTCTATCGCCTAAGTCTTTCATCACTATAAAATCTTAACCATGTTAATTTAAAATACATATTGTCTAATCAACTATATGTCATCTACATAAAAAATTAGAAATATGTCTTAGCGCTCCCACTTAATTTCTTGTAACTCTACAAGCATCTTTATCATTCATAATGTAATCAAACTATTTTGATAACTTCATTAAATTAAAGATTCCAACTTTGCTATGCTCACTTCAACCATTGAAGTTTCCATTCATTTCCATCAACCTTTTGAATTTTACAAAACTCTCATAATGTGTCAAGTACACATCCTTGATCAAACTTCCTAGAGAGGGTAGTTGGTTTTGTTATTCAACTGCCATATCAAAATATGTAAGTTTTGCTAGAACTATCCGCAAAGAATAAAGTATCACTACGGAAGATCAAAATCTTGTCGTAGTCAACTCTTTGAATTTTGTCGAAAACATCTTTTCGACAAGCCGAACTTTCAATGGATGTAAATATCCATGTCTTGTTGCTATATAGACCCATTTTCTATCGTTAGGATTCATGGCTTTCTAAAGGACTACCAAGTCACATACTTGATATTCATACAGCGACACTATCTCAGATATAATGACTCATAGCCAATTTACACAGTTTGGGCCCATCATTTGCTTCCTTTATAAGTTACAGGTCCTTTGTTGTCAAAAAAACACTTCATTATCACACAAGTTGGTCTAAGTACAAAGTTTTATGACCTTTGTGGTTCAGTTCGTAAACTCTTTTGAAGTTTCTACAACAGATGTAGTGTCTTCTACTTAGTCAAAATAGGAAACCCCAGAACAACTTCCAGTGTTGCGCTACTCTTGACATGATAACAAAGATTCTTTAATCTCGTCGAGTTTTTACTGTCCTCCCACTCACTTCTTTCGCAAGAACTATTTTCTCGATAAATCAACCTTTTCTGACAAACAACATTTGTCTTTGATTCAGTGATAGGAAAAAATACCCAATGGTTTCTTTGGAATAACTTTATAAACATATATTTATCCTATTTTGGTTGTAAAAAATTTACACATGCCTGTGCATACCAAAATTTAAGAAAATATGATTCAGGTCACTACCCAAGCCATAACTATATGGTGTCAAATTCAACGGAGCATGATGGCGCTCTTTTCAGTCTAAAAGCGGCAGTCTATAATATATAAACTACAAAAATATAATGACATTTTATTTATCTTTTCATGTCCAACAAGGTTTGATGATGTCTCTCGAACACTCCATACTTATGTGGGGGTATTCGACAATGATAAGTTGGAGAACAATTCTGCAACTCCTGAGATGTTCTGCTAAAATTGTAACTCAAATTTTATCCTTTATGATCCAATCATAAATATTTGGTTATCTTGTTACGATGATTCTTATTTCATACTAACAATAATTTGAATTAATTCAAAATGTCAAACTCCGTTCTCATTAAATAGATATACTCATATATCTACTCAATTCATCGATGGAATTTTATGAAATAAAATTAATCCACCACACACAACTACACATAATGGACTATATACATCAATATGTATAATCTCCACTAAATTAGTCGTCCATTCTATTTTGGCCTATGAACGGAGTTTTAGTCATCTTTTGGTAAAATGTCTCACAAGTGTTAATCTATTAAAAAATAAAATTGACTTCAAAAGTCCATCAACATGGAGTTCGTTCATATTTTCCTTTCCAATATGAACTAAAATGGCGGTGTCAAAAAATAAAGTGAAATTATGTAATTTTACGTCTTCTGACGTTTAGCATTTAGTCTTATAGATGTTTAATTTACCAACACGATTTATATTAACTCATCCATCAATTATGGAATATGGTCATAGTTTGAACAATCTTATTTGTTCTCACAAAAGACCGAAACAAAATAACAATTTATTAAATTCTTAAAATATATCTTGAACGTTTGGTTTGATATGACAGTGAACAAAATAACACTTCATTTCCGTTCTTGTCATGATCGATTCCACATGTTTTACCTTTTAGGCTCTTGTATTTATTGCATTGTGTTGTTTTGTATGATAGTTCATACCAACCAATCTGGTATCAAAATAACCGAAAAACTTCATTAACTAACAATACATCTATAACTTGTATATCAAGCATATACTCCTGAGCTGGATTTTTCCAGTTATTTTCTTTTCTGCCATATACTTTTTGTAATTCTATTTTAAATATTTCCTTTCCTTTACAGAAGAATCATTCAACATCAATCAATGCTAGTCGTACTAGCACATTTCCCTTGGCATGTTAGTCATATACTATCACCCATTGAGTCATACTTTGAGTTTGATTGTTCTACTAATATCACCATATTATTAGCATTCTTCCGGATTCTACTCTTAGCAATCTCCAAGTTTAGTAAACAACTTTTATCCATACTTTTAATTTATCCCATTATAACAATTTTGTGATGATGCTACTATAGCTCGAAGGAAGAAATTTAGAGGATTTTCTACGTCTTAATTATTTTCTTATTTAATGCACCATGATTTTAGTTAGTTTTCTTGTCAATTCGTTTTCGGTCCGACGATTAGTTTTTTTTCTACGCACACAAAGAAAATGGTGTAATGTGGTGAACTTCTGCCCCCGGAAACGTAAAGTGGTACCAAACCCTGAATGTCATGGTTTTGTAAATCACGGAAAGGGACGGTGTGATGGGATACCATGAATTATCCGGCCTCGTTGGTCGTCGACTTTAACAATACCAAAAAAATCATATTAATGTTCATCAAACATTGAACATGGATTTGCACCAATTGACTTCGCATACTAGCAACTCATCATTGAGAAAGGATGCATAACAATTAAACACCCTAAGGTGTACTTTTGCTATTCCATGCGAGTTTTCTGTACAGTTTTAAAATGTGTACCAAAGTCTTATTAATGTCTGAAAGTTAATATAATAAATATGTGAAAATATATGTACAAAACCTGAACGACAACACTACAATAGCATTTATGTGCCACATCTCGCATGTCACTTTTCGTTTGGATCCTAGAGAACAAACAAAGGGGTCCCAATGCTATTTTCATTTTACTATCTCTTCCAAACAACCCAGCATAGGTAACTGAAGATGAACTGATTGACCATCCACTAGAGGTCATACGTACTCGAAGTTCTGTATATAACAAGGAAATTTCTTTCTGAAATACATGCACGATGCACAGGTAACCTGGAGCAATTTGGACTCAAGCAAGGAGACAGTAGTGGATCAAACATGTGCTCATTATTAGACCCATCCTGCCAAAATCCTCAAAATAAAAGGAGCTAGCTAGTACTGTAGTAACACCAACTTTCTCCAACACACCAATTCCCATCTAAACTATATTTGCGTTCGATTGTAGCTTGTTTCCCTTCTGAAGCTGTTGCGAGTTGCTTGCTTCGAGCCGTCGGCAATTGCAGCGTTGCCCGGGGACACGAGGTTGCTCAGGTCCAGTGGTGGAGCTTAGTGCAGTTCAGGGGGGCCACCGCCCCCTCCCCCCCTCAAGGATAGATATTTTTGTGCGTTTTGCCCCCCAGGAAAACAAATATTGCATTTTGCCCCCCCAGGGACTTTGTCAAGCTCTGCCGGTGCTCAGGGCCCTAGCTATCTGCAGCTTGACCTGACCCCTCTTCGCCGGAGGCCTCTTCTCCTTAGTGAAGCTGTTGCTGCTGTACTGGTAGTCGTACTTTATCGCCTCCGATCTTCTTTTTGCTCCTTCTCTGCTTCTTTTGTGTTCTAGTGTCTTGTGTGTACTTATGTCTTTTTCTTTCTTGTGTGTTCACTTGAGGAAGGGATGAGGATGCAGGGGAAGAGGTTTCCCCTGCACAAGTTGCTGTGTGCATCTAATATTCTTATTCACTTCTATCTGCGGAATAAAGTGGATATTCTTTTTGGCTCACGGTGTTCCTAGTGTAAACATGATCTGAACTAAATAACTAGGGAATTTGTGCAGTACACTAGACCCAGACTTGGTCGCTCAGACCAATGATCAACATCTTTGAATGAGTCAAGTGCTTCAAAGGTGCTATAAGCTCCACCCATGCGTCAGTGTGATCCTAAATATATACAACTGCATGCATGTGTTCTAATACAGTACCGCACTAAATATCATTATACCCGAAAAAGAAAAAATATAGATATCTTGGCTAGGTGTCCATGTTTTACACCCAAATACACAAATATAGATATCTTGGCTAGCTGGCTAAGGAAAGAATAGGCTCGGCTCAAGAACGGACTGCGACCAAGGCAAGGAGACTCCGGAGCCCTCCTCTCTGAGCCCTCTCGGCGACTCCGAGCTTACCGCTGTTGGCCACTCCGGCCACGGCGTCCACCACTACACTAGATTGCCTCTGATCTCTCCGATCGGGGCAAACACCTCACGATCTCCCACCGATCTCATTTTCTCATCCTTGTGACTACATGGCTCTCTCCGATCTCAGATTTGAAGAAGGTTTGGAGTATCAAAAGCTGATCCACAAAAGGTTTGGCACTGGCATCAACTACATTCCAGGTAAAGGTTTATGGGAATTCTATATTGTGGTTTATTTCTCAAGATCAAAAATCCGGCTAAATGAGGATTCAGTGGGATTGATTCTGCAATCAAGCTTTGGTGGCGATGCTAAACTTTTCAGAGTTAAGTGCCTACAAAATTGGTCTTTCCGATTCTCTATTGCATCCAAAGAAGTGGATTGTCACATTCTCAAAGGAGGTAACATTTTCAACAACTATTTCTGCATGAGTTTTTGGTTATGGGGTCGTGGTGGACCAGATTCACAAAAAGAATACGATCACTACCTCAAAGAATAAGAAGATGCATGGACCATGGTATCAAATGGCAAGAAAAGCAAATCATATGCTCAAGCTACACAAACTCCTCGTTTTTTCGAAGATCATCGTCGTGTTTTTACTACAAACGGGAATTCTGCCCATCCATCAAGTGGAGTTAAGACACAGGTAACTGCCAATAAAACCTCTTCAAGACAGGTTTTTAATCCGTTAAATGCATATGGGCCAAGTTTTTGTATTCGTTGTCTCTCCGAAGGACACACCAGGCCCAACTGCAAAAACAGAATTCGTTGCCACGCTTGTAGGAGATGGGGACACATTAGCGATAACTGCCGCTACACTAAAGATGTAGATGGATGGCCCATTCGAGGAAAGAAACCAGCGGCAGTTGGGGATTCTTTTTTGGCAACTCCTCGTTCATCGCGCGCGAGATTAGACGGATCAGAAAAAAAATTGGTAAGGGACAGAGGAGAGTTAATTTTGTCACAGAACCGAACGATACAGTCTAGACTACTTGGCCCATGAATCAGTGACCCTATTGCTAAAGATACGCCGATTGCCTCCTCATCTTCTTCCTCCCCTGCTCGAACAATAAGGGTATTCTCCTCTGCTCTGGTCCAAGGAGAGCAGACACCAAATCCAATGGCGAACTTCCCCTTCGATCCAACTCCATTCCTCCCACCCAATCGACAAGCACTAGTGATTGAAGGGAGACCTGCAAGAGTGAGAGTTATTCATGGTGAACATCGACTTACCAATGAATACCTTGCGATTGTCACAATCATGCCAATGCCTCAAGGTGAGGTGGCTTTTCAGAATGTCCATGAGATCCTAGGTGAGTTCTTTGTAGAGAAAAGAGTCGATATCAGAAGTATCTCTGAATGCCCTTTTGGCCAAGCCTTCGTCAGATTTGTCAGTATCGGAGATAGGGACTGTTTTGTTTCGCATGGTCCACATGCATGTGATGATGTCCAACTTGTCTTCCAGAAACACAATGAAGGTCTCAACTGGAGGAGATTTAATCTGAATAGAGAGGTCTAGATTCAGATTATAGGATTTCCTACTGATCTTAGATGCATGCATGAACGGGCAAATTCAGTTAAAAGTTTTGGGAAGCTGCTGGTATGGGATAGAACAAAGTCCACTGATGCTTATGTACTGCTAAAGATCAGTGTTGTGTCACTTGCAGATATCCCTATTAGTTCTGTTGTATCAGGTGCTGACAAGTTTAATGGAGAATCATGGACATGTCCGATTATTATATTGCAGGATCAACTGATCAATGATGGGCCACCTGCAGAAGAGGATGTGCCTTCTAATGGGACCCTCACCCTATTCCACCTGAAGAATTTCATCATCCAAACCAGGACAACATATTTATAGGTCCCCTGCCCCTACATGCAGCAGATGACCCTGCACCACAAGCTGCTAATCAGATTGCTAATCATCCTGTACAGATGGCCATTGATAATCAGCTTGCAGCTAATGCAGTAGACTGGGATATATGTGCCATGCCACCTGCAAATGACATAGTAGATATGGAAATACAAGCTGGGGAGTTTCTGGAACTAAATGACCTTATGGGGCCAGCCATTGAAGGATTAGGACAAAATAATGATGATGCAGATATGGGCAGTGATCTCACCTTGACCATCCAGTCAGCAGAGGAAAATACAGAATCTGACAACTCTATTCATGGGCCACTGCAACAGGTGCAGAATGATGATCCACAACCTTTCCTGGACCTCAACATTCCTGCTCAAGATATGGGCCCTTTGCCCATTGATGTGTCCCATGCTCAGCATATGGATGTCCCTGCATTACATCTTTTTCCAGTACTGGATATTGAACATCCTCAGAACTAGGTAGAAGAGATTGATTTCCTAGCCATCCCCAACATTCCAGACCAACATATTATATCAGACATGGCTACCCTGGTTTTGGATACTGAGATTACAAGCAATAAAGTGCAGACTGCACAAGCTGTAGCACCTTTCCAAGGCCAATTTTTTTCTACTGAAGACATCTTATCAGCTAAGATACAGAGTACTCCAAGCACAGAGCAAAATTTAATCAGATATGACACTGAGAATGTACATCAGATAGTGCCCAGATTTCAAACCCCTTCTGCACTACAGGAAGAACTAAATGAACCAATGCTTCAGATTGATGATACAGTGGTCCGACAGAAGGATAAGGAAAGTGGGAACTCCAGTGATGAAGATTTAGGTACATCACTGCAAGGAGCACCACCTGGATTTCCCATTGCACTTTTCAAACATAATAATGTATTAATTGAAAGTACAGATAAGAAAGACCATATGTCTCAGATCATGCTTGAAATCTGCCTTTTTTCAGAAGCTAAAACACTAGGTGGAGAAGGAGTTTCTCTTTGGAACAAGCACTTTGCTACAAAGGACACTCATGATGATATTACTCAGGTACCTATTGAATGGATGAATTTCTTCACATCTGCATTATTATCTCAAGATAAATTTCTCTGGGCCAAAAACTTTCTAGCCACACAACTTTGGAAATTCATTGTAGAAGGCACAGAACCAACTTCACTTAGACCTTTTGTAATTCCTGATAAATGCCCAATCACTGATGAAAGTGCATGCCATGATCTTCTTTTGGGACAGAATCAGAAATTAGGTACACCAGAGGGCCCTGGATGTGCAGCCAAAGGAAATGCAACTACATCAGCTCTCCATGCTAACAAGAAAAGAAAGGATAAAGCACCACTAGTGGAGACTGAGGTAAGGAGAAGCTCTAGGCTGCAACAGAGCAATAATGGATTTCGAGCTAGGACTTGCAAAAATAAACAATGTGTTAGCTCCACTGCCAAACCACCTATCATTCCATCTAAGGTTGTGAGAAATCTCTCTGTCACATTTTGCAAGGTGGATCCTTCATCATGTTCATAAGAGGAGCTTCACAAGAAGGATAGGAAGAAGAAGAAGACTCAGATAGACAATCCTCCATGTGACCTGGAGGAAGAAGACACTGCATGAGTGCTGCTCCATATCTGTTTCAGACTATAGACCCCCTAGTATTTCAATGAATATCATGAGGTGTACTTTTGTTTTCTTTGTGGCAGCTGCTCACTTAGAATATTTGAAACTCCAGTATTATTATGTAATAGACAAGAATCTTTATGGTTTTACGAGCTTATCAAGCTATAAGAATCTTCTGGTTGAGGCATCAGTGGTATTTTGGATGTCTTGCTCAAGTGATTTTCTGTTTAATTGGATAGAAGCTGGATTGTATTGAATTGGAATATCAGAGGGATCAATGATCCCAATAAATGGATGGCTCTAAGCAACAAGATCTTAGAATCTGGATGTCACATAATATGTCTTCAAGAAAATAAGAGAGAAATTTTTGACATAGCTTACATCAGGAATTTCTGCCCTAAAAGATTCAACAAATACATTTTTTACCCATCTGTGGGTAACTCCGGTGGGATTATTATTATTTGGAATGGTGCTCTATTCAATGGTAACCTTATAGAATGTACTGCTCAGGCAATTTCAATCAAATTCATCTCCACTCATAACAACAAGGAATGGATACTAACTAACATCTATGGACCATGTGATTATACAGCAAGACAAGACTTTATCAATTGGTTTCAGAACCTGGACTACACTGAAGAAAGTAATTGGTTGGTAGTAGGAGACTTTAACTACATCAGATACCCTGATAATAGAAGCAGGCCAGGAGGGAATATTCAGGATATGCTGGATTTTAATGAAGCTATTAGCAGATTGGCTTTGGTTGATATTCCTATTAAAGGAAGAAATTTATATGGAGCAATATGCAAATTGCTCCTTTGCTGGAGAAGCTTGATTGGATTTTCTCTTCTGAAGAATGGACTTTAAATTTCCCAGACACTATGGTCCTCCCATTGGCTAAACCCATCTCTGATCACACTCCACTAATGATTAAAATAGGTACAGATATTCCCAAAACAAGGATTTTTAGATTTGAAAATTACTGGCTAAATCACCAAGATTTCAAGAACACAGTGAGAAATATTTGGGACCAATATGTTAATTTAAATGATAGTGCCAAAACCATCACTGCTAAATTCAAAAGGTTGAGGAAAGGTATCAAAATCTGGGCCAGCAATAAATCAAGACTGGCAGTATTGATTAGAAATTGCAATGAGCTTATTGGTCTTTTTGATATGATTGAAGAATTCAGGGATCTATCTATATAGGAAGAAATGGTAGAGAGATCATAAAAGAGCAGATTTTTCGCTTACTAAAGAGTCAAAAGGTATACTGGAAACAAAGAGCTACTATTAGATGGGCAAATTTCGGAGAAGCAAACACTAAATTCTTTCATATCAAAGCCACCATTAAATATAGAAGAAATTTCATTTCATCCATTCAAGATGAAGCAGGACATGAACATAGTGAGCATACAACAAAAGCTGCAGTATTGGAAAGAGCCTTCAAGCAAAGATTGGGAACTACCATCATATGCAATGATGATTTTCAATTGCTTTCACTCATTAAAAGGATTGAGGGTCTGGATGAATTAGAAAACCCATTCACTAAGAAAGAGATTGATGATGTTATTAAGGAACTTCCAACAGACAAAACTCCAGGACCTGATGGTTTCAACACAAATTTTATAAAAGCATGCTGGTCTATTATTGCTGAGGATTTCTATCATTTGATTGAGGATTTCTATCATGGAAGGGTCAACCTACAAAGCATTAACAGCTCCTACATTACTCTTATTCCTAAGATTGATAACCCAACACAAGCATCTCACTTCCGACCTATCTCCCTATTAAACTGCTCCATCAAGATTATTACTAAACTCCTTGCAAACAGGCTACAAAAAATCATGCACAGACTCATACATGAAAATCAGTATGGCTTTCTTAAAGCAAAATCAATTCAAGACTGTATGCCATGGATTTATGAATATATTCATAAATGCACTCAAGTACCACAAGAATCAATCATTTTGAAATTGGACTTTGAGAAAGCTTTTGACTTGCTGGACCACAAAGCTATTATTGATATATTAAAGGCAAAGGGTTTTGGTTGTAGATGGATCAGATGGATTCATATGATTTATTCTTCAGGTTACTCTTCTGTCCTTTTGAATGGAGTACCTGGGAAACAATTTAGATGCAAAAGAGGTGTTAGACAAGGGGACCCTCTATCACCCTTGATATTTGTGATTGTTGTGGACCTGTTGCAAGATGTGCTTAATGAAGCCATGAGAAACCAATTAATCCAACCAGTCTTCCCATCCAGGGCATGTCCTGATTACCCATTGTTACAGTATGCAGATGATACTATTATCATCATGAGGGCTGACCCTACACAGGCACAACATATTAAAAGCTTGCTATACCACTTTGAAGCATTCACTGGTTTGAAGATTAATTATCAGAAATCAAGATTAATTCCACTCAAAGCAAGAATGGAGATATGCCACAGTTTGCAGAATATTATGATATGCAGCATTGAGTATATGCCAATTAATTATCTAGGACTTCCTTTATCTATTGATAGACCCAAAGTGGATGACTATTGGCCTCTGATCAAGAGATTACATGATAGACTCAATGGTTGCACTACTTTCCTTTCATATGGAGAAAAGCTGATTTTGATCAAGGCAGTTTTTACTTCTCTTCCCATGTTCTACATGAGCACACTGAAAATACCTAAAGCTGTTTTAGAACATATCAACAAGAGTATTAAACATTGTTTCTGGAGAAAATATGGTATGGAGGACAAAGGCTCAGCACTTATTTCTTGGAATAAAGTGACCAAACCACAGGATCAGGCAGGCCTTGGTGTAATTGATCTTGGTATTCAGAACAAAGTACTGCTTATGAAACATCTCCATAAATTCCTCAACCAAGAAAATCTTCCATGGATCAAGTTAATCACAGAACATCACTACACAAATAGTATGATTGACCATAGAAAGGTAGGATCCTTTTGGTGGAGAGATATGGTAACATTAATCCCTGCATATAAGAATATTGTTGTATGTGAGATTGGTGATGGTAAGACAGTTTCACTTTGGACAGATAAATGGTGTGAGGTCTTATGTAATGAGGAGTTCCCACAGCTTCAATCATTCTGCACTTCAGCAAATCTCTCTATAAGGGATCTCTTAATTGCAAATGATATTACTGATCATTTCCAACTACCCTTGTCAAACCAAGCGCATCAACAACTTATCCAGCTACAGCAACATATTCAAGGAATTCAGTTCACAGAAGACTCTGATAGATGGACATTAAAAGGAAATAAGAAATCTTTTATGGTATCTGCTGCCTATAAGGAACTCAGTAAGGGACCTGTTGCACATATTCTTTTCCTTAACACATGGAGCAATGCAACTATTTTAAGATACAAGATCTTCTTCTGGCTTCTATTACATGATAGACTCAACTCCAGAAATCTCCTACAGAGGAAAAATTTGCATCTTCAAAGTTATGATTGTGAAAGCTGCCAGGAATACATGGAAGAAACATTATTGCATCTTTTCTTTGACTGTCCTTTTGCTATCAGTTGTTGGAATACAATTGGAATCAACAGAAAGAGAGGGATATCTGTATTTGATGAAGTCATGCTACTAACTCAAATCATTCCTCAAAAATCTGCACTTGAAGTAATCATTATGGGATGTTGGAACATATGGAGACAAAGAAACGATAAGATCTTCAACAATGTACCACCTTGTCAGAGAAGTTGGAAAACTCAGCTGATCAAAGATCTTCAGATTGTCATCCTTCGGATTAAACCTCGATACATTGATTCTTTAAAGAACTGGATTGATTCAGTTCTTCTTTCATAAGTTTTTTTTAGTTTTACTCTCTTTTGATGTTAGAGAAAACCGGAATCGGTTGATTTTTAGGGGCCTTGGACGTTTGTACTTGTTTATATATAAATACATACCGTAGAAAATTTTGTTCTACGGTCCTTTGCCTCTAAAAAAATATGGTTATCCAAAGGGTGAATACCCATATCCGAAACGCCGGAGAGGCAACAACTCTGGACGGAAAACCACGCTCGACGTTTCCCTCAGTCACCAAGCGTGATCCTAGATAAGTACCAGAGAACGTTTACTAGTCATGCCGCATTTTCTTTCCTTTGCACTTTCACGTCTACATCGACTCCAACTAGCAGCGAACGGAACCTACTTGGCATTCCAAGTGGAGCACGTGCACAATGAATTATTGCGTCGCTACGATTTGAAAGGATATTTGATGGATGGATTGCCACCGTGCCAAAGTGATGAAGATTCAGATACCTGCGCTTCTACTTTCTCCCATTTGAAACCGAAAGTTACACGCATAGGAGTACTTGATACTTTCTCTTGTACACAAAAAAGGGACGAATTTTCATTTACCGCACGTCCGCACTCACCACAAAAAATGCTTTTATCAACCAGCGAGAAAAAAGGCACTGAATTACATGGTCTTCAGTTTTCCAAAACAATTACAGTAACATCTTCCCTTTTGAAGATATTTTAGAACACACCTCCTTTTGGAAGATATTTTCATTGGCTTGACTTCTCATTTCATCACTTTTGGGCAAGGTACATGTGTGCATCTTTTTCTCACAAAATTGTTACTATGCAAACTGATTGGGGTGGTGAATATGAAAAAAATCATTCTTTCTTTTAGAAGGTTGGCATCTCCCACCATGTATCATGTCCCCATGCTCATCAACAAAATGGTTCTACTGAATGCAAACATAGACACATAGTTGAATTTGGTTTAGCATTGCTTGCAAATTCCTCCATGGCACTCAAATTTTGGGATGAAGGCTTCCTCACTGTCACGTCTCTCATAAACTTACTCCCTATTAAAGTGCTAAATTTTGACACTCCTACTCGGGGTCTTCTTAAAGTCACACCAAATTATGATGCTCTTCGTGTGTTTGGTTGTGCTTGTTGGCCCAACCTTTGCCCTTACAACAAGCGAAAACTTGTGTTTCGTTCCAAACGTTGTGTTTTCTAGGCTATAGCCTGCTTCACAAAGGAGTAAAGAGTCTAGATGTCTCTACAGAACGTGTTTATATCTCACGTGATGTTGTATTTGATGAAAACATATTACCCTTTGCTTCCATGCATCCCAATGCCGGTGCTGGTCTCAAACAAGAAATTTTTGTTACTTCCATCTTATTTGGCACCTACACCACAAAATCATGGGGATGCAACAATTGATAAACATGTGCCTGTTATTGTGCCTATTACTGACCCTCTACAAGATACACAAGCAACTGTTGAAAATTTGGACAAAAATGATGAAGAAATGGCTTCGGAAATGAGTTCTCAACATGGTGTAGAAGAGGACGAAAACAGTGTTGAAACCGATGTTGATACTGCTGCAGAATCCGATCCTGGCATCTCTGATCCCGAGGACGATTCAACTACAGATCCGCTTGCTGCGTTAGCGCTTGATCCCGAGGATGCCAGCAGCAATCCCGTGTGCACGAATGCTGACCACGACGCGGCTGCCACGTCGCCACGTGCGTCGCCTTCCCCGACTGGATCCGGTGGATCCTCTGCATCGAGCTCTAGTGTGGCCGGTTCTGCACCTGCACTTGATGATTCTCCGCATGGATTTCCTACATCCAGCGATCTCGTGGCTCCTCCTATGCCACCTCACCGCGTATACACTCGACGTCCACGCCATGTTTCTCCTTCTCTTGGAGTACGAACTCGCCTTATGAAGGTATAAAAAATTCTCGTATATATAAAGATGGTTGTGTAAGATATGGAATGCTTGCTTCTACAGGAGAACCACGTAACATCACACAAGCTTTAGGTGATGAAAATTGGCGCAAAGCAATGGAAGATGAATTTGATGCATGCAACACAAGACATGGCACCTTGTCGCTCTCAATCCAAGCAAAAATTTGATTGATTGTAAGTGGGTTTAGCGTATAAAAAGGCATGCTGATGGGACAACTGATAGGTATAAAGCCCGTTTGGTTGCCAAATGGTTCAAACAAAGGTATGGTCTGGATTATGAGGATACGTTCAGTCCAGTTGTCAAATCTGCAACAATTAGAACTATGTTGGGTATTTCTGTTTCTATAGGTTGGAGTTACGGCAGCTAGATGTCAAGAACGCGTTCTTACAAGGCGTTCTGGAAGAGGAGGTTTACATGAAATAGTCACCAGGTTTTGAAAATCCTTGTGCTCTCACTTACATATGCAGATTGGACAAAGCACTATATGGTTTAAAGCAAGCTCCTGGTGCTTGGTTCTCAAGACTCAGCTCTAAGTTACATGATCTTGGTTTTATAGCTTCAAATACAGATACTTTTTTGTTTCTATATAACAAGACATGTATCACAATATGTGTGCTTATTTATGTGGATGATATCATAGTTACAAGTTCTTTAGATTATGCTATTAATGCCATACTTCGAGATCTCAGTACTTCCTTTGCTATCAAAGATTTAGGTGATCATTTTTTTTCCTTGGTATTGAAGTCAAAAAGATATCAGATGGTTTGCTTTTGACACAAGAAAAATATGCCACAAACTTGCTTGCCCGAGTTGGTATGACACATTGCAAGTCTGCACCCACACCATTGTCTTCCTCTGAGCAGTTATCTCTGACAGATGGAAGCCCTCTTGGTCCTCAGGATAGTACACAGTACATAAGTGTTGTTGGAGCATTGTAGTATCTTACTTTCACACGTCCAGATTTAGCCTTTTCAGTCAATAAGATTTGTCAGTTTCTTCATGCTCCAACCAAAGTTCACTGGACAACTCCTAAACGCATTCTCAGATGTATTTAAAGTACATTGAATGTTGGTATTACATTTAAACAATCATCATCCACTCTTCTTCGTGCATTTTCAGATGCTGATTGGGCAGGTAGTCTTGATGATCGTCGCTCCACTAGAGGGTTTTTCTATATTTATTGGACCAAACTTGGTCTCGTGGAGTGCTAGGAAATAAGCCACGGTATCTAGGTCAAGTACAGAGGCTGAATATAAAGCTCTTGCTAATCCCACGGATGAACTCATCTAGGTTGAGTCCCTCCTTGGCAAACTTGGTGTTACTATCCAAGAAACGCCTTGTCTCTGGTGTGACAACTTGGGTGCTACTTATCTATCTGCTAATCCAGTCTTTCATGCCCGTACAAAACACATTGAGATTGATTTTCACTTTGTCTGTGAACATGTGGCTGCAAAATGTCTCGTCATTCAGTTTGTGTTCAGCAAAGATCAAATAGCTGATGGATTTACTAAAGCTCTTCATGTAAGTAACTTGTATGAGTTTAGGCGTAATCTAAATCTTTTGCAAAGTTTAGATTAAGGGGGAGTGTTATACATTATGTACCTGTACGTGTACGTATGGTGTAGTACACCACCGTACGTGTACAACCCGTGTAAACCGCCACCCGAGGGGCTATTCCTCGCTATATAAACACCTACCCGAACCCTAAAAGGGGTATCTTTTCCGCCTAGTTCGATACATCTAAGATTATATGTCCCATATAGGTTTGATGAATATATGTACCAATTGCCGACCAGACAAGCCTAAACCAGCCCATCGCAAGAAAGGGTCCATAGGTTATGCAGTTTGTTTTGAACTCCTAAAATTGAGTATTTATGTTTCCTACACCGTATTTCTTTTCGTGGTGGAATGCACTAAATTCAAATGCTTAGAAGTGCATGCGTCGATAACGCATCGGTCCCCGTCCGTCACAACAGGCGACTAGGCGGTGACCCACTTTACCCCATCCCTCTGCTGGCATGGCCGTTGGTCCATGACTTCTTCGTCCTCTAGTTCTAGTGACGGCAGGGGATGGGGATCTCGGTGCTTAGACCTTGGAGAGTAGTTAGGGTTGAGCCAGGTTTTTGCAATGGTGTTGCATCAGAGGTGGGGATGCCACCACGTCGGAATAAGTTGCCCTACTTCTCCCCTATCTCGGCGGGGCTCTAGCCAGCGGTGTTGTGTAGCAGGTGGTTTGGTCCTCTCGCCATTCTTCTGGTTTAGCAAGATTAGTTTCTCGGTGTGTCACAAACGTTTGCCGCTACCCATGGCGGCGCTGGCGAAAAGGGGAACACTAATGCATTGGAGCATGGATGTTTGTCTGAAGGTGGTGTATCCGTCGTTCTTCCTAGACTTAGTTGGGGGATGCGGGAGATCTGGGTCCAAGTTAGCATGAAGACGTCCCCCGCTTGACGTGTCACAACGACATGTGCCTCGCAACTTTCCGCAGGTTGTTCATCCACTCACAAAACCTCATTAGGATGGTGCTCCTTTGGATCGCAGCGGTGAAGGCTCGACATCTCTTTAGCTGTACGCCCTGACGGAGCTGGAATTGGGAGGCGGGCACTAACTTTGGTGTGTGCAGGAAACCCGAGGGATAATTTTATATATTTTTCTATATTTTATGGTGATGTCTATAATGTTTTAAGGATAACCATTTTTCCAGGTCTGGCTTTGAGTTTCCACGTGTGTTTGGTCATGTAACTTGGTTTATTATTGATGCAAGGAAAATGTTTAGAATACGTCGGCCTAAGCAAAGGGAGTGTAGGTCGCTCCGTCGCTCGCTCGCGCGATAGTTGTTGGGGCATGAGCTTCGTCTGCCTTTGGCCCAATAAACACTAAATATAGTTTTTTGGCCCAGTTTTCTAAGAATTCAATATTGGTTCAACAGTTCAACAGCCTAACTCTCTACAGTGTCATCTCTACACTAATTTTTATTTTATTTTATCGATGAATGTTGTATACGGCTTTCAAATTTTTAATAAAGTCGCACAAAATTTCTTGAGAAATCACACTCGAGATGTTGCAAGGTTTTTCTGCATGATTTCGACAAATTTGTGTGTTTGTTTTCTAGAATTTTTTAGACTTATTATTCTATGTGCTTCTTCCCATGTTGCAAACATGTGATTTTTCTGTTGTTATCTATTGTACTTTTTGTTGAAATACCTGATGGTTTTTATTGCAAATAAATCTCAATAAAAATAGTATGTTCCTTACCATCTTTAAACAACAAGTTTTAAATAGGTTTTGTTGTAATATGTTGTGATTTTTGTTGAAATAGGTGATGATTTTTGTTGCAAACCAATCTTCAATAACAATTGACTATTTTTTAAGGGCTACAAATACATGCTTTTCGTTGTAACCATGTGAATTTTGTTGAAATTATTGGCAAGTTTTGTTGCAAAGCAGTGTGCAATTTTTTTTAGCATTAGTTTATTTTCAAAATATTTACGATAATTTTTTATATTAGTGTTTTTATTTTGTACACGAGACGTGATATTTTGTTGCAACACTCGTGCATTTATTGCGATAATCAGAGTAAACCACTACGTTGTTATTTTTGGTGTAAATATTGAGAAGACGAGGGGCAACACGGTATACCCCTTCGTTTAAATGGGGCTGTTGTGGAGTGCGGGTTTAATATCCAAAAAATCGAAGGACTGAAATAGAAAAACGCGCTGCAGCGAATCATGGATGTAGGATAAAAATCCAAGGGTGCGAAAAAGGGACCTATACTAACCCATTTTAGGGGGACCTACGCCTAGCACTGCCCTTGATGCGATCTTCAACATTGGGAGATAATTAAGGAAAGGACATTTTTTACCCTATACTTTTGTCGAAAGTCTATAACGGGTCTCTTGTACCAAGTAATTTTGGTCTATTAAGTATAAGAACTAGCTAGTTTGGTCATTTGGCGCTCGAAAGTTGTGCCAAAGATGACATGTTAGTGATTTTGCATGATTGACTCACAAGTTATCATCAAAAAAAGAGCTAAAAAGGGCCAACATATGATCATAAGATGAAGTTTTATTTTTATAAAAAACCAATTCACTTTTCATGATAAAAAAATAAGTTACATACATTTCTTTATTCATGAAACTATGAGTTCGTTTTATAAAGTTATAACGAAAGTTACGAGAATTCAAGAGAAAACAAAAGAATAAACTGAAAACAAAACCATGAATTATGAAAAAAAAGAATATTCCATAAAGCTACATTGCAAATAAATTGAAATAAGTTTTCTTCTAGGAAAAGAAAATCAAATTCTATTGAACTCTATGATTTTTCTTTATTTTTTTCTATGTATTTTTCTAATTTCTAAAATATCCATTAAACTTTTTATATATTTATATTTTGGAAGTTCACAAATTTATTCATTTTACTCTTTCACAAGAATATATTGACTAATTTTTGGGTGTGACACGGGCTTGTGAGGTTTATGTTGCAGGCCTAATCGGCTAAAAGAAATGGAGCTAGGCCATGTGAATTCAGTGATTAGGAGTTCGTGTACCAAGGACCACTAGTAAGATTAGCACCGTCTTGAGATAACGACAATTATGTAATAAATTATTTAACGTACGTAGGATGTTAATGCAACCTTTCTAACTAAACTAAACATCCTTCTTGTCAATGGAGGACCTTCAGATAGTCTTCTCATTTCTCTTGCCGCACGGTCTGTGTTCCTAGAGCTTCATCATGATGGACTCCTACGCGATACAAAGCTCCTTGGG
The DNA here is from genome assembly GCA_028641055.1 of Alopecurus myosuroides. Taxonomy (NCBI): domain Eukaryota; kingdom Viridiplantae; phylum Streptophyta; class Magnoliopsida; order Poales; family Poaceae; genus Alopecurus; species Alopecurus myosuroides. Next base: position 120,417,656 of record CM054061.1, read on the forward strand.
TATCTTGTCCTACTAATCTCATGACTCCCTCTCAACTTCCTCCTGTGTCTAGATATGTGGTGAGTAATCCTTCGGTGTCGTTGTCACTTCAACCTTTTCCATCTTCTCAGAATCGTCGGAGGACCAGGTGCATACAAGGGGGAGGAATAACCAACATCGTGAGTCGCCAACACAAGGGGATGCTCCTCCTGCAACGCCTGTGGTGGAACGAGTCAGGCACTACCTAGACTACACCGTGGAATGGAGGAGTGGCTTTCGTCCTCCTCCGAGACACGTGCTCGACGCGACGATGCAGAGCGGGTGGGAAGGATCTACGAGACAATGTGGTTGTGGCAAATATGGAATGCAAGATGTATTCTTCTCATGAATCATTGTCTATCTAGTGGGACACTATTGTGTGTCAACATTACATCAGCAAGCAACTTTATTTGCCTTAATGGTTAAATTTCTTTGCCGCTTTTCTACTCGACCATCGATCTTCTAAAGGGAGAAGGATATAACGTGTGGGAAGCATGAGTAAGGTGAATAGGTGATAGGGAATTTTGCCACCTCGGTGTGTTTTGATGTTTTGATAATATAAGTATATTTAATCCTTTTCTTAAGATATATAGGTTATATCGAATATCTAAGTAAATGACAAAGTAGACCCCTCAAAGTGAGAAGATAAGAAAGCAGAAAACCGGCATTTTTTTCGGTTTGTAACTTGGATTTCCTAGATCAAAGTTTGTTTTTTGTAGGTGATGGAAGATTACTCGTTTCTGGGAGGATTCGTGGGGTGGCACGTCCCCTTTAGCATCTCAATATCAAACCTTTTATAATAATATGTGTCATAAGGGCATCTCCAACAGTCTTCCTATATTTGCCATGGATTGCTAAAAACTGAAATTTTAGCAATTTGGCTTATAAAAATATAGCTCTGGCACCATTGCTAAAAGTGCTCCCATCCCCTTAAGTTTTTTTAGGAATCTGACTAAAACTTCCCCTCCAATTGGCACATATGCCAATCCAAAGCTACCCGCTCCCGAAATTTCTAAAACATCCCAACGAACGCAAGAGAAGTTTCCGCCCACTTGACCTTCCCAAACCCCGTGCAGGCCTTGCAACCCTGGAGGCTGCTCCTCTCGGCGCGGTTGGGGCACGTCTAAGTCCGTGCAGTGCCTAGGGTTGGCGCTGTGCCCCTCATCCACCCGACCAGTCATCATTCCCGCCATCGGGAACAAGGAGGTGTTCTCCCCCATCGCCCCCTCACACCGACCGCCATGAGAAGACGAAGCCAAAGAAGCCCCTGGGTGACCCATTATTGGCACCAATGAAAAATACCCCGTTGTTGAAGAAGCCCTCCACCAATACCTTACCTCCATTTGCGGACTTTGTGGACCCTTCCCTGGTAGCGGCGGACTCCGTGGCACCCTGCCTACAATAACAACGGCGATGGTGGCCGAGTTGAGCTCGCGTTCTTTCATGGAAAGTTTGCAACAACGACGGCGATGGTTTGCAAGTTTTAGTGTGGCTATAGGTTCTACGATCAACTATCGTCATTACCTACGTAATTCGAGGTATGTTTATTCTACATTGACTTTGTGGGGTGATTGAAACACATACATTACAAAAATGTCTAGAGCCTCAATCTAAAATTATTCATAACCATAACCACTGCATGGATCCAATCCATATACCCTTTCCACCATGCCGTTATTGAGACTAACTATGGTGCGACCCAAAACTATTGAAACACTTCTTTGGATCAAGCGAGATATGCCAGAGGAAACTCGAGCGTTCTAGGATTGCTAGAAGTTTGTACAAAACCATACCATGTCGTCAGAAAAAAACTGAGTTTATTAGGAAGTAACAAAAATAAACTAAATATTAGAGAACTTTCTAATATAATTGCACACGTGATACATTCTAAGCGAATCTACAATTTTTTATGCTACATGCTTCTTTCTTTATGTTCTCTCATGTTTTTTATATGTTTTCCTTCATTTTTCGGATGATTTCATGGACTAACCTATTAATAAGATGCCTAGAACCAGTTTATGTTTTCTGCTATTTTTATGTTTCCGAAAAGTTCTGAAGAAAATATTCGCCAAAAGTCCTAATAATTCACGGAGATCATTTTTACCCGGAATGAAGACGAAGTCCAAATGAGAGCCAGAAGGGGGCCAGGGGACCACCAGAGGGGTGCCAGGCGCGGCCCTCTAGGTCGCGCCTGGGGGTCACCTTGTGGCCCTAGCCACCACCTCCTATCGCCTTTCGCCAATAAATATCCTTTAACCCTAAAAACATCAGGTACAGATAAATTTTCCATGAACCAGATAAAGTGGCACCGTAACCTTGAAAGTCCTATCTATGACTTGTAGAGTACTGCTCCGGCACCCTGCTGGAGAGGAGGGGGGGTCATCACCGGAGGACTCTACATCGCCATGATCGCCTCCGGACAGATGTGTGAGTAGTGCATGCCAGGACTATGGTTCCATAGCAGTAGCCAGATGGTGTTCTCTCCTCCTTGTGCCTCCATGTTTATATCTTGTGAGCTTCCCTACATGATCAAAATAAATGTTATGTAATTTCTACATGTGTTTTCCGGGATCCGATGAACCATGGGATTATTATTATTTTGTTCATGACATATTGAGACGCTTCACTTATATCTTTAGAGAGTTTTAATCATGTCTTGCAATGCTTGCCGGTGTGTATGATTTCGTTGGCCAAGTTATTGTATGCACCTCCAAGAGAGGGTTTATATGCTAGATAGTGGGTCCGTGCCTCCTTTAACCAGTGCATGAGTGACAAAAACGTGTAGGAGGAGGATTTTATGTTGCCACTAGGGAGAAAACAACGGTGTTCTTGTCTATGGATGAGAATTATTTCTTACATTACGTATTATTCTTAATGCATTTTTCGGTTGCACACAAGTAATCACTTCATTGCCGCAACTTAATACCAGCGAGATTTGATGTATGGTTGTCTCAAGGTGGACTCTTAGTAATAGATGTTGTCAGATGGCGGTCTATTTATCTGGGCGTAATGCCTACAATGTTAGAACCCATGAACTGTATATCGTCGTAATAGTATTGTTATACATTTATGATTTGTCAATTTCCCCGTTCTAATTTGTTTACCCAACATGTTTATTGTTTTTAGGAGAGACACCACTAGTGAAACTATGGCCCCGGTCCTATTTTCCTCATTGATTCCAATCTTGTTTACTTGCTTTCATCATCACTTTCTCACTCATCTGTTTTTATTTGATCATCTTCAACCATTCGATACAATTAATTCTCTAATTTTAAGCAAGATGGGAAGATTGACAACCTTGTCGGAAAGATGGGAGTAAGAGAGAGTTTGTGCTTGTGTGCCGGCCCATTCTTGTTGAAGCGTGAGACAACAAACAACCTATTGAGAGGCTTTAAAGTCCTACTGGATTGATAACCCATGTTCCTTAACTAGGGGATAATTGCTTCTAACTACATCATACCTTCCTCTTGGGTTTCCCAACGGGTGTGTGATCACAATTACAAAAAGCAACAAGCTTATGCAATACTCGCAGAAATTGTGCTTTAGATCCAATAGTATCTACGCATAGTACGCTCTAATACCACTATTGGTCTACGGTGTAGAATTTTAAAAAAATACCTACGTAATCCGCCAGGATCACTATGCAGATAACGATGCATGCCGATACATGCATTGATCAAGATCACGACTTACCGGGCATCGCCTTCGATGTAGTCGTAGAAGGATTCTAAACAATCATAGATCCTCACAACTAGGCCTAGTTGCAAGGATGTCGCTAAGCTTCCCTCGTCAAGGATCAGACGTGTAATCCCTCTTATGGTGTGCACGTGTACACTCATGTCAACCCGTCATCACTCCACCATCCACGGATCGACATCGACAAAGAGAGTTATCCTTTCGATGTTGCTAATTGGTAAAGCAATAATCAACTGCGATTAGAGATATATGATTCTGGAAGTTTCTCAACACATGAGAGAGAACTAGTAATTAGAGCTAGGTCTAATCGGGAGAGGACACATAAAACCCCAATTAGAAGAAGCTCTAATTCAATTAGAGGGGCTCTAATTAGACCCTTTAATTCTACTAGAGAGAGAGAGGCTTGAGATACAATTGCTCACAAATATTTTTTGCCTCAAGCCTTGGGGTCCTTTTATGGTTGGAGGAAAGGGGGGCATACCAAAGGGGGAAGGAGTCCTAGTTGTGCTAAGAGGGGGACGCACCCCCTCTCCCACTACCCTTTGGGGAGTCCAACTCCACCTCTTTCCATTTTTCCATTTTCCCTTTATTTTTTCTTTTTACGTTCAAATAAATTTAGGAAAAAGACAGGAATGTATTAAGTGCCATAATTGGAGGCCCTAGGGGCCACCTGCCAGCCCTACCAAGTGGTGCGGCCATGGGGACGAATCCGCCCCCCTCTGGCACTCCCGCTTCTCGGTTTTTGCCCGAAACTCTTATCAACTGTATATTTCTAACATCTCGCGATATCTCGTGTCCTCCGTTATCTCTCATATAAATTATGCCTAACACCGGCATCATTTCTCCCTTATAGTAACTTCCGTGAAACCTCTCCGGCGGTCACCGGACTTGTTTCTGTGACATCCTACTGACATAGAACATTCATAAAACCAATAACAACATCTTTATTCTCTCAATTAAATGTTGGCACAGCTTAAGCGTGCGACCCGTAAAGGCTCGATAACACACATACATGTTTGGAAACTTACCGAACAATAACCAACATCGGGACCGTGGACGCCCATGATTTCTCTTGTGTATTCATGAAGATCGAGGGAACCTTATAAGTTACTCATTGCACTTATTCCCTTAACTTCATGATACCAAGGATATCACGAGGCGAGACTATGTGATCTAGTCTGATCAAACTTTTTTTATCATAACACATATAAAACTCGTTACCGATATCGTTCTCTTTTCCCATCCATATCCCCGATATCATTGTGATAAATCACACTGTTATGTCCAGACGATTAGCTGACATCGGTGATACTGAGAGGGCCTAGAGTATGCATCTCTCTATCGTCTAGAGGAGTTAAGTACTAACCATGAATGATCTCAGTTCCATTACACTTTCTAGATTATACCTAGACATCACTATTATGATCCTCAGTTACGGCAAGACGGTTGATGACATTCAAAGTATAACTTTCGATCGTGCGGTTACTAGATATTTTCATAGTATAGGATAGTCAATGAAAACTTCATATGTACTTTGTTAAATACATTACAATTGTTTAGTTTGTTTAGTAAGAATCGTATACTTGGGTCGGTTTAGTATTACTTAGTATTTTCTAGACTTTTCACCAAGTCCATGATCAGGAAAAATGTGGTCATCTCACAAACCATAAGCCAATCTTAGAGAAAATATTAAGAACTGTTGTTTTTTTATGTCTTCCCACCCATACAAATATTTTCCTTTTGAAAACTCACATTTTAAGTGCTATAAGTATGATGACATAAACATTATTATAAACTTGGAGACCGAATAATAACTGAATATTATTGTCTCTAGAGCATATCTCCAACAACCGACATGGTGAGATACATGAATGCCATCGGAGGTGGGGTGCCCGGCATTGGATGCTATATGGGAGGAGGCATGGCCGACATGGGAGGTGCTATGGGAGGTGGCATCAGGGCTCGCATGGGAGTGCTACGGGAGGTACTATGGGAGGTGGTATGGGTGTTGGAATGCCCGGCATGGGAGCCTACATGAACTCCGACACGAGAGATGGTGTTCAAGGTGAGATTGGAGGCACGAATGACAGCCACGATAGCAATGTCAATGTCAACGTGACAGACAATGTCAATGTTGTAACCGAAGAGGAAGAAAAGGAAGGAGATGCAATTGATGGCAACAACGAAAATAAAATTTGATTATGCATTTCAATATGCTTGTGCGAACTCTACTTTGTTCTCGTTTGAGTTGAACTATGGCATCGTTTGAATTTATATTCATATTCATATGTGGATTTGAAGTACTATTAGCTATGATGATTTGAACTACTATTTGATATATTGTTTTCTTGTTTTATATAGTTATTTTGCAATGTTTTTTATACAATATGTATGCTATATGTTGCAAATATACGGGCAAGCGGCCGTCGGGTACCCTATTTTAGAGCAGCTGCTACGCCCGCTGTTTCTATGGTGGGCCTAAAGTAGGGCATCTACAACGGAGAAAAAAATTATGTCATATACCCCCTTGGTTTCATTTTAGTCCGCATATAAGATTTGTCCAAAAGTCAAACTTGTCAAACTTTGACCAATCGTGTAGGAGAAAATATCAGCAATCATAATACTAAATTAGTATCATTTAACTCACCATGTAATATGCTTTCATAATATATCAATTTGGTATTATGACTATTGATATTTTGTTCTACAAATTTGGTCAAACTTTGGAACGTTTGACTTAAGATAATTCTAATATGCGGAGTAAAAAGAAACACATAGGGAGTATTAACTAGAACATGGATGACTCGTGTCTTAAAATTGGTTTTTCGTGTCCTAAAATAGGGCATCTCCTGGAGATGCTTCGATTACATCTCCCGAAATTTAAGAAAGAACGAGAAGGATGGGATAATGCAACCAAAATAGGAAGGGAAACGCTAACTACCCTCCGGGGGATTACGCGCACTTATCCTCCGCATGGATCGTGCGCCACGCGTCCAATACCAGCGGTGGAAACAGCGACAGTTAATGGACGACGGCCCACCTTTCACCTTATCGCTTGCCTTGCGACCGGTCTCCCCACCTTTCTTTTGCACGCAAAAATATTCCCCACTAGCGTGAGCCCCGGCCGTCGCTCCGCCACGGATTTGAGCTCATTCCGCAGCCACTCCTACTCCGGGATGTCCCCTCCTGATGTGCTCCTCCTACCTCGGCCTCTCCTGTCCTTGGCCACCTCCATGGAGTCGACAACCCCACTGCATCACTGCTTCAAATCGAGGCCCATGGGCGGACGCCGTCGCCGCCGGTTGTTGCCAAGGCACATGCGCGTTGTTACCGCCGGTTGTTGCCGGTAGCGGCGGAGGTGCTGGCTATTGTGAGCAGCCCAGCATCTAGTGGACACAGACGCAACTGTCGGGATTTGGTACACCGGTGCTCCTAGGAGAGACGGCGGCGCGAGATGCGATTCGGGTGCTACAGTCAGTCGTAGATGATGCTACATGCGGCGATGGGCAGTGCTCCCATGGTAGCACGGCGGTGCTCCCACGGATGAGCGGCGGTACTCCAACAGATGAGTGACGATGCTCCCGAAGCAGGTCGGAGGTGCTCCCATGGCATGGCAAAGGTGCTCCCACGAGTGAGCGATGATGCTATCGACGGAGGACGGAGGTGCGCTACCATGGCATGGCGGGGGTGCTCCCACGGGTCAGAGGTGATGCTCCCGAAAGAGGATGGAGGTGCTCCGATGGCATGGCGGCGGAGCTCCCACGGGTCAGCGCTAATGCTCCCGAAGGAGGACAGAGGTGCTCCCATGGCATGGCGGCAGTGCTCCCACGGGTCAGCGGTGATGCTCCTGAAGGAGGACAGAGGTGCTCCCATGGGGGTCGACGGTGCAACTATCTTTAGGGAAGCCGCTTGTAGTCAGAATCTGTATGATGCAAACCAGCCTTGGGGCTTCGATCAGCAGGACCACGGATGTGTTCTGATGACGGGCATGGCTGATGAAGGCCATGGCTCACGGAGGAGCCGACGCGCAGCTTCAGCTTGTGAGAACATATGTAGATGTTTTGGGGATGTGTTTGGGGACATGCTGCTGCGAACGCCTCCGCTCCAAGGAGCTTACTCGCTGGCGGCAGTGGTCGCATCTCTCGGTGCGGGTGTGCTCTGACCCACCACCATGCGGGAGATGCAACCGGAGACTTTTCCTCTTCAGGTTTGGGGCTGGGAATGTTAGGCAAGACCATCGTACGGTTGATTAAACTCGAATCGGACGGATGGGGACCCGGAGGATCGAAGCGCGTAATCCTCCGGGGGACGCCCAGCGCGCCCCTTCCTAATAAGTCTTGCAAAAATGTAAGAGAATCCAGGCTATACACATCTTCGCGAAAACATGCCTGATCAACGGATACTTCGGATTTGAAAAAAAGAGGTCTGAACCACTTTTTTTCATACTTCAAAATTAGTACAGTTTCTTGCAATCCTAAAGTATATAAACCCGCACTATTCATTGGGGCCAAACATATTGAAATATTTAATACTTTAATATTTTTAGAACCTAAAGTATTCTCAATCTTTACCTAATTATAAAAGCGTTAATGATTCCTTGTTTGGTTACTTGGTCGGTCCGTCCGTGATTGGAACTGTCCCCAAAGTTTACATAAATTACCTACCATGCCACCAATAATTTATATACCCGTTAATTTGTTCGTCCGTTTTCCTTTTTGGTTGCTACTGTCCGGTCGAGCTACGTCGTGTGTCTCTTGGATTGATCGGTGTTTTTTACTACCTTTCACGATCGATGGATGGCTTTTTTTACGGCAATCTGTGGTTAGCTGTGAAGCTTCCTTACATGGTTCGACTCGTTCTCCAGGATAAATGGGTTATTGTTGTCGGCCGGCCCAGTTTACATCAACGCTGATTAGCAAAGTTCTATTGCTCAGCGTGCGTTGCAAGTTTTTCTTTTTCTTTTTTGCATTGCACACCTGCAATAATAAAAACGCATTGCACGTTATGCTATACAATTTTCGTTGTAAGCTGTGCTAAAAGTATGTTCAAAATGCCGAGACATGCAAGTCGTATGCATCTTAAACTGCTTTTTTTTATCTGCCAATGCAACTGTAATGTTATGTTAAAATAAATGAGTACTACTTTTAACTACTTTTTAGTTCCGGCTCCACTTCATTTTTACTTAAATTAATTGATATAAATTTAATATTGAAACAATGATTTTTTATCTTACTTGGCCCAACAAAAAAATCTATCCAACAAAATTGCCTTCCGTTCAAACAATTGGGTCTAGGACGCACAGTTGGTCCCCTTAGTCTCGCATGCGACCTCGCTTGTAGCATAGTTCATAGGCGTAGTCCCTGCTTCCTCGCTCGGACGGTAACTAGGGGCGCACGACCCTCCACTCAGCAGTCCGGAGGATTATTAGCATGCATAGAGACGACTTTGGGACGTGAGGAGCCGGCGGCGTGCGGGTGGACGCCTCCTGAGAACCGAGTCGGGGCAGAGGCGCGGGTGAAGGGCGGTTCCGAGAGGCAAGACAACGCACGGTGTATAACACCACGGCTTCGAGCTAGGCAACATTGGTTGAATTTCACCATGGTACCGAGCTAAGACAACGCGGAGTGAAGGCCGCCAGTGCCCCATGCTGGGGAGGAGAGGGTTTAGGTCGATGGGTCCCCATTTGGGCGGTAAGTGATGATTTCGAGGAAGGGTGAGGACCGCGCCCGAGAGAAAAATGAAGGGGATTGGTGGGCGGATCCAACGAGCATGAGCGGAGAGGGAGATTTGCACTGGTGGAAGGTGAAGCGCGTGGCGGTGACGCGTGGGTGGATGAGGTGCTATTCTGCGCTCAGGGGCCGCTTGATTTGGTCGGGTCATCACTGTGTTAGGATTGTTGCTTTTCTTGGTGTGAGTTTGAAACAATTAGACCCTAAAATTATTCCGTGGCAACGGACATGCACGTTTTAGGTTTGAGTTAGAAACATTTAGACAAATAATTCCGTAGCAACGCACGGGCACGTTTTGGTAGTATACTTTAGAAAAACTTAACTCCCACATGGACCCTCATTTTTCTTATGCCAAAGCCCAGGATGACACATGTACGCAGCGGAACGGCGCCCATGCCCCTAGACTTGGTCACACAGATGCTAATGCCATATGATTTGCATCCGCATAAGAGCCACACACATGTTCGCCTCTCCCTTCGATCTTCACTAACTGATGGCACCAACCGATGCTCGACACCTGGTATCGTTGGTTTATGGTACCTCTGCCTTCTGTTAGAGGATTGAGGCACCAACCTGAGCCCGACTTCCCGTGTCAGTTGGCAGATATATAGAACAAGTATATGCAGGCGCCCCATCCAAACTATCCACGTGGCCAGGACTGGGCGGCGCATAGGAAAAAAATGCACCGCAGTCGTGGTTCTCGATATTTTGGGTTGGGCCTGGATGTACCGCATCTTATAGGATTTAAACTACAAATTGGTTTGTAGGTTCAATGGTTACTCATCCCGAGCCACACGTTCCTACTTGTCATTATGTCTCCCTCTCCCCCTTCCCACTCTTCCTTCCTCCTTCTCTCCCTTCCCACACTTCCTGCCGACGGCGGCTATCGGGAGTAGAAGTGGCGACCTAGAAGACGACGGCAGGAAACGAGACCGGTGGTCAGCGCATCATCTCACCGGTAATATCCTCGCTCATGTCTCGTGGAGGTGAACTCCGAGAAGTGGTAGGAGGGAACAGACTGGCTCTCTTCTCTCACTCTCTCCTCAATCTCATGTGTGGCGGCAGGGAATGGAGAACACTGCCGGTGGGAGCCACTACTAAATATCTCGTGGTCAGTTACGTATTTCCAGCGACGATTTGATAACGTCGCATGTTTTCGTTTTGGATGGCTGAAAAGTTGAATGCTCGAGAAGTTTTACATTATTTGATCATGGTCTGGTTGGGTGCAAAGTTTTGCATATTTCACGTCGGGGATTTTCATCCCCGGTCGAGTAGCTCAATTTGATGCCAGTTTCGGTCGTTGAACCTAGTGGCAAATCAGTAAGAACGTCATAGATTTTAGTCGAACGCCACATCTTTCCATGTTTGACCGGCGATGAATGAGCCATTGGTGTCTAACCCCAAATTAATGTCGTGTGCATCGTTGTGTTATGATACGTCCCGAACGTATCTATAAATTTGAGGCCCCATGCTTGTTTCGTACATGTTTTTCCTATGTTTTCTATAATTTATTGGACTAACATATTCATCCAGTGCCTAATACCAGTTTCTGTTTATTTTAACTATGTATTGCAGAAAAGGTCCAAAAATTTATGTGCTCGGAATGAGCCAAAAAATTTTATTCACCGGAAGACTCTCGGAGCCATAAGGACATCTGGAGGTGGGCCCCAAGGACACCAGAAGGGTACCAGGCGTGACCACCCGCCTGGGGGGAATGCCGTGCCCTCGGGAACCACCTCACGACGACTTTTCACCTTAAAATCACTTTTATGCTAAAAATGTCCACTAGTAGAAACAAGGGCTTTGGTCCGGAGCATTAGTCTCAATTGCATTATGAACCGGGACTAGTGCTTTGGTTCCATCACCCTCAATCGTAAGAAAAGGCACGAGCGAGCTAGTCCGGATCCGAACGGGACCTCTAGTCCCGGCTCATAACACGGCCCGCGACTAGAGGGTTCCGGCCCTATTCTGACATGTGCGAGAACCTCTAGTCCCGGGATGTGTTACGAATCGGGACTAGAGGTCCTCTGTTGCTATATAACCGGCCCTGCCCCTTCCCTCTCTACTCTGTTTTTTTGGAAGTGAGAGGTGTGTGCTACTTTGTTTTTCATTTCCTATGCACTAGAATTGTTCGATGAAATTCCCGAGCTAGTTAGCTTCTGTGGTCTCCTCTGTTTTTTACCACCGGGCTCGATTTTATCCCTATTTTCTCCAGGATTGGTGGACTTGGTGCCGCTTCTTCTATTGGAGTGTTCCAAGAGGTTAGCACCTAAACCTAAATACTAATTTGAGCATCGTGATTGTGTTTGATATACTTATACAATCACGCAGGATGCACCGGCAATGGATGTACGGCACTGACCGACGATCTATCGACTTCATTAATGGCAGGAATGATTTCCTTCATGTGGCTGATGCGAACAAGCGGAATGGTTTTGTATTTTGTCCATGTAGTGTCTGTAAGAATCAGAATGATTACTCAAACTCAAAGATCCTTCACATCCACCTGTTTCGGTTCGGTTTCATGCCCAGCTATAATTGTTGGACCAAACACACAGAGAGAGGGGTTATAATGGAAGAGAATGAAGAAGAAAAGGATAAACGCAGAGAGAGAGGGGTTATAATTGTTGGACCAAAGACAGAGAGACTGTGATAGTGAAAAGGAGAGGGAGAAGTTGGATCACATGTTAGAGGATCAAAAAAAGATGTTGTACCTAACTTGTGAAAACGGTGTGAAAAAGCTGGGTAAAACACTGGAATTGCTGCAATGGAAGGAAGAGTCTGATTTATCTAATAAGAGTTTTGAAAAGTTACTGAAAATTATGAAGAATATGCTTCCAATGGACAACGAATTGCCTGCCAGTACGTATGAAGCAAAGAAGGTTGTGTACCCTCTAGGTTTAGAGGTTCAGAAGATACACGCATTCCCCAATGACTGCATCCTATACCGCGGTCTGGAGTATGAGAATTTTAATGCATGTCCTGTATGCACTTCATTGCGGTAAAAGATTAGACGAGATGACCCTGGTGATGTTGAGGGAGACCCTCCTCAGAAGAGGGTTCCTTCCAAGTTGACGTGGTATGCTCCTATAATACCACGTTAACGTGTGTTTAGAAACAAAGAGCATGCCAAGTTGTTGCGATGGCACAAAGAGAAACTTAAGTTAGACGGGATGTTGAGACACCCCGCTGATGGGACGCAGTGGAGAAACATCAATTGTAACATCCCAGGATTTTGAATATTTTGAAAATTTGAAAACCATCATGCATACATGAGCATCATATCATTCCTACATTTTGAGTGCATAAGAATTTGCTTTTAATTTGCTAAACACAATTTTTTTTGTGATGTTACCTATTAAACCACCTTTTGAATTAAAATGCTTTTTCAAAAGTAAGTATTTTATTTTTTGGAAATAATAGTACCAAAATGTTCTATTTTTTATAAGCTTTCCAAAGCATGTTTTCACAAAATTTTCTGAAAAGTATTGACAAGTTTTTGGGTTGAATATGAATCATTTCAATAAAGAAAAAAAACAGAACGAAAAAGAATATGGAAAGAGAAAACAGCACAGCGCACCAGCCCAGGCCCATCTCTCTTTTCTCTTCCCCCCTCGGTTATTTCTCGCGAGCGCGGTGCACAGGAAGCAGGCCGGCCCAATTTAACCCGCAGGAAACCCGCGCGCCAGCCCGCCCCGTTTCACTCCCTCCCCTCTCACTGACATGTGGGTCCCGCGCCTGACGCGAACTCCGCGTCACGCGGACGTCAGCTCCGTCGCTGCATCGGAGTCGAACTCGACGTCCGACCGTACGCCACCGGGACTCCGACCACCGCCTCTCCCTCGCGCCCTACCCCCTCCCCCAAGGCTTCTCCTCCTTTTATAACGCCCTTCCCATCGACGACTGCTCCCTGACCGCCCCGAAACCCTAGATCGACATCGCCGCCGCCGCGCCATTATCACCTCCTCCTCGGAACCTCGTCACCGTTGTCGATACGCGCCTCGGGAGCCGACCCCGAGCACACGGAAGCAGCGCGGAGCCGAGGGGAGCACACCGCCGTCCTCAACCTCGTAGGAGGAGCCCGGAAATGCCGCCGCTATCCACGCCCACCGTCGCCGTCGTCGACCTCGTCCTCCTCTCTGGTGAACACTCCGGTGAGCCCCTCACCTTCGTCCTCGTCCGTCCGATCTGAAACGGACGCCCTAGATTAGATCGACCGGCAAAACGTTCTCGTCGAAACAAATCGCGCCACGTCGCCCACCTCGTCACCGCCCCGTGAGCCGCTGCGCGCGCTCCGCTCTAATCTAGACGCGACACGTGGACAGCCTAGTCAGCGAGCCACTCAGCGCGATTTAAATCGATTTAAAATTCTAGAAAATTGCTAAAACTTGTAAAATCAATTACTTTTGTTTTGTAACTCCTGCTTAGGTGATTTTGGACTTTTTGAAATCAACACAATGTGTACAATAATCTAGGCTGTTCAAATTCTAATTTTGAAACGTGCACTCACATGTTATTTGTAGATCTCCATTAATCACTAATTTGGGCATGACTTTTAATCTACAAATCCTTTTTAGGTGAAATCAATTGCTATGGTTTTGTTTTGATGTAATCTATCCAGTAGATGCGTTGGAAAATTTATTGGTGCAACTTTTTAACATAAACCTTATTAATCTTCATATTAGTCTATATTAAAACCCTAGTAGTGCTAATAATTATAATTTGATAATTAATTTGTTTTACATGGATCATAACCATGTTATTAACATCAGAGAACATCATTATTAGTAATTATTTATAATTGTGAATTTTGTGCATTAATTTGATCTTTGCATGGCATGCATAGATGTTTTTGTGTTGTTATTTTGTTTTCTATGTTATGTTTGCTTTCTATGTTTATGTGTGGCTTGTTTTGCTTGTGTTAGATTGTGAAGAGGAGCAAGTATACCCTTGTTGCTGTTATTCTTGTTGTGATTGTTCATCCTATTTCCAAGGCAAGTGGCACACCATCAAATCTCCCATATTTTCACTATGCATTACTAGTGTTTTGAATAGTATGCATGATAGGGAATTTTTACTAAGTTATTATTATGCTATGAAAAGTCCCAAGTAGTGTGTAGCCATCCTTTACACTTGTTATTTTGGATACTTAGTACTTAGTATATGCTTAGCCTTGCTACAAATTTGTTTTACCCCATGTTGTGGAAAATTTCTAAGTATAAACTTCAATGAATCACCTGGGTGGATTTGGTTGTTTGGTTAATGAGACTTGAGTGCCTCCCTGAGGGGAGTTCACTTGTGGATTGCCACCCAGGAAACAAAGAGATTACCAAGTCCTCTAAGTTTAGTAGCTTCCCGTGCAGCCCTTTGACATATGGGATCTGTCTTGATCAACTAAGTTGTGAGAGTTCATCCCATGCTTGACATGAAGATGTAGCAGAATTATAGGTGGAACGGGTCTTGCTGGTTGGGTTGAATTCTTGCTTCTAAAAAATGTCGTCTCAATTCTCTCCTTTCCATGATGCACTCCAGGTGTATAGCATGTTTGGGCTAATTGAATATAAAGGGTGAAAGTGCACAATTTCTGTAGAGTTAGAAACTATGATCATAGCCGTGTCCCCGATAATGGACGACTTCGAGCAGCTGGACAAGGATGGACAGAAGAATCTCAACACCGTTTTGAAGATGTAAAATTTGGCTAAGAAAATATTAGTTGTGGTGTCCATAGGTGTGTCCATGGTGCCAATCTTTGAAAAGAAAACTGTTTTTCAAAAGTGTTAGGGAAATTTTTCTTTTTGCAAATATCCTAAACTCCACCAAGCTAGATATGCATGTAGTTTAGACTTGCCATTTTATATCCACCACATTGTCATTTGCAAGTACATTGTTTGTACTGAATCTCCTTCGGGGGCTACATATTCCAACGTGCAGGAAGTTCTGAGGATGAAGTTTGATCAAGTGCTTGGACTCGAGTCTACACCCAACATATAATGCTTGTGGGGCATGATTGAAGATGGAGGCTCATTCCTATCTTTATTTATGCTGTTTAGAACTCTTAGTTTTGCTAGTCTTTCAAGACTATGCACTTTGTAATAAAGCTATACTTGGCTATTCTGGATCTTTTGTATTAATTATGATACTTCTGCAATGATACTTTACATTTTGTTCTGTGGTGCTAGCATTGATCCAGGGACTAGCACTTAACATAGTAGATCTTACATTATGAAATGTGAGGACGCTACAAAATGGTATCAGAGCAAAGTGTTGCCTATAGGTTCGAGCCCTTAGGTTTGGAAAACCCTTTTGATCAAATTTATTAACTCCTTTGAGTATTTTTGGATCCTAGCGGCATAGTGAGATGAAGCGGCCCGGACCAACGTAACATGTCCACGTACATGAGACCGGTTCCCTGATTGGCTTGCATGTGTCAGTGTCTTTCACTATAGTGAATATCCAAATTTCAATAAGTTGTTAATGATCCAATGATCACCATGGAAGAAGACTTAATATTTTCAAAGTACTCTTACTCGTCTCATATCTAGTACCTCCTTACCTTATGCTACCTTATGCTTTTATGACATATGTTTTCTCTTACTCTTCAAAACTCAAAGATGATGGAACTTCAACTTCACAACCGCCAAGGACTTCCAACTTAAAGATGAAGAGCTCCAACTCCACCACCACCAAGGACTTCAAGGACCCTAGGATTAACCATCTATTCCACTCTAACATAGATAGAATATCTTTTCTTCTATTACTTCTACCTATGGTTCAATGTTATAATGTCTTGTCTCCTTGATAGATGACCAACCTCTTTGAATCACTCAAGAAGGGCCCATTGATGTCCATGACTCTGGATTGTGAGACTGAATTTCCAAAGGCATTGAAGAACCTAATGATAAGATTAGGATTTGGAGGAGAAGCACTCTACAAAGGTTTTCCCTTCATTCAAGATGGCCAAGAGTATTGGTGGGTACAACTTCACCTATACAGAAGCAAAGAGTATGACCACAAGACAGAAGGGGATTACATCTTCACTAACCCACAACAATACACATCATTCTTCGAGCCAGCTAGATGCGCTGCATGGGAGGCAATCATAGAACTTGGAGAAAGACTTATGTGAAGATTTTATCACACTCAGAAGGATCTCCAGGAAGCTAAAGCATAGATTGACGCCCTTGAAAAGGAGTTGAAGATGCACAAGAACATAGATATCATCGTGAAGAGTTACGATCCATCCCAGTAGTTGACCACCATGAAAGAATGCGTTAGCTAGAGTTTTTGTTTGAGTATTGACCTATCAACTTGTGATATGGCAATGCTAGAGTGTTTTGACTTCCAACTAAGTTTTTTTGCTTAAGTTTTTCAAAAATTATGTCCAAATTTCGAAATTCGGTTAGGAGATAAAATATATTTTTTAATTATTTTCCATTGATTGTTTGTGTTGTTGTATTGTGCATGGGTAGGAAATTTTTCTCCTCATAGCTCTATCTATCTTTTGCTCATCTATGCTGAAAACCCACAGATGCCTCCTCGTCGCGACCCCAACAACAACAACAATGAGGACAACAACAACAATGATGCCCTACAGCAGATGCTCACTTCCCAAGCCCAACTTCTCCATATGATGACTCGGTTTGTAGAAGCAATGAACAACAACAACAACAACAACAACAACAACAACAATCCTCCACCACCACCCCAAGTGGACAAACTTACTAGATTTCCGAGACTTAGGCCTAACAAGTTCTCATATGCTACTGATCATATTGAGGCAGATGACTGGCTTCGCTCAATCAACAAGGACTTAGTAACTTGTGAGTGCACTGGTGCGGAGAAGGTGAGATTCACCACACATATGTTAGAAGGATCTGCTGCAATGTGGTAGGAAACTTATCAAGTTACTCATCCTCTAGAAGGCATGACTTGGGATGATTTCAAGGAGGGATTCCTCAATGCACATATCTCATCTGGGATAATGAACCTCAAGATGGAGGAGTTCCGTAGTCTGAAGCAGGGAGGTAGAACCCTAAAGGATTGTATGGATGATTTCCATTCTTTATCAAGGTATGCACCATAGGACATTGACACAGATGCCAAGAGAAAGGATAGGTTCCTCAATGGACTTAAAGGGGACCTAAAGATACCCCTGTCTGTAGCATATGCCCCAAATAATCAAACTCTATTGGATCAAGCCATTACCTTGGACAACAACATGACAAAGGAGGAAAACAGAAACAAGAAGTACAGTAATGGTGGAAAATATCACTCTGGACCCTCATATAAGAGGCACACAACCAATATGGAGGACACAATTTCCACAAACCTGAGAACCACCACAATGGTGGGAATGGATACACTCAAAATGGGCATGATCACGTGGAAGGACTCAAGGAAAACAATGGCAGCAGCAATGGTCACTCAAATGGCAATGGACACCACAACCACAATCATGAAGTGAAGAGGGATCTTAGCAAGGTGACATGTTTCAAGTGAAGAGACAAGGGACATTATGCAACTGATTGCCCAGGGAAAAAGCCTATAGAAGCTGCCAAGCCTAATCCATTCCAGAAGGGGCATGTGAATCATATCAACATGGAGTTGGTGAATGGTAACCCCTAACGTATTTTCTTCCATCACATGTTACCTTATCCCCATTGCCCGGTGGAAGTACAATCTAAAATATCTTCTTTTAAGGGGGATAGCCCATCACATAACATTCAAACCTAATTGCTATCCTTCTCGAATCTCTGGACGAGATTCCTTTTAAGGGGGGTAGTCTGTAACATCCCAGGATTTTGAAAACTTTGAAAAATTGAAAATCATCATGCATACATGAGCATCATAGCATTCCTACATTTTGAGTGCACAAGAATTTGCTTTTAATTTGCTAAACACAAAAATTTAGGTGATATTACCTATTAAACCACCTTTTGAATTAAACATGCCTTTTCAAAAGTAAGTATTTTATTTTTTGGAAATAATAGTACCAAAATGTTCTATTTTTTATAAGCTTTCCAAAACATGTTTTCACAAAATTTTCTGAAAAGTTTTGACAAGTTTTTGGGTTGAATATGAATCATTTTGAATAAAGAAGAAAAAAAACAGGAAGAAAAAGAATATGGAAAGAGAAAACGACAGCACAGCGCACCAGCCCAGGTCCATCTCTCTTTTCTCTTCCCCCCTCGGTTATTTCTCGCGCGCGTGGTGCACAGGAAGCAGACCGGCCCAATTTAACCCGTAGGAAACCCGCGCGCCAGCCAGCTCTGTTTCACTCCTCTCCTCTCACTAACCTGTGGGCCCCGCGCCTGATGCGAACCCCGCGTCACGCGGACGTCAGCCCTGCCACCGCATTGGAGTCGAACTCGACGTCCGAGCCGTACGCCACCGGTACTCCGACCACCGCCTCTCCCTCGCGCCCAACCCCCTCCCCCAAGGTTTCCCCTCCTTTTATACCGCCCTACCCTTCGATGTCTGCGCCCTGCCCGCCCCAAAACCCTAGATCGACATCGTCGCCGCCGTGCCATTATCACCTCCTCCTCGGAACCTCGTCACCGTCGTCGATACACGCCACGGGAGCCGACCCCGAGCACACGAGAAGCATCGCGGAGCCGAGGGGAGCACGTCGCTGTCCTCAACCTCGCCGGAGGAGCCCGGAAACGCCGCCGCCATCTATGCCCACCGTCCCCGTCGTCGACCTCGTCCTCCTCTCCGGTGAACACTCCGGTGAGCCCCTCCCCTTCGTCCTCGTCCGTCCGATCTGAAACGGACGCCCTAGATTAGATCGACCAGCGAAAAGGTATCGTCGAATCAAATCGCGCGATGTCGCTCGCCTCGTCACCGCCCCGGCAGCCGCGCGCCCGCTCCGTTCCAATTCGAGACGCGACACATGGACAGCCCAGTCAGCGAGCGAGTCAGCGCGATTTAAATCGATTTAAAATTCCAGAAAATTGCTAAAACTTGTAAAATCAATAAATTTTGTTCCGTAACTCCGATTTAGGAAAATTTTGGACTTTTTCAAGTTAGCAAAATAAGTATAATAATCTAGGCTATTCAAATTCCAATTTTGAAACGTGCACACACATGTTATTTGTTGATCTCTATTAATCACTAATTTGGGCATAACTTTTAATCTACAAATCCTTTTTAGGTGAAATCAATTGCTACGGTTTTGTTTTGATGTAATCTATCCAGTAGATGCATTGAAAAAATTATTGGTGCAACTTTGTAACAGAAACCCTGTTAATCTTCATATTAGCCTATATTAAAACCCTAGTAATGCTAATAATTACAATTCGATAATTAATTTGTTTTACATGCATCATAACCAGTTTTATTGCTAATTGTGAATTTTGTGCAATAATTTGATCATTGCATGGCATGCATACATGTTTTTGTGTTGTTATTTTGTTTTCCATGTAATGTTTGCTTTGTATGTTTATGTGTGGCTTGTTTTGCTTGTGTTAGATTGTGAAGAGGAGCAAGTCTACCATGTTGCTGTTATTCTTGTTGTGACTGTTCATCATATTCCCAAGGCAAGTGACGCACATCAAATCTCCCTTTTTTCAAAATGCATTACTAGTGTTTTTAGTAGTATGCATGATAGGGATTTTTTACTAAGTTATTGTTATGCTATGAAAAATCCCAAGTAGTGTAAAGCCATCCTTTAGACTTGTTATTTTGGAGACTTAGTACTTAGTAGATGCTTAGCCTTTCTACAAATTTGTTTACCCAATGTTGTGGAAAATTTCTAAGTGTAAACTTCAATGAATCACCTGGGTGGATTTGGTTGTTTGGTTGATGAGAGTTGAATGTCTCCCTGAGGGGAGTTCACTTGTGGATTGCCACCCATGAAAAAAAAACATTACCAAGTCCTCTAAGTTTAGTAGCTTCCCGGGCAGCCCTTTGACATATGGGCTCTGTCTTGATCAACTAAGTTGTGAGAGTTCAGCCCATGCTTGACATGAAGATGTAGCAGAATTATAGGTGGAACGGGTCTTGCTGGTTGGGTTGAATTCTTGCTTCTGAAAGATGTCGTCTCAATTCTCTCCTTTCCATGATGCACTCCGGGTGTATAGGATGTTCGGGCTAATTGAAGACAAAGGGTGAAAGTGCACAACCTCTATAGAGTTAGAAACTATGATCATAGCCGTGTCTCTGGTAATGGACGACTTCGAGCATCTAGACTAGGATGGACAGAAGAATCTCAACACCGTTTTGAAGATGTAAAATTTGGCTAAGAAAATAGTAGTTGTGGTGTTCATGGGTGTGTCCCATGGTGCCAATCTTTGAAAAGAAAACTCTTTTCTTTCAAAAGTGTTAGGGAAAAACTTTCTTTTTGTAAATAGCCTAAACTCCACCAAGCCAGATATGCATGTAGTTTGGACTTGCCATTTTATATCCACCATAGTGTCATTTGGCTGTACATTGTTTGTACTGAATCTCTTTCGAGGGTTGCATATTCCAACGTGCAGGAAGTTCTGAGGATGAAGTTTGATCAAGTGCTTGGACTCGAGTCTACACCCAACATGTAATGCATGTGGCGTATGATGGAAGATGGAGGATCATTGCTATCTTTATTTATGTTGTTTAGAACTCTGAGTTTTGCTTGTCTTTCAAGACTATGCACTTTGTAATAAAGCTATACTTGGCTATTCTGGTTCTTTTGTATTAATTCAGATACTTTTGCAATGATACTTTACATTTTTTCTGTGGTGCTAGCATTGATCCAGGGACTAGCACTTAACACAGTAGTTCTTACATTATTAAATGTGAGGACGCTACATCGATAGAGAGTTCAAAGATTTTGCAGGTGACGCAAGTAATTCAAGGTTTGGTCTAAGTACAGATGGCATGAATCCTTTTGGTGAGCAGAGCTCTAGCCATAACACCTGGCTCGTGACTATATGTACCTATAACCTTGATACTTCTTAAACGCATCCATAATTTCAGATGTTCCATGTTGTTTTCATGCCATATGCTACATGTTTCCCTTATAGTACTTTACTAGAAGGATAAGGCGCGCTTTGCCGCGCCTGTGTTATTTTCTACACGTGTATATAGCTCAGCAAGTTTATCATCCATATCACAGTACCATAATTTAACCCAACATTATTATCTAAGAAAAAATGTGAAGCTATTTTGAATATCATAAAGCATCAGGGTAACATCTTAAAATAATGAAATTGTGATATTTGTTCATAGCAGCATAGCCATCCCTTTGCAACATATAAAAACATAGAACTTAGGTACAAAGTTAACTGATAAGTATGTGACAAAAAGAATAGGCAAGTAGAATTCATGAATTTTTCACCAGACTCGACAAACATAGTTGGTCCATTTAATCACCCTCCGGTCCAGGCTTTTTATTGAGACAATCTCTCCTGAAGGACAAAGATATCATAAACGGGTTGCATGTATAGTAAAAGTGCACGCACAACACACGTCTCCGCCTATATAAATTTAAACCCATGCGAACTATGGTATAGTTTGAAAATAAATTTTCAGATATGGAAATTTCTAGATAAATTATGGGAAAAATGTTCCAAGGTAAATTATTAGAGAATATAAGATTGTTTAGTTAACAATGAAGAAACTACGGAAAACATTGCCACATATTATATGTCGCATTTTCTAATGCATATTTCATAGACAATTTCTAAAAATGATATCAATACCTCTTCTTTTCGAGTGAAAGATGGTAGGAGATGCTCCAACAGTGGTATTGTGTAATAAATGTTTAAGGATAATTACATGACCAGGTGAGACACCTCAGAGATCAGAGTTTCTTACAAAAATGTCTATAACAGAAAGATGCATTTCAATTTGGATTCTAGCTACCGTCGAGGTTCTTGAAGGTTGTATTCCTCCAAGGTGCAATGATGAAGATTCCCAAATAAAGCCTGTTGGAAAGAATTTCCACCCTGGTTACAATTCTTGTAGTGCAGGTATTGTTAGTCCACTTAATATTCAGCCTCGGCCACCCTCTCTTTCCTCATAGCTCACAGAACCATTTTTAGCATATATATCATTTGGATGATACGAATACAAAGAACCATTTTTAGCATATATATCATTTGGATGATACGAATACAAGATACTAATACAACTACCATAATGGTAATATTAATTCCTGAATTGGAACTGGTTGATCGAAACATTTCTCTTTACCAAATCAAACAAGTGGCTGTAAATAAAAATAAGTAAATACTCCTGCAAGTAGTTAAACTCTATCGCACATGAAATTAAGGATACCATGAAAAGTACTATAAGGCGCAAAAGAACAGATCGTACCAAGATTTTCGGGAGGACTTCATTATTCCAAGTCAGCATATGTCTCCTAGATGTGGCAGCCCTTGTTGTACCTTATAAAGTCCTTGCCGTTGGTGTTCGACAAGAAGGTCACACAGAGCAGCTTGCTTTAGACCTTTCAGCTGAGGCCAGAACTGTATGTGCGGTGACTTGAGAGAAGACAACAATATCCTACTCTCTCCGTCACTTAAAGACCAGTCTTACACTTTCTTCATGTTTCTTAGATTTACTCCTCACCTGGGATATCCTCTTGCTTGAAGCCATCAGATCAACACACCACATTCACATGACTCATTTTTTTTAGCAACAACCTTAGACACACAACTACAGGAGATAGAAAGGGTAAACAAATTGATGTTGAGAATAAATAAATTAATAGTTGGACATACATTTGTTTTTATTCGTTCCATGGTCCATTCTAGATGTTAGAAGTGCATCTGCCTCTGCAAGCTCAATATATATGAAAATGAAGTCTTGCAGCAACCTGAAAATCACATAAGCAAAGGAAACTGCTACGACTGATGTTGTGTTCTGAAAAAAAAATCCACGTATTATGTGGCTTCTTGCAAAGTTAAATGAGCTCGACAACATCAGGCTTGCACTATTATTTGAAAAGATCACTGTATTTTGCACCTGTTGCATGTTTGCTTCAACTCGTAATCTTGACCTTTCTTGACCTTTCGGTGCAGCCTCTTCATCTTGCCGGCATGCCTCTCGCCCCTTGTTCCTGGCGGGCCTTCTTATTGGTATTCACACGCCTTTCTATTTCTCTCCCTAACAGCAAAAGGCCACAGGACTTACAATCAGAATTGTATTTGATTTGGCAAAAAACTGATTTTCTGCTAATATGTATAGCCAACAAATCCTCACTTACTATAACCAACCATTTAAATTGCACCATTAACATCGATACAACATTACAGGACTTGAAGGACCGGACCTTACTTATGATACGGATTGAAAGGCACATTAACATGACTAAAATTCTACAGAAGCTCATGCAACTCTAGAGTACAGATCATGGACCAAATGCTTCAGAAATAAGTTTCATCGAAGCTCCAGGTTCAGAAACGCAGATGTAAATTCACTCAAATAGCGGTTTAAATCCTGTAGATCGAGCACGCATAAAGAAAAAAGAGCTGAAAAAAACCAGAACAACATCGTTTAGACTGCATATTCAACTGTTAACTTTCGCAATACATATGTGTCGTCCTAGATCTATCAAAAGTTTGCGCAATCTATGTCCATCTAAGCAGGCTTCCTAACCTGTAAACTTTCATGGGTATGCCAGGGCCAAAATGAACCTTATCCGTGGTTTGCAAATAATTGCAACACTATATGCAGCCCGCTTAGGCTACAGCAAGCATCAAATGGATTTTATGCTGCAAAAGAACAATTAACACCTTCACGGGGCAAGACAAAAGAATGCAATTCTAAGAATTATTCCCAGAAATCTGTAGGATTGGATAAAAAACTGAATTAAACAATAATTGGACAACCAAGATTTGCAGTACCTGAATCATGCGTGCCGACCATGGCTTCCGGTGGAGAGACCGAGCGATGGCCACAGCGTATCCAGACATCTCAATCTGCTGAGGGAAGTCGCGGCTAGCTGGCGAGAAAACCCTGCTGGAGAGGTGGAGCTTCCTTGGGAGGACGGGAGACGGTCGGTTAGGACATTGCCGGTCAGGGAGGAAGGGAGGAGATGGTGAATCTGGAGAGGAGGCGCGTGGAGAGGCGAGCACGGGCGCTTGGGAGGCTGGCGTTCTGCTGGAGCTTCGGGCCGGGCCAGGGGCGATGCAGGGCCTCCCCCACTCGCGGAGACACCGACGACCGGCAGCCAGCAGAGCCGCATCCAAGATCCCGGACCCCCAAGAGGCACAATCCCACGGATCCAAGAACGAACCTGCAAATCAGCACGGATAGAACAAATCTAAAACAGAGGCACACAGACCAAACGCGTTAACCAATCCTGCAAAGCAAATCAACAGTATACTGACCAGAGGAGTACCAGGAGAGAGAGGGAGCGAAGAAGAAGAGCAGCGCAGGCGAGAGGAAGGGGAGACCAAAGGAGATGAGAAGCAAAGGGGAAAAACGCAGAAGCGGCGCCGACTCGCACACGCCACGCGCCAGACATGCAGCAGGCAGCAAACCGACTGAGACAGAACCCTCACAGACAAGCGGGCCCCCATCTCCACGGGCGTACGACCGAAGCAAATAAGGAATAAGTGGGCAGCCGACAGGTGGACCCCAACTCGGCGGACGCACGAGAGGGCAGCGTTCCCTGCTAAGTTAGATAATGGAGAGATGCCATTTTTATCGATTTTCTGGGAATAACCTATTGACAAGATGCGGCAGAGCCAGTTCCTGTTTCTGCTGTTTTTAGTTTTAGAAAAGTTGTTCTGGAAATATCCTCGGAATTGGACGATTCAAAAGCCAAAACTCTTAGAATTCCCGGAGGGTCAAGTAAGTCCAAATGGGACCCGGAGGGGGGCACTGGAGACCCCACACCATGCCTGGGCGCGGGTGGCCCCCTAGACGCGCCTGGGGGTGCTGTGGGACCCTCGGGCGCCCACCGCCATTTCCCTTTCGCCTATATATGTCCCCCAATGCATAAACCCTAAAAAGATCGGCCCCCTTCCACGAAAAGTTCCGTAGCTCCACCGTCGCCGCCGACAAGTTCCGGGGGACAGAAATCTCTGTTCCGGCACCCTGCCTGGATGTCGGGGGGCTACCCCAGAGTAGGGGTAAGGCAGGTAAGAAACAGTACTCAAGATACAGTTCTAACCGAGTAGGCGTCTACCCGGTATCCGGTCTCCGGTAGGCGCTATTCGGCAAGGAGTATAGAAGACCAAGAGGAGATACAAGTGTCGTTCTGGATCAGCCGGGTAGCGCTCGGGTGATCCGGATAGACGAGAAGCTACTGTACTCGAGCACAAAGTCAATGGAGTCGTTGTGGAAGATCACGCGTATCTAGGGACCGTACAGGCGTGCGGTTAAACTTACTAGGCGCATGGTTACCTGCACTGAGGCGTGGGAACAGTACGGGTTGGAGGTTGTCATGTCTTGTCACTGACGAGTGGGACAGGACATGTCAGTGACCTACCCTAAGAGGCTGAAAAGGTGGACAAGACCTGTCAGCCGCACGGCGCGGTGACTTTTGGCGACGGCGTGAGCGGGAACACGGAGGCTTGCGCCGTTGTCACAGTGGAGTAGTCCCATCAGTACTTTCATCAGTAAAATACTGGTTGTCCACCAGTATATAAGGTGGCCATCCCCCTCCTACGCGAGGGTCGCCCATTCACTCACCTGATACTAGTTCTTTCACTTCGACACACACATGGAGAGCTGAGGACTGGCTACTCCGTAGAGAGAAAAATAATGAGAAGTTGTAACTTCTGTAGTCTGCACGATAATATACAGAGAGATAGGCAGGAGTAGGGGTGTTACCTCCACACGAGGGCCCCAAACCTGGGTAGATTGTGGTGTTTGCAGTGTTCTTGAGCCCGCCTATTCGGCGTGCGATCCCTCCCCGGATACCTACAGCGTCCATCGGCCCCAAACTTTAGCCATCCTATGGCATCTGTCTTCTCCACACCACGATAGTTGGCGCCCACCGTGGGGCCAGCAGCGGCACTGCCTGGGGTGCATATCCGGACGGGATCTGTTTCTCTGTCGGGGGAGCGCGTGGTTTGTGGCCTTGTCCACATATTCGGCTCCTTCGACTTCGTCATCGACAACGCCGACGATTTCAGCGGCAGGCCCGTGCCTGCAGACGGCTCCGTCCTCTCCTTCGGCGCGCACTTGGTGTACGACGCCACCACAGTCACCCGCGAGTATCCCGAGGAGGTGCTCGTCGCTGAGGACCCTCCTGCTGTTCTCGTTGTCCGCGGGAAGCCAACCGGTTGCTCTACAAGCAGTGTGGAAGTGATGATGACTGGCCCGGATATCGATGCCGGCAAAGGCGCGCCCACTGCGGCTGAACTCGTTGAGGAGCCGTCTGCTCGCAGGGGCCACAAGCCCTACGACATGCCCCAAAACCATCTAGGCTACGTGGACCCTTCCACGTCTACTGCGATACCGGCTGCTCGTACTGGCGTCGCCGAGCAGCTAGGCATGCCTCTCGCCGCGGACGTGGATCCGACTGTGATGAGGGCGCAGCTCGAGCAGCAACGCCAAGCTTTACTCATGGAGGCCCAGGAGATGGAGAAGGTTAGGCTTGAGCTTAAACTAGATCAAAACGAGTACAATAGAGCACATGGGTTTACTCCTGTGTCTAGAAATCCTACCAAGATAGGAGTTATTCGGCGTAACCTAGGTGCTGAACTAGCTAGAGATGGTAGAGCTACTAGTAAGTCTGCTAGCCTAACCACTGCGGGTAGGCCGAAATATAGCTCTCCTGCCAAAACACTTAGAATTGCTGAGGCAGTTGCGGTCGAGTTGCCTCATCTCACTGGCGAGGCTCGCGCTAGGCAACAGGACCGGCTCAATGAGTTAGTTCTATAGGCTGGCTGACAGAATGAGGCTTTCCGGCAGGCCAATCCGGGAGCCGGTGCGTCCCATGTTATTCACTCGCATGGGGCAAGATCCGTAGACCAGGCCTCATCGCGACTTCCCGGCGGTGAGAGGGCCCAGAGTGTGAACAATAGGAAGAATAAAAAGATGCATGTGTACGACCCATAAAGAGTATTTTTGTTAAAACATATCTTGTATGGTGTTTGTTGGGAAAAGAAACAGTTGCTTAATGTAGAATTTATAATAGTGCAACTAGAAACTTGTATAGACTGTGGCTAGAACTTTTTCTTGCCATGCTAAATAATATTTTAGTTTAAAAACCTTGTGGTTATTGAGTAGCATGAATAACCTCAAATACCTGAGAGTGTTTAATATGTCATGAAAAATTCATGAGTTGTTTTTGTCATAGTAAAGCATCAATTTATGGTATTCTCTTTCGAATATTTTATTTGATTGACTTGGCACATACTCACACCATGTTTATGACTATGAACCAGTCACTAATAGCCTCCATGACCACTTAGTTTTTGAACTTGTCATACTGCTTATGCTTTAATTAATGATGTTTATGTCGCTATGCATGATTATGTCTCTTATGCTCTCTTGATTTGTCGCTCCCAGTCTTTTGCTAGTCTCCACCTGTACTGAGTATGAGCTCTACTCGTGCAATCCAACTCCCCAAAATAAAAGTTTTCCCATTGTGTACACCATACCTACCTACATGTGGTATTTTACTGCCACTCCAAGTAAATTGCTCATGTGTTACCTTTAAAACTCTTAAAATTACTCTTGTTTTGTGTTCTTATTTTTACTCATGAGAACGTCAAAAGAGAATCTTTATCTCACTTGTTGATTGGATTTCCTGTAGTCTAGAGGGAAGGGTAAAAAGTAAATGATAAGGTGAATTTCCAAAATAGGTCTCACCTACAATTTTCTCCCACCTTTACACACCCCCTCCTCATTAAAGAAAACACAAATAGTCAAAATGATACTCCCTCCGCCTTTAAGAGAGGACCATTTCATATTTTTAGGACAAACTTTGACCATTAATTTAAGCAACAAAATCTAAGTTATATGCCACAACAACTATGTCATGGGATGCACATATGAAAGAACTTTTTCGCCAAAAAATTCTAGAAGCCCATTTTCTAGGCGGGACGTAATTAAGGTTGTGACATTTCAATATTCGGAGATCAATTTTCAAACTAAATAGTCTGGACCGCTTCGGTGCAAAATTGCATAGGGTTAAGAAGCGACGTACAATTTAGATGGGAGGATTTACAATCTTTCGATGCAGAATACAGAAAAAATAACGGGTTTATTTCATAAGGTACGACACCATGAAAATCCTGGTGACGGAGTGCTCCACGTGAGCTGGCCGAATTGGAAGTATTAGAAGTTGAATATGCTTGCATAAAACGGGTGACCCACCGGTCATATTTGTAGGACCTTGGGAGCACTTGACTCATTCCAAGATACTGGTCCACGCGACCCAGTCTCGTTCCTATGTGCGCTACGGGCACAAATTTTTTGGTTGAGTGGTTGCGTTGTTCAGGCTAAAAGCACAGCCAATTTATTCCCGTAGATAGAAGTGAATAAAAATGAAAGATGCATACCGACTGGTGCAGGACAACATCCCCCTATAAATACCTTCCTACACCCTCATCCCTTCTTCAAGCGAACACACAAGACACGATCACACATTTATTCAAAAAAAAAAAAGACACGATCACACATACACAACACAAAATTAGCAGAGAATGAGCAAGAAGAAGATCGGAGGCGATGGAGTACGAGTACCAGTACAGCAGCGGCAGCTTCGCCAAGGAGAAGAGTCCTCCGGCGAAGAGGGGTCAGGTCAAGCTGCAGATTGCGAGGGCCCTCAGCAACCTCGTGTCTCCGACCATCGCTGCCTCCGCTGACGGCTCGAAGCAAGCAACTCGCAACAGCTTCAGAAGGGAAACAAGCTACAACTGAATGTGCATATATATATATATATATATAATTCATGCTACTCCTGGGTGTAGCTACACCAACATGTGTTTAGTATGATGTATGTAGTATCTATAATACCGGAGAGTATGTACGTGTAGTATGCAGTATATATTACTATTTCGGCAGTATATATACTACTTTTTATATACTATGTGTAATTTTTTTACATACTCCTTTTATACGTACATATATAGCGGTATTTTGAATATATATTGCAAATTACATTCTTACTTTTATAATTTTCACGTAAACTATTTTGGAGTATCTTAGATATAGTATGTGAACATGCTGAGACCGAAAAATTATGATATATACCACCGCACGGCAGTATATGAGACGTGGGTGTAGCTACACCCGGGTGTAGAAACTATTTTCCCTATACATATATAATTTAAATGGTGTTACTACTGGCTAGCTCCTTTTCTTTTAGGGTGTGTTCGGTTCCAGAACCAAGTGGAACGGAATGGAACCGTTCCGCACCTATAGCTCGTTCTCGTGTTCGGTTGGAAAACAAAATGGAATGGAGTGGTTCCTCAAAAGGGAATATTCCCCTTATATTCGGAACGCACTCGTCCGGCCAAATCGGCCGGACCGAGTGGAACGGCTGGCTAAACGCATCGTCACCCCCTCGCTAACCTCTCTCTCCCTTGCTAACCCCTCTCTCCACTCGACCAGCCCGAGGCGCTCCGGCCAGGAACCGGTCGCGGCGGCCTCTACGTCCAGCACCCCGACGGGGAGGAGGCCAAGCACGCCACCCTCTAGGCCATGTCGAGGCGGCGGCCGGCCAGGAATCAGTCAAGGCAGCACCGCGCGAGCGGCACCGAGCGGAGCGGGCAACCACGGCCAGGCAAGACGGTGCCGGGCGGAGCAAGGGGTAGCCGCGGCGGCGCCGGGCGGCCATGCGCGGACAGACACGGCGCGGGGCAGCCAGCAAGCCGGCGCACGGCCAGGCACGGGGCGGTGGCGGGCCAGGGCCATGCGGCGCGACGCGAGATCTAGGCGCGTCCAGCAGGCCGTCGGCCAAGGTCAGGCGCGACGCGGGAGCCAGGCGCGGCCAGCAGGCCGGCGGCCAAGGCCAGGTGCGGTGGCGGCCAAGGCCACCAGACCGGCGCGCCGCCAGCGGCCAGACACGTCCGCGCGCGGCGGCCTCGGCTAGGCTCGGCGGCGAGACCAGGCGTGGCGACGGCGGCCTAGGCCAAGGCTCGGGAGCGGCCAGGCCATGCGCGGAGGCAAGACCATGCGCATTCCACTCCACAGATTCCGAGTTTGGGTCTAATTAGTGATTAATTAAATGTATAGATTAAATTCGGGCCTTAATTGAATGTTTAACATTAATTTGATTCCATTCCATTCCACTGGTTCCCAAGTCAACAGAACACTCTAATTTCATGGTTCTGTTCTGATGGAACGGAATGGAATGGAACCATTCCATTACATTCCACTCCATCCAAAAAACGAACACACCCTTAAGGATCTTAGAAGGATCAAGGATGCAACACCTGTGCAATCCACTAGAGTGTAACTTTGCTTGAATGGGTCCAGAAAGAAAGCTACATATATGTATATATACAAACTTCGGATATGATACATCTGTCCCGTTGTTTGAAGGAGTAAAGGAAAAATGAAGTGAAACCATTTGGGGCCTCCTTGTCTCGAAGTTATCTCATGATTTATTTTGAGGATTCTATTCTTAAAGTTCCACGTAGAAAAGTTTGACAGGCCACACATGCATGAACTAAGAGTGGGCTAATCAAAAGTGTGACGGGCACACATGAAAAACTGTGTAGTGTTGTATTTGTAAGTTTCGTCCTTAAGTTTTTTCACATATTTATGATATTAATTTTCAAACATCAATAAGACTTCTGTATGCATTTTTAAGCTATAGAGAACCTGTAGCGAAAACAGAGCCTGCAGTAATTTAGTTAGCATTGTCCCAAATTTAGATTAAGAAAAAACAATTAGAAGCTTTCATTACTCCTTGCCTCTCCATCGGTAGATGCATATAGCCAGATATTTACCTTACGCGGATCGTTTCAAATTGATTTTTTTTTTTTTTGAAGGGGCAAAAGGCTTGCCTATTCATTTATTAAGAGAGAAAGAGGTTCCAAATTACAAAATATTACATGGCCTAGGCCAACACCTCCCTTAAGTGGCACAAGCTCTATCAGGGAAACATGTCAAAAGGTATGAAAAAAGACTACTCTTCCGGAATGAAATTCACCAAACATTTAGCACCCGCCTTGACCCAAAGTCTCGCCTCCTCCTTGATGTCTGCGATGATCACGCTTGGGAGGTGCAACTTGTGATTGAAAACTCTCGAGTTTCGCTCATTCCATAATCTCCAAGTCACTAGAGTGATAACAGATGATGTTGCCTTGCACGGCGCCTCGGAGTGGAGAACCGTGGTGGTCCAACAATCCAAGACCGAGTCCCGTCCAACCCATCCGTCTGGCTTCAGGTGTGGAGCGCCAAGCCATTGGGAAACCGCATTCCAAATTCGGTTGGAGAACCTACAATGGAAGAGAAGGTGGTTTCCCGACTCCGGCACTTGACGACATAGAGGGCAAGTACCACAGTTTGGCCACCCACGACGCTGCAAACGGTCTGCGGTCCAGACCCTATTCTGGATGATCAACCAAGCGAAAAATTTGCACTTCGGGGGGGCCCAAGCTTGCCAAACAAGAAGGTCCATTAGAGAATGGGTGGAACCAACAAACTGCAGCTGATACGCAGATGAGGCCGTGTACTCTCCAGAGGGGGTGGAGCGCCATGAGATGGAGTCCAAGGCGTTTTGGTCCAAGACCAAATCCTGGAGCATTGTCCAAAGCTCGACGAACTGCGTGAGGTGATCCACCGAGAGGCCCGAAGACAGGTTAATGTGAGTGACCCAAGCATTTTCAGAAAGAGCATCCCGCACGGTCCATTTTTTCCGCTTGCAAAGGCGGAAAATAT
Organism: Alopecurus myosuroides; assembly: GCA_028641055.1. NCBI lineage: Eukaryota > Viridiplantae > Streptophyta > Magnoliopsida > Poales > Poaceae > Alopecurus > Alopecurus myosuroides. Next base: position 120,449,875 of record CM054061.1, read on the forward strand.
CCGGGGCCACGTCAATGGGGCGCTGGTCAAGAAGCCATGGGGAGTGCCAAAAATCAGCAGTGGAGCCGTCACCAATCGTAATTTTAGTAGCCGCATAGAAAAGCGCCATATCAACGTCCGAACATGGGTTCCCCAGCCCGACCCATAATTTGTGAGGCGACCTCCATTCATGCCAGGCCCAACGCAACCTTAGGGCCCTCGCAAAGAATTCCAGGCCCAAAACTCCAAGCCAACCAAGAGATTTAGGGCGGCAAACAGTCTTCCAATTCACCTTGCATTTGCCACCGGTGATAGAACTGGCACCCGCCCAAAGGAAAGCCCTCTGGATTTTTTCAATGCCCTTTAGTGTGCCCAACGGGACAGCCAGTGGTGTCAAATGATAGATAGCCTGAGAGGTGGAGACTGACTTGACCCAAGTGCATCTTCCGGCGGCGGTGATGTGTTTCCCAAAACGAGCAGGGAGCTTCGCCGCAACCTTATCCTCCAAAAACTGGAAATCCACCTTCCGTAGGTAGTGTGTGGAAAGCGGTAGCCCAAGGTATCTCAACGGAAAGGTTGCGCGAACAGCCGGAAGGTTGGCCAAAACCGTATCAAGATCAATGTTGGAGCAGCGGATTGGCACCACAGAACTCTTCAAACAATTGGTAACAAGGCCGGTAGCCACACCAAAATCCGCGAGGATGGATGCAAGCATGTTCACATTATCCGCGATGGGCTTGACAAAAATGACCACGTCGTCCGCATAGATGGAAGTACGGAGGTTGGGTCCTCTCCCATGAACTCGGCGCAGGAGTCCACGGTCAGTCGCCATCCTGAGGAGCTGCTGTAAAGGGTCAATGGCAAGAAAGAAAAGAAGCGGGGAGAGGGGGTCCCCCTGCCTCAGCCCCCTGCCATGGCCAATCGGGTCCCCCTGCACACCGTTTAGGAGAATCCGGGAGGAAGCTGTGGAGAAGAGGATCGAAAGCCAATCCAAGAATCTGTTCGGGAACCCCAAGTGGCGCATAAGGTCGAGGATATAGTCCCACCGTATCGAATCAAAAGCTTTCTTGCTGTCAAGTTTAAACAACAAAGTCGGGGACTTGTTGCGATGTAGCCGCCTTGCAAAATTCCGAACAAATAGGAAATTATCGTGGATACTTCGCTCTTGAATGAAGGCACTTTGGGCATTGGGAGACGAGCTCATTCATGTGGGGCGTAAGGCGCAAGGCAAGGACTTTGGATATAATCTTGGCAACAGCGTTGATTTGCGGTTGTTAATGATATATATCACACAGAGTAATACACTGTACATGAAAATTTACATAACCTCTCTATTCCTTGTTACAATCCAACAAACACTCTAACGAACTAGGCACTATGAAGCAGCCTCTCTCAGCTAATCCAAAAACCTTAGGAGGATCTGAATGGAAGGGGGGGGGGGGGGAAACACTTTCTTGTACCGCTAGCTCTAGCACCATACGCCCCTCGTACGACGAAGTGAGTGCATCTGACTGAGTGATGACAGTGGATGTCGTCTTGAGCTTCAGTTGTAGCTGCGGAAGCTGGTGCGACCGGCTGGTCTCTTCTCGGCGTCCGTACCGCCGCTCCTCGGCAGGACGAGGTTGCTGATGGTCCTCACGATCTGCAGCTTCAGCTGGCCCCTCTTCAGTGGAGGCCTCCTCTCTTTGGTGCTGTAGTTTCCATGGCCGTTGTTGCTGCGTTGGCGGTAGGAGTACTCCATGGCTCGAGCTGCCCTCTCTCTTCTTGCTCTCTCGTTTTCGTGGTTTCTCTCTTCTTTGTCTGCTATGTGTGTTGTGTGTGTGTGTGGGTGGGTGAAGTGGGCATGAGAAGGTGAAGAATATTTATAGCCGGAATATGCGGTTAATATATACAGGCAGCGGTGCCTTGCCGCACGTTTGATTTGGGAAATAGATTGACCGCTTCTGCCCGGCAATGATGATTGTAGCCCTTAACCACACGAGTGCAAAGTTCCGGAAAACGACGGCGTCTTTGAAGCATCCAAAGACCACTGACCGACTGGTCAATTCGAGCCCGTGGGAAAATAGAAGTTTCATCTGGACGTTTCTTGGGTTTAAAAATAGTTCATTGATTTATTCTACTCTTACGTGTGCTCGTTGAGTTGAAGATAATTCACTCTGGGTGTAGGAGCTAGTTAGAAATACTAGTATGAGAATAGATCAAGTAGCACGTCCAGGGCTAGCTGCACCTTGACTGTCCGTTTCCTTGGAAAGATGCCTGCACGTGACCCGTGACGGCCGGCTCACTCGCCTCGCCGTGGCTTATTGTCAAGGTTCAGTGCATCTGTCTGGCTCAAGGTGTCAGTTCGGCGGGGCTCGCGGAGGGGGACGACAAGCTGCCGACCGCGACCTTATCCGCTACGTCCCCTTGATCTTCCTCTGACGAGATAATAGTCACTCACGTCATGCATGCTGAGTACACGATTTAGTTTTTTCTTAGCTCGATCGGTGCATGATGCACGCATGACGCTTTCCTTTGGGGCGCGCTGGGCGTCCCCCGGAGGATCACGCGCTTCGATCTCCAGTTCCCCTTCCGTCCGATTCGAGTTTAATCAACCGTACTATGGTCTTGCCTAACATTCCCAGCTCCAAACCTGAAGAGGAAAGTCTCCGGTTGCATCTCCCGCATGATGGTGGGTCAGAGCACACCCGCACCGAGAGATGCGACCGCTGCCGCCAGCGAGTAAGTCCTTCCGTAATGGGCTTAGTCAGCCGGTTCTTAGCAGCAACCACGTAGGACTAGGGATTACGTGGCTAGCCAATTAAGGAAGAGAGATGGGATAGTTGTATGTTATCAGAGGCTCTTGTCCCATAAATCAAGGAACCCAATTAATGATTGATTTGGTGTGGCCGCATGGCCTCTTCTCCACCAATATTCTCATGTGAAATCTAGAGATTAAACATAAAGGATCCGGGGGGTATTTACTTTGGAGACGTAAATAAGAAACGATCCATTATGGGTCTCATCACATGTATGCACCACTGGATGAGTTGGAAGAGAAGATACGACTCCTAAGAAACCAGCGTTACGGAAGGCCTAAGCTCCTTGGAGCGGAGGCGTTCGCGGCAGCATGTCCCCAAACACATCCCCAAAACATCTCCATATGTTCTCACAAGCTGAAGCTGCGCGTCGGCTCCTCCGTGAGCCATGGCCTTCATCAGCCATGCCCGTCATCAGAACACATCCGTGGCCCTGCTGATCGAAGCCCCAAGGCTGGTTTGCATCATACAGATTCTGACTACAAGCGGCTTCCCTGAAGATAGCTGCACCGTCGACCCCCATGGGAGCACCGCTGGGCTTCTTCAGCAGCACTACCACCCTGCCATGGGAGCACCTCTGTCCTCCTTCGGAAGCAAAGGCGCTCACCGTGGGAGCACCACCGCCATGCCATGGGAGCACCTCTGTCCTCCTTCAGGAGCATCACTGCTGACCCATGGGAGCACTGCCGCCATGCCATGGGAGCACCTCTGTCCTCCTTCGGGAGCATTAGCGCTGACCCGTGGGAGCTCCGCCGCCATGCCATCGGAGCACCTCCATCCTCTTTCGGGAGCATCACCTCTGACCCGTGGGAGCACCCCCGCCATGCCATGGTAGCGCACCTCCGTCCTCCGTCGATAGCATCATCGCTCACTCGTGGGAGCACCTTTGCCATGCCATGGGAGCACCTCCGACCTGCTTCGGGAGCATCGTCACTCATCTGTTGGAGTACCGCCGCTCATCCGTGGGAGCACCGCCGTTCTACCATGGGAGCACTGTAAGGACCCCAGACCGGCAGTCTGAAACCCTACGTATGCATACATTCACGATCCCGGAAAGATCAGTCGTGAACAACATACACAGTTGGCACACAGAAATACATCATCCATTACACGAATACATAAAGGTATTACAAAAAAGATCACATGATCAAGTTTAACGCAACTGCCACAAAGGCAGGCAACTTAACCAACACAGCGGAAGACAAATAAAACACAACGTAGTTGAGCCCAAGTCACGCCTTAACCTACAGGCTGCTGACCCGGAGACGATCCTAGTTCGCAAAGCCGTCAACTCCGTACTTCTCTTCATAGATATCCTTTGGAGGCTCCTTCTCCAAATCTGATAAGTAGATACCAGGGGCGAAACCATAATGAGTACATTTGAATGTACTCAGCAAGACATCCATCATGTCACTTACCAACATGCAAATATGCTTATATGGTGGAATAGGTAGACTATAAATAGGGTTCACTATCAATGGTGTTCATATATGATGACACCACAGTTGCAGTCAGGTTTATCTGTATCTTCGTTGAAGAAGATACTTCAGAAGAAAAATAATATATAGTTTTATTTCTCTTGTAGATCTCACATGTACAAGAGGTTTTGTAAAGTTTTGTTAAAGAATATTTTCTCTTTGCAAAACTTCTTGGAATCAGTTTCCAGAATTCTTGCTTAGAGTAGAAAAGTTTTTGTTTGCAAAACATTTTGTTTTGTATAACATCATCTGGCTTTTCATCATCGACGATACCTCCACGGTATAAGTTTCCATTCCTTTCCGAACTTCACAAGTTCAACACTTCCTTTCCAAAATTTCCTTTTCAAAAACTCCTTTTTTGAAAACATTGACACAATGCTAGCTACATGGCCATTCAACTGTCCATATCCGAGGACGCGGCTTCTTCGAAAAAGTTATACTCTGCAGAGGTGTACACATCCACCAGATCCAGTACACCTCCCGTGAACAATCACGGACTGTAACAACAGTATGTAAACATCAGGTATCTGATCATAACCATCCACTATGTTCAAGCTAGAATATGCCTATCTCTCAGTTGAGTTTTACCACATCCCCGGCACCGAGCTAATCCCCGCCAAGCCAGGATGCCTCAACTGATGCATCCGGAGGGAAAATTAATCCCACACTTTATATGTCTCCGCGACATTCGGTTCAGAGGATCGCATCCCCTATAGCACATTGAGATAGCACACACTAATAAGAACAAACTTCAAGTTAAGCCCCTTGCCCATGTTGGGGTAGGGTGGCAGTACGGTAAAGGTTGTCCGGCGAAGACTAGGTTATGTGTCATTTTTGAAAACACCACTTTCTCAAAAATGACCACTTCCACATTCCTCCGGAGAACAAGGATCCGCCTTTTCTCCGGGTTTTTCCGTAAAGCCTTTGTTTTGTAGAATCGCAATTTTAGGGTGTCCACTTAGGGACTAGTATATTTGATGGTAATAAATACCATAGGGTGGCTTAAGGGCTTGGTATTACCAAGTTTAACTACTGGCATGATAGTAACCTATAATATAGTATAGTAGTAAATTCCACATCAAAAATAGTTTTGATAATCAAGTTTTTGTAAAACTTCAGAGGTAAAAGATGCATGATAGATAATGATAAGTATTGTATCAGCAAGCATCAGGATGGCTTGCCTGGTATCTCCTTGTGTCCCTGGTTTTGGAGTGACTGGAACTTGAAACAGAGCTTCCCGACACTTCCTTCCTCTTCGTTTTCTAACGTCGTAAAAAGAATAAAGGACACACATTCAGAACCAATCAAGGCAAGCAACCATACATAACAATACATACAGCAAGGAAATCTAATAATAACAAAATCACTCAATTATTAATTGAGGCAAACAATCAAACAATCCTACTTGACAGAAATGCCATTTAATAAGACAGCTCAAGGTTGGAGGAACATATCTCACACCCTTAATATCATGGATTCAGTGGGTGTGCCACTATCATACCAAGATATTAATAAACCCAAAATATACTTAGTTTCACAAGGGTGAGACTACTAAAAGTATATAAAACATGCACCACATTAATCATGGCAATGGGTCTATCAACCAAGCAACAAAAAGAAAAAGGTAGCTATCTTACTAAGTCTAAATTCACATCAAGAATAAATAAGACACATGATTTGCAAAAGTTACTTTTACAAATCAGTGAGCCTACACAAGTGCAACAAGGCAATAGACTCATCACAAAACACACAATTTCTCATAGTGAGAACAATAGAAACAATGACTAAAAAGGAGGAATCCTATAGACATGTTTCTACTAAGGGTTTGCTATGCAAGCATGCGTAATAAGAAAAGTATTAAAATGCAAACAAGGAACCATGTTATCATAATGGGAATGAAAACATATCCTCATGCAAGGATACACAATTATCCACCAAACACAAGTTGGCAGGAAAAATAATTTAACACAAAAACTGCTAAGGAAACTAGTACTACTTAAACATGAAGAATCAATGGATGCATTTCAATCAAGTAATTGAAATACAACCAGAGGGTCCATGTCATAAAAACAGGAGTGAAAAACATCTATACTTGCTATAACAAAAATATCCCATTTGATAAAACAAGACATCATTTTGCAGGGCAACTCCTACATACTAGTAGTAATAAAAAGGGGCATTACTAGAGGAATCAAACAACACTCCAAAGATGGATTTTTCCTAGCAAGCCACACATGATTACAACCACTTACAAACAGAAGCATACCCATTTTTGTTTAGCACAAAAATTCCCAAAGCAAAAATACTAGACACTCATCAGTTATAAAACTATATAACAGAAACACATCTAGTGTGGGGGAAATAATGTTTCCACCAAAAATGCAATGACACCAGTGGGTGTTCCACTAGCATAACAAAGCATTAAGAGGTCACAATGCCTCTTGTCCATTTGCTAAAAATTAACAAAAAAACTAAACTAGCATCTAGTGCATTAACAATACTAGCAGAAAATAATAGGGTGCTTAAATAAGCAAGGCACTGCTACTCATGTTATTGTTTTCACACAAGTGAAAACTTTAGGGGTCAAGTACTCATAACAAACTTATCAAAATGCTACTGGACCTATGGATACAACCCAAAAATATGTGGTCACAAAACCACAAATGATTATGTCATAATTCCACACCTGAGGGAATTTTTCCATAACAAAACTCATAGTCATGACAAAGCTAATAGTGCTTTTCTACCAATTCCAATGCAAGATAGCAGAGGTGATAACAACACAAACTAAGTACCAACATGGTACTGGATACACTCAAAAAATCTAAGTGCTTTGCACATGAATTCATCACTCAAAAATGCTATGCAAATATTAACTAGAGAATAATCAAATGCTATTAACAAAAATTCTATTTCTTCTCAACTTAAGTCCACACAATCTAACATGCTAAAATATCTAAGTAACACTTAGAAAACAAGTTCACACAACTTTTACATGCTAGAAAACAATAATGCAACACAAAAATATAATCACAACAATTAATTAGCTAAAATGCCAAAATGGCAGAAATATGCAAAACAAGGATCTGTCCACAAAATTTTCTAGGATGCTCTAAAAATTAAACCCTTCTAGGTTTGGATAGCCCTAAACATGTAAAAGACCATCCAATTTGGTTTGCATCAAAAATCATTTTTAATAATTTTATAAAAATCACCAAAGTGCTCTCTGGTGTTTTACCAAATTGCATGCCATTTCACAAATACAATGAATTTGGAAACGAGGTTAAATGCTCCTGTTAGGAAATTTCAAGGGCTTTCCAATGCAATTGGCCTCACTTCATTTGAGTTGTGAAATAAAAATGGTGCTCATTTTGGTGTTTCTGGTACCTGTAGCAAAATCATTTTTCATTTCAAATCTATCCATCCAAATGTAGATCTACAACTTGGAGATGGTTTAGAATTAGTTGAGGTACCACTGTAAATTTTAGTTTGGTCAAATTCATATTTTAAGATTAGTTTTGAAGGCCAAAAGTAAAGATGTACATTCTGTGAAAAATTTAAATGGAAATCTAGGGTTGTTGGGCCAGATCTGCCAAATGGGCCAGTCAGATCTAATCTACCGCGAGCGGATCTACCCTAAGCCGCTGACTCGTGGGCCATCTGCCACGCGGGCAGCCACGCGGGCGATGCGCGGCCCCACCAGCCAGTTTGACTAGCCCAACGCGGGGTCAAGGACTCGCTGACGCGATCCCGATGTCACCATGACGTCACGCCGGCGGGAGAGGCCTCCGGCGAGCTCGAATCCGTCGATATCGGACGCCAAATTTCGATTCCTAAACACCTACGCGACGTACACGACACAGGGAACCCAACGGTGGCAGTTTCGTTTCCTGGGAACGAACGAAGGGCGGCCGGCGACGAACGGCGCACGGCGGCCGGACGGTGAGCGGTGCACGGCAAGAATTAAGGGGAGAGGGAGAGGGGAAATGCGACCGCGAGGAGCGCCTGCTCACCTAGAACTCAAGGGACCACTTGGCAAGGGCGGAGGAGGAACGAGTCGGCGTCGATTCGCCGCCGGAGTTCCGCCGGACTCGAGGAAGGAGATGGACGGCGCGGCCACCATGGGGCCCTTCTCCACGATTCCTCCTGCAGAGATGCTCAACAAGGCAAGGCGGAGAGGATCAGCACCACGGAGAGCGGCGGCGAGCTCCCCAGTGGCCAATTCGACGGTGACCTATATCTAGGGTTTCGGGTTGGAGCAATTTTGTACAGTGAGAGAGAGGAGAGCTCTAGGGGGGAGAGAGGGAGCAAGCAGGGGACACTAGCACATGGGGGGGGGGGGGGCTCTTTATCCTCGAGGAAACCTTCTACTCGAAGGCAATGGCTAGGTGTTCTGTAACTACAGCGAGCTAGAGGTAGGAGATGACTTGGATTACTTTTAGGTCCCTGCAATTTTACAAATAGGTCCTTTCTTACTCTGTAAAATGTGATTTTCACCAAGCAAACAAAGTCAACATTTAATTTCCTTTTGCCCAAAATTCTTATTAGTTGAGATGTACAACATATGTGAAAATTGGCTCAATTAGATAAACTTTATAATTCAAAGTTGTTCAAATTTGAATTCTTACACAAATGGACATTGAATTTATTTGACTACTTAGGTGTTTCCAAAAATGATAATTTTTGGCACACATTCCTTATTTGATGTGTTCCTTATGTGGTAGAAAATTCAAGTCATTTAAAGTTACTTCATAGAACAAACTTGTTCAAATTTCAAAAAGGTGCTGTCAAGAAAACAGGGGTTTTTGGCAACTTAAATTATTCAAAAACTTGTTCCCTTTTGGTTTTCATCCTTATTTATGATATAGAGCATGTGGTATTTATTTCATGGCATTTGGAAAAAGTTTTTAGAACAAACTTGTTCAAAATCCCAAATGTTGCTGTGGAGAAAATTCATGTTTTCAGGGCTTTAATGGATTCAATTCTTGGTCTCCTCTTGTGTGTGTTCCTTATTTGATATAAGGAAGCAATGGTATTAATTTAAGCTCATTTGAGTAAAGTTTCCAATAGTAACTTGTTTTAGTTTTCTGTTTCTGGAAATATTGGAATTTCTATTTAATAAGGCACTTGGCTTTTCTTTAACAATGCTTTGCCAAAATATTTATGTGACTAGAGATAGCAAGTCAATGCTCTCCAATACCTTTGTTTTTAATCTTGCAAGGTTGGAAAAACATTTGATAATATTTTGGTGAAGCATTTCAGAATGCCTCTTTTTCTGATAATCTTTTTAGGGAAATTTATTAAGTGTTTCCTCTTTCTTAATTTAGAACTTGGAATAATATTCCACAAGTATGGGATTCCTAAGATGTTTTTGGAAAACTCTTTGATCAATATTTACTTTAGAAAATATTGTCAAAGTCATTGGAACAATATGTTGAATATTTTGTTTTCAATTTCTTAGCCATGTAAGTTTATATAATTAGTTTGTTTAGTTGCACTCAAACAAATACAATCAAAGTTTAATTGTCACAAACAAAGTTTAATTGTCAAGCAATTAGCAAAACAATTGTGTTAACAGGTATTCCAAAATTGGGATGTGACAGGTCTTCCCCCCTTAAAAAGAATCTCGTCCCCGAGATTCACAAGCGAGGACTAAGGGAGGGCCAACAAACACAATGTTAGTGTTGGAGTGAAGGTGCTTCCCCCCTTTGACTTTTCTTGGGAGGAGGGGTACTTACCTAAATTATCAAATTCACTTTAAAAAGTACACCAGTACTGTTTTAGGTCCAAAACTTTTGTTTCCTGGTTTGAACAAAAATTAAGGTTAGTGCAGAACTACCTGGAAAAATACCGTCAATTATTTACATGAGTTCCTAGGTATATCCCACATATTACATACAACATATGGAGTGGTGTACCACTCTCATAGAAAGGTATATAAGAAGCTAAAAATATAGCTTGTGGGTGCAAAGGTTAGGTTGCTAAGGTAAAAATAAACAGACAGAATAAATACCCATGGCAGTGGTTATTACTCACCACAAGCAACTATCACTTAATATGTTCATGATTTTAGTTGGATGTTTTTAGTTTAATAAGATACTCTTAATCACAATCATAACACAAGTATTAACTCATGCTAAGGTAAAAACATTTAAACAAAATCCAATAAGCAAGCAAACAACACCACAGATGAATAGACTATTTATTCACTAGGTTATTGTTTATTAGAGGTTTTGGAATCCATCAACCATGAACAATTAGAAAACAACCAGTAGCTAAAAACTAATGAATTCAACCATAAAGATACTCTAAAATACCATCTTCACACAAGATAAAAACTCCTATTTCACAGGCATAAAAACAGGACTGCACAAATAACATACTAGTATGAAAAATCTACACCAGCATGCTATAAGAGATAATCATATCCTATAACCATAGAACATGAAACTAAATAATTCATGGCATGATAACAGAAGTAATAACTTCCTAAACATGCTATATCAACACATATACTCATAAAATAAAAAGAGGGTAATACTAGAGCAAAAATCACCATTTTCTAGTGGTGAAACTGTTTCACTCTAGAGAAACAAACAATGTTAATATGATGTTTAAACTTAAACAAGCAAGTCATGAATATAAATGTACCTAATAACAGTACACAAAACTTACTCATGTTAGTAAGCACAAACATCAAAACAATCCCATGATACAACTATTAAACATGCATAAATTTCTTCTAGCAATTTCTGTTTTTCTTAAACAATTACTAGCAAACAAGCAAGGTATAACTCACACAACCAGTAGCTATGCAATTCATGAAAAGTTATCTAAACCATTTTAAAAATCCATACACTCCATTTAAAATCATTCACAAACAATCTACCAATCAAGAGGAATTTATTTTATTTGCGAACAATTTAATTTCAGCACACGATAGTGAAACATTTCTTAACATGATACCCCTAAGGAATATTATGCTAACAAAAGTCACACCTAAACATATTAGTATTTACTAATAAGAAATGAACTTCTCACTTGCATAGGTGAAAAGAAACAATTATATTTTCCATGGTGGAAAATAGAAATCAATCACATAGTGAAACATGCTATTTTTACACATGTGTATGGTTGGGGATTTTCATCCTCAAGCCAAAATACAATGGGACCAGTGGGCTATAGCCTACTAATACCAAGGAAAAATAGGTACTAAGCCTCTGGTTACTCATGAAAAACTTTGCATAAAAAGATAAAAAATATAAGGCTATTTAATCTAGTGAAACAATACTAGTGCATATTGATAGCAATTCTTACACATGCTGTTTTATTAAAATACATGCAAGCTAACATAGGTACAAGCATCAAAATATCAGTACCTAAATGGTACTGGACTCAAAGAAAACATAGCACAACATTTATCAAAGCATTCACACAAAGATCTAGCTTTCACAATAATTCCAAATAATAAAAACTGGAAAAATAGCAAATGTTACTCATGCTTTGCTATAAGATCACATGCAAGTTAATGAAGATAACAGCATATAAATAACAGTACCAAAATGGTACTGGATCTATCATAACCATAACAAAAATCTAGGTACAACAAATCTATAAGGATTTGCCCACTCAACAATCCAAATAATAAAACTGGAAGGTAACAAATGCTATTTCATTCTTATTCGAGTTTCCAATCATGCACACACTTTCTAGGGTAGAGTTCTTGTAAGAAAAAAACATAATAACAAGTCCTAACAACTCCATATAAGTTAGGAAGCAAGATTGAATAAAACACAAATTTATTTCAATCAAGAGCACACAAAGAAACAAAAACAGGAAAACTGCTGTTTTCTTGATCTATTATACCCATTCCATAGTTCACTTAATTTCTAAACCCCGAATTTCATAGTACCTACAATGTCTACTAAAATTTGGTTTCCAAAGTAGATACACCTGATATCCTATTGACTATTAAACAAATAGGTCATCATCTTATTTTCTTGTGACTTCTCCTTTTACAAACTAGATTAAAAGGTGTCCCACGTCACTTAATTTCTTGGTTTAGAAAGAGTTGTCAGTAGTTCACATGCTTTGGTTAGGTGTCAACCTAAGATTATACCAAACATGTTAGTCTTGTTAGCTTTCTATTTAATCATGTTTGTCCGACAAGATACGACTAGCGTCATACGTCGAATATTGAATTGTGCTCTTTTGATTGGCTTTTGAGGGGATTGCGCATCATGGCATGTGGAGACTTCTTTTGCACCTTTCTCCAGAGGAGGGAGGTATATAATTTTCTAAAGGGGATCTCTTTAGTTTGGTCTTTTAAAAGGGGACATAAAAAAGTGCGACATTTAGCCAACAGGGTAAAAAGAGTCTTTTGCAAACAGACAAACATAGAGGTTTTGGTCAGTATTGGTTGGTTTATTCACGCCTTTTCTTCTTTGAGGGTTGTCGTTGTTGGAGCTTTATCTGTTGAAGTGCATCACTGGTATCAACGCTATCAGTTCGTGTGGCTTGATGGTCCTCTATTATTAGGTCCAATGGTGCTTTCATTAATGGTGGTGGTTCACGACGGGTCGCATTATGAAGCGAAAACAAGTCTAAGTCTAAGCAACAAATTCTTGTTTTTGAATGCTATACAAACATTTTTGCTTGCAAAAATTTAACACGAGGCGATTTAAAAACAAGAGCGGGGCAATCACAAATTTGCAAAGCTTGAGCACTCCGCAAACATATAGAAGCCTAGATGAATCAAAATCTACACCACACAATAGCACAAAGTCCTACGGACACACATAAGCAAGCCATAACACACAAGCAAGGCTCCATTGGAGCTACGTCGGGGGAGACGACTCATGGAGTTATCGCTAAATTACTCCAAACTAGACTAATCCAAAATCCTAGAAGTGGCTGAAGAACTATATCTACTTCTGACCATCATCACTGTAGAGCTAGGCAATTATTTTGGTCTTCTCGGGACATCGGCAAGTATAAAAGTTTTTGTATGAAAACAAGATAAATAGAAGTAAAGTTTTGATAAAACTTTATGCAACAATCTGTTTTTGAAACTCCAACTATTTTCTGGACAGAAAACTTCAAAGACGAGAGATGTTTCAAAAACAGAGCGGAGCAGTTGCAAACAAGTAAGAAATAGACTCTTAACCGAGAGACATACCAACTCTATAAGGCCCGCCCTTCGAACCACTGTTCAAGGACGCCCTTAATATGCATTTAGAATCTTTTGAAAAGATACAAAGGAGGGAAAATATACTAAAATTCCCGTAGATAAAAATAATGTAGATTGTAAATAGGTTTTTACTCAAAAATACTTTTCTTTCCTATCTGACGTCCATGCTAACTAAGGTCTCCTAAGGTCAGGATGGCTCTGATACCAACTCTGTAAGGACCCCAGACCGGCAGTCTGAAACCCTACGTATGCATACATTCACGATCCCAGAAAGATCAGTCGTGAACAACATACACAGTTGGCACACAGAAATACATCATCCATTACACGAATACATAAAGGTATTACAAAAAAGATCACATGATCAAGTTTAACGCAACTGCCACAAAGGCAGGCAACTTAACCAACACAGCGGAAGACAAATAAAACACAACGTAGTTGAGCCCAAGTCACGCCTTAACCTACAGGCTGCTGACCCGGAGACGATCCTAGTTCGCAAAGCCGTCAACTCCGTACTTCTCTTCATAGATATCCTTTGGAGGCTCCTTCTCCAAATCTGATAAGTAGATACCAGGGGCGAAACCATAATGAGTACATTTGAATGTACTCAGCAAGACATCCATCATGTCACTTACCAACATGCAAATATGCTTATATGGTGGAATAGGTAGGCTATAAATAGGGTTCACTATCAATGGTGTTCATATATGATGACACCACAGTTGCAGTCAGGTTTATCTGTATCTTCGTTGAAGAAGATACTTCAGAAGAAAAATAATATATAGTTTTATTTCTGTGATACCCCGTATTATTTTTATGCTAGTTGTTTGTGTTTATTCAACTTTTCAAAAGGATAATGATAAAAGAATAAATATATGACCGTGATGCCTTTAGACATATGTTTGGAAATAGAAGGTTAGAGAAAATAAAAAAATATATTTACTAGCGCTTGATCTCTTAACCTACTTGTTAAAACCTATAAACCTATAGCTGCAGTTGTCTTGCCTGAGTGAGTGTTTAGTAGAAAACTGGTTGTCTTTATTTTGTTTCTTCATCGTGGAAGGGGAAAGGGCCTTCTCGGTCTATCTATGCCTCTTGGCGACACGTCTACATAGCTTTCTAGGCTGCGCCGTTTCAGTTTCGATCTCCTCCTATCTCGCCACTACCTGGTGCCTCGGAATCGAGACGGCCGCCGTTGGGTCGTCGCCGCTGGATCACTCATCACCATTGCCGCCGCCGTGAGGTGGTTTGGCTGAACCTGCTGCTGCAAGATCTGTGGGCGTTCTTCTGCGGAATCAAATTGTTCTCGCCTACGTTCGTCGTCGCAGCAGTGCGTGCATCCATTCCCTTGCTTTGTTCCTTGTTGCAACTTCAGCGCTGTAGCGTAGCAGATCTGGTAGTGTGGCCGGGTTGGGTTAGTATCAGAGTTGGTGTTCTGCTCTTTATCGTTCCTACAATCCATCGAGGCTATAGCAGCCTGTAGGTTTCAGCATCACGTTTTGGCATAGAGAAACGATTATATCTGCAGTTTGCTAGTTCCCTCTTAACATGTACATGTGTTGTTCTTAACCGATTCAGCTACAGGAAAATACTGCAGTTTATGTTAAGTACTCTAATCTTTGAGTTAAATTCTGCGTTGATCTGTCCATAATTTCGAGTTGAACTCGAAACAAAAGTTGTAGGGAATGTTACAGGCTTTTCATAGAATTTTCATTTGAGCGATTTGGTCGGACGGTTTTCTCTCAGAGATCAGTTTAGTATTCTGTCCAGAACTGAACTTTTCTGCATGCAGTGATTTTCTTTGCAACCTGACACCTTCTTTACATTTTAATTAAGTCTTGGGAAGAACATAAAAGTTGCGGAGAATGTTTTTCTAATTGTATAACTCTTTTTATTTTCAAGATTTCGTGCAGATTAATAATTCTTGTGAAAAGATTAAGTGATCTATCCTGAAATGACCCAATTTTAGTAATACTTAAGTTTGAGTGAGTTAAGTAAATCTTTTCTAGCTTTTGTCTGTATAGGAAGTGTGAGAAGTAGAGTGCTGATGATGAAATAAAAATTATCTCTTTGGTTACATTTTGTTTATAACTTGTTTGCTCACTTTTCTTGAGGGTATAGGTTATTTAAGGGGGTCTCGCGCATAGGAACGATATTAAATAATGTATTGGTTATGAAAACGTGTTGTGTATTGAGTGTTATATGTTTGGATGACAGGTGTTGAAACTTCCAGTTCAGAACTTACAACTCACGGTTTGTGCCCCGCGATTGAGGCAAGTTCATGATGGATAGTGAATTTTGCATACCGCTCTTCACTTGGTTTAATTATGAAGCTTTACTCCTTATGTCTATGATATTTCCATGATGAGCATGATAATGGCTGACGATGCATACCCATGATGACAATGATGTTAAAGTGACCTACTTCGTTGGGCACGATGAGACTTCCTTTGATGGGTTGCGACCCACATTCGAAGCACCCTCCACGAGTTGGAGTGAGTGGATGCCGACGGGTATCCACTCAAGCGATACCGGTATCCGCGATGAGATGAGATGAGATGAGCATATAGGCATGTAGGACATCATAAATTGTGCTAATGGATGAATGATGTCTCATGATGGCTCGGTGTCTTGGTTTATGTAAAGTTTACTGTTTATTTATGAACTTGTTGAGTACTTTGTACTCACCCTTGTGGCTTCTATGTTTTTAGGTGCTATTGAGGACGGCATGCATGGGATTGGGAGTAGCACCTCTTGATGTTTCTGCACTCTACTATAATACATTAAAACCTTTGTACATAGATTAGTTTAACCACTCTAAGACTCAAGGTTTCACTTGCCTTATTATTTTCTAAGGTTTGCAATATTTTTGTGGCTACTAAGTTGGTTGTTATGAAACATCTTGGATTTTAGTTGTAGCTTGGTCTTGTTGATTTTAGTAGTTGCGTCCACCTATAAATTTATAGGTGTACTCTTATTTTGTTATGTGGAGTTCTCCTTAAACAAAGGAGACTTTGCCGAAATTTATAGTTTACCCCTTGTCGTTGGAAGATTTAAAGTTTGTGTATCATTGCCAGATAGGGTTGATATCTGGGGTGTTACAATTTCTCTTGTAGATCTCACATGTACAAGAGGTTTTGTAAAGTTTTGTTAAAGAATATTTTCTCTTTGCAAAACTTCTTGGAATCAGTTTCCAGAATTCTTGCTTAGAGTAGAAAAGTTTTTGTTTGCAAAACATTTTGTTTTGTATAACATCATCTGGCTTTTCATCATCGACGATACCTCCACGGTATAAGTTTCCATTCCTTTCCGAACTTCACAAGTTCAACACTTCCTTTCCAAAATTTCCTTTTCAAAAACTCCTTTTTTGAAAACATTGACACAATGCTAGCTACATGGCCATTCAACTGTCCATATCCGAGGACGCGGCTTCTTCGAAAAAGTTATACTCTGCAGAGGTGTACACATCCACCAGATCCAGTACACCTCCCGTGAACAATCACGGACTGTAACAACAGTATGTAAACATCAGGTATCTGATCATAACCATCCACTATGTTCAAGCTAGAATATGCCTATCTCTCAGTTGAGTTTTACCACATCCCCGGCACCGAGCTAATCCCCGCCAAGCCAGGATGCCTCAACTGATGCATCCGGAGGGAAAATTAATCCCACACTTTATATGTCTCCGCGACATTCGGTTCAGAGGATCGCATCCCCTATAGCACATTGAGATAGCACACACTAATAAGAACAAACTTCAAGTTAAGCCCCTTGCCCATGTTGGGGTAGGGTGGCAGTACGGTAAAGGTTGTCCGGCGAAGACTAGGTTATGTGTCATTTTTGAAAACACCACTTTCTCAAAAATGACCACTTCCACATTCCTCCGGAGAACAAGGATCCGCCTTTTCTCCGGGTTTTTCCGTAAAGCCTTTGTTTTGTAGAATCACAATTTTAGGGTGTCCACTTAGGGACTAGTATATTTGATGGTAATAAATACCATAGGGTGGCTTAAGGGCTTGGTATTACCAAGTTTAACTACTGGCATGATAGTAACCTATAATATAGTATAGTAGTAAATTCCACATCAAAAATAGTTTTGATAATCAAGTTTTTGTAAAACTTCAGAGGTAAAACATGCATGATAGATAATGATAAGTATTGTATCAGCAAGCATCAGGATGGCTTGCCTGGTATCTCCTTGTGTCCCTGGTTTTGGAGTGACTGGAACTTGAAACAGAGCTTCCCGACACTTCCTTCCTCTTCGTTTTCTAACGTCGTAAAAAGAATAAAGGACACACATTCAGAACCAATCAAGGCAAGCAACCATACATAACAATACATACAGCAAGGAAATCTAATAATAACAAAATCACTCAATTATTAATTGAGGCAAACAATCAAACAATCCTACTTGACAGAAATGCCATTTAATAAGACAGCTCAAGGTTGGAGGAACATATCTCACACCCTTAATATCATGGATTCAGTGGGTGTGCCACTATCATACCAAGATATTAATAAACCCAAAATATACTTAGTTTCACAAGGGTGAGACTACTAAAAGTATATAAAACATGCACCACATTAATCATGGCAATGGGTCTATCAACCAAGCAACAAAAAGAAAAAGGTAGCTATCTTACTAAGTCTGAATTCACATCAAGAATAAATAAGACACATGATTTGCAAAAGTTACTTTTACAAATCAGTGAGCCTACACAAGTGCAACAAGGCAATAGACTCATCACAAAACACACAATTTCTCATAGTGAGAACAATAGAAACAATGACTAAAAAGGAGGAATCCTATAGACATGTTTCTACTAAGGGTTTGCTATGCAAGCATGCGTAATAAGAAAAGTATTAAAATGCAAACAAGGAACCATGTTATCATAATGGGAATGAAAACATGTCCTCATGCAAGGATACACAATTATCCACCAAACACAAGTTGGCAGGAAAAATAATTTAACACAAAAACTGCTAAGGAAACTAGTACTACTTAAACATGAAGAATCAATGGATGCATTTCAATCAAGTAATTGAAATACAACCAGAGGGTCCATGTCATAAAAACAGGAGTGAAAAACATCTATACTTGCTATAACAAAAATATCCCATTTGATAAAACAAGACATCATTTTGCAGGGCAACTCCTACATACTAGTAGTAATAAAAAGGGGCATTACTAGAGGAATCAAACAACACTCCAAAGATGGATTTTTCCTAGCAAGCCACACATGATTACAACCACTTACAAACAGAAGCATACCCATTTTTGTTTAGCACAAAAATTCCCAAAGCAAAAATACTAGACACTCATCAGTTATAAAACTATATAACAGAAACACATCTAGTGTGGGGGAAATAATGTTTCCACCAAAAATGCAATGACACCAGTGGGTGTTCCACTAGCATAACAAAGCATTAAGAGGTCACAATGCCTCTTGTCCATTTGCTAAAAATTAACAAAAAAACTAAACTAGCATCTAGTGCATTAACAATACTAGCAGAAAATAATAGGGTGCTTAAATAAGCAAGGCACTGCTACTCATGTTATTGTTTTCACACAAGTGAAAACTTTAGGGGTCAAGTACTCATAACAAACTTATCAAAATGCTACTGGACCTATGGATACAACCCAAAAATATGTGGTCACAAAACCACAAATGATTATGTCAAAATTCCACACCTGAGGGAATTTTTCCATAACAAAACTCATAGTCATGACAAAGCTAATAGTGCTTTTCTACCAATTCCAATGCAAGATAGCAGAGGTGATAACAACACAAACTAAGTACCAACATGGTACTGGATACACTCAAAAAATCTAAGTGCTTTGCACATGAATTCATCACTCAAAAATGCTATGCAAATATTAACTAGAGAATAATCAAATGCTATTAACAAAAATTCTATTTCTTCTCAACTTAAGTCCACACAATCTAACATGCTAAAATATCTAAGTAACACTTAGAAAACAAGTTCACACAACTTTTACATGCTAGAAAACAATAATGCAACACAAAAATATAATCACAACAATTAATTAGCTAAAATGCCAAAATGGCAGAAATATGCAAAACAAGGATCTGTCCACAAAATTTTCTAGGATGCTCTAAAAATTAAACCCTTCTAGGTTTGGATATCCCTAAACATGTACAAGACCATCCAATTTGGTTTGCATCAAAAATCATTTTTAATAATTTTATAAAAATCACCAAAGTGCTCTCTGGTGTTTTACCAAATTGCATGCCATTTCAAAAATACAATGAATTTGGAAACGAGGTTAAATGCTCCTGTTAGGAAATTTCAAGGGCTTTCCAATGCAATTGGCCTCACTTCATTTTGAGTTGTGAAATAAAAATGGTGCTCATTTTGGTGTTTCTGGTACCTGTTGCCAAATCATTTTTCATTTCAAATCTATCCATCCAAATGTAGATCTACAACTTGGAGATGGTTTAGAATTAGTTGTGGTACCACTGTAAATTTTAGTTTGGTCAAATTCATAGTTTAAGATTAGTTTTGAAGGCCAAAAGTAAAGATGTACATTCTGTGAAAAATTTAAATGGAAATCTAGGGTTGTTGGGCCAGATCTGCCAAATGGGCCAGTCAGATCTAATCTACCGCGAGCGGATCTACCCTAAGCCGCTGACTCGTGGGCCATCTGCCACGCGGGCAGCCACGCGGGCGATGCGCGGCCCCACCAGCCAGTTTGACTAGCCCAACGCGGGGTCAAGGACTCGCTGACGCGATCCCGATGTCACCATGACGTCACGCCGGCGGGAGAGGCCTCCGGCGAGCTCGAATCCGTCGATATCGGACGCCAAATTTCGATTCCTAAACACCTACGCGACGTACACGACACAGGGAACCCAACGGTGGCAGTTTCGTTTCCTGGGAACGAACGAAGGGCGGCCGGCGACGAACGGCGCACGGCGGCCGGACGGTGAGCGGTGCACGGCAAGAATTAAGGGGAGAGGGAGAGGGGAAATGCGACCGCGAGGAGCGCCTGCTCACCTAGAACTCAAGGGACCACTTGGCAAGGGCGGAGGAGGAACGAGTCGGCGTCGATTCGCCGCCGGAGTTCCGCCGGACTCGAGGAAGGAGATGGACGGCGCGGCCACCACGGGGCCCTTCTCCACGATTCCTCCTGCAGAGATGCTCAACAAGGCAAGGCGGAGAGGATCAGCACCACGGAGAGCGGCGGCGAGCTCCCCAGTGGCCAATTCGACGGTGACCTATATCTAGGGTTTCGGGTTCGAGCAATTTTGTACAGTGAGAGAGAGGAGAGCTCTAGGGGGGAGAGAGGGAGCAAGCAGGGGACACTAGCACATGGGGGGGGCCTCTTTATCCTCGAGGAAACCTTCTACTCGAAGGCAATGGCTAGGTGTTCTGTAACTACAGCGAGCTAGAGGTAGGAGATGACTTGGATTACTTTTAGGTCCCTGCAATTTTACAAATAGGTCCTTTCTTACTCTGTAAAATGTGATTTTCACCAAGCAAACAAAGTCAACATTTAATTTCCTTTTGCCCAAAATTCTTATTAGTTGAGATGTACAACATATGTGAAAATTGGCTCAATTAGATAAACTTTATAATTCAAAGTTGTTCAAATTTGAATTCTTGCACAAATGGACATTGAATTTATTTGACTACTTAGGTGTTTCCAAAAATGATAATTTTTGGCACACATTCCTTATTTGATGTGTTCCTTATGTGGTAGAAAATTCAAGTCATTTAAAGTTACTTCGTAGAACAAACTTGTTCAAATTTCAAAAAGGTGCTGTCAAGAAAACAGGGATTTTTGGCAACTTAAATTATTCAAAAACTTGTGCCCTTTTGGTTTTCATCCTTATTTATGATATAGAGCATGTGGTATTTATTTCATGGCATTTGGAAAAAGTTTTTAGAACAAACTTGTTCAAAATCCCAAATGTTGCTGTGGAGAAAATTCATGTTTTCAGGGCTTTAATGGATTCAATTCTTGGTCTCCTCTTGTGTGTGTTCCTTATTTGATATAAGGAAGCAATGGTATTAATTTCAGCTCATTTGAGTAAAGTTTCCAATAGTAACTTGTTTTAGTTTTCTGTTTCTGGAAATATTGGAATTTCTATTTAATAAGGCACTTGGCTTTTCTTTAACAATGCTTTGCCAAAATATTTATGTGACTAGAGATAGCAAGTCAATGCTCTCCAATACCTTTGTTTTTAATCTTGCAAGGTTGGAAAAACATTTGATAATATTTTGGTGAAGCATTTCAGAATGCCTCTTTTTCTGATAATCTTTTTAGGGAAATTTATTAAGTGTTTCCTCTTTCTTAATTTAGAACTTGGAATAATATTCCACAAGTATGGGATTCCTAAGATGTTTTTGGAAAACTCTTTGATCAATATTTACTTTAGAAAATATTGTCAAAGTCATTGGAACAATATGTTGAATATTTTGTTTTCAATTTCTTAGCCATGTAAGTTTATATAATTAGTTTGTTTAGTTGCACTCAAACAAATACAATCAAAGTTTAATTGTCACAAACAAAGTTTAATTGTCAAGCAATTAGCAAAACAATTGTGTTAACAGGTATTCCAAAATTGGGATGTGACAAGCACTGCCCATTGCCGCATGTAGCATCATCTACGACTGACTGTAGCACCCGAATCGCAGCTCGCGCCGCTGTCTCTCCTAGGAGCACCGGTGTACCAAAGCCCGACAGTTGCGCCTGTGTCCACTAGATGCTGGGCTGCTCACAATAGCCAGCACCTCCGCCGCTACCGGCAACAACCGGCGGTAACAACGCGCATGTGCCTTGGCAACAACCGGCAGCGACGGCGTCCGCCCCATGGGCCTCGATTTGAAGCTGTGATGGGGTTGTCGACTCCATGGAGGTGGCAAGGGACGGGAGAGGCCGAGGTAGGAGGAGCACATCAGGAGGGGACATCCCGGAGTAGGAGTGGCCGCGGAATGAGCTCAAATCCGTGGCGGAGCGACGGCCGGGGCTCACGCTAGTGGGGAATATTTTTGCGTGCAGAAGAAAGGTGGGGAGACCGGTCGCAAGGCAAGCGATAAGGCGAAAGGTGGGCCCTCGTCCATTAACTGTCGTTGTTTCCACCGCTGGTATTGGACGCGTGGCGCACGGTCCATGCGGAGGATAAGTGCGCGTAATCCCCCGGAGGGTAGTTAGCGTTTCCCTAACAGGAAACAGTAAAACGGGTGAAACTAGGAGGACCTACATCGATTAAGAGCCCTTAACAATACGATTTGAGCCTACAGTCCAGATTCCGTTGCTAATCCCGGGTCCTTTTTCACCTCAGCTTTCCTCGCAATGGTTCAACCACACATTCCACGGAATGTCTTACGGGGTGCTACTCTGCGGACCACCTAGCCCATTTCTTGTTGATTGGATTGTATTGGATTATTTGGCCTCTCCGGGTGGCCTTCTAAAATTTCTTGCAACGGCAGAGCCGCTTATCCTTTCACTCATCACTCAACTAAAAAAAAGAAACTTCCCACAAAAGAATTAAAAAAAGGAAACGCTTATCCTTTCGTCCCCAACGGCACTGGAATTGCCTGATCGCACTCGCACGGCGGGCGATGGACGAGGAAGCCACAATGCGGGGCTGCGGGCGGTCAACCCGAACTGCTCCAATGCCGAAAACCCCTTCCACCGCTGCGACGCCGAAAAAAACTTCCGCCGTGCCCTAGTACTGGCCAGAGGAGGCTGAGGTGGGAGCGATGTAGCGGCAGGCGGTCAATAGGGAATGCCCTGCCCTTCAACGTTAATACGTGCATAATAGAGGGCGATGCGGGTGACGGAAGCGGCAGCGCGAAGGTGCGTGCGGCGGCGCCCTGGAAGGAGAAAATGGCAGGGGCCGACATAGGATTATAGGCGGCCATGGGCGACAGCGGTCGAGCGGCGCGCGAGGTTAGTATATTTGTCCCGAATCCATGTCGCTGGTGTTGACATATAGAGCTAGTTAAGGTATATGTTCCACGTGCGAGTTTTTGTTCTCTGCCACCCAAATGGATATTGTCTTGCCCGTTGATGGCAGCGACGAGGCTTGAACTGCGCGCAAACAGCGGCTGGGCTTCTTGCTTGACGGCCTGCCATTGTTCCATCAGCCTGCCCACCTGGCCCATCATTCATGGTCCCCAAATCACCGAGTGTTAATCATGGTGGTACCTCCTCTAATTATGGTCCTTAATCTCGTTTTAATTGTCGGTTCTTTCTCCAGTATATATATGCTACACGAATCAATTTTGTTTAGCCATTCTGTTTCCCTTGCATCCTCCTATTGTTCTTCGAAGATGTTGGTTGCGTAAGGTTGCATTCCCTGTTTATCCCTCATTGTTGCTCTTCCCCGTAAGTTCATCCATGTGACCATTACTTACCCGACTGACCTCCTATTATTTGTTTCAGGCATATCTGTGGTTGTTCATCAAGGGTTTCAATTGAGGGGCTGCTCAGTTTATTACTGTATTTTTAATTTCCAAACATGGCTGTTGGACAGGTAAATTTATTCGTGCTATTTTACCTGTGTTTGCTGATCCATTGAAGCTATTACTTACCTCTTTTCTTCACTTGCATTGTTATGTACTGTCTGCAAATAGTTCAGTTTTTAACCATCGAGAAATACATTTTCCTTAATTGCTGCCTTCGGTTAGCATAACACAGGCGGGATCTGGCCACCTCTGTGTACGTATCATTATCAGATTTAGATCGAGGTGAGCACAATATGTCATATTGCATTGTACGGCTTCTGCTAGACCTTTTGCTTGATATTTCTTACAAGAAACGGTGACATGATCTTGCATATTTCTTTTGTCTCGGTTGTGCTAAATGAGCAATTAAGTTCTGGGGTCGCTGTGAATGGATTAGTCGTCACCAACGAACACGGCTACTCAAACCTGGGGTTCACACTATTCATGACTTAAAGGTACGAAGCTTAAAAGATTTGTTGAAAATGATTGATTACAACATATATCTGTTTGTTACGTTTCAGCGTGTGATGATATCCTAGATGATCTCTGAAGCTTATTCGGCATGACGAATGCAAACCATTTTTTTCAGAAGTTCCGTCGCTTCGTAATGAGAGCTCTTTTTTTAAATTGTAATCATAGTCTTGCGCTGATTTGATTGGAAAAGCTGATGGCTAAGTTGCTTTTATCATTTTTAAAGCAACCTAGGATTCTGTATTTTTATTGTTGGTGTTGTTTGTTCTAAATTCTTAGGAGGTTTTAATAACACATACACGTTGTGTGCATTCATAGTTTGGCTTACATGAAAAGTAAAGCGTGCAACTAATGATAGTAATAATAAAAGAGGCAATAGCTATTCCAGCTTCTCCATCATTATTCATTTATTTTATGCGAGACAACCGGTGACATACACAATACATGATTTTTTTTGTAGAATTCCAAGGAGAAAAGTTTGGATATTGTATGTGTAACTATGGGACAAAATATGGAAATAATAATAAATTTCAAGCGTGGTCGTTTTCTCATTAGACCCTCACGAGGTATTAATTGTCCTGTTTTATCATCGTCATCATTCATCCTTTCCTCTGGTTTTGATCCATTATTCCCCTCCCAAAGCTGCATGCATGGAAATTTGGTGGATTGATCCAATGGTTGGCCCGGTTGAAAGTGTTGAATGAATGTATATGTTTCAGTTTGTTTTGTCATGTTTTTAGTTCTGTTGCATTGTGTACGATTTGATCGGGACTCTTTGTGCCCATCAGGAGCATGGTGAGAGGCAGCAATGAAGTGACATTCATCATAGGTTTACTCTGTGTTTTAGGGCTCCTTTGATTCATAGGATAGCAAAAGTGTATGAACAGTAAACCCATAGGATTAGAATGTCATGTCTAGTTGATTCCTATGGGAAGAGCAATTGTGTTTGATGACAAAGGAAAAGTAAAATAATTATAAAATGATCTTGAAGTGAATGTTAGAATTCCTATGGGATGTAGTACAATGAATCCTATGGGAAAATTTCCTATAGGAGCCTATCCTATAAATCAAACAACCAACGTAGGGAATATTCCTATAGGATAAAATCCTCCAAAAAAAACCTATGAGTTTCCTTTTAAACAAAGGAGCCCTTAATCCTTTGAAAACAAGCAGATAACAATCAGTTTTTCTTAGTATTCACTATGTGATGTTATATTTCCTTTAACTATTGTTCATGTTTGTGCAGTGAAAAGGAATATAAGCTTTGGAAAGTCATGTCTGTGTGACTTGAGCGATTCTAAAGGAGATGGTCCCTTTATACACCGGCTCCCCAGATTACTGTAATTTTTGCCTCTGTTGCCCTTAGCTCATATTATTCCAATGTGTTGCATGAAGGGTACGTTGCATACAAAACAAAAAAATTCCTACGCGATATAAACCCGAATGGCCAAGATCTAATCTATGAGATGAAAAGCAACAGGGAGAAAGAGAGTCTTGAGATAACATACCCTCGAAGACTCAAAGTGGTACGGGATAAGATCTCGTTGTTGGCGTAGTCGTACTCACGCCGATCCCGAGCGAGAATAAGTGCACCTCAATCTGGTGGTGCCTCCGTAATCGGTCACACGTTCAGCTCGATGAAGACTTCCGTTCCCTCAATCCAGCGGGTTACGGAGGTAGAGGATCCCCCGGAATTCCAGCAGCACGAGGCATGGTGGTGGTGAAGAATCCCACGGTCAGGGCTTCGCCAAGACGGAGACCATGGAATGGAGCAGCAGGTGGAGGGAAAAGGAACTGGGCAAGTGTGTGAAGAAGAGGGGGCTCTCACCCTCCTTTTATAGGGGAGGGGGAGGCAGCCCAAAGGGGGGGTGCGGCCAGCCATGGGTGCCCCCAACCCTTCCTCTCTTCATGTGAGTGGAAGCCACACTCACACCCACTCATATTTCCTTAATTTTCCACTTAGAATATCCAAAGGTTTTTCTTTAATAAATAAATAAAACATTTTTATTTCTTTATTTATATTAGTTAATTCCATTAACAAACATTTGCATGCAGCACCTCGAATCATTTGTTAATTCTATTAACAACCATTCGACGAAAAACCCCTTGAACTATTTCAATTTTCCTCGAAACAATTTCGGACCTGCCGAAAATATTCTTCGGTATTCCGTATCCTCTCTAAAGCTTCATAGAACCTTAAGTGTGTCACCCTACGGTTCACGAATATTATAGACATGATCGAGACTCCTCTCTGATCAATAATCAACAGCGGGATCTGGAGATCCCTGATGACTCCTATATATTCAACGATGACTCTCGTGATCGTGTGAACCTTTCAACGTCTTAACGATTTCCTTTTGTCTCGCAATATTTTACTTGTCCGATCTCTGATCATCGGTATCCACCATACCTTGTTCGATCTCGTTATCCGACAAGAACTCTTTTCTCGTTCACGTGATATAACATCCTTGTGATCATATCACGTGCTTGCAAGCGGTGTCGATGTGATATCACCGAGAGGACCCTGAGTATATCTATCCGTCATATTGGATGGACAAATCCCATTATTGATCCATGAGCTTAACCTAACACTTTCCGAATATCTAATGCCACCTTTATAGTCACCCTGTTACGGTGTGACGTTTGATGTCATCAAATTATTCTTTCGGTATTAGTGATTAACATGATCTCATGGTCTAAGGAACAATGTTACTCCGAATGTAAGACATAACAACAAAACTAAATGACTTGATCGTATTGTTATACTTAGTTAGGGTCTAAGTTCATCACGTCATTCTCCTAATGACATGACCCCGTTATTAACAACATCCAATGTCTATGATCAGGAAACCTTGATCATCTGTTAATTAACGAGCTAGTTAAAAGAGAGGCTTCACTAGGAACGCTGGTTTCTTTATTAATCACACATGTATTAATGTTTCCGGTTAATACAATTCTAGCATGAGAAATAAACATCTATCATAAACAAGGAATAACGTAATAAACACTTTATTATTGCCTCTCGGGCATATTCCCTTCAGTCTCCCACTTGCACTAGGGGCAATAATCTATATTACATAGTGATGAATCTAACACCCATTGAGTTCTGGTGTTGATCATGTTTTGCCCTTGAGAGAGGTTTAGTCAATGGATCTGCCACATTCAGATTCGTATGTACTTTGCAAATCTTCACATCCCCATCAGCGACATGTTCACGGATGGAGTGAAAACGGCGCTTGATATGTTTGGAATTCTTGTGAGACATTGGCTCCTTAGCATTCGATATGGCACCATTGTTGTCACAATAGATAACCATTGGATCTAACGCACTCCGAACCACGCCTAGTTTGGATATGAACTCCTTCATCCAAACTGCTTCCTGTGTTGCCTCCGAGGCAGCAACATATTCTGCTTCTGTTGATGATCTCGCCACCACGGATTGCTTGGAACTCCTCCAGCTTACTGCTCCTTCATTCATAACAAATACGTACCCGGACTGAGACTTAGAGTCATCCGGATAAGTGTCGAAGCTAGCATCGACGTAACATCTTGCGACGAGCTCTTCTTCACCGCCATATATGAGAAATATATCCTTAGTTCTTCTCAAGTACTTAAAGATATTCTTGATCGCCGTCCAGTGTTCCAAACCTGGATCGGATTGGTACCTACTAGTCAAACTAATAGCGTGTGCCACATCTGGTCTTGTACATAGCATAGCATATATGATAGAACCTATGGCTAAAGCATAGGGAGTCTTATTCATCCTTTCTCTATCTTCTGCTGTAGCTGGACATTGAGTCTTACTCAACGTTTTGCCTTGCAACATAGGTAAGAACCCCTTCCTACTATCTTCCATTCTGAACTTCTTCAGAATCTTGTCAAGGTATGTACTTTGCGAAAGTCCAATTAAGCGTCTTGATCTATCACTGTAGATTTTGATGCCTAATATATAAGCTTCTTCACCGAGGTCTTTCATCGAAAAACTACTGTTCAAATAACCTTTTACGCTTTTTAAAAGTTCTATATCATTTCCAAACAACAATATGTAATCCACATATAGTACTAGAAATGCTACAGACTCCCACTCACTTTCTTGTAAATACAAGCTTCTCCGTATGTTTGGACAAATCCAAACCCTTTGATCACCTTATCAAAATGGGGGTTCCAACTCCGGGATGCTTGCTTCAGTCCATAAATGGAACGTTGAAGCTTACACACCTTGTCAGCATCCTTAGGATCAACAAAACCTTTGGGTTTCATCATACACAACTCTTCCTCAATGTCATCATTAAGAAACATCGTTTTGACATCCATGTGCCAGATTTCATAATCGAAAAATACAGCAACTACTAACATAATCCTAACTGACTTAAGCATCGCTACTGGTGAGAAAGTCTCATCATAGTCAACTCCTTGAATTTGTCGGAAACCTTTTGCGACAAGTCGAGCTTTATAGACAGTCATATTACCATCTGCGTCAGTTTTCTTTTTAAAGATCCATTTGTTCTCAACGGCCTTGTGGTCATTGGGTAAGTCCACCAAAGTCCAAACTTGGTTTTCGTACATGGATCCTATTTCGGATTTCATGGATTCAAGCCATTTGTTGGAATCTGGGCTCATCATCGCTTCATCATACGTCGCAGGGTCATCACCTCCATCTACCATGAAGTTTAATACGGGATCTCCGTACAGTTAAGGAGTTGTATGTTCCCTAGTTGACTTGCGAGGTGCGGTAGTTTCCTCTTCTGGAGTTTCATGATCTTGATCATTAGCTCTCTCTTCAACTGACAGGGTCGGCACCGGAACAACTTCCGGCGCTGCGCTACTTGCCATTCCAAGAAGAGAAGGTTCAGTAACCTCGTCGAGTTCTACCTTCCTACTATTCACATCTTTCGAGAGAAACTCCTTCTCCAAAAAGGATCCATTCTTGGAAACAAAAATCTTGCCTTCGGATCTGTGATAGAAGGTGTACCCTATTGTTTCTTTAGGGTATCCTATGAAGACGCATTTTTTCCGCTTTGGGTTTGAGTTTATCAGGTTGAAGTTTCTTCACATAAACATCTCATCCCCAAACTTTTAGAAATGACAGCTTAGATTTGTTTCCAAACCATAATTCATATGGTGTCGTTTCAACGGATTTAGATGGTGCCCTATTTAAAGTGAATGCAGCGGTCTCTAGTGCATAACCCCAAAACGATAGTGGCAAATCTGTAAGAGACATCATAGATCGAACCATATCCAATAAAGTACGATTACGACGTTCAGAAACACCATTACGCTGTGGTGTTCCGGCAGGTGTGAGTTGTGAAACTATTCCACATTGTTTCATATGCATGCCAAACTCGTAACTTATATATTCACCTCCACAATCAGATCGTAGAAATTTAATCTTTCTGTTACGATGATTTTCAACTTCACACTGAAATTGTTTGAACTTTTCAAATGTCTCAGATTTATGTTTCATTAAGTAAATATACCCATATCTACTCCAATCATCTATGAAAGTGACAAAATAACGATATCCACCGCATGCCGATACACTCATTGGTCCACACACATCAGTATGTATGATCTCCAGTAAGTCTGTCGCCCGTTCCATGGTTCCAGGAAACGGGGTTCTAGTCATCTTGCTCATAAGGCATGGTTCACATGTTTCAAATGATTCATAATCAAGTGATTCTAAGAGTCCATAAGAATGGAGCTTCTTCATGCATTTAACACCAATATGACCTAAACGGTAATGTCACATGTAAGTAGCAATATCATCATTTAACTTAATTCTTTTGGCATTCACATTATGAATATGTGTATCAATACTATCAAGATTCAAAATAAATAAACCATTCTTCTCAGGTGCATGACCATAAAAGATATTATTCATATAAATCGAACAACCATTGTTCTCAGACTGAAAGGAATAACCATTACGCATTAAGCAAGATCCAGAAACGATATTCATGCTTAATTCAGGCACCAAATAACAATTATTGAGGTTTATAACTAATCCCGATGGTAGACGTAGAGGCAGCGTCCCGACGGCGATCACATCAACTCTTGATCCATTGCCGACGCGCATCGTCACCTCATCCTTTGCCAGTGGTCGCTTATTCTGCAGCTCCTGTTTCGAGTTACATATGTGAGCAACCGAACCAGTATAAAATACCTAGGTGCTACTGTGAGTACTAGTAAGGTATACATCAATAACAAGTATATCATATATACCTTTGTTCACTTTGCCGGCCTTCTTATCTGCCAGATATTTCGGGCAATTGCGCTTCCAGTGGCCAGTACCCTTGCAATAAACGCACTCGGTCTCAGACTTAGGGTCATACTTGGTTTTCTTCTCAGGAGCAGCAACAAATTTGCCACCCTTGTTGAAGTTTACCCTTGGCTTTCCTTTCTTTCCTTTCTTGAAACTAGTGGCCTTATTGATCATCAACACTTGATGTTCTTTCTTGATCTCCACTTCAGCAGTTTTAAGCATCGAGAGAAGCTCAGGAAGAGACTTCTTCATGCCTTGCATATTATAGTTCATCATGAAGTTTTTGTAACTAGGTGGCAGAGATTGGAGAACACGATATATCCCTAGCTCAATGGGAATCGTTATTCCGAAGGATATGAGCTTATCAGCGTACGCAGACATTTTGAGTACGTGCTCACTAACAGAGTTGTTCTCTTCCATAATGCAGCTAAAGAACTTTTCTGAAGCGTCATAACTCTCAACTGCGGCATGGGTATCGAAAATCATTTTAAATTCTCCCATTGTGGCATATGCAGTGTTGTTCTCGAAACGTTTTCGCAGCTCTGGCTCTAATCCATGGAGGATGCCGCAGTGAACTATACCGTGGTCTTCTTGTTGAGTCAGATAAACATTTTTATCTTCGTCAGAAGCATCATCAGCGGGTTGGTCAACTAGCGGTGCATCAAGCACATCGAGCTTCTTGCAAGCGGTGAGGAGAATCCTCAGGTTAAGTGCTGATGGCTAGGTTGAGACTCCAAGTGCAGAGTGTGTAGCTAGTGGCAAGCCTTCTTCCCCACGAGGGTGACTCGAGGGTTTATATCGAACTCTTGGAGAGCCAGTATTTCAGCAGTTGTCTTCCAAGCTTCCTCCAGGATCCTGCAAACAAGTAGAGAATTTTGTGCCCTAAACCTCACCAAGTGGTTGTCAAGCACAAGGTGTGAGACTTCTAAATTGCAATGCAAAACTGAAAGTAAATGTGCAATAATTAAATCTACTACTAAATGCAAATGAGAAAATAAATATGCAATGGATTGTTTTTGTATTTTTTTGATGCAAGTGGTGATGGAGATAATGTAAATTCGAATTGGAGATGCAAGTAAAGTAAAGTGCAAGTAAAGTAAATTGCAGCAAAGTAACTAGAGTGTTTTCTTATATTTAAAATAGGACCGGGGTACATGGTTTCACACTTGCATTCTCTCAAATAAAGTGATACACGGTGGACATAAAGAATTATATGTGAGATTACAATAACATGTTTAACATTGAGTACTTTCATATGGGCATCACGTCCTAGCATAGAGATCTCTACGGTCATATTGATCCCTCTTATACTCCACCAAGATGCGAAATAAATCATAACACCTCGATAATTAAGGAAAAGCCAGATTATAGATTTAAGCAATGTGACATGAAGTTGAAGTAAGAACTTGCTAGATCTAGTCATGGAGATTGATTAGTGTCACTTCAAATCCCCGGTAACAAGGTACTCCTTTTTATCCCTAGTGAGGTAACTAAGAAAGGTTTAACAAAACCTAAGTGGATCGCTGAACTTCTGTCACTTTCACAGCACTAGCCACCCCCCGTTACTCCAACTAATGCACCCATCACCCCACACACGCTCTCAAGAACTAGATTGATCAAAGCTAGCAAATAAGAACGGGGTACATAAGATACATCTACTCAAATAACTCAAGAGAAACAATTGCAATCTCAGATTCAATAACTCATAGAAAAGATCCACCACATAGGAATTACAACGGTGCCCGTAATCATGTGAGGCAGCTCATACGGATCTAATTAGTGAAGCACATAGAGAGAGATATACAAGTGCTACTTCCACAAACCCATAGCCCTGGGGTGGACTACTCCCTCTTCATGGAGATGTCGATGGAGATGACGTTGGAGGGGTAGGAGATCACACCGGCGGCGCCCCGCCGGAGTTTTCCTCCTCCAATCTGGAACTCCAGGTCTCTGTTTCGGTGTTTCGGCGGCGCTCTTCTCCGTAAGGGTACGGGGACCCTTTTTATAGTCGGTTTTAGGTCAAGACGAAGTCGGTAAGTCGAAGATGGAAGGAATTGGCGCCACAGGGGCCAAAAGGGGGCCTCTCACGCGGCCAAGGAATCTGGCCACGTGGAGGGTCCTCTTTTGGGCCTCCTTGCCCAATTCTCGTGGATTCTTCGCCCGCAAGTCTTCTCCTTCCAAGAAAATGACCCCCGCAGATTTTCAGGTGATTTCACGGAAGTTTGCCCCCTGAAATGTCAAAAATATAGAAAACGGGGTTTCTGTCAGGCAGTGTTAATTCCATAAAAGTTGGGGGACTTTGTAATTTAACCCCAAAATACTATAAAACATTGAATTATACCCTTATATGATGCAATATGTAATAGAAAACCATGTGAAAATATGCAAAATTCATCTATGCATTTTACATGCATCAACATCCCCAAGCTTAACCCATGCTCGTCCTCGAGTATGAAGGTGATAAAACTAAGATGGGTTTTGCATATTGAAACAATCATGGGATATCAAGGAGGATTATTCATGCTACATATAATCAAATGATTAATACTAGAAATGAGTAGCAATATACAATTCATGTTGTAAGAAATATCAAATATGCAAGCAAAGATGCTTCATGAAAGTTCACAAAGTGTATAATGAAATAAAAGCACTATGGACCAAATGCATACACAAAATGAAAAATAAATCCTATATTTCTCAAAGAATAGCATAACGGAGAATAGAAAATATAGTGGACACTTTGGAGAAAATTGAGTAGAGGTAAAACATGATCAAGTCTTATTTAGCCTCTAAATTATTCAACTAAAATTACTAACTAAAATTTTGTATCCATTGATCTAGGACTCTCATTGCCCCTTTATCACTAGCATCTTAAAATTGTGAGTATTGAAGTAATGAGAATGACAAGGTGGTTGAAAGCCTCATGCCCCGTGAGTGTGAAAACCTACTCCATGATTACTCAACTTAAGATTCCTAATAAGATTTGTAAAATCATAATAAGTATTAATGACATCATAGAGAACCGCAAAGAGGTACCTCTTGCCCCATGACATGGAAACAAGCCCATGTTACAATGACAAGATGAACAAACGGAGTAGACTCGTCATCCTTTTTATTTTCATTCACTATTATGCATAACTTCTTATTTTATTATGGGATGTGTTGTAGAGTCACTCAAGCTGTAAGTAAATTTCCACCATGATAAAGCATGGCTTGGGTTAGCGGCCCAATGCGTTTCTCTAGTCATATAGATACTTACTCATCAAAACTTACTAATCCTCTATTTCATTTCGGCATGGCAGGAGTCCAAAAACAAAAGTACATGATATCAACCAAATGTAATTTTTTTTGTGCAATGTTGAAAGCTTTCCGGTGATACACGTTTATAGCTAGCTCCCAACCACACACTTGTCAAACGCAAAACTTGTGGCTCCCATTATTGGGTCATGTTTATTAGATGCATAAAAAGTAAAGTGTGCCTTCAAAAGTTCGTGAGAGTCCTATCCCAAGTTCAACTCATGACAATTAATAAAGTGAATATCTTAATTTAGAACATAAATAACACAATAACATGGTGAACATACTCGGAATAGCAATGAAGCTAATGGGAAGATATGGTGGACTCACTGGAAATACTTGGCTAAGGAGTGTTGGAAACAAATTTTTACTTGTTGGAATTTTTTAAATTTTTGGGCTAGCAAGAGGGAGATAGTTGACCAGCTACTATGCATGCATATGTCCATAGAACTACTCATTTCATGAAAAACTAAACAAACCAGCAATTAACATCAAGGACATGAATAAGAGATAGCTCAAGACAACATTATTGCAAATTTCTACACATAAAAAGCCTATAAATCATGCAAACATATGTAGCTCTTCAAATCAACCATGGCATCCCTATTCCAAGTCATAATACTAGAATCCAATAAATTCCAACCCCAAACTACAGTAGCTCAATCTCATATAAAATGATGGTGGTGGTCTTATCAAAACAAAAATAAAAACAAAAACTAGACGCTTCAAATATCTACGATAAATGCTTTGCTTAGAAAAACAGAAAGTAGACGTGTGCTAACCAAAAGAGTGTAGCTCCAGTGGGGTGTTCATCACATCCCCAAGCTTATGGCTTTCACCATTCTTGGATGTCTTGAGGCGCAGCTCCTCTATTCCCTGTGAAAAAACTTCACAAAACATGTTTCTCCCATTCTTTTTCTGTGGGGTGAGATTAGCAAGGACAAACAAATCACATGCTTGGTGTGCAAAATTACAAATCAAATGCTCCAGTAGATAGACAATAAGGTTCATTATGTTTTATGTTCACTCTCTTGCTTGAAATAATCATGGAAATTCGATTCCCAAACCCAAAGAGTGCATAAAACAAAAGAAGGCAGAATCTGTCCAGAAAAGCAGCAGAAGCAAAACGAACGTTTTTTCCTAAGCTAGACTCGTCAAAAAAATTAAGCCACTTTTTTTTCTTATAGAGGACGAAAATTTGCAGAACATACTAAAAAATTAGCTCAATCCGACATACCAATAAAAAACTTAAAATCATACGGTGAGCAGACTCGTGCTGAAACAGAAATTTCATGCACTAGGATAGCAACTTATAAGTCCAAATGGGTTTGACTTGACTCTTTATTGAAAACTCCAGAATTAAAACAAAAAAAACTAATCTCTTGAGACAGCAAGAGGACACTAGTAAAATCCAAACAAAAACAACTGGGTTGCCTCCCGTAAAGCGCTTTCTTTATAGCCATATAGCTAGGCTTTACTTACTTGATAATCAAGAGGGATAAAGCTCATGAGGGAGCTTGTTCTTTAGCGTGCCCCTCTTCCTTGGGAAGTGCTCCATGCTTTTCTTGTGAGGGAACTGAAACTTGACATTCCCTTCCTTGGAGTCTATGATTGCACCTGTAGTACGAAGAAAAGGTCTACCCAAAATAATAGGACTAGGGGATTTATCCCCCATATCCATAATAATAAAATCAACGGGTACAAAGTCATGTGCAATTCAATCATAACATCTTTTACTTGTCCTATAGCATGTTTAGTAGAGTTATCAGCAAGGACAAATTCACTTGAGCACTTTTCTAAATTTTCTAGTTCTAGCAATTCATATAATTCTTTAGAGAGTACCGATACACTAGAACCTAGATCTAACATAACATGGTGAATTTCTTTTCCAATTGAAACTAGCACCTTGGGGATCCATGCATCCCCAAGCTTAGGAGGTAGCATGGCCTCATTCTTGTACCTAGCATTTTTTTCTTGCAAGACATGATTAGAAATATAAGATCCAAAGCCAGGTTGATTAACATTTATAGTGGGATCACTAACAAATTTTTGTAGAATAGAAATAAGTTCTTGCAAGCTACTTTTTTCTAAATCAAGCAATGGATCCTTAATTTCAGTAAGCATCATAATTTCTTATACTTTACTCTCTAATTTAGCTAGCATGCTTGATTCATGAGGACTAATTTCATCTTTGCTAGCAACATAAGACATATATGGAAGTAAATATTCAGGGTACTTCACTATTTCATTCAAAGTTTCTTCTAAGCTAGTAGGTACATGCTCACTTGTATTCTCAGAAATATGATCAATATTTTCAATAATAGGAGCAGAAATAGTAATAGAATTCATTCCTACACTAGGTTGTGCTTGTGGCTTTCCTGCTGGCATGCTTAATAGAGTTGCTTGATTATCAGCTAATTTTGACAATGCTTTATCTAAATTCGAAGATTGAAGTTGCAATCCTTTAATATCACTACTAATGGATGCAATAGACTTATTTAACTCATGTATCATAGCATTGTGAGTAGCAACTTGTTCCATAAGAAATTTATTAAATTCAGAAATTTCACTAGAAGGCTTCCACATATTTTCATTAGCATTAGGATATGGAACAAAAGGTTTATTTGGCACATAAGGAGGTTTACTATATGAATTGTAAGCATTACCAAAACCATTGCTACCATAATTCCTAACAAAATTTAACATCCACACTTTCAGAATTACTACCAACTAGCTCCTGCAAAGGCATATTCTCCATATTTTGTTTATTAATAAAAGCAAGAATAGTGTCCATTTTAGAAGACAAATCATTGGTTTCTTCAATTGAGTTTATTTTCTTAGTGGGATTGGGTGCTCTTTCAGTATTCATTGACTATAATTTTGCAATATGCTTTCTAATATTCTCTTAGCCTCACCTACAGTTTTACTCATAAAGGCACCTCCAGCAGCAGAATCAAGTATATTTCTAGACATGTAGTTTAGACCATTATAAAAAGAGTGTAGTATGGTACATTAATTTACTCCATGTGATGGGAATGTTCTAATCATTAATTTAATTCTATCCCATGCCATGGCTACATGTTCATTATCATTTTGCCTAAATGAGAGGATATTATTCCTATTTTGCAAAATTTTAACGGGAGGATAATATTTCTTAATGAAAGCTTCTTTTAAATCATCCCAAGACTTTATACTAGCTGTAGGTAGTGAAAATAACCATTCTTTAGCCTTTCCTCTAAGTGAAAAAGGAAATAATTTCAGTTTTAAAACACTACTTTCCGCATTTTTTTAATTTTTGCATATCACATATTTCCATGAAATCATGAAGATGCATAGAGGCATCCTCCATAGCACTACCACCAAATTGCTCTCTAGTAATTAAATTCAATAAACTAGGACTTACTTCATAGCTTTCAGCTTGTATTTCAGGTGTAGTAATTGGCCTAGCAATGAATTGGTCATTGGGTGTATTTGTGTAGTCACTTAATTTAGTTCTATCACCCATTTTAACGGTTTTTATGTAGTTTTTAATTTTTTATGCAAAACAAAAGTAAAGTAACTAGGAAAATTCTAAATACTAAAATAAACTAGATAACTAAATGCAAAACTAAAATAAAATATGCAAGACAAAACAAAAACAAGAACAAAAACAAAAACAAGACAAGAAACAAAACAAGCTACTTGAAAGAAGGTGGAGATAGAAAGGACGGTACTCACGTAGGTGCAACCTCCCCAAGCTTAGGTGTTTGCACACCTTGTTGGTGATGAAGACTTCTTGTGAGCTCCCTTGGACAACTCCTTCACCTATGGCTCCCCGGCAACGGCGCCAGAAAAACGCTTGATTGCTAGGTTGAGACTCCAAGTGCAGAGTGTGTAGCTAGTGGCAAGCCTTCTTCCCCACGAGGGTGACTCGAGGGTTTATATCGAACTCTTGGGGAGCCAGTATTTCAGCAGTTGTCTTCCAAGCTTCCTCCAGGATCCTGCAAACAAATAGAGAGTTTTATGCCCTCAACCTCACCAAGTGGTTGTCAAGCACAAGGTGTGAGACTTCTAAATTGCAATACAAAACTGAAAGTAAATGTGCAATAATTAAATCTACTACTAAATGCAAATGAGAAAATAAATATGCAATGGATTGTTTTTGTATTTTTGTGATGCAAGTGGTGATGGAGATAATGTAAATTCGAATTGGAGATGCAAGTAAAGTAAAGTGCAAGTAAAGTAAATTGCAGCAAAGTAACTAGAGTGTTTTCTTATAATTAAAATAGGACCGGGGTTCATGGTTTCACACTTGCATTCTCTAAAATAAAGTGGTACACGGTGGACATAAAGAATTACATGTGAGATTACAATAACATGTTTAACATTGAGTACTTTCATATGGGAATCACGTCCTAGCATAGAGATCTCTACGGTCATATTGATCCCTCTTGTACTCCACCAAGATGCGAAATAAATCATAACACCTCGAAAATTAAGGAAAAACCAGAGTATAGCTTTAAGCAATGTGACATGAAATTGAAGTAAGAACTTGCTAGATCTAGTCATGGAGATTGATTAGTGTCACTTCAAATCCCCGGCAACTGCGCCAGAAAAACGCTTGATGGCTAGGTTGAGACTCCAAGTGCAGAGTGTGTAGCTAGTGGCAAGCCTTCTTCCCCACGAGGGTGACTCGAGGGTTTATATCGAACTCTTGGGGAGCCAGTATTTCAGCAGTTGTCTTCCAACCTTCCTCCAGGATCCTGCAAACAAGTAGAGAATTTTGTGCCCTCAACCTCACCAAGTGGTTGTCAAGCACAAGGTGTGAGACTTCTAAATTGCAATGCAAAACTGAAAGTAAATGTGCAATAATTAAATCTACTACTAAATGCAAATGAGAAAATAAATATGCAATGGATTGTTTTTGTATTTTTGTGATGCAAGTGGTGATGGAGATAATGTAAATTCGAATTGGAGATGCAAGTAAAGTAAAGTGAAAGTAAAGTAAATTGCAGCAAAGTAACTAGAGTGTTTTCTTATATTTAAAATAGGACCGGAGTTCATGGTTTCACACTTGCATTCTCTCAAATAAAGTGGTAGACGGTGGACATAAAGAATTACATGTGAGATTACAATAACATGTTTAACATTGAGTACTTTCATATGGGCATCACGTCCTAGCATAGAGATCTCTACGGTCATATTGATCCCTCTTATACTCCACCAAGATGCGAAATAAATCATAACACCTCGATAATTAAGGAAAAACCAGAGTATAGCTTTAAGCAATGTGACATGAAGTTGAAGTAAGAACTTGCTAGATCTAGTCATGGAGATTAATTAGTGTCACTTCAAATCCCCGGTAACAAGGTACTCCTTTTTATCCCTAGTGAGGTCACTAAGAAAGGTTTAACAAAACCTAAGTGGATCGCTGAACTTCTGTCACTTTCACAGCACTAGCCACCCCCCGTTACTCCAACTAATGCACCCATCACCCCACACACGCTCTCAAGAACTAGATTGATCAAAGCTAGCAAATAAGAACGGGGTACATAAGATACATCTACTCAAATAACTCAAGACAAAAAATTGCAATCTCAGATTCAATAACTCATAGAAAAGATCCACCACATAGGAATTACAACGGTGCCCGTAATCATGTGAGGCAGCTCATACGGATCTAATTAGTGAAGCACATAGAGAGAGAGATACAAGTGCTACTTCCACAAACCCATAGCCCTGGGATGGACTACTCCCTCTTCATGGAGATGTCGATGGAGATGACATTGGAGGGGTAGGAGATCACACCGGCGGCGCCCCGCCGGAGTTTTCCCCCTCCAATCTGGAACTCCAGGTCTCTGTTTCGGTGTTTCGGCGGCGCTCTTCTCCGTAAGGGTATGGGGGACCCTTTTTATAGTCGGTTTTAGGTCAAGACGGAGTCGGTAAGTCGAAGATCGAAGGAATTGGGGCCACAAGGGCCAAAAGGGGACCTCTCACGCGGCCAAGGAATCTGGCCGCGTGGAGGTTCCTCTTTTGGGCCTCCTTGCCCAATTCTCATGGATCCTTCACCCGCAAGTCTTCTCCTTCCAAGAAAATGACCCCCGCAGTTTTTCAGGTGATTTCACGGAAGTTTGCCCCCTGAAACGTCAAAAATATAGAAAACGGGGTTTCTGACAGGCAGGGTTAATTCCATAAAAGTTGGGGGACTTTGTAATTTAACCCCAAAATACTATAAAACATTGAATTATACCCTTATATGATGCAATATGTAATAGAAAACCATGTGAAAATATGCAAAATTCATCTATGCATTTTACATGCATCAAGTGCCTAGTTGGTAAAGTTGCTCCCATTGTTCGCTAATTTCTCTCTCTCCATGAACATATTGAAATTGAAGGTAGGTGGTGCCATGATCTACAACATATTTGCAAAGACTATTTAGACTATGTTTGTGATAAATTAAGTTCAAGTTAATTCTAAAAATATTCCATGAACTCCCACTCAAAAACAACAGCCCTCTTAGTATTATTTAGTGATTACACGAACCAAATTCACTACACCGAAACCTATCATCACGTGAGACGGTGTAGTTGCAAAGTCGAACATCAACATGTTGATCATATCATCTATATGAATCATGCTTTACCTTTCGGTTACGTGTTCCAGGCCATGTCTGTACATGCTAGACTCGCCAAGTAGAACCGTAGTATTGTGTGTGTCTCAAGGCCATGTCTGTACATGCTAGGCTTGAAAACACCCGTTGTATGCGAACGTTGAGTCTATCACACCCGATCATCATGTGGTGTCTCGAAACAATGAACTTTCTTAACGGTGCATACTTAAAGAAGAACACATTATTATCTTGATATTAAGTGAGAGGGATCATCTTATAATGCTACCATCGCGATCTAAGCAAAATAAGATGCATAAAAGGATAAACATCACATGCATGGGTAATGTGATATGATATGGTCCTTCTTGCACTTGATCTCCATCTTGTGCATCATGGTATGATCTCCATCATTCCACCGGCGTGGCACCAAGGTTCGTGGCACCTTCATCTTGATTGTCCATTACAACATATCACATGGATATGATATACAGCACGCATGCCATAAAATAAGACAACCATATGGCTCCAGCCGGTATGTCAATAATTTACAAAAGATATTATCTCATACATAACGTTTGTAACATTGACCATATCACATCACATGCCCTGCAAAAACAAGTTAGACTCATCTAATTTATTTTTGCATATTTTATGTGGCTTGGGCTTACGAGGATAGAACCGTTCATACCTACGTACAAGAACCACAACGTTGATAAAACATATTTTTAACAACCATTTGTAGATTAGATCTTAACTATAGCAGGAGAAACGGACACCCCCTTAGTCACAAGTGAGACAAATTCTCTCGTACATAGTATACGTAAACTTAGTCTAGGGCAGCTTCATCCTACTATGCCACCAAGATCATAAAATACTCAAAGAGGCAAAAACATGATCATCAACGCCCACATACTCCTATATGTTCTACCCGTACAATTCATCTACGCATAGATCCGGCTCTGATACCACTGAAGGGTACGTTGCATAGAAAACAAAAATTTTCCTACGCGCGATAAACCCGAATGGCAAGATCTAATCTATGAGATGAAAGGAAACAGGGAGAAAGAGAGTCTTGAGATGACATACCGCCGAAGACTCAAAGTGGTACGAGATAATATCTCATTGTTGGCGTAGTCGTACTCATGCCGATCCCGAGTGAGAAGAAGTGCACCGCAATCCGGCGGTGCCTCTGTAATCGGTCACACGTTCAGCTCGATGAAGACTTCCGTTCCCTCGATCTAGCGGGTTGCGGAAGTAGAGAATCCCCCGGAATTCCAGCAGCACGACGGCGTGGTGGTGGTGAAGAATCCCACGGTCAGGACTTCGCCAAGCCGGAAACAATGGAATGGAGCAGCGGGTGGAGGGAAAAGGAAGTGGGCAAGTGTGTGAAGAAGAGGGAGCTCTCACCCTCCTTTTATAGGGGAGGGGGAGGCAGCCCAAAGGGTAGGTGCGGCCAGCCATGGGTGCCCCCACCCCTTCCTCTCTTCATGTGAGTGGAAGCCCCACTCACACCCACTCATATTTCCTTAATTTTCCACTTAGAATATCCAAAGGTTTTTCTTTAATAAATAAATAAAACATTTTTATTTATTTATTTATATTTGTTAATTCCATTAACAAACCTTTGCATGCAGCACCTCAAATCATTTGTTAATTCTATTAACAACCATTCGACGAAAAACCCCTTGAACTATTTCAATTTTCCCCGAAACCATTTCGGAGCTGCCCAAAATATTCCTCGGTATTCCGTATCCTCTCTAAAGCCTCATCAAAACTTAAGTGTGTCACCCTACGGTTCGCGAATATTATAGACATGATCGATACTCCTCTCCGATCAATAATCAACAGCGGGATCTGGAGATCCGTGATGACTCCTATATATTCAACGACGACTCTCGTGATCGTGTGAACCTTTCAACGGTGTAACGATTTTCTTTTGTCTCGCGATATTTTACTTGTCCGAGATCCGATCATCGATATCCACCATAACTTGTTCGATCTCGTTATCCGACAAGTACTCTTTTCTCGTTCCCGTGATATAACATCCTTGTGATCATATCACGTTCTTGCAAGCTGTGTCGATGTGATATCACCGAGAGGGCCCTGAGTATATCTATCCGTCACATTGGATGGAAAAATCTCATTCTTGATCCATGAGCTTCAACTAACACTTTACAAATATCTAATGCCACCTTTATATTCACCCTGTTATGGTGTGACGTTTGATGTCATCAAAGTATTCTTTCGATATTCGTGATTAACATGATCTCATGGTCTAAGGAACAATGTTACTCCGAATGTAAGACATAACAACAAAACTAAATGACTTGATCGTATTGTTATACTTAGTTAGGGTCTAAGTTCATCACGCCATTCTCCTAATGACATGACCCCGTTATTAACAACATCCAATGTCTATAATCAGGAAACCTTGATCATCCTCAGTGTATCTCTGAATTTTTAAAAGCGGTTAAATAAAGAGGATACTTCCCTATTGTGCCATTAGGATTGATGAGGGGATAGTAACCCGGTATGCCGACTCCCTGGTGTGACCCGGCCCAAACGGCGGCTGGGCCAGATCCGGCTAAAGGCAAAGAAACTTCTGGGAAGCCCAGGGCGTGTAGCGTTCGTAACCCGGCTTGTGGGTTGCGATAAGGAAAGTTAGGCTTTGTATGTGGAGTTCGAGTAGGACTCAAGATGTGCCTTGAAGGGCAAGTTAGGGGTGTACGGGTGCTTTATAAACCGGCCCCTAGGTTTAGTTT